>NW_004624742.1:16274869-16285990 GCF_000247695.1 Heterocephalus glaber | reverse complement strand
ATAATGACATTAATCATTGGAAATTTGCACCTTTCCATAATCTCTCTTGGTTCTTATTTTTCCCCCTTGCCCAGCCCTCCCTTCAACCCCTCCATCCCTCCCTATTTACAAAGATTTTGTTCCTATTTTTCTATTTTCTCATATTATGGATTCATAATCTTATAAGTAGTATTTACCTTCTAAATGCACAGAAAAAACAGTAAATATTATGTTAACTTATATAAGAAAAATGAAATATTTAGGATTTTGAGATTTCATAAAATTATTTTTTCACTTTTACTTAAAACCAATGATTAATAGAATTCATGGAAAATAGGGAGAGGTCTTCCACAGCTATGTAAGTAGATCTTTTCTCCAATTTTCTTCATTTTCTTGGTATTTTCAAAATATGCAAGAACTTACATTAAATTTGCCATGTTTCTCAATTTGTGCCATGTATCTGAGAATGGGACTGTAAATGTGTGAGTGTGTATAATTTGATATTACATGCAAAAATATCTAAAAATCCATCAAAGGAGCTCCAAATAGGATACAAGGATAAAGTTTTAAATGAGATTCTTTGGTAAAAATTGCTAATATAGATTATTGTAAAAAAGGTTTTAAATATGATTATAGAATCATTTCTAATCATTCTCATGGGTAGTTAAGTACTCATACAGCACTCAACTAAAAAACAATAACAAAGTTCTCTCATGTAAATGACCACAGATGTGTCAGTTAACTTTCAATTACTGTGACAAAATAACTGAATTAATAGAGAGGAAAAGTTTAATTTTGGTCATGATTTCAAAGGATTCAGTTATGATCACTTGGACTTGTTGCCTTTGAACAAGTGGCTCCACAGTGTACTGGGCTGGAGTATGAGGTACAAGAGACTGCTCACCTCATGGCAACTGAGAAGTGAAAAAGAGGTCCAGAAAGGGACCAGTGTCCCATCCCCTCCTTTAAGGCATGGCCCCAATAACCTAACTTTCTCCCACTGGACCTCGCCTGCTAAAGATTCCACTACTTCTCAGTAGTACTTCCGCTGGATGACCAAGTCCTTAACACGTGGGCTTTTGGGGAACATTTAAAACACAAACCACAGAGTCAGATTAGGTCATTTATTTATCTTGTATTCATCCATAATGTTTAAATTACATGAATATACCAGGTTCAGTTTGGTGACCATTAAACCTATTTTATTAAGATATCATGAAATCCAGATGTTAAAATTTTGAGATTCTACACATAGCACAATAATTGTAAATATTCTGTTCTATGCAAATCACAATGCAAATGGGTTAAAATAGTGAAATTCTGAGTTCCTATTTATCCTCAAGGGAATGTTGCTTTTATACTTTAAAAATATAACAAAGTACAATAGCAGAGCCCCTTTTAGAGTCAAATTTAGAATATAAATTCCAAGTTACTGTAATGTTAAAAACACAGCATGATTTGAAAGTAACAAAACAGAAAATCAAGACAAGAAAACAACAATGTATTTTATGTAAAATATTTTGAATTAAAATCCTCAAGAGGGGAAAAAAATGCTGGTCTATAATCTTCACATATTAATGTTCAAGAGCTAACAGGAAGATAAGAGATTCAAAAAGCCCATCTGGGTCCCCATATTTTTCATCACTAAGTTCGTCCTTTCTTCATCATCTAAACAATACATTTCAAAGAGCAGACATACAATGACTGAATTTTTCAGGATTCATGTTGACAGAAACAAAACCAAGTAACCTCATTTGTATTTTCTAATGGTAAACTACATCATATTGCATTCTAGCTTTTCTTGATGTATCAATTTTATCACTTATTAGCATAGAATCCCCTAAAAACAATTTTACAAATACTTTTGAAGATCTTAAACTTACATCTCAATTTTCATCAGCTTTTGTGATGTAAGAATATGCAGCACTTTTTAAAGTACTGTTGAAATGAAGTGCAAAATGATTTTAAATGAACAATGAAAATGAAACCTGAGTACTATGAGTTTAAATGTCAATAAATCCTTGGTTTCCAAATCCTTGGTTTCTAATGCTACATTTTCAGATTTTTTTGTGAAGAAAAAAATCTCCTTTTATTGTCCTTTATTTCTTTTCTTTTTTCATAAGATTTAAGAAATCTGCCCAAGATTTTCCAAGCTCCTTTTGGGGGCTTTCCATAATGACAGCTCCAGGCTTTGACTTCAGGTGACTGTGAAATCTTCTTCATAGAAATCAGTTGAAATTATGCTGGTAGTAATTATATTGAATTTACTCTGAGAATAGATAGAGCAAATAAATATGTATAGGATCAATTTTTACATTCAATTAAATATTTGCATTTTGCTCAAATAATTAACATGAGGGTGAAATTATCTTGTGAAGCACATTATACACATTTATATAGCAGATATTACTTTGTTAGCAATAAAATATTTCCAGTATGATGATAGGCACATGTGGAAGCAAATCCTAGGAATGAAGCATTTATAGTAAACATCCATATGTTTTAGTAAACACAATTGGGAGCTTTCCAGAGTAAGCAAATTGTGAATTCTTTAAATAATACTGAAGAAGTAAAATAGTCACTCTTTTCATATGCATGAAAGGGAAAAAATAATACTGAGTAGCATTCTTTGAGATTGTAACAATTTGTAACAAATAATAATAATAAAAATAGTAACAAGCACATATATATCCATATATATATGGATATATATATCCAGAGAATATATATACACACATACATATATACATATACATATATGGACATATACATATATGGACATATATAGACATACATACATATATATGTGTGTGTGTATATATATATATATACATATATATCCTCATATTTTATGAACAGATGACCTTAGACCCATAGGCAATTTAGTAATTTTCAGGTGATAAACGACCTGGCAGCTCTTAAGACCTAATCTTAAAGACTAACACTTAGAAAATACTATGTTAAGTCATGGGGCACTTTTCTAAGTACTCTCCATACATTAATTCTCATAAACTGTCTTTGAAGGCTGATTCGATTATGACTTTTGTTTCACTGATGAAGAAACTTAGACTTTGGGTGATGCAGTAGATGAGGAAGGTCAGACAGCTAGTAAGCTTATCAGAGATTCAAATGCAGACACTGGCTCTGGGGTTTGCATTTGCAGTGCTTTGCATTACATGTAGATTCTTTAGTTTAATGGGTGAAAAATTATCTAGTTCTGATCGTTCTCCAAGCCCTAATGTAAATACTTGAGGAAAGCTGATGTTGCATGTTTCTTGAGCTACCCCATGGTACTCCACTCGACTATCCTTGAGGGGCATCATTGTCTCAAAAGCCTTCACATTTGCAGGACTTTCTAATCTGCCAACACAAGGGGGAAAATTTTGCCCTTCACTAAAGGTTACTTTGAGGGCAGCTGCCCCTAGATAAATGAGTACTTTTAAGTTAACAATTAAGTTATCTTTTTGAAAGGTAATATGCAAGATACGAGCACATGAAAACACTATTATGAAGGATAATGGAAGTACTTTCTATGAAAACTTCTTAGGAATTAAACTAGAGTTAGAGCAAAGAAAGGGAACTATTCACACTCAACTGCTCACTCAGATCTCTTTCCTAGACAGCCTTTCCAAAATACACACTCCCACTCTTCATTCCCTCACCCTGCTTTGCGTTTTTCAGTTTGGTGTCTCAGACTGGCCTAAAGGTGGTCAGATGCTCAGTGTGCTCATTCAGCAGGTCCCTACTGAAGGCTGGATTGTGGATTAATCATAGAAGAATGGAATGTAGCTCTCTCTGCTCAGCCAATGAATGGGTAGGAACAACCAATGAGTGGTCTTGAGACATTCTTCTGCAGACACTTAAGAGACAACCTACAGAATGGGAAAAAAAATATTTTCCAGCTATTCCTCAGACAGAGCACTAATATCTAGACTATAGAAAGAACTGAAAATTTAGAGCTCCCACAACAAAAGGCCCAATCAAAAAAAAAAGGAGGGCAACAGAAATGAACAGTCACTTTTCAGAAGAAGAAATACAAATGGACAATAAATACATGAAAGAATGTTCCACATCTTTGTCATTAGAGAAATGCAAATGAAAACAACACTGAAATTCCATCTTACTTCTGAAAGAATGGCTATCATCAAGGAATCAACAATAGCAAATTTTGGTGATGCTGTGGGGAAAAGAGAATTTTTCTACACTGTTGGTGGGAATGAGAGCTAGTACAACTACTATGGAAATCAGTATGGAGATTCCTAGTAAAACTAAAACTAGAAATTCCATCTCACCCAGCTATTCTTCTTCTAGATATCTTCCCAAAGGAGTTAAAGACATCATAATACACTAAAATATGCAAACTCATATTTATAGCAGAACATTAAATACCTAAATTTTTGAAGTGACCTATATGTTCATCCACTGATGAATGGATAAAGAAAATGCAGTATTTATACACAATAAAGCACTACTCTGCCCATAAAGAAGAATAAACTAAAGTGATTTGAAGGAAAATGGATCCACTTTGCGACGATAATGTTAAGTGAAATTAATCAAATACACAATCTTAAATATTGCATGATTTCTCTTATATGAGAAACCTAAAATATAAATAAAGAGCAAAATAAAAGTTAGGTAATTGGAAACACGGAGATAGATCTTTTGCTAGAGGGAAGAGATGAAGGGAAGAGATGAAGGGAAGAGGGGAAGGGGATGAAAAGAAGTATTAAGATGTATTGTGGTGCTCATTTCAGCAGTACTTATACTAAAACTGCAACGAAGCAGAGATTAGCTTTCTTATACATGAACAACACACTTACTGAAAAAGGAACTGGAGAAACAATTCCTTTCAAAATAGCATCCAAAAAAATGAAATACCTAGGAATCAGCCCAATGAAAGAAACCAAAGAACCCTACTCTGAAAACTATAGTACTTTGAAAAAAGAGATCGAAGAGGATATCAGAAAATGGAAAGACATCCCTCGCTCCTGGGTAGGAAGAACCAATATAGTGAAAATGGCCATACTTCCAAAATTGCTATATAGATTCACTGCAATCCCAATTGAAATTCCAGTAGCATACTTCGTGGATCTTGAGAAAATAATCCAAAAATTCATTTGGAACAATAGACCTAGAATAGCAAAACCAATTCTAGGCAACAAAGACAAGTCCCCAACTTGAGACTATACTACAAAGCTACTGTGATAAAACCAGCATGGTACTGGCAAAGAAACAGACCTGAGGACCAGTGGGACAAATTAGAAGATGGAGAAACAACTCCAGACACACTCAGCCACCTCATCTTTGACAAAGAAGCCAACCACCCTCACTGAAGGAAATATAGCCTCTTTAATAAATAGTGCTGGAAAATCTGCCACCTGCCTCACAATTGAAACGTGCTCAGTTCAATCCCTGGAACCAAAAAAACCACAAACATATGTATGTATGTATATATAATATATATACACATACATACATACACACACACACACACACACACACACACACACACATCTATAGTGCTGGAAAAATTGGTTTCCAACTTTCCAAAGATTAAAATTAGACCTGTATCTCTCACCGTGCACTAAACAAGAAATGTTCAACATCACTGATCATTCAAGAGATGCAAATGAAAAATGCTGAGATTCCACCTCACCCCAGAAAGAATGGCTGCTATCAAGAAATCAACCAATAACAAATGCTGGCAGGGCTGTGAGGCAACAGGAATGCTTCTCCAATGTTGATGCGAGTGTAGACTGGTGCAACCACTGTGGAAATCAGTATGGAGATACCTCAAAGAACTAGGATTGGAGGTCCCATTTGACCCAGCCATTCCCCTGCTTGGTATCTTCCCCAAAGAATTAAAAGAATCATACCACAGTGTTATATGTACACCCATGTTCATTGCAGCACAGTTTGTAATAGCTAAAACATGGAAACAGTCCAAGTGCCTGTCAACTGGAGACTGGATAAAGAAGATGTGTTTATTTTTATGAAGTGGAGTACAACTGAGCCATAAAGAATGAGACAGTAGAGACATTTATAGCTAAATGGATGCACATTGAGGCCATACTCTTAAGTGAAATAAATAGGACACCCATGTGTAAATACTGAATAGTTTCTCTGCTGTGAGAAACTGAAAGTGTAAATATGGGTCCAAATGTATACTAGATAATGTGAAATAGGAAGAAAAAGTGCAAAGGAGAAGGGAAATTGGAAAGGGATAGAGAAAAGGAAAGGAGGGAATAGAATTGATATGAGAAAATGAAAAAAATGTAAACAAAGTCTTTGTAAATAGGAAGGGGTGGAGGGGTGGAGGGGTTGAAGGGAGGGCAGGGGAAGGGGGAAAATAAAAATCAAGATATATTATGTACAGGTACAAATCTCCAGTGATGAATGTTATTATATTGTATACTAAATTTTATTGGTAAAATGTACCAATAAAATTAATTTTTTTAAAAAAGATGTGTTGTGTACATGTACCAAGTCCCCACAATGAATGTAATCATTATGTACTGAAAACACATACTAAAAAAAAATAAAAATTGGAAAAAAAGAAAAGAAATACCAGTTTTTAAATAAAATAAATCCAAACAAACAAAAGAAATGTTCTTGATGCAAAGTTTCATCACTGGCCAAGAATACATTCATTTGAAAAGAAAATCTGACATTGGTATTGTTCCATACAATTGAAAGAAACACTACATTATTTATCCTGCATCACATCAGTTCTTCACTCATTTTTATATCTGAAAATGACGTTTTTAATAATAAGGTACAATCAATTAGTATCACCAAAAATATTCCATTATCATTGACCAGAAAGATTTCAAATACTGTACTGTTCCAGTCATTGTGCTATAAATACTGGTAGAAATTACTATCACTTTCTATTTGATATGTTTCCAAGCACTTGATCTGTTATAAAGTTCATATAATGTGCATTATTGTTATCATTACCATCTCATTGATCCCTCACAGCAGCCTAAAGCAAAAAAAAATTATTCTAAATTACATATGAAAAATTGAAGGTATAAAGCTGAGTAATTTATCAGTAAAAAAATGACTATTTATTAGCACAGTTAAAACTGACCTGCAGGGGTAGGTTTGGATAGCTCAGTGTAGCCTGCTTAGCAGGTGTAAGGCCCTGGGTTCTATCCTCAGCATCACAAAACAAACAAACAAGCCTAACACAAAAAATAAAACCTTAATTGAATACATGGTTGATGCTAACACAGTTTTCTTTCTTTCTATTTCTGTGTTAATCTAGTAAATTTCTGGAAGAAAAAAAACCCATAAATTTCATTAGTAAAGTGCCTCCCTACAAAGAGGACTTAGAAGAAATGAAGATTTTTGTATATACCAACAGCTGTTCAAAGAAGACTACTTGATCACAGTAAAGATTCCATAATCTCTTCCTTCACCTAGATCACTTCCTCCATTAGGAAATGAATTCAATGACACAGAGAAAGTGTCATCACTTAAATTAAGGGATGAAGGAGGGAAATTATGTAGACATCTGCTTTAGAAATAGGGGGCTGAATGATTCATACTCAAATTATAGTACATTGGGATTCAATGATTTGGGAATATTACAATCTAGAAATACTGTTGGATCAAATATATAAGGCTATGCACTGAAAGCGTAGTCATATATCCCATTAGAAAATAAAATGATAATGATTAACTACACCTAAAATTAATTTATAATTAAAAAGCAAGGATAAGAGCAATTAAAAATCCAGGCTAACTCAAGACAACATTTCCAGTTCACTAATAACAAATTATCCTCCCCTAAAACTGAGGGAGGGAATATTGTCAAATGTTGTCGACACTTCTGAGTATGAAACTAAATTAGTGTTTAGTAAGCTCCAGTAGCTTGACATTTTTAATATATAAATAACAAATGTTAATATTCTATGTGACTATTAAACAAAATGCAAAAACCAAAAACCTGTCTCTTGGGCTTCCCTATTCTCCCCTGCTACACCTTGATCTTTCCAAGTGGAAAGCAGTTCTGAACTCTTTGGTGATTCAACCACCCAAGGATTCTCACAATGTGGAAACCTCACAAGCTTTCCAGCCTGCTCACTACACCCCTCTCGGCCTCACCTCCGACAGATGAACTCCTCAGTCCTTCTGGGCCTTTACAACTGGAATTTTCTCTTTCCCCAGAATTGCTTTCCTAGGACCTGGGAGTATTTGTATCTAGTTCTTATGAAAGCAATTGCTCAGATCTCTTTCCCAAACAGCTTGTCCAAACTACACACTTTCACTCTTCATTCCCTCACCCTGCTTCACGTTTCTCTGCCTAGCTTCATCACAGTGTAATTTTATATGTTGTGCCCAGTTGAATAAATGTTTATTGGCTGTCTCCCTCACCTGCGATGTAAATTCTGAGGCGGGGATTTTGTTTTACCCCCAGTTCCTATAAGGGATCCCCATAGGCACAACATGCTCAGAAAATATTTATGTCAATGAACGTGTATATTTACATCTCATCAATTTAGGTGACTGTCTAATGTCTAATCACCATCAGGTGATCAATGACTGAAGAGCATTGCTAGAATTCTTACCTGTCCCTGTCGTGCAGCTAATGATTTTGCAGGCTCCCTGTCACCTATTGACAGTGTTCCAATCTAAGGAAGAGCAGTAAAATAACAGAGTAGATTTTAGCTTCTCCCATGCACAGCTGGCTGGACTTTTTCCATATTTAATCTCTTGTTCCAAAAAAGAGTTATCTTTTACAAGTTTCCCACCCCAGCCCCACATCAGAGATCTGAATCTCCAAGCAAAGTGTCCCATGTTCATAATTCTGAATGACAACTGTTGTTGCTATACTCCTCCTCTTCATTTTGCCGCTCTCAGGGAAGAAAAAAAAATGTTTAAGAGCCTGGAACTTTAACAAGTCTCTGACTTTATTTTATATGACACTTTGACTTGTTAGCTAGAAGCATTGCAAATTAGATCTGGATTATATTTTAAATGAGCTAAATTATTCCAAAGGGGGTAACTATTTAAAAGATATAACCTAGAAATATCATGGAAGTCCAAATCACAATCTTTTTTTTTAATTTTTCAAAATAGAAGAGTTTAGATTTTTAAGAGCCATACCCATATATATAATCACTTTACTGACAATACTTGACTAATTAACATTAGAAAACATCATAATCATTGAGAACATTATAAGGATATTTAATATTTTAGATTAATTCTGAAAATAATACTTGTAATACTATGTGACAGGCAATATCACAAACACTTAGTGGCTATTATTACTTCCTTCACCTATGGTCCAAGTGGCACTCTATATCTCCAGGGATATACGATTGTATGTGCCTGCAGTTAATTCCCACCTGCCTAGCTGGTTTAGCTCCATCTGCTCTTAAATCCTACAACCTATTTTCAGTAGAGCTGCCCAGTGAAGCTTTAAAGGATAAATTGTATTATCTCACTTTCTTTTTTTTGGTACCAGGGATCGAACTTGGTACCTTGTGCTTGTGAAGCAGGCAATGGAACCACTAAGCTAAATCCCCAGCCCTCACTTTCTTTTTTATTAGTACATGTTAGTGACACATACTAAATATATTCAAAGTGGGTAATTGGTACAGCATATGCATATCACATTTTAATCCTTTTTTCTAAAGTTTATTGGTGGGTGTGTAGAACATAATGTTTACAGTGCTTTATGGACTTGCTACGTGCAATAACATCCCAATTTCTTTTTTTTCATCCCTTATCCCTTTCCTTTCTCCCTCCTTCCTCCCTCTCTGGATCCCTTTCCCCTTTGCAAACAATCTATTGCCCTAATCTTGACCCTTTTTCTTTCCCTTCCCCTTCCTCCAACTCCCTCCATCTCACTTTTCTGCTCAAAACCTTGCCATAGTTTTTCATTTGTCTTGAAGTAAAATGCAAATATCTAACCATTTCCCATGAGGTCTTGCATAAAGTGCCTCTCTGACAGCAGCAACATCTCCCACTTGCTCACATTGCCTTCCTTGCTGCTAAATGAAACTTCAGCCTGGCTCCTTCTCCCTGCTGATGCCCTCTCCCCTTGCAACATTTCCCTCAGGCATTTGCATGGCTACTTTCCTTTCTCCTCCAGTCTGTGTTCAATGTTGTTCTCCTAGTGGAGTTTCCTGGACCACACAATTTAAAATGATATCCCCATCCTGACAGTCTTTCTTCCTCCATTTTCTTCAATAGTGACACATCACCTGATATATATATATATATAATTTGTTTTCACCTTCCACTCTTTTAGAATATAAGTTCCATGAATGCATTTTTTATCTATTTTATTTATTTCTGTAGCCCAGTACTTAGAATAGTATTTTGTACATGAAAGCTAGTAAGTTCACTTCAAATTCGTTTTTACGTGGACATACAAATTAAACAATGAGATACCATTATGGCCTATTAAAGAGGCTAAAATCAAACACAGCGACAATGCCCAGTATCAGCAAAATTTGGAAAAATAAAAACTCTCAATCATCTCTAGTGGGAATAAAAAATTAGTACAGGCACTTTGGAAGAGTTTAGCACTTCATTATCAAGATAAATATAACCTCAGCATGAGATCTAGCCAGTAGGCTCCTAGATAGTCACTCAAATGAGTTGAAACCTGAATATAAATGTTTATAATAGTTTTATTCATAATCACCAAAAACTGAAGCAACCAAGATGTCCTTCAATAGGTGAGTGGATAAAAAATTGTAGAAATCCGTGATTTAGAATATTAAACAATGATAAAAAGAAATGAGCTAGTCACGCGGAACACACGCCGAATCAGCCCGCTGCAGACAGGCAGGTCTGTGCAGGACCTACCAAAGTCCTGAGTCATGCTGAAGAAGCCTAATCACCTCGCTGCAGACAGGCAGGTCTGCCCATGCCCTACTGAGGTCCTGAGTGGCACAGAACATGCTGAACCAGCCCGCTGCAGACAGGCAGGTCTGTACACGCCCTAACAAAGTCCTGAGTCAGGCGGAAGACACAGAATCACCCCGCTGCAGACAGGCAGCCATCTGATTCCACACTACAAAGACACAGAGGACACCAGACCACCAGACCAAGGTACTGAGTCCCACTGTTCCCGGCCCAGAGGTAGGGGCTTCTGAGCCGTCATCCCACTGCTCCTGG
>NW_004624742.1:16133103-16269952 GCF_000247695.1 Heterocephalus glaber | reverse complement strand
AATGTCATTATATTGTATAGCTAAAATGTACCAATTATTAGAATGCATAATTGATAATGTAAAATAGGAAGAAAAGGTCCAAAGGAGTAGGGGTAGTGGGAGGGGCAGGGGAAAGGAAAGAAGGGAAAGCAAAAAATGATGAGAAATGGAAAAAATGGAAATAAATTCTTTGTAAATAGGGAAGGTTGGAGGGCGTGAAGGGAGGGCTAGGAATGGGGAAAAAATAAGAACCAAGATGCATTATATAAAGGCACAATTCCCAATGAGAAATGTAATTGTGTTGTATACCTACAATGTACCAATAAAAGAATTTAATACAAAAAGAAAAAAAAAAATAAATGAGCTAAAAAAACATGAAAAGATAGGAAAGAACCTTAATTATAGATTGCTAAGTGAAAGAAGCATGAAGGGAAGGGGAGAGGAAAAGCTTAAAAAGAGACTATTATTTTAAATAAAGAAAAACATTTATATACTAATTTGGTAACTAAATTCAAAGATGAATTTATTAACTTTTTAATCTTCACCAAAGCACTTTGATACAGGTGTTATTGTTATTTCCTTTTTGCAGATGGGGGAACCCAACTCACACAAGGTATGTGACTTTCCCAAGTTCATGGTTACCAGTTGGCAGCTGCCGGTGTGGAAGCCAGAATGGATCACGGCCAGAAGTAACACTGCCCATTACCACACCACATTATACCCTCAGAAGCCATTAAATGTACAAGGAAAACACCATGTTGAAAAAACCACTGCAACAAGGCCTGCAGGCTGGAGGGTATTTCCTGTAGTATGTTCAGAGGAGGCCTGTGCCTTGTAGTCAGGCCATGACTGCATCGGTACAGGGTGGACCAGTTGTCCAAAGAAGAAAACTACAATTCAGGAATGAAGTTTTAGAATTCTGTTTGTTGTCATTATTATGTTTGTTATTACCTTTGAAAATGAAAACGACCTAATTACTGCTAACTTATGTAGTCTTTTAGTGATAAATATCAACAGTTTTTACACTGTTGCACAGATCTCAATGTGGGTAGATTCAGAGGTACATGTTTTCTGTTTTGCTTTTAAAATCATTTATGAGGCATATATTAATATGAGTGCCTATGTGGTGGAAAGGAATGCCTGTCTAATGTTTGTAAAGGATTAAAAAATACAGCTGAATTGGCAAGTTAGGTAAACTGAGAGATATGGCCAGACGAGTCATTGGGTGTAAAACAGAAAATTCCCAGTGGTCCACCCCTGACGCAGTACAGGGGGCTCTATAGCTTTCTTTTTTAGTTTCTAGATGTTCTGTTATCACTACAATCTTTCACAAAGTCTGGATCTTCAAAGTGACCTTTCTCCAGCAGAGCTTAAAATAGAAATTTCACTCCATTTCTGCCTAAGGCAAAAATAAAACAACCCTGATATTCAGCCTCTTTCTATGTTATACAGTCCATAATAAAATATAATCATAATTTCTTTCCAAAACAGAAGATCTATCCAATTAACCTTGAATATTTTTAAGAAAACTCACAATAGAAAAGATAATTGCATGGTTGTCAAAAATTATGACTACCCAGGTACAATAGAGCCCCATAAAATAGTTCTTATCAAAAGATTAACACTTACTATGTAGCACTAATGAAACGTAATTGTGAGAGTTGTAAAAATACATAACTGAAACAATATAAAGTCATTGTACACAAAATACACAACCAAAATTAACTTAAAGTGGTAGAAAAATACACTAAATATATTTTAAACTTTTAACATAGGAATATATCCCACTATATAGAAATTACTCTCTGCAAATACTTTAAAGAAAAAAAACAGGAGAAATAAAATGCTTTCCTTACCTCCTATGGGTGTGACAAGATTATTCTATGAACAGGTTTCTAATACATACACTGTGTAAAAGTCAAAGCCTTTAATGTATAGTCCTTCGTTTACAAAAAAAGCAAGGAAAACAACCTTTCACTCATATAGAAATGAAGAAAATTGCTAAAGAAAGGGAAAAAAGCCCTGTTGTCAGATAAGCAAAATAGCTCTGCTTACACAGTAATTTATGGTAATATCAGAAAGCTTTTGATATAATTTCACACCTATTGCAGGATAGGACATTGGAGAAGATAAAGGACTCAAAAAGATAAGGAGAAATTAAACCATTTTTTTAAGAGTGGGAAGAAAGTATCTTGTAAAAAAAATTTTTGACAATTTGTTTTGATAGTCATAACAATCTATGTAATTTCTATATGCAATGAGGAACTGCTGTCTCAAAAAGTGGCAGCCTAGTATTTCCCCAATTGCTACAAAAAGTCATTTTTGAAAACAATAAACATGAGAAAGTTTAAAAATACATATATATGTATATATATATTTGTATATGTGTGTATATATATATATATACATATTTATACACACCCAGTAATGTTTGTCAGCTAAACTGCTATCATTTGACTAGTTTAGCTTTTTAAAACTCTTATCTTCATTTTCTTTGATAGCAAATCAATTTTCCAATAATGTAATTTTGCCTTTTGGGGTATTATAATCAAAAAGCAATTCAAAATATATTTCTATAAATACTGAAAACTACTTTCATATTAGACATGTAGTAAATAAACGAAGAAATATTATCACAGTAGTTCCCCTTTCCTTTCTTGTTATCTGAAAACCTGAGCCTTAATTTACATATTTTTTCATCAACCTCTGAAGTTCTTAAGGTCAAAGCTTGAACATAACGTATTTGTTATTCTGCCAAATTTTGTTTTGAATTTGAAAGTACCACTTAGTGCTCAAGTTTCACTTCGTATATTGAAAATAGGAATGGCACCAATAAAGCATTTTTGATAGAGCTTTTTACCTTCTTTGATGACCATTTGTCTATGAACTTCAATGTATATTAGCCCTCTCGTCATTCTTAAACATGAATTTCTAAACTCTGTTTCTGACAAACATTACCATGGAGCTCTTCATTTCAGGAAATAGAAGAAATTTTGTCATTCAAAGAGAACATATTATGGGAACTCTGTTACTTGCTTTTAAAGAACATTGACAAGGAATTTGGGGAGGAAAATGCAAGTCTTGTCTCTGATCTCCTTAACAAATCTCTCCTAAGGCAGAGCTGTAACGAATGGTTCTAGAAAGTTCTTAAACAGTGTGTGTCACTGGCCTGGATGGCCAACCCTTTCAAGACAGTTGATGTTATTCAATAAAGATAACATCAGGGGTGGGAATTTAGCTCAGTGGTTCTGCCGCCTGCCTCGCAAGTGGAAGGACCGGAGTTCGATCCCCGGTACAAAAAAAAAGATAACATCAGAATCTAAAGTAACTAGCTTGAGTTTCTGAAGTATTTTGAGGAAATATTTTGTGAGAGTGGGAAGTATATTTTAATGCCATTCACATGTTTTCCTGAGAATGAAAGCTGATCTCTGAGGGTGTTGAAAGCATTACAAGTTAATTTCAATGCAATTTCAGGGGCTGACAGGGAGGTGGGAAGAACCAGAAGTTGAGTGGGGGTTCAAGAGCATTGAGGCGAACATTTTTGATCCATTGGAAAAACACAAAGTGCTGGAACCTGCTGTGGAAGGTCCATGTTTGAGCCTTTATAGCAGTTGTGCAGCTCTCTTGAAAATTTACACTGTCATTTTATTTATAGCAGATGTCTCTTAAAGCAAATATTTTTACTTTATCCTATACAAATCTGATGGAAAATCACAAACATAATGTGGAGTTTTGGCCATGCTGTAGAGATCTACAGTATTTTCTACAAAGAATTATGAGCAAGGGGAAAAACTGATAATGGTCTAAGGCTGAAGGATAAAGGGTAATCAAAACAAGGCTTCTGCCGATGCCTTTATGAAATGTTTTAAAAGAGAAGGCAAAAGTTGAAACTACGGATTAAACCAACTAAATTAAATCATCTTGTATTCCAAATATGTTCCACACCTCAGAATAAAATGACCAGAACCCAGCATGAGCCAATTCCATGTCTCAGATTCTAAAAAATAATAATAATTTCATTTGAATTTTTCTAACCAAAATGTGTATTGGTTTCTTGTGTATATCCACTGGAAAAAAAGAAAATCTAAATATACATTTCATTTTTCTAGCTAGTTCTGAATTGCAGTTTCTTGAACTCAATTTTGAGTATAGTGACTTAAGTCTATGTACTATTGTTGCTCAGCAGTTACTAAACTGCCTGATGGAGAAGAGGTATCATCTAAAATTTAACTCCTCATGTAAACATAGAATGTTAAGTTTAAGGGGGAAGAGGATTCTGTCCAGAAAAATTACACTGAAAAATATAAATATAAGGAAAGCAAGATATATTATAAAATTATGTAAGTGAATATCAGCAACCTTAATTTTCTAATGAACTGGTCTATTCAGCTACAAATATTTACTCTTATATTTTATATTCTTAAGTAACCGAATTGAAAAACAGAATTACATAAATTTTGGAAATCAAAATCCAGATAAGTAAAACATACATTTCTGAGAATTCACTGTTCATTATTCATAGTTTGCAACAATACACATTTCAGAAAGGAAGTCATTAAAATAATGTGGCTGTTATGTTTTCACAGGCCTCTGTGAGAGTTTAACCAATACAACAGCATAAGCTCTCTTGTCCCTAAAAACACAAATCCATGACAATGACATGAGATTGATGGAATTTGTAATCATATATTTTCACTTATGCAATAAATTTATAATTTCAAAGACATTATTCAAAATGACCCCAGTGCATTACAATGTGTGGATTCCTTCGCTGTTTTGCATTAATGTCTGCAGAAAATTTTTACACTCTTAACAATCTGCTGTTGGTGCTTCAGTGGGTTGCTTACAATTATAATTCTGGTCACAGATGAGGGTTAAAATACCTCTAACCTTTACAAATGTATTATGTGGCACACTGACATAGCTTTTATTGCGGATAAAATCTATGACAAATTTCTGTATGACAAAAGAAGAACATGATTTCGTATTAAATTCTGATGATAGAGACATATTTCTCTGCTTGTACTTCTGAAATGTTTTGGATACAGTAACAATGGGCAATAGTTTCTCTTCTGTTACATCACTAAAAATCTCAAAATCCACTTCATTTTTTATGGGTCCAGAGCCTCAGTAAATATTTCTTAAGCAGAACTGAAAAACAAGATGAACACTGTTCAGAATTTAGCTCACTTCTAACCAGGATGATCAAAACAGCAAAACATTCAGCTAGTTAGACATAATGAGAAGCAGAAAGGGAAAGCCACAAAAGAGCATGGAACCTGAGTGTTGCCATGAAGGTGTATAAGAGCTCCAGCAAAAGTTTTTCAAATACAATTGTCAAGATAATGGTAGGTCCCTCTGACAGTCATTTAAAAGAAAGAATAAAGCTTATTATAGTAGCTTTTTGGAGTTATAAAAGCACTTGAGTTTTCAGGGAGCCACAGACTCCTAAAATGTTTCTGACATTCCCTCAAAAATTGGTGTTATGACATTGTCATAATACATAATCATATAGTCAAGGAATGATTGGAAGTAAATCCATAATAGGATTTTTTCTCTTTTACATTGCATTCCAGACACCTTTTTTCTCTCCTCCCTAAGGTTAAGAAAGAAAAGTACATTTTTTTCTTCTGATCCCTTTTCCTGACAATGTCTTGGAAAAGACAAGAACTCTGGTTGGGCCGTATTTTGTCAAATTTTGTTATCGTGAAAAATCTCAAAGAACTCCATGTGTGAGAATCAAAACTCTCTGAGAGTGTGCTGGATACCTCTTGGTTTCCTACCTAGGAGAAAGTATCCCCTTAAATTACAAGGAGGTTTCACACCTCTATCAGAAGCTGTGTAGACTCTGTTTAACAGATCTGCTGAACTTGACTCTTTTTCCACTGCATTCTCTGCATGACACCAGAGACTGCCTTATACTAGGCTTTTAATCAAAAGATCACCTGAAGTCAGACCCAAGCTTAGCATATGAAGTAGTCAAGAGTGAAAATACACCCTCTTCCCAGAAAAAAGAGCATGTGGCTTTAATTGTATTTATTTATTCTTTCCATTTATTTTGTTAAAAAAACTTCCCTCATCACCTAAGCCTTTAGGCTCATGTACATAATAAAAAACATTGCTAAATATAAATAATGCATACTGTCTATTAGAGTTCTCAAAAAAAGTCTACCAAAATAACTTTCTTTATAGTCGTGAGCTTGAAATAAAAGTCTACAGCAAAATAATACTTAGTTGGTTTTATTTAAATCAATTAATTACATTTACATCCAGCTCATAGTTTAATGACTTTATAATATTTATTGAGATTTTAATTTAGGAGAACTTGTAATTTTCCCTCAAGTTTTAGTGTTTAATGGTTTTTCCACCTTGAGATATATCTTACTGTTCTGATCAAACAATTGGTCATTTTAAACACTATCTTTAAATCTTTTAAAGTTAGCCAGTTTAATTTGCTTTGAAGCAAGAAAGAAATTTAGTAAAATAAAGAAACTAAAAGTTATTACAGAGCAATATTTTCCTTTGGCTATGCACTGTTCACATTTAACCATTTGACCAGAACTTTATTTTCAGAAATATTAGAAGAACAGTTTCCTAAGGCTAAAGCCATGGAACTACAATACTGTAATCTGATTGAAAATAGAAACTATGCCTGACATTGGTCAATAAAACCAACTAAGATGTCTATGCTGGGTCAGCAATAGATCTATTCCTTCTCTCAATGAACAAGTTTTATTTGTTTATTTATTTACTTATTGGTACCAGGGATGAAACTCGGGACCTTGTGCTTGTGAGACAGGCACCAGAACCACTGAGCTAAATCCCTGGCCCTGAACAAGTTTTACATGTGATCACATCACCTAAGAAAATAAACTGACCCTGAGATTGTCGGTCATCAGGGCCTGGGACCCGCTCCTCCCTAGGTAACCCTCAGACTTCTTTGGGACTGTTTCCACATTTATTAGACAAAGACTGATCATGAGTGAGGGAATAGATGCAAAGGGCTTAGAACAGAATCTCACAAAGTAATCAAGAAACGTTTGCTATTATTATTGTTATTCAACCTGATGTTGTTATTCAAGCTTTTCACTTTCACATTACAACCCTCACTTGAAATGACTCTTCTGTCTTGTCTTTGTATATTCAATATCTCAGCCAAGTTGATCTCTCTTTTCTCTGAAGTCATATTGACCTTTTATCCCAAAGCCCATTTTGGGGCATGTCTTATTATTGAAACATATCTTATTTCCACAGACACAAAAGTACAAGTTGTTTTAAGAAGATTAAAACATCCTATATGTCTTGTATCTAGATTTGGCATGTAGTGCGTGTTCTGTCCTTGTGTTACAATTGATGCTGCTCGGAATCCGAAGAGTTAACCAGCCACTATGTAGGCCATTCTTTTTCTTAGTCAAGTTAGAGAACCACATATTTTCATCAGATACCTAGTTTGCTTTTGAGTTTTGTTTTTGCTCTTGTTTTTGCCTTAAAAATTATTTCCTTTACACCTGCCTCACAAGTACAAGGTCCTGAATTCAATCTTTGGTACCAGAAAAAAAATTATTTCCTTTAATAGTGACTCTATGTAATACTGACTTTAAAATATATTCTTACATACTAAAATTCTTGGATTGAGGTCAAGCAAATCCAGGATTATATATTGCTTCTCTTTATAATCCAGTTTCCATAAACAGTTTTATATTTTGATGTTGTACTACAGAACCTGAATATAGAATCTTGGATATGTCTATAAGACTTTAATTCTCTACAGCCAATATGATACAGCAACTATTATTGAAAGAATTAAAGAATTAAAGGTTATAATCTTTGGCGTGTGTGTGTGTGTGTGTGTGTGTGTGTGTGTGTGTGTAATTCTCATTGTTAACAATGAGAATTTCAAGTATTTAAGATCTATGTGTGGATTTCATTTAAACCCATAAATAAATGGCTTGCGTGAAGGGAAGGTAGCTGTTTAAATGATTACATGTCTAAAAGGAGATTTTTAAATTACCACATTCTTGTTTAAAAAAATTCACTTATATATTAAAATGAAACCTCAAAAATCTGACTTAGTTTTGTTATTGTTGTTGTTAATTTTCTAAAAAAATCAAAGTCTTCTCTAGTTACCATTCTTTCCTCTTCATCATAAAACAGAGTTTTTAATTCTTCCACTATGTAGTAAAATATTCAGTAAATTCTGATTTGCATTTCAAATTCAACTTTTTTTTTGAAAAGGAAATCAGATTCTATGACAATTACATTGCTAATCTCTTTAGTACAGACAGTAGGAAGCCTAACTCAGGCTCCTTCTGATGGAAACCCAGAAAAGGAAAAGGTCATGAAATGTTCTTTCTCAGGAATAGTGAAATTTTATTTTGGTGAAATCTTTATTTCAATTTTATTAGTCAAAACGTGTTCACTTAAGTTATTTGCTTGGTTAGGCTTATAATACTGGCTCATTTCCCATTTCTTTTTTTTTCATTAAAAACAAATATCATTAGTTTTGCTATAAAAGAAAGAAACTTTTCAATGCTGATTGGTCACAGTAATATTTTGTTGTTACCCATGTTATTTTAGAAACTTTAAGAAATTATTTCTATGTAATTTGGTTTAAGTATTTTTCTATTTTGTCATTGTTTATCAAAATGAAATGTCCCAAAATGTTAAGTACTCATATATAAGAATATATGGATGTGGGCCAGGGATTTAGCTCAGTGGTTCTGCTGCCTGCCTTGCAAGCACAAGGTCCTGAGTTCGATCCCTGGTACAAAAAAAAAAAAGAAAGAAAGAAAGAAAGAAAGAAAGAAAGAAAGAAAGAAAGAAAGAAAGAATATATGGATGTATGGATGGATGTATATGCAAATAACATATACACATATTTTGATATCTAATGCTAACATAAATCTAACTCTTCAATAAATATCTTGTGAATTATTGCTATTGTAGATTCTACACAATACTTCCTCTGCTTTCAAAAACTTGTTAGAATTTCAGCCAATAACATTATGGAAATTGTACAAAGTTGCAAATATATTTTACAGAATTTATAAGTTGTTGTGTGTCTATAAAGAAATAAGAGAATAAACACTGTAGTATAACAATTTAGAGTAGATTTTAATGAAGTGACTGCCAAGTATACTGCTGTGCAATACTACCTGAACAACAAATAGAAACTAGAAAATAATTTTTGAAAATAACTAATATCAATTTTCTAATTATTTTCTATGGAAATAATTTTGTTTGATTTATAGAGTGGGTATCTAAATGTATGAAATGTTAGCTTATTGAATTACAATGGTACTTCAGTTCACAAATGGTTTTCTTTTTTTTTGCAAACAATTTGCTTCACAAACAGAAGCATTTGGCAAAATTTTGTCTTGTGTGCAAACTCTGCATCAGGTGACAAACACAACTATGGCCATCTTTTCCACACAAACACAAATGTGGCCATCTTTTCCAAAATCGTAGAATAATTTAAGTCCATGAATCAAGGTACCACTGTATTTGAAATCATACTTAAATCACAATTTCAAGTTGTTTGAGTTATCCAGATAACAGCTAATGATAACTAGTTAAATTATTTTCAACAAATGTGGTATTTTACATAAAAGTTTATCTTAGATGATTGAAGAAGTACTAGATCACAAAAAAAAAACTAGGTGTCATTTCTGAATTTTTAAATCAACTCAGACATGTATTTTGACTAAAGTGATTTATTTTGATCAAATAGCTATTATGGATACATAACATTTTAAACATAAATTAAGTACTTAATAAAACTGGTTAAATTATACTAAGGTAAAATTTCAAAGAATCGTTTAAATTACTGTGACCAAGAAATTTCATTATTACAACAGAATAAGCTGCTCAGTTAATCAAATAGATTGTTTTACTACTATTTCTTAATTCAAATATAATTCTATGTGTGTGAATGTGTATAGTAAAAGTACAGAAAATTTTAGAAAACTTAGTATCAGAACAAAGTCCAAATATCATACAAGATCCACTTTGTAACATGGGATATTTCCAGATCAATTTAGTGCAAATTATTTGGTCAAATTAAGGACCATACAAATACATGTAGAAGGAAGGAAGGAAGGAAGGAAGGAAGGAAGGAAGGAAGGAAGGAAGGAAGGAAGGAAAGAAAAAAAGAATAAATTTAAAAATTGATTAAAGGTATAAATGAATATCCACATGCCAAAAGTAGTGTCTTGATATTAATGATATAATAAATGACAGCTTTTCATGATAAACAGTTCTTAGATTCGCATAGGTATAAGATTAGGTAAATGTTTCTTTTGTTCTTCCTGCTTCCTGCTTTAACCCTTTGCTTTGCAAATTTCTGGAGAAGATAAAATAGTAATGCTTCAGTTACTATCTTCATCTATTACTGCATAGTAAAATAAAATATTTTGTTAGTTGGTAAAAACTGAATTTTGTGAATTGTTGGTAATCACTTTATATTTGTATTTATATACATTCGTGTAAAGGCTTATTGATTTTGTAACACAGAACAAAATGAATTCGTGTGATCCAATGACAGTATCATTTTAATTTTTTTAGAATCTAGCTACAGGATAGATCAGCAATACGCTTAGAGTGTTAATAGCATTGTAGGTGGTAATAGCATTCACAAATCTGTATCTACTGAAAAAAGAACAGCCAAATGAAAAAAATATATACATATCATTTTCTTAACAATACCTATTCATTCAGATACTAAGAAACAGTTGTTTGATATTTTCCAATTAAACAATCCAAATGTTTGGTGTCTTGTTGACCAAATAACTGAAAAACTGACTGGATTTTCCAGCAGAATGTTTGTGTGTTATGTACACAAAACCAGCTAATTAGTGTGCAGTATGTTTAAAAACCTAGCTAAAGTTCCTGGAAGTTATTTATATGCACAAAGATAATGCAGTTGTATATGACTTGGTTACCACATGTGAAGAATTTAAGTCTAGGAGAAATTAAAATGTTTTCTAATTTTCAGGGATCAAATGGATAAGCACATTTTTGTTCAAAACTGTCTCCTTTCTTTCAGTATATGTGGTTACTGGAAAAAGAGTAGAAAATGTCTCGGAGTGGAAAAAACAGACCAACACGAGTACACTGCTGGCAAGCAAGAAAAGAGGTGGTTGACAAGGCATAAACAGAGGAGATCCCAGAGGCAAGAAGTGGGTGGGAAGAGCCAGTCGTGGGTGAAAAGCTGTGTGGGTAGTGTACGGACTCGGAGAAGACAGGACTGCACTGAAGCCAGACCACATCTAGTTCTCAGATCGCTGCTCCGTATGCTCACTGGTCCTGTGGCCCTGGAATTTCAATATTCCAGACAGCTGTTACTGTGCTGCTCTGGAAAGCACAGAGAGGTAAAGTGTGAATTCCGTTTGCTGAATTAATACAAACTTTTGTCTAAATACCATTAAAAAGTTAAGAAGCTGTTGTTTCGGATGCATGTCTTAGGTGAAAGCTGAAGTGGAAAAGGAAAATCTTGGTTAAGGTACACAGTCAAAAAACTATTTTAATGCAACCCTAGATATTCATATTGTAATTTTTATACATGCGTAGATTTAGACAGGAAGATAAGTAGCTGGAGAGAGAAACTCATCAGTGTGTCTTCAGCAGAATTTGAGAGATTAGGTTTAGAAACAGATTTGAATAGATAGACTATCTTGGTAATTTCTGTTTTCCAAAGAAGAACGTTGCCATTGCATCATGTCACTGTTCTCCTCATCCGTTTCACTCTGCAGAAAGAGCTGAGAAATGAAAGTCATCTTTTAAAAACCAGAGCAGCTACAACTCCCGCCACTAGGCAAGAACCTTTTTCCACAAGTACTTTTACTGATTGGTACTTTCTAGAGTCTATCATATATTATGGACAAGACCTTTAATTGTATGTAAATAATAAAAAACAGTTTAGGTGTATGAAATAAAATATAAGACAAAATCTTTTGGGCTAATTTTTACTCAGCAACTTTGTTACTTGAAAAAATTAACGTTTTCCTTATTGTGTTAAAAACTTATTTTTGAGCTTATACACCTAGGGAAATTAGTAAATAATTGAATTTCTTACATAACACAGGGAGCAGAAAATATGTGAGAACAATATTCTTCAGAGATACTGGAAAATTTCTGAGAAAAGTGGTTTATGGTAGGTCTCAATATTATTAACATAAATAACTTAGTTATAAAAATAATAGTAATATTGAACATATTGAACCGATTTTAGTATAACAGTTTCAAATATTTTCAGCCAGGGACTTTTCTGACATTCAACTAAATTTGATAGACTTTCCTTTTTGTTTCATTTGCCTTTTGTACCCCAAGGCCAATGCTTAAAATAATTCCAGACTCAAGTTCCCTATATCATCTTCATCTGTGTTCCCCAAGACGTTTCTGCTATCCTCCATTCCACCTACATCCTTCATCTGTCAAAAGAGCTATCCATCTAGTTCTTATTTGTGCTGTATTTTCACCATGCCATCCTTGAAATCCATTCTATGGGACCATGTTCGATGTGATAGTGTTATAATTAGATCCTTCTGGTACATTTGGTTATTCACCCATCTGGATTTGATTCAATATGAGCTAGTTTTATACCAAATATGACCTATTATGACTAGAATTACAGTAGGGTTCCATTTCCACATTCTTTCTTTTCTAAATTATGAGCTGTCATCCCAGGCTTTTAAGGAGCAAACTATGAAAACTAAGTTTACATGAAGAAAACTTAGTTAAAGAACATGTTATTAGGTATAGCTTTTTGAGGGGAAAGCTAGGGATAAGGACAAATAGCCAGATTTGGAATCCAAATCTCCTGCTAATGGGAATTGTACCTCTCAAGGGACTTTAATCAGTATTCATTTTTAAACACAGTGAACACCATGACATTCACTTACTTGGCTTGTTCTTGATTTCCATCGGAAAGATTTCTCCATGATAGCAAGGAAGTGTCGCACATTATACAATTAAATTTGGGCAGGAGGGTAGGACTATGGAAAATGGATGATTCACAATACACATCTATCAGTCTAATTTTTATGAGACTAGAGGATGGAATATTATTGATGAAAGTAAGCATTGCCACCCATTAGAGGAGTAAATAGACAACACTCAACAGAACGGATGCTGATGAAACCAAACTAGAGGAATTTGTAAATCAAAGTCAAGAATAGTAAAAATTGACAATTGTTGCCAACACAAGGAAGTCTCCACAGAGTTCAAACTAGCAGCTTCCTTGAGGATGGTGGAAGTGCCATTCAGATCTATGAGCTTTTCAGGATTGCCAAGCACTATATAACAGCCAGACAAGACCATGTAGTAAAGAAAAATATAAAATCCAGCAAATCTAGGATTCTGTAAATTTTGGCTTATTGCACAGGGAATCATGGTATCTATCCTAGTCACTTTTCTGTTGCTAGGACACAATAAGGGACAGCCACAATTTGAAGAAGAAGAGATTTATTTTAGCTCACAGTTTCAGCCTGGCCACCTGGCTCAAAGGGAGAAATGAAATGGCAGAAGGACATGGTGGAGGAAGAAGTGCTTAACCCATGACAGGAAGGAAGCAGAGAGAGAGAGGAAGAGCCACGGACTCAGATTATACCCTTCTAGCTCGTACCTCTTGTGATCTCCTCCAACCAAGCCCTGTCACCTAACACATTCACTGTGTTGCTTCCATGATCCAATCACCTTCCAAAAGCCCCATCTCTGAACACATGAGACTTCGGTTGGAGATTCTAGATCTAAACCATAGCAGTAGCTGAATCAATAACATGATATTGAACTGGAAAGTAGGTCTTAATGGTATATTAGGATGAAATCCTCTGCAATTACTTATCACTGCTCCAAAAGAATCAAAGAAAGAATTTAACATCATTTCAGCAATTCAAAACCTATCAGTGGACCACGGAAATTAATTTTTTAAAAATCTGCTTGAGCCCAGAGCTACTAAAAACTTTGATGTCTGGTGTGGTAAGCTAAGAGTTTGTCAATAATCATACTATGGATTATCTCAAATGCTATAACTCCCATTTGGTTCCAAATTCATATTTGTGTCCAGACATCACTGGGTCAGTCTGCATCCCTTTTATTCCTAAAGAGAATGAGAAGTTTATTTATATATAAATGAGAATACCTCCTAACCAAACGCAAACTGTGGTTGTTTGAAATCTTGATCGCTTCTTTATAGTTTGAATACAGAAAATTCTAAGAGAATTAAGTCATAGCAAGTGGCAAGATAGCTTTGGCATTCTAAACTCAAAAGAGGCTGACTGTCATTTAGGATGTGAACAGAAACTTAATTTTCACAAAACAACTTCATCTGTCCATGAAATTAATGATGTCAATTTAGGTTTTTATTAGTTTTCCAGTTTTTATTGACTTGAACTTATAAAATGTTTTTTCTTATACATAATTATTTAAAGCCGATAAGCATATAGTTTATACATATTTTTATGTTTAAACGTATTTAAGTAATACTATAATAAGAATAATTAAGTCAAAGTTAAGGCTCATTAAAAAACTTTGCTCTTAAAAGGGTCCTATGCAGTTGTGCAGCACGGAGAAGCAGCTATTTGGCCTAGTCACAGTTTGTCACAGCTAATCCCTAAGAGAACAAAGCCCTGAAATGAATGGAAATGGCTGAACCTGGAGAGAAAATGGCCTCACAATGATTGGGAGAAAGATTAGGAGAAGTTTCTGAAGTCAGCTGGGAAGATTACAGTAGGGAACTGCCTCGCAAAAACCTTCCCTATGCCTTTGAAGTCTTCTAGAAGAATACCTCTCAGGAAACTCAGTCCACTGCCCTGCATCTTGTAAAGAACTCTATAATAAAGACCCCAGAATAGCTTGCTGAAACTTCCACAAATGTTGACATTGTCAGTTCTCACATGTCTTCACATCACATCAAATTCCAAGTCCTTTTTCACCTCCAGAGCTCCCCTCTTCCCTCAGAATTCTCTATTTTGCAAATTCTCTGTGGTAGAAGAGGGGGTACCAACCCCAGATACATATAATACCACAGAGTATTACATAATCCAAGAACAAAGTTCACTGAATTGCAGCCTGGATTATGCAAGAACATATTCCCTAAAATTAGCAGCCTTCTAAATCACCCAATAAGTGAATAGAAGAAATAATCCTAAATGTACCCTAAGCTACCACCAGAACCTGAGATCTGCCAAGTACTGTATTTTTATCCCAGCATTAGTACTATGAAATGCAATCATTTGTGCACTGGGCCATAAATGTGCACTGTGGCCATAATTTGTGCACTAGGCCCTTCAAAAGGTCATTGATGAGTCTGGTTCCTGAATCTTGGAAACATTTATCTTCAACTCTTTGGAGTCTGCATACGTATGAAGGCTTTCAGTACGCTTGTCCCTTTTTGCTCATTTGCTCCAATTAGTCGTCTGTTATGATATTATGTGTGCAGATATAAATGGTCTAAATCCCTTAGTTTGTATTTTAATAAAGAACATATATATGGAGCAAGACAGTAAATATATACTCTTGCC
Source organism: Heterocephalus glaber (assembly GCF_000247695.1). Next base: position 16,254,455 of record NW_004624742.1, on the reverse strand, counting down.
TACCTTGTGAGAATTCAATTTCCTTTTGGTCTTCCTTATTGTTGGGGATGGAAAAAGAATGTATGCTCCAACTCAGTGGTAATATTCCATGTGCCTTAGGCTATGCTAGTTTTTAGCAAAAACAGCATACTTGGTATGGCAGGTTCCATTGGTTTGACTCCTTGGCTGAATCTGCGGACGTCTGTTTTCATCTTCTAGATTCCATCTGTGTTTCCATAGAAACTATGCTGGTGTGTTAAATGGAAAATACTATGGGCCCTATTACCCCCATCTGTGGTGATTCTAACAGTGGCACTAATATCTGCCCTTTCTTCCAGAATGAGGTATTGTTTTTAATTAACTGTCTTGGCCAGAAGTTTGAGGAAAGAAATACTTCAGAGGCTTCTGCTTGGCCTTCCTTGTGATGGCTCTTCTGCAGACAATAAAAGAACCTATGTGGATGTTTTATCCACTCCCAATCTAGCAGGTGCCCTAAATACCAAGGTCCATGAAGAATCTGATTCCACGTGTCTTCACAGGTATCTGGACAATCTCATTTTCTTACCGTACAGTGGCCATAGGTAAGCTGGAGGGAAGAACTCTGGTATTTCTTAATGTATTTACTGTACTTCCTGTGTTGTTGAGGGTCTTATTCCTGGGGCCTCTTCTTCAGCCAATTATGGCTCCAGAAATAATCTGGAAACATACTCAATTAAAGAAATAGTGCAAGTGATATGATTTATTTATGGCAGCTGCCTTTGGCTTCAATAAATAACATATTCTATTATTTTCCTTGTGCACATTATTTTCCTCCTTTTAGTTGAACCCTTATCTGCCCGGCTTATTGTTGTGAAGTGATTCTATTTATTGTGAATTGGTCTATTTGTGAGAAGAAAAGTTAGGGTTAATAAATATCAAAATCATGTATATTCCCTTGTGAAGCAGAGACCTAGGCATCATCCTTACTCAGTAGCCTTTGACTAGAAGGGGTAAAATACTTGCTTCTACAATCACCGAAAATTTAGGGAATTTAAGGACTCAAAAATTTTAACACGTAAATTCAGATGTTCTTGACCTATTCATTTTTCACCTGAACATAGTGAGCTTGCTAAGATGAAGAATTCAACTTCTTCTGGAGATGTGTTATTTATATAATTAAGCTCTGCGATGACCTCAGGTTCTTCTGCCTTCCAGACAAAAGAGATGAGAGTCCATTCTTTCCTGCTACTAGTAGGCCCTCTAGCTTTCTCACTTAGCTTTCAAATTGGTGGTTACTCTCAGTCTTCTATTGGCTTTCTCCCATGTATAGTGTAATGGTTTGGGTCTGGATGTCTCCCCAAAGCCTCACTGGCTCAGAGGTGGCTGAATCTGGAATGTGTGATAATGGGATTAAGGGCATTGATTACTAAACCACTACTTGTGACTGATTGGTTTAGCACCACCCTAATTCAGGTAGACTGGATGGGATAAAAAAAACAGAAAGATGCAGTGAAGGTTTCTTCTTCCCTTTGCTACCTTGTATATGCCATGTTGTTTCTCCTCTGTGATTCCTGTTTGCCATCCCTGCCTTAGAGCCAGCTGATTATGGACTAAAATCTCTACCAACTGTAAGCCAAATAAACTCCTTCCCCCTCTAACTTTGGATGTCATGTCAGGTATTTTAACTCAGCAACAAGAAAAGTAACTAAAACATATAGATTCCCTCCAACAGACATCCAAGGCCATGACCCTTCTTATAATTTCCCTCCAACATCTCAAACCCGGGGCAAAGCATCCATCAGAACATTCTCTTCCACCATATACAATTCCAAGTCCAATTTACCACTGGTGAAAGTTTTAACAATTGCTTGCTACCGCATGGCAGGTCAAGAGCTATCCACCTGCTAATCACCACCAGTACTGGAATTCTCATAGTCAGTTCCAAAGACCCCATTTTACAGTCTGTTTTCTACTGCAACTCCCAGTGCTGATTCATGTTGGACTATGAAAGGAAATAGACACTGAGATTGTGAGATTTGTATGCAGAGTTTTATTGGGCAGCGGTGTTGGGAACACCTGTCAAGAAGGAAAAGAAGCAAGATTAGATAGAGTGGGTGGCAAAGGGAAAAGATTCAAATGAGATATATAAATCTTATAAGTGTGGAGGAGGGGAATAGGGAAAAGTTGGTCAATGAGTACTAGTTATAGTAAGAGAAGAGAAATAAGTTCTGGTGTTCTATTGCAAAGTAGGGTGACTCTAGGTTAGAATAATATACAGTATATTCCAAGAAAGCAAGAAGAAAGGACACTGCCTGCTTTCACCACACAAAAAACATAAATGCTTGAGGAATTAGATAAGCCTACTCTGATCTTAGTGCTGTACAATGTACACACGCAGTGAAACATCACATGATAGCCCATATCAATGTATACTTTTTATGTATAGATTTTAAAATTTGGAAAAAGGTATATAATAGCCATACAATAGAAACAATCTCAATATCCATCAGCTAACAGAGGGATAAATAAAATTTGACATATGCATACAGTGGAACAAAAAGGAATAAAGAATAATTATGCATTCACCATGATATTTCAGTCAGTAATAGAACACATATATAATAGTGGCCCCACAAATTATAATGTATCTTAAAAATTCTAAATATGGTCTTATAAGTAATATATTTATAATAAAATTATTATTTGAAATATACATTTATAATAAAAATTATAAGCATGGCCTAGAAGCTCCAATAGTGAAATAATCCTTCAGCAATGACCTCAATCAAGAGAGGTGGCCAGATTTTGCATTGCCATGTTAACTAGTTTCTCAGGACTACTAGGGAGGAGGCATAAACATGATGCAGTATGGTCCTTTCAGTCCAAGCCAATCACTGCCGCTCCAATGCCTGACGCTCACAGGCACTGGAGAAATGAATATCTCAATCAACCTTAATACTCAGAAATAGTATCTTGAAGGGAGTTTTGGGTGGTAAAACATAATATTCTTTCCCACTTATTAAAGCCCACATCAAATTTCACCCTCTTCTTCCAGGCTGGGAATATTCTCATTTTCTCTCGAAAGTCATAGAAAACTTTGCTCTACCTTTCTTGTAACACCATCTTCTAGTACATTGATCAATAATTCTAATCTTTCCTGATATATTTAAAATTCCTTGAGTGATTAATTTGTGTCTGACTTTTCTTTGAGAGCCTTACCAGTGCTATTTCTGTACCGCCTCATTGTGCAATCAATATTTGTTTTATCTTGAAAACTTCTATTCATCTTCAGATCTCAGCTTACAAATTATTTCTTTAAGAAAGCTTTCCTAACCTCCCAGACTCAGGAAGATTACAGATGTTCATTACACCTTATACTTCTCTATCATTGCATTCATTACAATTATACTTAATTTATCACAGAACTAATTGTTTAACAGAACTTTATGGTTAAGAATAAATATTCATGAAGACAAGTTCTAGGTGTCCCTTTTCACAAGTTTATTTGCACAAATGACCACAATGCCAGTTGCTGGTAAATGACTAGTACATAGTTGAGTGAAAAGATGGATGAATTACTGATCAGAGATGAGAATCCACTTTAGGATAAAAGTCACTTGGAAAAGATTGGAAATCAACAGTCATTCACCAGGACCATGAATTAGTCCTTAACCATGCTTTCCTCCTAAAGATGTTGCCAGGATCCAGCGCACCAAGGGGCTATGTCTATAAGGCAATGGGAGGATCAAAGTCCTGAAAGACTAGTCAAAGTCCAGTGGAAGACTGCAAAAAGGATAACCATTCATTGGGAAGACATGTGAGGACTTTCAGCCCCTGGGGTTCATGATAGGATAAAGTGGCCCTTCTCATTCTACAAAGGAGAGTTCTAGGGAAGAAAACATTAGTGTTGAAGCCAAACTTTTATCTTGTTTACCAGTTGGCCTGGTCCCTCACCAATGGTCAGGGCATTGCATTTTGGCCATCCAGACCCTCATATACAAGCCAACTCGCTGTGCTTTTAGAAACCAAGGCAAAGAAGAAGAACATTCCTACAGCTCTTCACTGTCAAAGTTTTTGAGCAGAGGGCTCAGAAGGAAGGAAAGCACACAAGCCCTCTTTTGCCATCTCATCAGTTTCCTATCACGGTGGGCTTATTATATACACTTATATTTAGATGAGCACACTTTTCACATGTCAACGTGCAAATAGTTGTGACTTTATTTTAGTACTATTCTAACTTATGATAGATGCTGAGCTTTGGCATCACATTATATCATTGCAGATTCTATCTAAACCACGTATCAAATGAGCTGTATTTGAAAGATCACGTGGTGAGATCACTCAGTTTTCCTCATTTATAAAACCAAGGTAACAGGAAAAGCTCCACCAGAGTTGTTATAAGGGAGGAAGTGAGAAATCAATACTTTCTGTGCAGTAAATCATCCCCCATGACTAGCTGATAGGCCATGCTCGATAAAGAAGGTTCTCTCGCACTTATTAATATGACTGTGGGCTTCTTGTTGCCAAAGCTGTATATGAGGTAGGTGAAAGTCAGGTGAAAAGTACATCATAATTGAAAGAAATACTTTAAGTAAAAAATGTGCTTTAGATGAGTACCTTGTATTAGCAGGGTACGAGTGCAGGCTTTTATCTAATAACTACCTGCTAACTCATTGATGTGAATTAGATCAGATTTCCATAATGTGGAGATTGGATCAGAAATTTTGGAGGAATTTTTGTTGTTGTAGACTAGCAGAACTATGGAAATTAGTATGGTAATTCCTCAAAAAGCTAAGAATAAAAATTTCATTCCACCTCAATATCCCCCTTCTAGTTATCTTCCCAAAAGAATTAAGGGCATCATATTATAATGATACATTGCCACCCAGGTTAATAGCACCATAACTTAGAATGGCTAAATCTTAGAAATGACCCATATGTCCATCAACAGATGACTGAATAAGAAAATGTAGTATTTATACATGATGGAGTACTGCTGTGCTATAAAGAAGGATAGATTTTAGTCATTTACAGAAAAATAGATGCACTTTGAGATCATAAAGTTATCATAAGTGAAATAAATCAAACACACAAGCTTAAATATCTCATGGTTTCTCTTATATGAAAAACCCAAAGTATATATAATTTAAACAGCAAAATAAAAGATAGGTAACAGGAAATGAGGAGATGGCTCTTTTGCAAATGGGAAAAGAATGAAGAGATGGGGGAGGGGCAGATAGAGGAGAAGGAAGGGAAGTAAAAAGGATTAAGATGTATTATGTACGCGTATCAATTCCCCAAAAGGAATGTGATCATTACATACTCCAAATAAGTACTAATTAAAATTTAGTAACAAAATGATTAAAATAAACACACAGATGCAAAATCCAGATCATTATTAAATATCACTTACAGTGCCTCCTGTAATCAGTTTCTCCAGCCCTCACTGCATATTTAGACACACGACCTATTAATATTACTAATTTTCCCCACCTTTCTGTGTAAGAGTTGTCGATCAGGAAATTAGGAACCCTGTGGAAAGTTCCTGCCCATACCAAGGAGGTAGAAATTCTACAACTGAGGAATCAGGGAGAATTGGAACAGATGGATCTCGAGTGCTTGGTACTCAGTCTACTTACCTTAGATCACACCCTTTTGGAATAATCAGAGTGCTAGGCAGTTGTCCCTGCTTGCCTGATACTAAGCATAATAGTAGATAATCATAGCGGCTCTCTAAGATCAGATGTATTACGTTATAATGTATACATTATAAATGCATTCTGCTCTTTTATTGCTAACTCGTCTTTTGTCACAGAGGTGTCTGCCATAACTGTTTACGGTACACAAGGAAGAGTTCACCCTGACTCCTTCCCCTCCAACTCAACTTCTGGTTTTAGTGTTTTTAATATTCAAATATAATCAATATTTGTATGTCATCTATTTAATAGGAAATTTAAGGTTAACAGCTCTGATTAAGTTTCTGCTAAAGGAATCTTTTGTGCCATTGTGCAATCACGAGGAACCCTCCTCCTTCCTGACAGGAAGACTGAATCACAGCCCAGGTTACAGCAAAGTTCTCTTGCAGCCCAGCTCTGAATGCTGAATGTACTGTGAATCTGAGCAGCCACCCAGCAATCCAGACCTGTGATCACACATATAGAATTTAAAATTCCCACTAACATTTATTGACCATTTACCACAATCAAAATGCCATGCAGGGCACAGGAGGTGATTCTAGAACAGCTTTACCAGGCTGGCCTCAAACTTGGGATCTTTCTGCCTCAGCCTCCTGAACATGGGGATTACAGGCTTGGGCTGCAGGGCCCAGCTTCCAGGATGACTTTGGACAGGAGCATGGAACAACCTGTGCTCCATTTCTTTTTTTTTTTCTTTTGGTACCAGGGATCGAACTCGGGCCCTCGTGCTTGCTCAGCAGGAGGTGAAACCACTGAGCTAAATCCCTGGCCCCTGTGCTCCATTTCTGCAACTGGGATGCTACTCACTCTGCACATTGTCTGAATTTCTCCTTCTTCCCTTCACTCCCTTGGATGTGAGTATGTATATGTGTTTTGTCTCCCCCTCAAGTCACAGCCCCTTGTAGTGCAGGGTCTCTATTATGATCTTTGTACTCTTCTAACCCTCTCTCATGTCCCATAGCATTCTAGTGACATATAGAAGACACTGGATGAAATTTAATGTATATAAAATTATTAATAGCTACTATGAAAGGAGGGGTCTGGTAAATGTCATAACAAAAGTTGAAAGAATTGACTTCAAACCACTTGTTTTTCTTTTACTTTCTAATGTATTATCTCACAAAGAAACTCATGAGGCAACTAATTGCTCCCATTTTGAAATTAAAAACTCAAAGTAACCTGAAGCTATGATTTAGACTTGTTTTTATTATTATTTCAATTATAAGCGCATATTAATGGGTTTCATGCTGACCCTTCCATACAGCGTGCCATGGTCATATCCAACTTTTCTTCTGCCTTCCCTTGCTCTGCCCTCTTGACCTCCTGGCCCTGATATCTATTCCCCCTTCCCCAAAAGAAGCCCCTCTTCTACTTTTAGTACTCTCTCTCTCTCTCCCTCTCTCCTTCTCTCTCTCTCTCTCTCCCTCCTTTTCTCTGGATATTATCTTATTCATGTGTTTGAACCTAGGTCCTAGGTTGGAAATATTAAAGATCTGTGTTTGAAATTTTATCCTCAGTGTGATGATGATAACAGGTGCTGGGACCTTGGAGAGGTGGGGTCCAGTGAGACACGGCTAGGTCATCTGGGGGTGCTCCCCTAAGATGGAATTAATGTACTTCTCACGGGACACTGAGTTTGCAGTTCAGAGAGGGGTTTTCTAGCAAAAGCAAGAGTGGCCTCTCTCCAGTCTGGTTTCCTGCCTCATCCTGAGTTGTCCCTCAAACCCATGCTCCTGCCATCATGTGGTGTATCCATCAGGGCTCTCACCACAGCTGGCACCTTGGACTCTCAGCCTCCAAAACTATAAACTATAAACTTTTTTCTTTATAAAATATCCTGCCTCAGGTATTTGACTAAAATAACACAATAAATCTAATAAATGTGTCATGGAAGCCTAGATTCAAACATGAACCATCCAATTCTAAATTCTGTATTTCCATTTAATCATATTTTCTAGCATATTACACTGATTAAAAAAATGTATCCTAGATAGGAAGTTTGGAAAAGTTTTCTTAAAAGTGATCCTTGTGGTAGATTTTTTTATATTAGAAAGGATAATGACAGAAGTAACAGAAACATATCCTGCAAAGGAAATATTAATAAATGCCACAGTTTGGGAGCTTGAAATTTGAATGGAAAAAGAGCAATACAGATCAGCTGTAGGTTATGGTATATGAACAGTAATAAAAATGTTATGATAATAACATGATATGGAATTATTTATACATCTCATTTCTATAATGACGCATCAAGAACTTCCCATTTAATTCAGGCTAAAATCTATGACTGTCAATCCTCCTTGATACTTGTTAAAATCACCAGGGTCCCTCTTCAGGACCTCAACACTGGCATTTCTTAGCTCTAGAAATCTCCTTTCATAGCTAGTTTTATGGCTTGATCTCTCAGTATATTCTGGTTTCAATTCAAATGTCATCTCAAAAAATAGCTTGCTTAGCCATCCTATCTGAAATAATACCCTCCTTTTTACTCTCTCTCTCTTTATCCAGCCTTATTTTCTTCATATTGCTTGTCCATATCCTACATTCAACAACTATCAGTGACATCAAAAAAAGAACATCTGAGAAATTCCAAGAGTTGCATTTTGAGACTATCATGTCCAAGAAACATGACCAGTGAATATACTATCATATCCTTTATAGGAGCTTTAGACTGGAAAAAGACTCCAGATAAGAAATAAAGAAATCTGAATAAACTGTAAGGTTTAGTTAATAATAACATCTCAAACAAAGTATTTATGATAGGCAAAACTTCAAGTGAAGAAATTCTCTGCACCAACTTCATAATTTTTCTGCAAAATCGAACTAATCTAAAAGGACAAGTTTGTGAAGCTGTGTATGTGTACGTGTGTGTACTGCTTGATTATTATCCATCTCCCTAGGAACTCCTTTTCTATTTTATTACCAATCTTAGAACAATGTCTGACATACAACACTTAATACATATTTGCTTAATTAATTAATTGTGTTAGTTACACCTCACAAGAACCCTATGATGGGTTCCAAGATTTTAAATGACATTTGGTAGGTGACAGAAAGAGCAAGGCTAAACTATAGCTCAGTGATAGAGCACTGACCTGTCATGTGTAAGTCCCTAGGTTCAGTTCCAAACTCTGCCAAAAAAAAAAAAAAGGAAGGTAGGAAGAAAGAACAAAGAAAAGAGAAAAAGTCAGAGTCAGAACCACAAGTCAAATTCAATTCAATCCATTTCATTTTTGGGTATTTAATCACCATTTAAAACTGAAAAAGGAAGTTGGAATACTGAGTTTGTAGGTAGTGTGACTGCAAAAGGGAATCATGAGATTTGAACCAGGAATAGTTATGAGAATGGCTGTTTAAGTATGAAAACATAGGAAGGAGAGCAGATACAGTGCTAGGAAGGCCACTTTGAAGATTATGATGATGATGTGGCCATAGTGGGAAGAGAAAGAAATAGATAGCTGTGAGAGATAAGAGTTTGATCTTGGGATACATAGGACCAACCACTGATTCCAGGTAGCAAACAAGAAGGAAAAAAATAGTGAATAAACTGAGATTATGAATCTGGCTGACTAAAAGCACATGAACACCATACCATTAAGTGGAATGAGAAATTTGCAGTTCTTCTCTGGCCTTTCTATATATCATGTATTTCATTTGGTTTTCATAAGCAGTAAATGAAGTGTAAGCATAGAAAACCCTTTGAAAAAATTAAAAATATTAGATAATATGTAAATTAATTTCAAAATGAATGTTACTTTTAAGATTTCTAAGTAGAAAAACCTACAATAGGAGGATATTTATGCCATCTTGGATAATGCTTAGCTTTATTTGACAGATCATCAATGATGGTTTTCTTATTTTTCATGTTTCAAGTACAAAACTTTGATAATAAAGAATCATTATCCCACAGAAAGCTTTCTGCTCTCCACATCAGTCTTGAGGCGATAAAGTGATAATTATGACTATGGCTTAATATCTATCCAAGACTAACATACATACAACCTACAGAACAAATGAAAGGTGGTACCTTAGAGCAAAGTAATTTTTTTATGATCAATAGCCTATCATTAGCATAATGTTTATTTTATGCATTTGCAGACTTTGTATCACCTGAGTTGTGGTTTATAAATATTAACCTATTGATCTCTGCTGCTCCTCCTTCCACCACAAGAGTTTCTGATAAACATCATCCCTTCCATTTTTTGTAGGTGAAGGACAAGACAATAAAACAGACCTCTAGTTGTCTGATGATGGCCCATGATTATGGGAAGTTCAGAATCCAAGGTTGTCTAACCACACAAATCCTTCGAGCTTTTCTACAAGTTTACATCCAGCTTATTTGTAAATTCTAAACAGATAATATGTTCTCTTTTAAATTAAAATGTACAGTAGAATGAATATAATAACATAACATATATATTTTTACCCAGCATTGTAACTTGCATATGCTTTACAAATTATCAAATAGCATGCTAAAGTGGACTTGGTTTATTTCACAACAACCCAGTCCCATTTATTTTACTTTTCACATTTTAGCTATAGTAATTTAATAAACAGGATTTCCTGAATTTTTCCCAGAAAATATGTCTTTTCATTCTTTTGGGAGTTTCTTACAGTGACTACTAATCTGATTTAATTTAGGTCGTGAAAATCAGTTATTTGATCTTTCTATATATTCCTATGTATAATAATAATAAAAGAATATACTCAGAGGATTCTAAGAAACACATTACTTTTTTTATACTATTTTTACTCAGATTGTGTGGATTTCTTGATAGAAAGCTTTATTTGATCCATTATTTCTTTAATTCACTTTGCTAAAGTAAACCTGACACAGGACCGAAGCCTAGAACCAGCATTAGGGTTATATTTAATGAAAATCAGGAATACAAAAGCACTTCAATTATTCATGTTTCCTGATATGTACTGAAAAATGGGTGCACACATGTGTGTGTTTCTTTGATAGGGTTCAAATTAGCAATGAGCTTTTAAAAATACAGCCCTTAGTACCTTCAACAAATGTCTTTTTACCAGCTTATCTTGAGCAAAACAGAGACTTTTAAATCAAACTTCTATTTCATCTATTTCTTTCTTTATTACTGATATGAATAAAGTAATTTTGCATGGTAACTTAAATGCTTATCAAATTGAGAAGCAATAAGTATAACAATAAGACCATTTGTTAGAAGCTTAATATATTATTATATTACATTATTATGACTGGGGTGATCCATTTGTCTTGTCATGGGGAGTTACATGGATTTCTGAAGCTGTGAACCTAGGCATAGGTTATATGTGTGCAAGACAAAAGGACTAAAAATTATGTCCAATCAAATGCAATGAAATTTGTTTATGCAAAAGAACTTTAGAATTGGAAACTAATAGCCCTCATTTCATCACTTGCTGTACAGAAAAGACTCTCCGTAACAGGTCTGACAAATCCACATTCAGCTCTGTATGGTCATTTATCCTCCCTACGTCTTAGAAAGTAAAATACTGTGAAGGCTGCATTTGAGTTTTTGGTGACAAATTACTTTTCTCAATGGAGTCAAAGGCTGTGGCCATCTGCAATGAAATAGATGAGCCACAGCTGGCTTTCATAATAATCAATCCTGATTGCAGAAGAGCTGTGGCATTTCCAGATTGATTGTGAAGTCCTGCTGTGACAGACAATACTGACCAATTCAGTCATGTTGACAACAAGTTATTTCTCATGTTTAGATACAGACTCTACTTCATGTCATTGAGGGAAGGAAGGGGCTGGAACTCTTCCAAAACACTTAGTCAACAGTGGAAACCTAAAAATTCACAAAATCCTTAAACTAGATTTAAAGAACTAATTACCCCCATGACATACCAATACTGAGAGTACATCTATATCATATCAGTAAAATCTGGCACCTAAGTTTAATAGAGATTTCTAACATGAGTAGGGATTTCTGTACCTATACATATATCCTAATGCAAACAGACTTCCTAGTTGCTGCTAAGTGAACTGTGAACTTTGACACCATTATTTTCTCTCTCCAGGGAGAATGGATTCTACTAGGGAAAGACACCTGGTGGAAAGGTTGCAGCTTAACAGGCATTGTAATGCCTTAGGACTTTGGCCAGAGCCAACGCAATTCCACCTTTTGAAATTTGGAATTGAGAATCTAGCACATCGATTTAGTCAGCTATGGAAGGGTAAGCCTAGAAGTTATCTCTCCATGACTGGGAAACTAATACAGGCCAAAAAAGAGATGACAGAAAAGGTAACGCAATAATGAATAACATATGGAATAATTTCTATGTGCTAGACATTACCTGCTATTTATTTTAAACCTCATATTAACATTCTTGGTAAATGCTGTTATTATTCCTGTACATCGGATGAAAAATCTAAAATTCGAGGCAATCTTATCATACAGATATAAAATGAAGAAAGAACTTAAGACTCCATCCTGCTGAACTTCCTCGTAATTAATCAGCTATAGAGTTGGAAACCTAAGAGAGACGTGGGGGAAAGAGGAGCAAAGCAGATAGAAAAGGAGATGACTGCACTCCGCAGGCCAGAGCGGGGACTCTCTTCTTTGCACTGCTGAGCTGTGGTTTCCGCAGGTCTAAATGTTCGCTGATTTTTGTCTTCAGAGCCTCACAAACCCACCATGTCTTCAGGACAGTAGGTAGTATCAATGATAATAGACATTGTGAGATAATTAAGAAAAGGTAACATTTTTCTCGATTTCTTCAGACATTCCTCTCAACATTTAATAATTCACATTGACTTCACAGATTTGACCTTAGCCTCCGTGTGGTCTTCTAAGTATCTACTGACTGTGACTAAATGTGAAATTTTGGTTTCTTTAAAATAATTTCTTACTTTTCTGTTTATAAGGAACACCCAAGACTAAATCAGGTAAGGCTTATTGATTATTAATAATGGTCATGATATTTAAGAATATATGTATTTCTTCCCTTCAGAATCATTTTCATTTGTGACATTTTGAATCTTTTTCAAATAACTAGGTCACTTATGTCTTCTGCTCATTATAATACTTCAATCCCATACAAATCTGCATTCATGAACAGCAGAGCTGGTTCATTTCCCACACTTTAATGACTAGTTGAACTCCAATTCTAAGGACAAAGCATTGAGAGAATTGGACCAAACCTTCCCTTCCCAAGGCCTACAAAGATGAAGAGTAGCCCCAAATTTCTCAGGATTGCTGCTTTCTTATATAGAAGACCTATTGAAAGGAGAATAAAATTTGATATCATTTTACAGCTTATCTGTTTTGTACATATCAGGGCCCTGTGCATTATTTTCCCAGCCTTTGTTTTAGTGTAAGAACTTAACTCCATTGCTAAATTGGCAAATTCAAATTTCCACTTGCCCACTTCTCCCATTTTCCCAAAGTTCCAAATCTCCAATGGTCCAGTCTCTGGTGGTGTGGCTTAGTCTAGACCTGGCTCCTCTACTGTTTGCACATCCATCAGCCTTCAGTGTGTTCCACATTCCTCAAGCAGCCAGTATGCACAATCAATGCTTCTTTTCCAGAGAATATGCTACTGATATGTTGGGAGGTAGTTAACTGTTTAAGCAAATCTAGGATACTGGAACAGCAATTTAAAATGTATAATGAGGCACAGAAATAGTTCTTTTGCATTTTCAATTACTTTCATAATGCTTCTTCATCATTTTCCTTAAAATTGTTTCTCTTTGTTTTTAAAGGGGAGGGGCAGAAAAGGTTATTTATTGCAAAAATATAAAGACTCCTTAATTTACTTTGATATTGTTCACAAATTCTGTGTCATTATAGAGAAATTGTTGAAAAGATTTACAGATAATCTTGTCTCAATTGCTTTAAACATATTCTCCTGTATTTTTCTCTTTGAATAATGCCTTCACTATAAAGGAATTTCAAATGTATTAACAGATACTACAATTGATCTTTCTTCATTTTGAATAGCTATTAAATCTATATGTTGCCTTCTTATAAGTAAAATATGTAAACACCATTTAAGTTTACATACTTTTACATGTTACATGACTCTACTCATTTCTATAACATATTTTTAAGGATTAATGCATTCATTTTGCATTACTTGAATTGTAGAGCTTTTCCTGTGCCAAATAGAAAAAATAGGCTACCTTCTTAATATGATACAAATATAATGTATTAATTATACATTGAATATACCTCTGGTATAATGCCGAATATAACATTCTCTTTTTCCTTAGAGTTTTGTCCAAGTTTGCAAAGGCCAAGATCAATAGATGCTAGATCCTCTACACAGGACACAGTAAAAAGTTGTAAAACTAAAAATATAATAATAATAATAAGTCAAGAGATTTATAGAAAAAGGATTTTTCTGGAGCCAAATGAAAGAACTTCTTGATACTATTAAAATGAAAAGTGCCTGACACATGTCTTTTAGACGTTCAGAACAGGTACAGGAAGCATAAAAAAAGAGGCTGGGTTGGCAGAGCAGGAAGAGTAGTAGTGCCAAGCAGACCCATAGAGGGTACCTAGTCTTAAGTCAGTTTAAGGAGGACCTAAGGAAAAAAAGTGGAACTGAATCACCATATGCAGAGGCCACTGGGGAATTTTAGGCATTTGCTCAGAGCTGACAGTCCAACAGGAGCCATCCAGATAGAGGATTGCTGAAGAACCTATAAAACTCCATTAAAGACATAGTTAATACCTAGGCATTCATCATACCCAGGGAGCACCTGTTCTGGATTACAGTCGCACCTGAAAAGGGAGGAATGGAATTCTGGGTCAGGAGAGCTGAGAAGATGTGTAGACTGGGGAGATAGGGAAAGAAGAAATAGGTTGGCCAGGATCCTCTTCCATTCTTCAGTTTACTCAACTGAGCGAGCCCAAACTAATGGTTCAGAACAATGTGTACATTAGAGTGGAAAATAAAACTAGGTTCTATCCGGAAGAATATTATGTTATTTGAAGCCAGTGGCCTGAAATATAAGGAAATATCCCCAAGAATTCATATTGAGTGAAGGAACAACAGTTCAACAGGTTTTGTTTAAAAGGGAGTTGAAGGTGGCAATACTGTTTCACACTTAAAACCCTACAAATGGACCAGGGATTTAGCTCAGTGGTTCCGCCGCCTGCCTCGCAAGCACAAGGACCTGAGTTTGATCCCCGGTACCAAAAAAAAAACCTACAAACCCCAGGTCCTTCGGTACACACCCTTCTAATAAAGATTAAACCAAGTGTCTCTGGTAAAACACACAGACACACAAACACACACACACACACGAGTGAGAGAATAACTATAATGAAGTAATACTGCATATCTGCTTCAAGTGTTTTCATAAATATTAAGAAGTGTGGTTGTAATAACTATAATAAAGAAAAGACAGAATAAGGGAGGGAGACAGAGCGGTGTCAGGGGAAGCTTCTGAAACACTGCCCCCCATGCCAGAACTGATAAAAGTTCTCATTCAGTTTGGAGGAAGACTACTGCAAGCAAAGGGCACAACAAGAACAAAAGCCTGGGATGAGAACACGAGAGTTAGAGTCAAGGAACAGTGAGAAGGCCAGGGGCTGGAATGGCTGGAAACAGAAGACGGTGCTAAAATAGGGAGAGGGAAGCAGCAGCAGGTCGAGTAGGGGCTGCACAGGCAACCGGAGAGCTCTGCATTCTTCTTCGAGACAGCCAGGGTCCTGGAAGTTTCTACACAGAGGAGCATGAGCTGATGTGCATTCCTAAAGGCTTGATTTCACATCTTGTTGTTGGGTACTGTGTACATTTCTCAGGCAAGCAGGGCATGTGTACACTGTCCAGTTGCCATGGCTCGCTGTGTTTGCTCCATTGTCTATGACAGGCCTACTTTAGCCATTCACTTTACCCTCTTGGCCCTCGACAACTCTTAAATTTGCCACCTTTATTCTAAACTCATAACGTCTGCCTTTTACACAGAATAAGAAAACACTCTTAAAATACAAGTTCAAGCTGCTACCCTACATGATTCTTTCTTTCCTTTTGATGCATCCAGTCTCTCCAGACTTTGCCCTCTTCACATTCTGAATTGTAAAGCAGTCCTAAACTCAGACTTCTGGGACTTGTGGTGCCTCTCAGAACACTTTAGACCCAAGAAACTAGGTGTTCCAGAGGTCTTGAATTTAGCAACAGATAGAAACAACATTGGTTCTTGAGAACTTTTTAATTTCTCTTGAAGAAGAGCCAGGGAACAGGACTCATGTTTAGACAAGGTCATCTCTAGGGACAGAGGACCACAGCCACAATACATCATCAAATGCACTCCCTGACTCCACAATGTAGTGTTACAGAAATAAAGTCAGTGGAAAATTCACTTCCAAGACAGACTTTAAGAGGGAAAGAAATCTCCAAGGAGCAGCCTAAATATGTTTAGAAGTGGAAAGAAAATAGTATCCATTTGTTCTGGTAATGGCACATCTGAGGACTAATTTAAGAAGGGGACAAAGGACCTCAGGTTTCACTTTCTTACAGTATTCCCTTCCTTCAGTTGGCTCCTTGAGTTCAAGCATGGCAGAGTGGCTCAGAACGGTCACTTATCAAACACAGGACCTCTTAGACACCCCATTTTAACCCTGCATGGAAGATCAAGTCTGGCATATTCTGACATCTAGCTTGCTGTCTTAGGAAATTCCCAGCTCCTCCTCAACAATGCTCCAGAACTGTGTTCCTAATGTTCCTCCAAGCAAATTTAAATCATATTTCCTCTGCTTAGTATGCATTACCAGTTAGATTTATTAAGTATGTACTATGTGTAAAGCACGCTGGGTCTGGGGTATTAGGCTGTGGGTATCATGAGATTAATAAGAACTCTCCTAGGCCTGATGAGTGCATGTTCTCGTAAAGCAGGCAGAGCTATAAATACATAAATGTGAAAAAGGTAAAAAGAAGTGTGAATGCATAGAAGATACTATCTTACAGAAGGGAGAGAATCACATGCAGGATGGAGCACTTCACTTTTTTGTTTATTGCTTTACATTTTAATTCATATTAGAATCTGGGAAAAATAATTTTGCATATTACTAATTCTATAAGGCATAGATAAGATAACAGAGGGGCTTTCCTGGTGTCTTAAAGACCCCAAACCGCAGGCTATAGCAAAGGAAATCCACTGAGGCTGTTTAAGCAGAGAAGCCACTCATCATAATTGCATTTCCTCGTCTGTATCACGAGGCTGGGCTTCTTCCATGAGCACTTAATTTAGATATTTGACAGCCTGGGTTCTTCATGTCTCCACTTGGACGTATCATGGTTCTTGCAAACATAATGTGTTCAAAATCCTTCCTTCTTATCTAGCTTTCCATCTCTGAAAGTGACTGGAACATTTACCAACAGTAAAAGTCAGAAATGTCAAAGTCATCCTGGAGACTTCCTTTATCCTCCTCTCTCAGCAAGTCTTTTTTTAAATTTTCTGCTTCCAGGTTGTATTTCAAATCTGATCTGTTCACTCCGACTCATTTCCATTGCTACCACCCCAGGCCCAGCCGCCCTCCTCCTGCACCTTTAGTGTGTCAATGACTTCCTACAACTGTTCTTTGTCCTGAGCCACCTTCTACAGCAGCTCAGAGTTGTGTCAAAGTGGAAAGTGGATGAAGTCACCCCCATGTCATCCGGGAGTAATATGCAAACCCTCTAAGGCCTTCCTTAGAGGCCAAGGCCTCTAATATCATGGTTAGGAGAAAAGACAGAATCTTCACCTCAGTGTTGTGTCCCAACATGCTCTCCCATTACACCTCCTGACACTCCTTTCCACACTCTCTAAGTTCCAGCCCCAACCATCTCTTTACTCCTAAACATGCCACATATGTGCCCGTACCAAAGCACCATATGTAATACTTCTTCCTGCAATGTTCTCTTCCATATCTGTCCTATGATGACTATTTCTTCTAGTTTCTGCTTAAATATTAAATCTTAAATCTTACTCAAGCTCTCTCTGTGACACTGTCTGGCATCCTACTCATTTCTAATATATATCCTTCATGGAATCATACTGCAGTTTCTAATTAAATAGAAGATGATGATACAGGACAGACAGACAGGCAGATAAAAGCTTTTACTTATTGAACTTTTGCATTCCCACCAACCCTTTCACCTCCGAGTGTGTTTTGCCCACTGCATTTTCAACATCAAAGGACTCTGTATGCTTTTGTTGAATGAATAAAATATACATTTCTCTCTTTTAACTACTTAACTTTGAAACTATGTACTAATTTGCATATATTTTTCCAAGTTATTTTACTTAGATGTCTATAACTTCCCTGTGCTGACCACTTTCTATCAGGCGCAAAAAGCAGATAGCAGGTAACACTCTATCCACCCTGTTCTCGTGGCAAAGCACTAAGAGAAAATTATTAGAGGATATTTTTAAATGTTACAATGAATTTTTTTAATTCCCATTGACCATTAAATTTCTTATATTCCCACATATTCCAGATTTAGTGAAATTCCCATTTAAATATAGATGTGTATATATTATCTTTTGTCATCAAACTGAAGCACATATTTAAGTCTGCTTTGTATAGTTTGTGTCTTGAAAAAACAAAACATATAATAATTTCACTCAATCTTTGTTTAATATAGAGTAGGTAACTTTTCATTGTGAGTATACATAAGCATTTTTCTTATGTTATTTCACCCCAGCTTCCAGCCAAAGCAGTTCTTAAAAAAAAGGCTGTTCTTGCAATCATTGCAGAATTTCCAACCTTAGTCAAAGAAGAAAGTCCCAAGAATCTTTTCAGAAATCCTGTTTGGGCTCCATTCCCAGCCTAATTTCACAGACCAAGATGTTTGGGCAGTCCTAGTATGCTGGGGATAAGCAGTGGAGGATTTTTATCTAAATCAAACCCAAACTCTTACTGTAATTAAAATACCACAACATTGTTAACTCCTTGACTATGTTAGACATTGGTTTAGTTGAACTAATTCCACTTCTGGAATATAGCCTCTTATTTATGTTCCTGCTGATTGCTTATATTTTTATTTCAGCTTTCCTCTTGCTTTTCAAAGGATAGAAGTATTGTCCCACTTTTGTTGCTATGCAGACATTTTTGGAGTTGCATAAAGAAAGCAAAATTACCAAAGCCAAATAACACAGATGTGGTGACAGGAGCATCTGAAGTTTTCTGTTTTATCCATTTTCCCTCTGATGACTAAGAGCGGTACAAAAAAATGCCATATGATGCTTTTTTAAAATGATCTCATGGATTTTGGAGAAAAGAAGACTATGTATCCACACAGGCAAGCATACATATATAAGTAAATATATACATTTTAATTGTTAATGCATCTGATGTTGGCATTTGAGTTCATAGTCCCCTATAGCAATCACAAACTATGAGACTAGTGCAAATCTGGTGTGCAGATTTTTATCACCAAACTACCAATTTGTAAGAATATGGCATAATTTCTTTGAAATCCCATCAAAGAATATCAGCAAAGGACACATGTTCCCTGTCCTTCATGCCAAGACTGCTTTACATGGGTATCCACTTTTGATCCTTTTGCCTTCAAACCTTCTTTAAAAAACCCCAAATTTCAACTTGCATCACCTGTTGCTAGAGCTCCTGCTATGCCCTCAGTACTATTTCAGTCAAAGTTCTGGAGCCTTCTATGAAATCGAATGTGAAATGGCAAGTGAAAACCAAGGGGCTTCAAAGTACAAATTGTGTATGATCTTCTCACCATAACAGAATAGTGTCATTGTCCTGTAAAATTAGAGCATCTTCTACTTCAGAGAATTAGCAATGTTGGATTTAATTCAGTAGCTAATGGCAATTCCAGAGAGATTCAGGGAAGATTCCCAGAAGAAATAGGGGAAGTAGAGAGTTTCCAGATTCCCTACATAAATACTACTTTCTTTAAATTATAAACCTATAATTTACTAAATTTAATAATTATTTAGTGGGGATCTATCCAAAATTCTAGGCATAAAATAGTGAAAAAAGTAAAAAAAAAACCTCTGTCATAGGGTTCACATTGTAGCTGGAAGACAGTTAACAGGCAAATGAGAGAGAAGAATATACATGAGGTTAGAAATGGTGTTTTAGAGAGAAGAATGTAAACAGGACTGGGCAGGGAGGGCAGAGCTTTGGGTGATGAGTGGGATTTTAATAGAAGATTCAGGGAAATTTTCATGCACGAAAGACATTTTGGAAAAATCCTGGAGACCATCATATGTTTGGGATACAGAGAAGAGCAAGCTAAGCAGGGGGAATGGTAAACACAAGGACTCTGAAAAAAATATGTGCCTTGTGTGTTGGAGGGACAATGTGAAGGCCAAAGAGGAATGTTAGATATGGCAACTGAGAAGGGAGTGTCGTGGGCAGGAAGTCGCCATAGGGCCTTAGAGGCAATTTAAGGACTTTAGCAGTTACGTTTTACTACAACTGAGATAAGAAGTCTTTGGAAGCTGTATTAATTTCCTAGGGCTTCTGTAACAAATTGCTATAAACCAAGGAGTTGAAGGGAGGTTAGGGGAATGGGAAAAAAAAGAATCAAGATATATCGTGTACAGGTACAAATTTCCTATGATGAATGTGATTATTTTATATATATAGTACCAATAAACTTAATCAATTAAAAAAATAAATAATAAAAATTAATTCTCTCACAATTCTAGAGGACAGTGTCCAAAATCAAGTAATTAGCAGCAATGGTGCTTCTTCCAGAGGCTCAAAGGAGGGTTCTGTCCTCGCCTTCTTGCCTTGTGCTGGGTGTAGTGGCTCCAGGCATAGCATGGCCTCATACCATACTACTCCAGTAACTGCGTCTGTGTTCTGGGGTCTCTTCAACGTCACTGTGTGCTTCCTTCTTTTTCCAACAAGGAAACTTGTCATTGGACTTAAAGCTCATCTAGATAATACAGGACGATCTCATTTTGGGATCCTTAATTGCTCCTTCGAAGATCCTTTTTTTTTTTTGTCAAAATAAAGGTGCATTCTCATGGGTTAGAACATGGACTACCTTTTGGGGAGCTGCCATGCAACCCCTAGAGTTCAAGCAGAGTGGCAAGGTCTGAATTAAGCCCACTCTCATTCCTCTTGTAAAAATAAAGCTTTAGGAAAGCAGGTTGCACAGTAGAATCACACAGTAGAATCACCATAGGACACAAGTATCTCAGGTGACTATGTGGCTTATACCTGAACAACAGTAGTAGAGATGATGAGAAATGGCCAGATTCTAAATATACTTTAAAGGCAAAGATAATAAAATTCACAGATTTTTGATAATGTAAGAATAGACTCAAATGTCATTCTAAGGATTTTAGAACTGTTTCCATAGCATCAAGTTTCCAAGAGCGTAAAAGTGGAACCTGCAAGGCCCCCTGAAGCCTCCTTATTTAGGTGGTACAATTTAAATTCCATCAAATTCTTTTGGCCAAAACAAGTGGCAAAACCAGTCCAGAATCAGGAGATGAGGAAAGAGATTCCTTCCATCTACAGTAGAAGTTACTAAGTATTACTGCAAATTTTGCAGTCTACTAAATCAATATAATTCCTTATTCCCTGTTAGGTAAGAAACCCCATGAGAGAAGAAAATAAGACTTTTTTATCCACTATTGTAACCTCAATTAGCAGTCACAGAATATGTATCTGCTAAAGTGAATGAAAAATGCCAGGCGTGGCTGTGCATACCTGTAGTACCAGCTGCTATTTGGAAGTCTGAGGCACAAGGATTCGTTGAGTCCAAGAATTCAAGAGTTCAAAGCCAGCCTGGATGACATAGGAAAATCTCATCTTAAAAACAAAAGAAAAGTCAAAGAAATAAATGATTAAAATGACAGGAAAAAATTAATTAGAAAACAAAATAAAATCCACTTCAGTCTATAAATATCATAATCTCTCGATGTGCCTCTGTTTTCTGGACTTATGCATCATAATCCTTATAAACCCAGTAACTATAACTTGTATTTGTAGATGGGTCAACTATTGGTTTGAATGAAAGATCAGAATTAAAATGGTCATATGCAGAAAATGGTCAAAATGAGCATTATTTCTTAATTTTTTTAAAATTACAAATATTTGAGATAATTTGGGGGAGACAGAGTAACTCATTTGCTTTACATTAGCTTAGACAAAGAATTCATTTTCTTTGGAATCATGTATATATTATATATAGACTTATGTTACATATAGTATACACATATAAGTCTGTATGTACACTATATATATATATATAAACTTATTTTCCATTATGGTTCAGAGTTTTGACAAATATCTTCTATGCATAAATCATTTTGGATCTCTTTAGGAATGCCTTCCAGAAGCCTGTGTTTTTCAAGTAGATTTTTTACTTATTTAGTGATATTCATAATAGAACTAAAGTATTCATTACTGAAAATACACTTCTATTGTGAAACTGCCATTTTTCTGGAAAATTTGGAGTGTTTAGAAACAGACTGCAGTGGCTTGTTATTATCCTTTTTGCAGTGGAAATGTATAAGTGTCTTGGTGATAAAGATAAGAACTGAATATAAAATCTCTGTGCCTAAACATTTTCACTAATAACTTCATTCCTAAAGCTCCATCTCTTTTTCTTTGTTTTTCCATGTATCACAAGGAATTCATACTACCTAGCAGCAAGCTCCTTTCAGACTCTTACATCTTTCAAATTCTCCTTAATGTGAACTTCTTTTCAGCAATGAACCTGAACGTCTTCCAGAGCTTTATTGATCTAAGTGCATCAACGTGTTGTTTGTGCTGCTTGTCTGTCTGCTGCAGTTAGTCTAATAAGTCTATTGGACTACTCAATTCTGTGTTGGTAGTGTGCCTATGTTTTGTAGTCAGTACACCAGAGAAGTGGAAACAAAGGAGTAATCAGTGAAACAGTTCAGTGAGAGCAACTCCTATAGAACCTTTAGCTCTTCAAATAATATTATTCCCAGAATAAAAAAATCTGGGAGTTAAAAATGTAGTAAGGCACTATCTAGGAGTCCTATGGCTATATGAGAACATAAGACCAGTTCTTTTTTTAATGAAGGAGAAGAACAAGAAAGGAAGAATTTCTTCTATTTCAAGTAAAAATTGTAAATGTTTAGGAACTTGTGTCTGCTGTGAAATAGGCACCGAGAGGAGGTAAAGGCATGGAGCCCAGGAGCTTTCCCTGAGAACCAAGTCTATGAAAGAGAAAGATGGAAAAGCTAAGAGTTTGGAGAGTTTAAACCTTAGGCCACCATGCAGAGCTAACAGTCTTGACCAGTTCAAATGGAACTCAAAGCAAAGCTTGTGCCTTGGAGGAGTTCTGCTCCTAGCAGAAAAGGACAGAGCCCCATGGTGCTTAGTCATTGTCTATGTGCTGGCTGAGAAGATAAATTCTGAGGGTGCTACTAGCTGAAGTCTGTTAGCCAGATGCACTTCTTGACACAGAACCACTAAGTTTTTTTGAAGAGAGAAGCAAAAGCCACACTCCCATGGCTGCGATGGAATGCCCAGTTAAGTAATTTTAAAATACTGGAGAAAGGGTTCAATCTTGGATGAAACCAGTCTTGGTCCCTCCATTGAGGCACTGTAGCACAACAGCAGTGGAGAGAACTACAGTCAGAAGATAATTTGAAAGAATCCTAATGTATTCACTCATTCCGTTGATGAATATAATTTCTAATCATTTGTAGTATGGGTGCCCTTTTTGGAGGTTTTACTTGTCATTGTGTTTATGGGAAATTGACAGTTACTAATTGTTTTTAAGCTTAAATCAGTCCTTATTAGAATTCAAATATATTTCCCACTACTGGGTCAAATATCTATGTAATCATTTATCTTATAGTGAATTTTACTGTAAGCGTAATAGTTACAAGAAGCAATTTGTCATTCCTGGGTTAAGTATAGCAGCTTCAATATTTTCTGGATAAATATGTCAAAATAGCTAAGATTCAAGCAACAGAAGAGAGTGGGAAGCTTATAATATAGCATTTTATAATAGAACTGGGAGTTTTGCTATCTGGAGTTAACTCCATTTCATTATTGTTTTTATAAATATGATTTTCCAATTATTAACCATCATTAGTATTAATGGCATTAATGCTGGTAATCCGTCTCACTAAGGATTTCAAAGTGCTGTATTTTTCAATGCTAAATGAGTTCCAGGGCTACATCAGTGATTCCTATCCTGATTTGCTCCACCCAAAGTCTCTAAACACAATTAATTTTAATTTATATATAAATAAGCCATACAGCACTTTGGGTTGGTGAATTGGTTTTCAAAACAATTTTGAAATATTTCCACTCCCTGAAGACCTACATCTCTAATCTAATTAGCATTGGAACCCCCTTCTCACCAGGAAGAGTGATTCTTGCCACTCAGACACTGATGTGCATGCTTGTTCCCTGGGCCAGGGAGCCCCGGTGAACTCACATGCTAGGTGTGCAGAGAGAGGAAGGTCAGAGGAGCAAGGCACAGTCCCTGGAAGTGCAGAGCATCTGTTATGCTGCCATCCCACATCTCCTTCCAGCAACCCGTCCTCTATGTGCTGGCAGCATGCCCAGCGCATCTCCCTCAATGTTTTGCTCATCTTCTACTTTGTGCTTTAAGCACAAATGAATGACAGCCCCAGCTCCTGGTGATTGCTACTGCTGCCCTGACTCCCCCGTACAATCTCCTCTCAGACACGAACATGCTACAGCCTTCTGTTCCCACATCCCTGACTTGTCCAGACAGCTCTATTCTGTCTGCAAGAGCCATGTAGAGCACCACCTCATCTCCAAGAGCCTTATTATTTACCCCAACTGTGCTTTGACTTCTTTTCCTTTGTACAGTTTTCTGATATTTGAATCTGTCTGTTTCCAACAATTCTGCTAAAATGCGAGGAGGAACAGCATTTATTTTCACCTATGTGGCCTAGGTTCTTGCTAACAAAACCCTCAGTGCACTTTGTTGAGTGATTGAATGAAGCCTTGAGCTTCACTGCATACACTAAGGGGCCAGAACCTCCACTGTCCTTCCCCGAGGACCAGCTTCAGGGTCTCTCCATGCTCCCAGGCACAAGTGCGTACAAGCACAGATAGCAAGCCCTTCTGTTTGGGGCTTCCTCCCACCCACCCAGTGTACCACACACCAAGTAAGCTTCTCTACCTGAACTGAAGTCTGACTTCATTCTGGCATGCTGATCTTCAGCTAGTTACTAGAAAATTAACTCTGATGGAATCATTAAAACTACTATAAATTCATGCATTCCTGTAAGTGTAAACTTGTTAATGTGTTAATTCTGCCAGTAGGATGTGCATTGAAAGAGAGAATGGAAAGCCGGTGAAGCACAGAAATGAGCCCCTAATGGTGGCATTTCAGGGCCTAGGAGAGGACAGATGGGGAGATATTTCTGGACCGGGAACTTCTGGGTGTCCTTCACGTTGTGCCACACAAGCCATTTCCTATTCCTGTGCAGAAGGATGGATCTGCTGCCACAACACTCTCTAGCTCTCCTGAGAACACTATTTCTATTTCTGTCTTTTATAAAAAGGTACCAGCATCATTCCCTCTGGTTGGCAGGGTCCAGGAAGGAGCCCTCCTCTAGCAATTTCCAGAAAAGGCCAAGAACAGACAGAGAAATTATCTTTTTAAATATCCAATGGCCCACATAATAACACTTCCCAGTCCAGAGAGATGCATTCACATTCAATGAAAATGGATTTGAAATAATTACAACATAAGTGTTTACCTAGATGCAATTCTAAGCCTTACCTTTATTCTTTATACAAACCATATAATGGAGGTCAATTTCTTATCCCCTGGTTATAAACAAATTGAGTAACTGGCCTAGGGTCACAAAAGCTGATAAATATCTAAGTCAGCACTGGTGCCCAGAAAGTATGACTCAAATCCTAAACAAAATCCTAAACTCAAATCCTTACTGTCTCTTAAGCACTCCTGGTATTAGAAGGAACTCCATACAGGTCAATACATAGTCTAGCACTACTGAGACTGTTATCACAATTCTATCTGTGGTAAGACACTTTATATTTTTTTTCTTTTTATTTCATGAGGGCACAAAAGACAATTTCTGAATCCAAGTTTTGCATGAAACAATATAGAAAATAGACAATATGTGCTGTTGTTTTCAATATCTTTTCTGCAAAAAATGTCTGAAACATGCAAAGGACACTTTCAAGCTATTCAGGGAAATGTTTTAAAGGATATTGTACAGTCCCTGACTTGAAAGAATTTGTAACCTAAAAATAGTATGAAGACCTCAATAACATTACAAGTCTGACCTGTGTACAAACTGTGTGTAAATTGATATATTTTTTAAAAGCTGAGAACTCCATCATCCACGCTAATAGCAATGAGACTATTGGATGTCACAGATGTAAAATAACTATTGTCTTCACCCTTTTACTTTCAAGCAAATGTTTCCTAAACACTGCTAGAGTCACTGTGTCTGCCTACCTCAGGAATTCCAGATCTTCAAAAAATCTCTTGGAAATGTGTTAGCATTTTCCTTGAGATTTCTTTTAAAATATCATTCTGTCCATCAAGCTGGAGTTTCTGTAAGTGCAGTGTGTTTAAATTCTTTATCTTTCCTGACAGCATGTGAGTCCCAACAGCAGTGGAAATCTAACTGTATTCTTTGCTACTCTCTGCAAATTTGACTCACGTGTATGCTGAGAGTTTTAATGCCATTTGCTGTAACATATTTAACCAGAGTCATTTGGTTCACACCATGTCGAAGCTGGCTTCCAATGCTATGATCAGTTCAATCAACCAGCTGGTTTGACTGATTTTTCATTTGAATTGACCTAATTGCCTGGCTGTTGGGGTGTCTGCAGACACCTCTACCCAAGGGGAAATAAGGCTTCTGGTTAACTTCCTAAAAAGGGTCATTCTAGTCTGCTGAGAGCAGCTATGGGCTTTTTGAGTGGCTGTTAGCAAAAGTTACAGTTATAGTCCCTTCTCCCTTTTCCCATTTTTCAAATGAGAATACTAATATATAACAGCCCAGAAATGCTCTGAAGATATTAAATGGAGAAGTAAATAATAATTGTGTGTTTAACGATACCTCTGCATTGTAAAAAAAAAAAAATTCTTTTACTCTGAAATTCCAGCAAGAAGTAATATGGAAAAAATAGCAATTTAAAGAAATTTCTTTAAAAATAATCTTACTTTCATAGTATATTTCAGTCCTTTCAGGTAATTAAACATTAATAAATAATCAAGTATTATTTTCTATTATTTTCTATTTACATGGCAGAACATAGCACTATTTAAAAGTTAACAGGGATCAATTTTCTTTCAAAGTAAATATTCTACTTAACAAATTTGCTGTGTTCTTTCACTCACATCTATGCCATTCAAGTCAAAGCACTGATCACCTTCAAAGCTCAGTTTTATCCACATTTGTTTACCTATCTACTCATAAAAGATGTTTTGATGTGCTGTCTAAAATCCTAATGACAAAACGGGAAGAATCCTAACTTCTCCATAAAATTCGGATCGGATGGAGCATCGGCTGATCTGGGTATATTTTTCCCTATGATTAACCAGTTCTTAATGACAACATTTCTTATCTTACAACTGTGACATGAAGAGGGAGCTGTAGCTCTTCTGAGACACAGTTCTGCAAGAACCAGTTTATCCACGCTCTCCGGTCTGGCGTTTGCTTCTCTCTCTCTCTCTCCCTCTCTCTCTCTCTCTCCTCTCTTGCGCTGTCCCTCATTCATTCACTCTTCCATCTTTTTGCCATTGTGCCAGCTCAATTTAAATGTATCTGCTCTGTATCTGTTCAAGTGGAGATAATCCATGCAAATCAGGAGCAGTGCCTTTCAGTGCTTGGTTCAGAGAGAGGACTCAGCTTGAGGAGGTCACTCGTTCACTGCCGCTCCTCCCATTATATTTTTCCCCTTATTGCAGAACTGCTGTATGTATACAGTGACTGAAAGGACTCAATTTACTGCAACTGCTGCCTGGCTTTACTTACAACTTTTTGTTATAAAGGAACTTACCTCCATCTGTCTTTTCAAGGTAGGAAGTCTGATTCTTCTAAAGACGTGTGTAATGCCTCCACTGTCTGCTCATTATCAAATGTCACTTGAATGCGTTATATTGTTGCTGGCATTAGGAACAAATGCTGTGATTTCAGGTGCCTCACGCTTTTGTTACTTAACCGTATAGGTGCAATTGTTTAAGTGCCGGGTATTATAATGTTTATTTTCCCTGCAGCTAGCTTCAGTTTTACAATGCCAGGAAGATTATAGACCATCTACTCTCTAATGTAGGATACCATTCTCTATCAAGTTTACCCTCTTAAAAAATAACAACCTCTCTGTTGTATGTTTTAACTTATCGTGTATCCTAGCCAATAATAGCCAAGTGTAAAATTCAACCCTGTGAAGATTTTTTTTTTTAACCCGCAACCTTCTTGCCGCATTTTCTGTGAAAAAGAACTAACTGTTGAAATATTTCTACAACAGCAAGGAAAGGATAGATTTTAGTTCATTCTGCTGCAAAGCAAAAGCTGAAGGCCTTATTGCTAACTGGCCTGTCAAATAGATTTATTCTTCACAATTCATAAATTGTTACTAGGCTCTGCAGAAGTATTACAATTAGCTAGGATTTAGTTACTGTCATTATACATGCTACTATGTATTGGGTGGAAATTAAAATTGTATTATAAAAAGTTTAATGAAACAAAGCTTAAACAAAACCCTTCTGTTTGTGCAGCATTGCTTGAGATTACTGTTTAAGAATGATTTCAATAGTCAAATGGTTAAGTTTGGATTAAAAATGCATGCCAGAGGCTAACAAGTTTGACAATGTACATGCTGATTTATGAAAGCAATTCCTGGGCTTACATTATTTCATCTGTGTTATTCTGAAATTACTTATAGTAATATTTGAATCATTGCAATTTTAAAACATACTAAAATGTCACAAAATTACAGACTCAATAATCTTTTTGATTAGTACAAATATAATTAGAACATTCTAGTTAAAATTTAGATTTCCATAAATGTCATGTGTCTTTGAAAGTACTCCTTATTAATATCATTTTGCATTTATTACCTCATTTTTCTAAGGTTTTGACATGCAGCTATGACAAGGCTATTTAAGCTCTTGTCTAAGACAGAATTGAACATAAACAGTAAACAAAGTTGACAGTCCTGAAAAGAAGAAAAAATGATCCTCATGTCTCCAGAATAGTTCTGATGTCATAAATCTTCCATTTCATCTTCTAGGTAGATACTTGTAGTTAGTGGAGTTTGAGGGGAAAAATTTATTATCCACATAAAATATCTCAGTGGCAAAAATGTGCAGTGCTTTTTCCTTTTGATACAAAGTCTTCTATTGGAAAAAAAATGCACTGTGATTTTTGAGTACAGCACAAGGCATGGAGCCCTGTCATTGTTAAGATAAAGAAGACATCTACACAAGTATTACTGTGTAGAGGGCGATCTTTCCGTCTCTGGCATTTGTTAGGTTACTGTACATAGAATTTAACAGATAAATATGTTCTGCTTCGTGGCATTTTAGTGATCCTATTGGTATGCAGGCTACTCTGCTAAGATAGCAACAGGAAAAAAATATATATGTTTTAAAGCAGTGAGTAATAAAAGCCCTTCACGGTGAGAGAAGAAGAATTTGACTTATTTCTTATGCAGTAATTAGAATTTCTTTAAAACTCTTCGAAATACTGGGTTGTAAAGTAAACTGAGGATCACCGGGAGGAACTAATCGAATTTATCTATTTGAGCCATGTAGTTGCTCATGAATATCTCATTCAGCTTTACAGGAACAGAAAGGACTCCTCACTAATGGTAAAGGGTAATTCTTTTATATTCAGAACGAGTTTCAGGAGAGTACTGTAAACAGGAAAAACCTCAACAGAGGGAAAGGTGTAAAGGACTGCCCGTCTGGGTGAACTTGAGACTAGTGCAGAACTAAAGGATGCCCTTTCAGAACGAAGGGAGGCCATGCAGTACTCTGTCAACAGGCAAGCTGAGAGCAGGTAGAAAAAGTGGCCAAGAAGATCTTCTGGGGACAGAGAAAATGCAGACGACCAAGTATTCTCTTGTCAACTAAATTACCAGGATGTGACAGGCATGCAGACACGCCCCCGGAACGCCCAGCGGTCATTTCACAGGGTTATTTCCAAAGCACACATTCTATAGATGCTCACGTTTGTTTGCAAACCTCAGAAAACTCTCCAAAGACCTAAGCTGCAAGCCTTTAATTAGGTTTTACTGTGCATCTAAATAAAATGGTCACGGCCTTCAAGTCCCCTCGGTTTTTTTGCTCCATGTATAAACTTGCTACTCCTCTGGTAACTCATTCAAGCAACCGTTCAAGATAAGTTACATTTACTCCATTTTACTGTGCCCCACAGCAGAGCCTGTAGAACAGGTAAACCTTGTGGCTATCTATAATACCAGGTTGTTATTCCCACCTGGCTCTTTTCTGTTGGTTTTACTGAGTACAGTTAAAAAGATAAATTATCATCTTAAAAGGGTGATACGGAGGTTGTTAATAAGTTGTCTGTAACTTCAGGGGTGTTCAGTGGGGTCATAGGACCTTGCGACCCTCTGGAGGGAAACCGATGTGCTTCGTGGTGGCAGACATTCAATGTCCACATCATCTAGAGACTTTCACAGTGTCTCAGGAAGGGCTCTCCCACACCATGAATATGGGAGCTGATGTGCATGGATGGCACTGCTGGGACGCTGAAAACTCATCAGACACTTCCAGCTTTGTCTGTATTAACTTGAACCCGTACAACAGCACCATGAGGTCAAAGGGACCATCATCCACATTTCTTAGATAATAACAGTGAGGTACAGAGAAGTTAATTAACTCAGCCTTGGCCACATAGTTGTGTCAGAACTCGAATTTGAGCCAGTTAGTTGATTACTGGCTTTGAAATATCATGCAATAAGGCCTTCCTAGCTAATTAGCTCAATGACTAAGTACAGTAAGGACATTTCCCTCAGTCCTGCCATAGCAAATGATTGCATTTACCCATTTGTTACCTTGATTCAGATATCTGATTTTTACTTTCATAGCTCTTCACCTCAATCTGTATTACTATGGGAGCACACTTTTTTAAAGTTGTTTCATTTAAGGCATGCCGGGAATGGTTACTCCTGCAGAACATTTGTCTTTTACCTCAAGGAGTTAACTAAATCAGCTCTGTAATTGACTGACTTGTCTACTGACAGCCTTTGAAACACCACCACCCCCAAGATTTTTTTCTGTCTAAAGAACAAGATTGACATCTCTTTATATGTTTGGAATTCTTCGGTGGTGTAAAGTGCTTGGTAATGACAGAAATTAACCTGAGGCTTTATCTAACTACCTTTCCTATCAACTCCATTGAAGTTCTGATAACAATTAAAATTTTGATACAAACACACAGCATCAGAAAAAAATTTTTTTTTCTTTTTTTTTTTTTTTTTTTGGTACAGGAGATCGAACTCTGGACCTTGCACTTGGAAGGTAGGCAGCTAAACTAGTGAGCTAAATCGCTGGTCCCCCCAAAAAATATATTCTTCTATCTTGTGGTACCTTCCTTTAAAATCCCTTGGAAGGCGAAAGGTGACCCCCTTCCTTACCTTTCTTCCTACTGGGCACAGCTGTATGAAAATTTCCCCAGATGAAATATACTAGCATGTTAGAAAAGTAGATAACGAACACAGTGGCCGTACATCTTTGAATGGTGTGTCTGAAACGCTGAACATAATCATCTGTCCTTGCATCAGGGGGTGTTATCTCTCCAGGAGCAGTACAGAAGAACAGGTCCCTACGGGGACACGTTGGTGGCCTTACTTCTCTCTGTTTATTAAAGGTAGCTTGGACAATCTCCTGCTGTTTTTCCTCCCAGTGTGAGAAGATGAACTATTATACATGTAACCCATAGGAATCAGATTCAAAGATTGTGTTTGTTTGACCTGTGGATATCAGATGGCCAATGTAAACAAACATCTGAACAGCATAGACACATCATCAAGTGGCAGAAATGTGGAGAGCATGGGTCAGTGGCAATTGACCAAGCTACACATTTCCCGAGTAACGAATGGAAAACAATTTTGATGGCTTTCTGTGATACCAGCATTCTTTTTAGATCTTATTCGAAGTATCAAGCAGATGGACTGCCCTATATATCCAAAGCCTCTATCTGTTGGCAGGCAGAAAGCCCAAGAGTCTATCTTTATAGTTATTTTAACTCATCCATTTTGCGGGGAGTAGAGAAGTTAAATGTTGACCATTGGTACAGGAAAGGTTGGGAATTGGTTTCAATTGAGCTCCCCCTGCCATCATCTCTTGCTGAGTTCCTCAGCCTGCGGGACAGTCCTCTTAGATTTTATTTCACCATTCCTTGGCAGATATGACTACCTTAACAGGAAAGGGGGAGTTGGGGACAGGGCGATGGATAGGGGCTGTGTGATGATAGAAAGGATTTAAAACTGACCAAAAACTATTTGAAGAATGTGCCTCTTATTGCTAAATTCAGCCCGTCATTAAATTACCTACCTAATAAAAAGATGTCCATTTCTTCAATTTAAAAAATAAAGTCTGATGATTTTTCTCACTGAGGATGCTTTACAAAAATCTTCAGACAACCTAATTCTCAAATGTATTAGCCATCAGGTCAAAGTGACAGTTACCCATACATCTAAGCTCAAAACTCCATTCTCTAATGTAATCTACAGTTTTTGGGGGGAAAAGCCCAAATTTATAGTAATCCTTAAACCAGGATTGGTTGTTGCTATGGCTACTATCTTTGTAGTGGTGGTGGTGGTGGTCCTACGGCTATTACATTATGTGTATCCTATCCATTTTCTGGCAGAATATCAAGAGCTTTTCCACAATTGAGACCTCTTTCTTGCTTATTCACCATCGTAGCTTATATTACACAAGTCAGCCTCTAATTGTATTATTTTTTTTCAGTTTTATGTGTCATATCTTGAATCCCAAGTAGCTTGTAAACTGCTTGAGGATAAAAATCATACTTTTTCTGTCTGGTTTTTGTGCTAAAATACGAGCCTGTATCTGACTAATATTTGAATGATTGATTGATTGATTGATTGAATTCTACATGTGGTTAGATTAGGTTATATAATTTAAAAAATTTGTTTCAGTAGCAATGAGAACAATACTCAACAGTTCAACCCGCTCCTTGAGATCTAGCTGTTCTCCAACACTTGGCCTTATTACTCTGAAATAATGTGAAAGTTTACATGTGCTCAACTTGAAAAAAAATAGCAAAAGGAAAAGAGATCATACCGATGCATAAAATGATGGATATGATAGCTTCTCATTTTGGAAGTTAAAGGGAGAAGCAATGCTGAGAACATTAAGAAAAAAAAGTTAGAAGAGGAAAACATGAAAGAACAAAGAAAAATGTAGAAATGTGGAAGAAAGAGGAGTGAGAAGGAGAGTTTGGGAGACGAGAGGAGATGGGTTTAGAAATTTTTTTAAAATTCAGACCTTGACATTTAATAACCACAGTTTATAGCTTTTTAACATCTATCACAAAATCTTCACATACCTATTTTTTTTTTGGTACTGGGGATCGAACACGGGACCTTGCGCTTGCAAGGCAGGCAGCAGCACCCCTGAGCTAAATCCCCAGCCCTTCTTCATATACTTTTAAATAGAATAGAAATAGTAATTCATCTTACAGAGAAATTATTCTTTGTCTTCTTGAAGCTTTAGCTCCCTGGGATTGAATATGGTGACTTGGGGTCCTCAAATAAAAATGAAAGCAAAGGAAATATAAGGTAGCTTCTCAAACCAACTATGGAAGAGTCAGCCCTATAGAATTCCCACAGAGAGAGCTTAGTAAGTTCTAAGAGAAGGTTGGCAAACCCAGTCTTACCCGGCAGCATCTCCCAAGCAGAGCGGAGATGGAGGAGGACAGTCCATGGGGCAGCGTCAAGGGTTGGAAGGACTGTCGGCCCATGGCCTCCTGGAAACGGCTGAGCTGTGTGGAAGGAAACACGGCCTTGGGAAGCAGCCGGGCAAGAGCAGCCAAGACAGGCAGTTGGAGTCCGCAAACCTGGGCAGAGCAGGCCTCCCTTTCCTGGTCTGGGAGCCACAGCCCAGGGGAAAGAAAAAGCTCCCAGCTCCCCCAAAAGATTCAGAGCAGGTAAAGGATGTGACTGGATTTCCCTACCCACTGCGGTACTCTAACCTCGTGTTCCGGGCATTTTGTTTTCTCAGCTCTAAGTCATTTCATTTTTCAGCCTTTAGCTATGGAGATGTTAAGAACTATTTGTGAAATCCTTTTGATTAGCCAGCAAAAAGCCATTACATACTGGCTACTGGGGTTTTATTGGATTCTGAGAGTGGTACAGCAGCCTGCAGGTGACTGGATGCTTATTTCTAATTAATGTAAGGGATACATGACCACAGTTTGAAGTTGCACATCCTTGATGGGGGAGGGGGCATTTAAAATCACGCGAACTGGGTTTGCAAAGGAAGCCTAAGGAAGGACCGGGGCGCTAGCTTCAGACAAAGACCTGAATTGGAGGTGTAGCTATTAGGAATATTATTTCACGTCTTTGAGCCTTAGCTTCCTTCTCTGTAAAATGGAAATTAAAAATACTCACTTCTCAGTTGTTCAGCAAAAAAATGAAATATCTGGGCCTGGGATTTAGCTCATTGTTTCCACCTCCTGCCTTGCAAACGCAAAGTCACGAGTTCAATCCCTGGCACCAAAAAAAAAAAAAAGAAAAGAAATGAAATGTCTGCTATATACCCAAACCAGTGCTGAGCTTCAGGGAGACATTTTACTTACAGTACTCTTCTTCCCTCATTTTGGTTTCTGCCCAAAATTAAATTTATATTACCCCCCAACCCCACTCATAGGCGTATAAATTTAGATGTTTTAGGGCTTCATTTTATTTGTACCTAAGACATTTATGAGACAACCAAGCAGTGATCCTGACATGTTAACTACCACAGAATCTGAAAACAGTTAGACTTAAAATTCCTAGGTCTTCTCACTCTTCTCCTGGGCAGTGAGGTGGCTGGTGGCCATGAATAACATAACCTTAAAGAAAAGTGCTTCCTACACTGGGGGGTCAAATTCATAATTTTTATTAAAATTAATATTTTTCATCTAACTCTGCTCCTCCAGTTTTGCTTTAATATCCTGAAGGCCTGAGGTCTAGGATGGACCAGCATCTGTTAATTTCTATGGCTCTTAAAACAGCATGCCGGCCCTGCTCCAAGCCACTGGGGGATCTGCACAGGCTCCTCAGGGAGCTCAGGCTGCTTCTGAGAGTTATATATGTGCTGGCCATGACGAGTTTCCAGGACACAAATTCAAAAACCAGGCTGATAACTTTTGAAAAACTTGACCACAAATCACTCACTTGTAAAATTCATCCTAAGAGGACTCTTCAGCTTCAGTTTTCTGCGTGTGTGTGTATGTGTGTGATGAGCAGAGCATATATCAGAAAAATAGAAGTATCAAGGCCTGAGAAAACCAGGAGGGCATTTCACAGCTTTGTAGTAGCGTGCTTCTGATTTCTTTGGAAACTATGTAAATGAGCCCCTTAAACACAGACTGCCATTGATTTCTCCTGATGTTCATTGATTCCCCTCATTATTGCTTCATGTATGTGTTCTCCCAAAACACATGTATTCTATTTCTCTCCTTCAAACCCTGTCCCATATCCTTTATATCATTGAAATATGTTTAATTTCCTATGAAAGATTACATTAAGTGAACTTTTAGTGTAATTATGTCAATGGTGGAAGATAAACATGTATTAGTCAGTGTGAAGTGCTGATTATCTGTCAGGGTAAATCTGTTTATTTCAGATAGAGCAATTTGACAACCTCTGACATTAATCGTGAAAGTACAAGCTTGTGCCAGGTGAATTCTGGAAGGGAAATGTCCTCGACGGCTTCCTGATTTGTCATAATCTCTGTCATTTATAGCTCACACACCTGTACCTATGTAATAATATACAGACTGTGGATATGTGCTCTGAACGTGTATGACATACTTATATTTTGGTAGCTTTACACATAAAGGAAACGAAGTAAAATTTCAAAAGCAACAATGTCCTTCCATTTTGTGGAAACAGCTCGATGAAATTTGGAATGGTTTCAGAAAGGAGAGAATGGATTATAGGATGTCCAGGACTGGGTTAGCCCTCTCGGCCTACTCAGAACCATTTGTGCTATTTTACAGAAAAAAGAAAAGAGTCAATGGGGAAAAAGAGAATCAGGGAGTAGGGCTGGTACTGCATGGTCACCTGATTCTCCTTGCAAACACACTTCTGACTATTTTTCCTTGAGGTAGTAGTTTCTAAATATATCCCAGAAACACTGCTAACTGCCAGCTGCTATTGGGCATGAAGTTCCTCTTTAATGAGATAAAACAGTATCGGGAAGTCAACTTGCTACACGTGCTGTGGCTGAATTTCACCAGGTTTCTTTGCAGCAGAAAATGGTTTGAAATGAAAATGCATTGAATATTCAGGCACAGTTTTCCAAGTCCTCTGAAAAATAATTTTATCTGACTTTATTACATTGTGATCATTTCCTGAATGCCATAAAATGCTGAGCAGAATAATGAAAATTGATATGGATATTGACATTTCAGTTTTCTAAATAGAAACCAAGAAAATATAAACATCATTTGGTCTTTGCAACTCTTCCGACCAAACCATTCATATGCTGACTAACTCACCTAATCTCAAGTACCTCACTCAGCCCTAATATAAATGTCTTTTGAAATAATTTCTCACCAGTAGATTATGCACATCTTTAGTTTGATTCAGAATTTACATGTGTAGTTTGCATAATTTCGCATCAGAGCCTCTGCTTTAAATTAGGAAAAGGTCACTGTCATTCATAATCAAGAAGAAGGTGGATTAAAGGTCACAATTCAATTTAAAAAACTGATTAGATGTAAAGCTTTGTTCATGTGATTCAATATCATTGGATAAGTGGAAATCGTGAGTCAACAAATTAACCTCAGTAGAAAGGGTGACTCACATGACCGTGATCAGAAATCAAATTCACACATTTTCCCCTCAATGTATAACATGTTTGTCTCTATGTAGAAGTGACAGTTACTTCAGTGAGCACTTTTCCCATTGGGTGTCTTTTATAATGTAATTTAATTTTCAGAATGACATAAATGACAATTTTATCTCCAAAATAAAGTAGGAAGTGATAATGAATCAATAATGGGCAGATGTGGACTGCCACGTCCCTAAGGCGTATGGTTATGTTGAGCATTCTTTTGTTTCCTGAGGAAGTCCCCAGTTCTCCCATTCCTTTTAAAGAGTGGAGCTGTCACAGCAGATTTCTTCCTTACATAAGTATTTTTTTATTTTGGTACCGGGGATCGAACTCGGGTCCTTGCACTTGTGCAGCAGGCGGCAAAACCACTGAGCTAGATCTCCAGCCCCTTACATAAGTATTTTATACTTCTCATGGACACTTATAAGCTCCTATAAATCTTCAGAATCTCGACATCTACTCTGAATTTCTGTCTATGATTAGAAATAGAAAAGTCTAAAATAATTGTGGCTAGTAGCAGGCAATTGGATTTTTCCATTTGTTGAACTTCTTAAGGTATGTTCGACAATGACTTGAATAAATGGAAAGCAGTTAAAAATAAACAATTCCTAAGTTGCAGTATACATTCATTTTGTCTATAAATTAATTTGAATATCTAAGGAAGATAATTGGTGTCATTTTTATTTATATGTGGAGATCTGGCAAATGTACTGATGTATTAATCATCAGTACTTATTTTAACAATCATTACACTGTTGTTGCCAAAATGTAGTCTGATTCCTAATATTCTAATTTTTTTTCTTTTTTCACAAATGCTTTGTTTCATAAGGGGAAATCTAATTTTTTCCCCTTAGTTGTTTGTTTCTTTTATTTGTTGGAATCTTAGCATCGGATCAACTACCAGAGAGAGAGACAGACAGAGAGAGACACAGAGAGAGAGCGAGAGAGAGACAAACAGACAGACAGATAGACAAAGTTCGACACGGAAGCATTAGCTTTTTAGGGTAGATTGTTTATTTTTCCAAAGAAAATCAAACATTTTTAAAGGGACTATAAAGGTTAAATGGTTTAAGGAGATTATAATTAGTTAATTTTGTTCAACATATACTGGATCAATTTTACATTATTTTAATTACTTTTCAGAATAAATGGTTTGGTGAACAAATTCACTTGATGTTCAGGATCAAACACAATTACCTTTCCTCTGGGTAGGCTTAAGTTTCACAAAATGATTTGGAAATGACCTCCTTTGCTTTCATCTAAAAATATCTTTGGATTTAGAAAATGATTAAAGTTGGATACATTGTGTTTTAAGCCAATCATATTTTACCATTTTCATAGCTTATTCTTTCTTTAAAGTGGAAAATAATGAAACTTCACTAGACAGATGTTCTTCCTTTAAGGAGACTCTTGGAATTCATGCAGTAAGATTAATTCAGCTTTTATTTCTGCCAGAAGACATATATTGTATTCTGGTAAGTTCATGAAGTTTTTTTTTTCTGACAAGACGTAGGAATTAAGCTAGGCAATTATTGCCCATCATGGCCAAGTCAGAGACATTCTGATTTATGTCCCTATACTGTGTGTGGGGGGTGGGGTGGGGTGTGTGTGTGTGTGTGTGTGTGTGTATACTATAAGTAAGCAATATCTGAATTACAAACACCAGTTCCCAGGTAATTAGGTGATACATAAGAAAACAACATCACTGTCTCTCCCTTGCCCCAACTTCAGGCATCTAAAAGGCAATGTTGAGATGGTGCAAATATAATTTGCCCCTTTTGTGTTGGTGGTGGTGGTATAGAGTCAGCATATTGTTCCAGTGCCCACTGGTATCTGTCTTTTTGCTTATGGCCAGGTAGGGTAGACTTTTCCTTCCAGGGGACATTTGATAATGTTTAGAAACATTTTGGGCTTGGATTGGGGATAGATGGTGCCTGTGCTGTAGACATATAGTGGATGAGGGCTAGCAGGCCGCTCAACATTCTGAAATTCCCTAAACAGCCCCACAACAAGGATTTCTCCTGTGCAAAAAATGTCAGTAGGATTGAGGAAAAAACCAAACCTGGCTTTTAGGGCAGGAGTATAGATATTTCTTCATCCTCAATCAATTCTGTACTCCCTCTCCCTCTACCTCAGCCCCATATCAGCCCATTTGCCTGCGGCTGACTCCTCTTCATCCCTCAGAACCCTCATTTGGGAAAGCTCTTCTGACAAGTCTTCTGAGGGTGACCCCACTCCTTTGAGTCATGACACCATTGCATCCTTCTGAGCTCTAATGATTTATCTGTTTTTCTGTATCTCACACTAGCCTGTAAATCTCCTGGGAACTGTGCTTTGTATTGCTAACATCTCAAATAGTTTCTAATGATATATGTAACAACTATTCTACTAAGATTTGCTGTTGAGTGAAGTCAAGTTTATCTCTAGGAACAACAGTATACAAGGTTTAGACTAGCTTAAATAACACTCGAGATATTGTTTCAGGCATTGTTGATTAAATACGTAAATTATAGTTGTTGGCTTGAAAGCATAACTCTTTCTAAAAAAAATTCAAATACTACCATTTCTAAGTAGGGAGTCTGCTTACATATTTTGGAGTCCGCCTGCATATTTATTGATCTCTATACAACTGAATATTTTTTAAAACATAATTATGTGTTTATGAAATGTGACATGATTATGTATGTGTGTGTGTATATATATATATATATATATATAATTTCAGTAAGATATATTTTAATGAAGATACTCCTTGATAGTATCATAAATATACACATACACCATTATGGAGCATATTTTCATATCTACATTACTGATTTTCCAAACTCTAATGGCTGCTTATATTTAATGTACCAAATATAACATTTGTAATAAAACAGAAAATAGCACTCTTCACCTTTAAAGAACATAGATGTCTTTAATGAAATTAATGTTACTTCTATATTTTATGTTTTCTTGATTTCTATGTTTTGCATTATACTTATGGTCAATAATTGTATCAGATTATGAAGATCTATCTTACAATTGAATAATAATAGATTAACTTTTTGATTGCTGTTAATCAATGTAAATCTTCTTTATATATCTCTCGTTACATTGTTGAAAGTAATAATTCATAACTCTGCTGTCTAGCATTATTATTCCCCTTTATAATATCATAAAGAAAAAGAAAATTCCAAATCTGGCATGATTCTGGTTAACAAAGGCCAACATAAGCAGCTAAATTGCCAGAAAAACAAAAATTTACTTCATCACAGCATAGGAGTTAAGAATATAGCTTCAGAACCAGAAAGATTTATATTGTTTCATCCTTGGCCAGTTAAAAGTTATGCAATTTTAAACAAGTTATTTAATTCTCTAAACCTCATGTTCATCTATAAAATGGGGACAATACTGATATCAACTAAAACTACATTACATCATCAATGTATAGATAAATGAAAGGATAGATACAATGAATTCATACCTGGACACATGAATTAAGGCTATAAGTGGTGCCTATTGCTAATATAGGAGTAGTTACAGAACTAAGTGAGGTACTAATAGCAGCAGTGGTAGGGAAATATGAATCCAGTGTCTCTATTATAATTTGGGAAATAGGCATATTTCTATACCTTGAAATTAGATTTATATTGGAAAATTTTATAGGAGGTACATTTCTTCTTCTGCAGTCATAATATTCAGCATTATTCACACTCTATGAATCAACTCATTTCTCTTTTTTTTTTTTGGTACCGGGGATCGAACTCGGATCCTTGCACTTGCGCAGCAGGTGGCAAAACCACTGAGCTAAATCCCCAGCCCCCAATTCATTTCTCTTCAATGGACCCTTTCAACTGCTTTAATCTTCTCTGCCTTCTTTCTTCTACCTCCATTCTTCTACAGCATGTAACATTCATTTTATGGGCCACCCATACGGTGATGCTGCCTGCATTTCTGTTTGAAAGAATTTAAGATTGGGTCTCAGATTTATACTTGCTTAGTAAATCCAATGTTTTTCCCACTTCTCCATGTCCTGCCATGATTCACCATCACAACATAACCTTAAATACAGGTGCTGATTTTTTTAACAGGATGCATCTTAGATAAGAGAGGCTATGGGACATCCAAATTTCCCATTAAACCAGGAGAATTCCATATCGTTCTGCCTTGCCCACTGATCCCAGAAAGTCAGTGTGACAAAGCTGTCTTTGAGAATGCCATTTCTGCAAAGCTGACCATAAAGGAGGGGGCTCCAGAAATACTTTCTGAATAAAACTTGGGTAATGAACATTTCTAGTCAATGTTTATACAAAGGCTAAGTTGTCAAAAGTCAAATTATCATGAGTTTAAGTTGTTTTCACTGAATTTATTTCTTAGAATAAGGCAATAATTGTAGAAGAACATAAGACTCATGCATCATTTTGTCTTTGAGGCCTTCTGAGCCAATGCTTGAATTTTTTTATCTTTATATGATATTTCTATAATTCTATTATAAGACTTCAGTGATTTTAAAATTAATTTTCATTAATTTTAAGATAAATAAATGAAGCACAATATTTCAAACTTTAAGGAAAAGCTTCCTATGTATTTTAATAGATCACCATGGTTTACCAACAAAAAACTGCAAATGTTGAAATTTTTTTAAATCACTCAAGCTTATTTAAATAAATACATATTTTATGTATATACTTTGTGTATATATGTGTTGTAAACAAAAGAGTGCGTATACTTACTCCTACCATGGGATGAAATATAAATTTCTGTCTTTGGCCCCTGTCTTCTCTACACTATATGTGCATAAATTAAATATGTGTACAGAAAGTACACATGAGATAACCTGGAAAAGATAATCAATACCACAGATGACAATTAGCAATAAGCACAACCTAGAACACGAGTGGATAATCTTGTTCCTAATTAAAAAATATGACATTCACAACTTTAAGTGGGATTTTCTAGCAAGAAATTTAGTATGGGAGAAAAAGATTTATGGGCTTTCGGTTAATCATAAGTTTAATATATTCCAATGGTGAGATATGGCTGCTAAAAAAGAATACCACCACCTTAGGCTAAATTAATAGACACTGCGAAAAGAAGAGTGGAAAGAAAGGTCCCATTACTTTCTCCAATT
Organism: Heterocephalus glaber; assembly: GCF_000247695.1. The sequence goes on along the minus strand of NW_004624742.1, from coordinate 16,212,716 downwards.
ATTAGATCACATCTGGCATACTGCAATTAAAGGAGAACACTGGAAAACAGAGTATGTGAAAAAAATTGAAGCCACATTGAAGATCTGTTTAAAAGCCCTGTCCAATGAAGAACAGAAAAGGAACCAAAGTGATTGTCCTAGAAAAAAAGAAAAGTACATGGAGAAATATTAAACAATTGGTATGATCACTACAGATCTCTTTCAGCAAATATTTATTATTAATTACTCTGTGACAAGCACTTTATGTACAACACAGAAAAATGAGAAATTCATCCTTTGCTCTTTCATTAATGTTTATATTCAAGAGAAGGAGATAAACAATAAGTAAATAACGACACAAATAAACGCTTGATAGCAAATAATTACTAGAACAGGCCACTGTGAAAAAAATAAATAAAAAGGATCGGATTTAACTGGAAGTCTTCTCTGAAAGTGACATTTAAATCAAATAAAGGCGGATGGGAAAGAGGCTCATCCCAAGCAAAGAGCACAGCTCATGCAAAATCTCATCCTCAAAGTCCTAAAGATGGAAAAGAGTTTGGTGACATTGAGGAACAGAAAGAGGACAGAATAATAGAGCATAACAAAAAATGAGGTGTAAGAAGAAAACAAGACCACATTGTTGTAGCTCTTTGGAGCCACTCTAAGGCTTCAAATCCGAGGGCCAGGAAAAGCTGCTGAAGCAGTAAACAGAGGAGTAAGGCAGAGAAACTCACCTTTTGCAAAGAACATCCTGGCTCTCCTTGAATAATGTATTGGAAAGGAGGAGCTAGAGGAAGTTAGGGATCCCTTCCAAAGCCACTGCCTTAGAAGAGGCAAGATATAATGGCCATTTCATCTCCAGTGGAAGACATGGAAATGGAATGAAAAAAACTCAAAAACATATTTTAGAAGTCATATCAAGAGACTAAAATGAGGAGTAACTACATTAATCACTTCATAGGGAAGAGAGGTGTTGAAGCAATTGTTTTAGTTACAGTATATTTGAGGTGGATCAATTATTTTTTTTAAAGACAAAAACTGTGAAGACCATGTTCACATTATCTGGGTGAATATTTGGTGAAGTATTGGGCAGAAGAGACCAGAATTTCCCTGTGTTCTTCCAGAGAGCAGATCTAGAACCATGAAGGTCAAATTTGTGTGTGGGAGGGACAACTCCAACTTGGTCAATGAAAGGACTATGCTCCATTACACTGTCTTGGAGAGAAGTTTCCCCTCCTAGCAGTTCTGCTGGCAGAGATAAGTCTATCAGAAATATTTTGTTTGTGAGACAGGGTCTTGCTGCATAGTTCAGGTTGACCTTAAACTCACTATGTAGCCCGAGCTGGCCTCGAACTCACAGTGATCCTTCCACCTCAGCTTCCTGAGTGCTGGGGTCACAGGTATGCACAAGAGTGCCTGGCCAGAAACGTTTTTAAGATGTCTGTGCCTTGGGAAAGACTGGACTCCCTTCAACAGTATTTTTTTTTTTCTTTTCAACATTATTGTGTTTAATTACAGATACCAAGCTTCAAAACCTTGAGGAGGAAACAAAAAGATTCTCAGTCACTGCAGGTGTTTGATAAACCATTTAATAGCTGATTGCTACTGGGCAAGTAACTATTGCCTTCTTAGAAGAAGGGTTATTGATTGCATCAGGGAGCTATTGGCTGTTTTCTGATATGCACATGCTTTCTCTCCCAGGCAAGTGAAGGTCAACCCCACAGCAGAAGTGGGCTGCCAAAGTCAGAAACTAAGAGTTCTCTTGCAATAGTCTCATGCAAGTCGCTAATTTACTACGGCCTGCTTTCTTGCTGTGCTTAAACATAGCCTCCAGCTTGCTTCTCAACCCAGCACTCCAGACAATCAATACCCACTGATTGGCACTGTCATTTGAGATGATACTTTCAGCCTAGCCGTCATCCCTGTTCAACCCCATGACTCACAGATCTTAAGGCCCTCTACCATCCCAGACTCTCCTGGGAATCTGGATCTGTGATGGCTCCTGCCAGGCTCAGAAAGGCTTAACTGAGGATTCACACCACTTGCCACCCAGAGAAATCTGTTTTTTCCTCTCATTGATAGTACTTCATTTCCCTCCCTAAAAAAGCTTTGTAAATTTAGTAAGAGCCTTTAGTGTGGTCTATGCTGATATATGCAGGTAGAAAGTTTATTGTAATACCTTGGTGTTGGATTGCACCTTATGGAGAATGGAGAATGAATTAGCCACCTAATCAGATGGGCCAAGGCACACACTGTGCTGGATCAGACCCAGTCCTCAAAAAACAAAAAGCAAACAAAGAAAAGGCTTATTTTTCTTTCCGTAGATATTAGTCTCCGGTAATAATTGTGTGCTTTGTGATCGTGGTTCAGGGATCGTGCCTATCATATCAGAGTTCAATTTTAATATATCTAGAGCTCTTTAATAAGATAGTATGTTAAGACCAGGGCACTGACTGATTAATAAGTTGGTTCAAGTAGACTTTCATGTGGGTCTCAGGAATAAATGCTCTGTCTAGTTGATGAATTTCCACACTGAACACAAACGTTGTTATTTGTCATATACTAACTGTTTTAATGGGCCATTCTTCATGATCTTTAACAACTATCAATTGATCTCTGGGACTCAGATGTCGCACTGCAGTGCAGCTTTGTTCAAAGAACCTACATGTAAGTGAACTAGAACATAAAAGAAGAAAAAACTATTAATTCGCTCTAGAGACAGAAATATATTAGGTACCATAATGAAGATGTGAACAAAAAGCAGTTACTCGGGGCTGTGATTTTTCTGCACAAGAGAAATACTGTAATCAATCCAGACAGTTATGTCATCGGTTCCTAAGGTTTTTAATAAAGGTAAGTCCAAGAATTCTATTCAGACTTTCAGACAATTACATCTTGAACCATCAGAAATAATCAGATATGTTTTAAATCAGCTGGGAGATAAACTGATCGATTTCGAACTTGTAAAACATAAACTCTAGAGGTAGCTTAATTTCTACATTTATCATTTGTGATTATTTTTCCATTTCTTCCTTGAGTTAAAAACTAGATCAAATTCAGACTTCCCTTTAGCAACTCGCAGGCCCCGGCCACTTAATACAAATAAAATCCAGGCTACTTAGAAATGAAATGAGTTGTTTTTAAGGAGGTTCAGGGCAAACACTTATGTCCCAGGAGTACAAAGGAGATGCCTATTTCTTTATCTGATAGTCTCTGGTGGCAACATTAGCACTCTGATGTTTTACGCATTTCATACATAATGAGATTGTAAAATCCAGGCTGTAGAGCTGAATTATGTTTGCTGAGAATGGAATGGGATGGGAGGAAGGACATGAGCTGCTAAGAAAAATCATCCCATTCCTTTATCTTCTAGGAGATCCAGGGAAGCCTTTCCTTTAGAAAGTGCTCAAAGACAGATCAAATGTGATAATAAAGGTTCACTCTCTGAACACGTCTGCCCTAGAAATCGTGCTTTGGAAATTTGAGGTGGGAAAGAAAGGCAGCCTATGCCAGAAACTGATTAAATTTCAGTCATCTATCCAAAGGAGTCCCTGGTTGCTTGTAAAATGCTCCATATAATTACAGTAACTACGGGTTTTAAAGGAATTTACACATTAGCCTTTATCATGGGACTTTCTTTGTGGGTGCATTTCAACTTTAAAATCAATATCCCTAAGATAAACTTTAATAAGATTTATTAATTTTATCTATGTGGACCTTTTAAAAGTCAATATCCAATATCTTTCTCCGGATTCCTCTTGGCATTTGAAGAAGCTTAGATGTAATCAAATGTCATGCCTCTGTACATTACATGATCATTGTTCTATGACTTTGCTCTTGTATACAACTTAGCCCCATTCCAAACTTTCAAAGAGTTGCAAATCGATACTAAAGACTGTTTAGAATGTGTGGGTCATCCTGATACATGATCTCAACCACTCAGATGAGGCTCATTAGTTGCTTCTTGGGCTATTATCTTGCTCAGTGTTAGATTTGAATAAGCAAGGGAAGTAGTTTGACAGCTTTCAGCTGACCTTGCCCTGTGGTGGCAAAACTCCCTTCTTTGAAACAACCTACAGGCTAAGGGGACAAAAAACAAAGAGATTTTTAAAGAATAAGACTACTACCTTTCATTCAAAGGCAGTAAGGAGCATTTATTTATAGGATACCACAAATTTCAACCTTTTTTGTTTTTGGAGGAGGCTGAGCGCCACAATTTCTTTACGGTGAGCTTCAAAGGGAAGGAATCCCTGCCAACTACCCACACTCAGTGGCTTACTGTGAACAGGTTACAATCTGAAGCCAGGGAGCCGCTGTCTTAGTCCATTTTGTCCACACCTATTACTGGGTGCTTTATAAAGAAAAATGGTTTCTTTTGGCTCACAATTTTGGAGGCTTAAAAGTCCAATCCCAGGCGTTCACATCTGGTGAGGGCTTCACACTGCATCATAACACGGCAGCTGGCGTCCTGTGGTGGGGACACATGTCAGAGTGGTCCTAGAGAACAGCCAAACCCATGTTTGAACTGGCTGTGTGACAAGTTTGCTCTCACGGTAACTAATGCAGTCTCCAGAGACATAACTCAATCCCAAGAAAGGGCACTGATCCTTTCCTAATGTCGTGTCCCCTGCCCAATAACCCCCCACAGGGTCCCCAGCTCCTAAAAGATGCAACCTTCCTGGCTTCCATTCCATTAGAGGAACTAAGCTTCCAGCACATGAGCCTTTGGGAGACAAGGCACCTCCAATCCAAGATGCAATGAATTTATAATTTTTGTTGGAAGAAGGAGCTTTGAGATAGTCAGATTTTAAGATCTTCATTCATACCAGAGAAATTCTCCCAGTAAAACACAGAGAACATCAAATTTTGTTACCCTTTAAAAACCAAACTGGAATTAGTGTTAATCTCCTTTGTAAATGTAAATGTCAAGCCAACCCCTATCCATTAAAAAATAATAATAAGGTCAAATAGAAGACTCAGTACTAGAAGTTTTCTGAAAACAAGGACAAGTTCTCTGTTTTTGTTTCTACCCTGACCCCATGATGTCTAGATGCTTGAATTAACAGTTTTTATGCAATAAAAATTTTTGCAATATTCTAGGAAAATTGTAAAATTAATCATAAGAGCAAAACTGAACAGCACTGATTAATCATACCTTAAAAAGATAATGTAGTTAGCCGAAATAAATAGTGCCTTTCTCTATTTGGTCAATGAAGACTGTGAAGAGAACAATATTCAGTTACTTTAACATGGCTAACCACTCTCAGCTAAAGATCACCTCAATTTCAAATTCTTTATTTACCTAATACAACAGTAAGCTACCTCCACGTATTGTACCCCGCAAAACACACACACACACACACACACACACACACACACACGATGTTACTTGACAGTACATCGACTCAAAACATCAAAGGGCACAGAGGTACTTCATTATACTTTGTAGTCTGCCCCTTACCTGGACTATTTACGAGAATTTTTCATTTCTATTGTTATATTGCTAGTAAAGGTTATTTTACCTGATCTGCAGAGGATTTATCTGCTTGTTTAGGGTTGGGTTTGCCTGCTTTGGGTGTAAGACCCAATCAACAATACTTTTAACCAGTTAGTATATTTTCTCTTTCATGCAAAAGAAGCCTGAAGGAGTCCAGTCCAGGACACTCTGTCAGAGTCATACTGTGAGCTACCTGGGTTCCTTCTGTCTCTCTGCTCTGCCACTGGACATGAGCAGTTTATTTCTTTAAGGTTGCCTCCTCTTTGCAAGATAGCACAAAGCTGGAGCCGTCATGTTCATTTTGCCAAACAATAGACAGGGTAAGGGGAAAACAGCCTGCAGACTCATCATACTGTGTTCTGGGAAAACTCCCACCCTGCAGACCCAAAGACTTCAATTTATGTCTCCTTGTCTACTCACTTCCCTTTGAAAAGAGGCTGAGAGATAGTTTTGTAGACTAACATATTGCTGTTTCTAACAACATAGGAAATCTGTTACTTAAGAAGAAAAGAAAAATAGAGTATATACTGTGAACAATTAATAATCTCTGCCACGTGGCCTTTAAATTTGCTCCTTAATATGCTTCCAGGGTGCCATATTTTGGGTATCTGTAACTTCACATTGAATGCAGAATATTTTCCCTAAAACATAAATGGAGACTTTGTTAGCTACGATCTTTTGATTTCATATGATTTCCTGAACAGCTTCATGTTTTAGAAGTAAAGCTCAAAATATAAAGTGTAATTTTAATATAATTTGATTTAATAAGAACTGCTTCAAACCACCAACTAGTTTTTTAGGTGTCAATTTATTTTTCCCTCCTGTAACTTTGAGATGATAGGGATTTAAGGTTTAAGCAACTATTATTTTCAAAGCTTAAGAGAATCAGAGAGAAAAATTATTGGTTCCTATCATCAAATGCTCCTGTTCCGCCTCACCAGAAATACTGTAGTCACTAGTACATTAATGTAGTTCTGTGGCAATTGGGATTTTTATGGGCTAATTGTTATCTGACAATTCAGCCAATGCAGATATTTTTCTTTTGCCTTGTGTGTTTTGAAGATCAGTTTTTTGTTGTTGTTTTTTTTTTTTTTTGGTCTAAATATCAAAGTTGATTGAAATAAAATGTAATCTATAATAGAAAATACTAACGCTGTTATTCACTGGTTGCAGTTGGAAGTATATTAATAAAAACATGAAACATCTGAATCCAACAATGACACCATACTTGTGGAACAATAACAAATATGAATTTAAATGTTGAATAAAACTGAATAATTTTGTCAGAAATATTTTATACTTTCCCACCTATATTCAAAATGCCTTTTTAGGAGTATCTTCCAAAAGCGAAACTTCTGAAACTTAAGACACAGTTTTTAGAGTTAAGTAGTTAAGCATCCTTAGCATTTAAAACAATAAATTTATTTTCTAGAAATCAGTCCAACCCTAAGCTGGGTAGATGCGATTAGGCGTTTTTGTTCAGTGTGTTTCAGTGCTCTTGCCTGCTAGTCACTAGGGTTGCTACTCTTTTTTTTTTTTTTTTTTTTTTTGTAGCAGGGATCGAATTCTGGACCTTGTACTTGAGAGGCAAGCAGCAGAACCACTGAGCTAAATTCCCGGCCCTCCTACTATTCTTTAATTGGAATTTAAACTGGCCATAAAGCAGAACACATTAATTATTTCAGAAGTAAAAGGGGTATTAAAATGGACAGAGTGGGGAAAGGCACCCAAACACAATCTATGTATTTAAACTCTTGGAGAATTTTCAGTTGGCCAGTCCTGGCCAATCCTGGCCAGTCCTGGCACAAAGAGATCTACATGTTATAGCAATTCTTCACCTAATTACCCTGACATTAAAGAGGAGGAAGAAAATTTGTTTCTTGCTGTATTGCAAGATTACTTTCTCTGCAGTCATTACACCATTTTACTTGCTATTCCTCAAAATCCAGTGATTCTGCACAGTTCAAGGGAAAAGATTCACTGGTACCAGCTTAGGGAGTGGCTTTCAGGGTACCACTGAAGTTGAACAAGCCAAGGTTGTCCTTTCTGCTGTTAGGCAGCAATTGAGGATCAGTTTTTAATTTGAGTCAAAGTAAAATAGAATTAAAACTGTTACTTTGATCAAATTGTGCCTAAATAACAATATTTTGATCATTTAAGAGGCTTTTTCATTTCTAGTCGGTATGCGCCATATGCTAATCAACTAGATCATTGTGAGATTAAAATCTATTAAGGTACGAGTTCTCCTGACTTAGCATCTCATCAGCATGATGAGGATGACCAAAAATATCTGAAATATGTTGATGTTTTACAGAAAAATGGAGTAAGAAGATAATCTCAAATACTGACCCAATTGGGATTAATTCAAACAGGTTCCTAAAACTGTCACATGTTGCCGAATGGAACACATGTGATATACTGCATGGCTCCTGATATCTATGGGTTATGTTTGATTAAAGAAAAAGGAGGCCACAAATTTTTATATTCACATATATGCAAGCTTCCCTGAGAAATGTTCTGCTGCTAAGGAAGATACAAGGCATGAAACTTTAATTTATTTAGCTACAATCCAAAAATATCTAACACATCTCACTTGGTCAGAGTCAAAGTGCACTGCAGGGGTTAGTCATCTGGAGAATTGGGATGTTCTTAGATCAGGAATTATTATTTTACACTGGAACACCTTTAAAATTCAGTGAAATGAATGGATCATTCCTTTTATACCATGCCATCACCATCTAAGTACACAAAAGCTGTTAACACATGGCATGCCTAATCACCATTACTACCAGCTGCCAACAGATGCATCAGTCAACAACAAATGTATTCTAATCGTGTCCTGGAAAGAACCGTTTCACACCTTCCGAGGCTGACATCTGCACCTTGTAGAAGTGCAAAAAAGTGTTTAAAGTCTGCATTTATTGACATCTGCTATGTGCACTTGAGAAAACATGTAAGTGTTGCTCAAAGGATGTTTCTGAGGAGCTCAGAGCACATATTAATAACTGTCACTGCTAACATTTTAAAATTGAACAGCAGATTCGTTTGGTTCATAAAGACAACATACGTGACTGAATCATAAATTGCATGAGTGCTGGAACCACTTCTTAAACATATTTGCATGCCCATAGTGCCTGGCACCTTGCCTGGTTTATTTTATGCTCTCAATAAATATTTGATGATAATGAGTGTTTTACTTCACTTCTACATCAAAGCAAAGTATCAAGCTGATAAAAGGGGGAGGATTTTTCACTTTTAGATCCCTTTACTTCCTTATACTCTTACTCCATTTAGCTGCTTTAATGAAAAGCAAGTAGTATGGAACTGCCTTGAATAATGAGAAATATGTGTGAACCCCAAGGACAAGAGATAACTTAGAGAATGATTTCACATTTGCAAGTAAAATCCATAGCTTTGGAAATACTTCGTGTTACTACTTAAGCTTTGAAACAATGATTAGGTAAATTTTAACCCTTTGGGAGTAAATTTTTTTGGGGGGACCCTTGTATCGAGGCAGTAGAACTACAGAAAATTTTATATCAAGTCCAGGCATGATAAAACAATGAGTAAGTGGTCATCTTTTTCATGATTACTGCCTCTATATTTATTTTCCCCAAATAATTATTAGCTTCATATAAATAATACACTTTATTCCCTTGCTAGTGGAAAATGATGTTTGACATTAAAGAAAGGTCAGGTATCGTGAGTAGGAAACCACAATGTGCATTGCCTTTATGGATTATGAATTAAGAGGTACATATATTTGACAAAGTATAGAAATCAAATAGCTACCACGTTAGCAGTGCCCTTTTACATGTCATAGATTTATTGACATTTACTAAACATAAAAAAGTTAAAACTGTGCATGCTTAATATGCGTTATGATGTAAAACCTAATATCACTTCCCTGAAGATTATATGAGAGCATTTTAATTAGAGTAAAGTCATCTAATTGATTAGACATTAGCTTGGAATACAAGTTAAACAAAGGTATTTAACTTTTAAAGCACAGGAAATTTAAGATACGTATGTTGGTGAAGTTGTGTCTGTTGACTTATATATAAGTGAAATCTATATTACACCCACATACAACCAACACAAACTCTTTCCAGGGGCCCAAGTTGTGTTTGTTTTTTTAACGTGACAAACAGATTCTGCAATTCACAAGGATGCTTCTTGCTGTCATAGAAGTAACTTTCCAAGAGGGAAGATCTTGTAGCACAATTCTATGAGTTTTATTGAAATACAATGTCACAATATTGGATTTATATTGAAAACTACCTTGGGAACAGTCTAAATAAATATATGCACTCAGGTTCTAGAATATGTACTCTCACGACCTCATTTTTCTCCTCTGATAATTCCACAATTTCTGCTCTCAATTCTGGAGTCCACTATTTTATTTTCAGTAAATTTGATAATTTAAAAACTATCACTGTAAGAATCGTAATGTTACAATTTCTTTTTCAGCAATTTAAAAACAAAATAAATTTTATAGAACTTTCATAATGTTTTTCATAAACTATTCTAATTGGGTGAATTCTTTATGCAGGCAAACTAATTTATACTCATCAGACTTAGTGATATCCATGTTTTAAGAGTTTTAGAAACATTAAGTTCAAACTCTTCATGGAAATACAGTGTAATTCCAGGTAAATGCTCTTGTTTGCCATTACGTGAATGATTAAGTGGACTTTGAAACTTATACAAGCTTGAAATATACCCAAAGTGTTGGACTTTTCTGAGGAAACATATATTTAAATGTATAACGATAATACTTTTATATGAAATTGAACCAAATACCCGTAACGAACGTGTCTTTCACCTTATTTTCTCTAGTAATACATCAAAGCAAGAGAGATGGTTTTTTTTAAAAAAAGGGAAGGAGGTGGAATTTCATAGGAAATTTGGAAACACCTGAGTTCAGGAGTTTTCGTGGATGTATTTTTTATGTTTTAAAAGTATATGTTTGTCTTGCTCTATTTTTCTCTTAGAGGAAAATGTAGCATTATGGGATTGTATTCTATAGTTAAGTGAGCTTAAAGCTCATATACTAGCAAGACAAGTGGTCTGAGAATTAAGAGTCAAGATTGTGACGTGAACACCCCTCTCCAGCAGTGTAACTTTGATGTGCAAATCAGGAAGCCTCTTTAGGCCTTATAGACGCTGTCCATAGTGATGGAAAGTGACAATTTGTGAATAAACCATTTCAAAGGTGTTTGCCTTTGCACCAGCTAGCATTTAACTGCAGAGAAAGATTCCCGACACATAGTTTTCCTTACCAACCTGGCTTTCCACCCAGAATCTGCTCTTCTACTTAAGAACGAATAGTCTCAAACAATGTAGACATATCAGAGACAGGTTTGTTGTTGTTTTTTTTTTTTTTTGGTGCAGACTCAAGCCCTTTAGCCTTCTTTACCCTGGGAGCTTATCTCACCTTCTTAGCAGTTCACAGACCAGGGTCCTCTAAGACAATACAAGTCGCTTACAAATCTATTGGGAAGTATTAAATAAGATATTGTTCTCTGGTCTACCATCCCTTTGGGATGTTTTAACTCTGAAACCTATCAGGAATCTTTAGTATTACCAAGGCCTATTGGAGTTATTTAAATTTGGATATGAGTTTCTCAATATTTACAACTCCAATGGCATTTTCATACATACCAAAATTAAAACAATGATTAAATACACAGCTCTAGAGTTAGCCTGTGTCCTTGTCTCATCTTGGCCATGTATTAGCTCTGTAACCAAGCATGTCACTTGATTTCTCTAAGCCAATAAATAAGATCTTTACTTATTTTCTTTTAAGTCACATACAATGCATGTCTAGATGCTGGCCCTAACCACAATGGCTTGCAAGGATCACTTCTGCACCAGATAGGTTGGCCACTCACACAGGCAGGAATGCAGTAAGGTAGACCTGTTAAAGACATTGGCTTCTAGAATTCATGAAATAGATATTTATGGTGATATTATTATAGGACAGTGAACAAACAATAATTTGCTTTGATAGACATTCTAATCAGGGGAGAAGCAAAATAAAGAAGCAAACAAATAAAATAGTTAACATTGAATAGTCATTGCTTAAAAGAGAATTTTTAAGGGACAATGTGGCAGAAATCCACCAGGGTAGAATAGAGGGCTATTTCAAGGACTCTGGAAGGTCTCCCCGAGGAGGTGACTTTCAACTGAGATCTCCATGACATGAAGGAACAGGTGTAGGAAGATCTCAGGATGGAACATCACATCCCGAGGACCCAAGAGAGAGATGACTGGGAGAATGAAAAGATCCACATGGCAGGTGGTCAGAGATACAAGGAGGGCAGGTGTCACCAATGACAGCAGACCAGAGGGTGGGGCAAGACCTACCCAGTAGTGGCGGGAGTGGGAAGCAGAGAAAAGACAAAGATTGGGTTGAACAAAGTGTCTAACGCCACTTTTGGCAGTTATACAGCTTTGCAGAGTTGGTTACACTCCTTTGCTATGTTGAGTCCTCAGACAAGTTGCTCAAACTCTCCAATCTTTCATTTTCTTCAGTAGAATGGAAGTGATGATAACTATTTCTCCTCACAATTCTTGGAAGTGTTGAATGAAATTAGAAATGTAGAGTCCAATCCTCTCTACAATGATTACTTAACAATTTTGGGACCATATCTTCAAAATGTTTATTGGAATGATATTGCCATAATAGTGAGATATTTTCTTTTTTTTCAGTTTAATACATATTTTAATGAAATAAGGTAAAATTTTCATGGCAATATAACCATCCTACAAAGTTACTTCAATGGATTTTCTTATATATTTTCAAATATGAAAAATAAACTGCTTATACATTAACTACATTCTGGTCACTAGAAGAGTATACCACATATTGTTAGTAACCCCATCCAATGTACCTGGATATGAGTTTGTTTGCAGACTCAACCTCCAGATCCAACTTTTATGATAGCAGCAAGTAAGGGATCTGCTATGGTTTAAAAGTTGTGCACCTCCTCCCAAAATATCATGGATAGAAATCTAACCCGGAAGGTGACAGAGACAAGGGCTTTTGAGTGAGTGGGCCAGGTGAGTTTCGGCCTCCTGAATGATGTCAGTGCCCTTTTAAGAGAGTCCTAAGGGAGTTGGTTCACCCATGGGCTATGTGGGCACACAGCTAGAGGGCGCCATCTGTGAAGCACCGTAACCAGGCCTGGAATCTCCTGGCACCTTGGCCTTCCAAGCCACCTGAGCTTGAGAAACAAAGATTTCTTATTTATAAGCCACCCATGTTACTGATTTTTCTTAAAGCAAAAAAGCAAGGAGATGAAAACAGGAACTTTCCTTGTATCCCCAGAACAGCATGATTGTGACAAACATGCTCTGAAATTAGCCATTCTGGATTTCACTGGGCTCTGCCTCTCTTGAGCTGGGCGGATAGCTCATCTTATCTTTTCCTCAATTTTCTCATCTCTAAAACCATACCTATCCAGGACTGGTGGGGCACACCTGTAATCTCAGCACTCTGGGAGGCTGAGACAGAAGGAACACAGGTGCAAGCCTAGCCCAGGCAACTTAGTGAAACTCCATCTCATAATAAAAAATTTTAAAGGGGCTGAGGATATAGCGTAGTGCAAAGACACAGTGCTCGTGCTCCAGTTCCACTAACTAAATAAGTAAGTAGGTACCCATGTTTAGGGTTCAGCTGTTTTGTGAGCATCAGCTGGATAATGCTTGTGAAGTGCACATTACAAGTTTTTACAAAAATTAAATTCTCAAAACTCTAATTAATAATAACTATAATTAAAACCTATAAGTAATCCTTTTGTGAAATGTTAGTTTCATTTCTTTAAGACATTTCTCTAATTTCAAGATAAAATTTTAAAAAATAATGGTCCAAGTATGTCCAGATACAATTACTGTATTTTAGTGCCTTAAAACAAATGTCAATTTTATAGTTATTATTTTCTAGCCATTAAAACCAATCATTTACATGATTGCACATGTATCCAAAGACCTAAACAAAATAAAGCAAAACATAAAAAACGTGCTGTGTTATTTACATGCAGCATCCACAAGTAGTGAGATGTCTTGACTTTTACTGTACTTTTTTAACGTGGCCTATTAACACCTTTATTTTCTCAGAATTGGCACTTGTAAAAAATGGCTGTTCACCTCTGCCTGAAGTCATTATCACACATTGATTATCAGTCAGTACCTTGGAGGAATTAGTTGCCAGTCAGACAGAAAGAATCCTCACAGGATGAATGGGCTGAGGACAGAAGAAGGTGAGAAGCAAGGGAGAATGTTTCCAGGGAAAGGAAATGAACAATGCCCGTGGTGATGATTAAATGAAGTGAGTATATCAGGGGATTCACTTGTTCCTCGGCTCTCAGTATATTTTCTATTACCACTAGTGAACCTCCCTTACTCATGACCAACCACTGCGAATCCCTGCTTTTAGGTTAAGGAACTTGTTCAAGTTTGCACACATGGAAGAGACAATGCACGGGTTTGAACCCACACCCTTATGAATACTTGGATAATAATACCATAGACGTATGGGTTTTGGATATTTGCATACGCTTCTCTGTTTTACAAGATATGTGAGAATTATTTCACCTGATCCTTGTATTCGTGAGCATACACCACACACACTCTCACACTGTTGAATCTCATTATCTCCATTTACAGATGCAATTTTAAACCTCCAAGTGTGCTAATTACTTAAAGTCCTATCCTCAGAGCAGGAGCTTCATCCATGGTTTCTCACTCTGTCCAGGATCTTCCCAATACAACAGACTGTTTTCCTTCATTAATCGATGGCGCATAGAAAATGTCAAAATGAAAGCACCAAGCCCTCACCCTCTAAAGCAAAGCTGTGATTCTTTTTTCACAAAAACACAGAATTTAGTGTGAGAAATAAAATGTAACGCCTAGAAGAATTCAAGATCCCTTTCAGAGGACAGATGAACAAATGTAACATTGAACATAATTTGCATGTATAATTCTACCTGCCCCTCACATTTCCCCTACCTCTTTTTCTCCTAACACTTGTCATTCTAAGTCAGCTTTGGAAGGAGAAATGTAATGCAAGAATTTCTTCCATCACTGCTCTCATTTCTCACTGATTTTGAGATTTCTTCCTCCTGTATTGCATAATTCTTTAACCCTACTAACAAACTCCTGTACAGAGCACTAGGGCTGTATGTTAATAAGGATCACTACCTCTCCTTCTGGAAATTTACCAATTTTTGCAGTGTTTAGTGGAAAACATGTAGTTGGAGCAGTCGCAAAATTAGTTGGAATCTAGATTGCCAAATTCTCTAAAGCGTCCTTCTCCTCAGCAAGCCCTTGTTTTAAGTGCAGGGCTGCCTGAAGTGTGGCTGTTTGTAAGACAGGGGAGATCATTATCAAAGCCCCACTGTGATGACCTTCGCTTTATCATTCTTTTGTTCCTGATTAACTTTCAGTGGCCTTGTCACAAATTCTCCTCCACTGTGCCAATCTGCCGCTCCCAGACCTGTGTCACCTCTCTTGCTGCACCATGCGGGATTTCTGAAAACCTTTTGCACAAGCAGTAATAATGCTGCTTTTTCTAAACATACAGAGGAAAATATGAATGTGGCTGATGGTGCTACTAATCAGGGATTAGAAAGGGAATATTTCCACCATAGCTCATTGTAATTTTTCCTTTCAATCTTCATGTTGATTAGGAATAGTTTTCTAGTTTCAAATGATGACTAAGTACAGACTGAAGCAAGACACCCAGGCTTGATGGAGCCAATGAATTATGTCCATTTCCTTGATCTTCCTTCAGAGTTGAGACGATTTCTTAATTGCCTTAGCAATTATCTGTGCTCATTGTGCAGATCCCTGAGGCATGTTAATGGGAAGTGTAGCTGCCCCTAAATATGCATGGCTGTCAACACACAGAGTTATTTTGTTAGCACCATAGTCCAGATGAGTGGAGGGGAGACTCATATTTACCTGGGTGCCTGGGTGATTTAATCCTCTTCTGGAAAGAATTTTTGCATGTGTTACAGTGATATTTTGAGATTGCACAGAAAAATAATCATTTCTTTTATACTAGAAGAGACCAAACCCTCCATGTGTTTTCAAGATTACAAATACATGGTCTTAAATTCATCACTAAGTTATCCCACTTGAGATCTATTTTCTTTTAAGGTTCCCATTAATCTACAGGACTTGGCAGGCAACAGAAACTTGCTAAAGAGACTTGTCACATACTTCAAATGCTGGCATATTATTTTTTTAATGGATTCCTCAGCATTGGATTTTATCAAATGATCAGGTCTAGTTATTTGAAGTTCTGTTCCATGGCATTATGAATTCTGTGAATCTGCTGAAATCCTCAGTCAGATAATTTGCAAATGGAGATCCAAACTGGATCAGTGTCCTTAGCTCTGTGAAGCATTACTCTCAGATTTTACTTATTTTTTCACAGTTATTTTTCCCTTATTTTTTATCTTCCTTAAAAATAATGTGCATGTTAATGTGTATGAATAGTTTAGAAGTTTTCTAACATGAAGGTAGAATTAACTTACACAATTCACACTCCTATTAATATACAATCAACAGGGGCCAGGGATTTAGCTCAGTGATTCTGCCGCCTGCCTTGCAAGCACAAGGTCCTGAGTTCGATCCCCAGTACCAAAAAAAAAAAAAAAGAAAATACAGTCAACAAATATTTTCTTGACATGGTATGTGGTAAACACTAAGATATTAAGAGTGACTATAAGGATGAATGATTGAGTTGGAGTCCACGGTGATAGAAATTAAGTGATTTAATTAAAAAGATAAAGGGCTCCACAAAGCTCCTTCACAACTGCAGAGGTTACTTTGGACTAAGTTTACCCTAAACCTGGAAATGTCATAACTGTATTAATTAGTTCTAATTGTTTGGAATGCTCTTGTCTCAGCCTCCCTGCAGCGTTGCCTGTTACTCATTCCAAAATCTCAGATCATGGTCTGCTCCCACCCTTGAATCTGAGTCTGATACAGATGTTCCCTCCTCTGCCTGCGTTCATGGAAAAATGTTCAGCCGTTGCGATAACTAAAGAATTTGCTTACCATCAGAATTATTTACTTCATGCTAACTAGCAAAGGCAAGACTAAAACTCGGACACTCTTTTGCTCTGAATCATCAAATCCATGTGTTTTATTTCACATGTCTAATATGTGCTATCTGTGTATCTCACTCCACTGAAGGCACCTAGATAGTCAAGTCCATGGCTAAACCCCCAGACCCTAACACAGTTCCTAGCAAATCAAGGGTGTGAAATTTTGAAACTGTAGCTGTTATAAGTCCTGCTTAAGTGCAAGGTCCCAAGTTCGATCCCTGGTACCAAAAAATAAATAAATGAAAATAAGTCCTTCTTATGATTTCTCATTGGTGTCTTCCTTTTTTTCCTGTCCTTAAGTCTTTTACACAATAATTATTGCATGGTGTTTCCCAGGTTTTCAAATCTTACGTGTTCTTATTCTTGTAAGATTCATTGGCAGGGCACTAGCAAGCTCCTGAGAGCCTTGTAACTTCCAAATTCTAATTAGCTGTACTGACATTTCTGGAATTTTCCTTCTCCCTGCCTTTGTGCCTAAGAACCCTTCTGACTGGAATGTGTTTCTTTTGTTTCTTTGACCTGTAGACTCTAAATTACTCTGTTTTATTCAGTGCTCTGTGAGCTTTGCTGAGTTCCTATGCCCCTGCCTCTGTATTTGTTAGCCACACTTCTTTGGTAGTGCTGTTGTGATTTGTGTCCTAGCAGGCTTATGTATTTACCTGTACCTCTTCCCACTAGGAGACCCTCACAAAGTGCTGCTCTATTCATTTCAGTCTCCCACTCTGCAAGAATCACAAGAGTATCATTTAGTAAACCTTCAAATGAAAACTCTGAAGAATATATTTTGAGTAACTCTGTATTTATAAGAAGATGCATAAATTGATATAACTTCCAGTGAGCTCCTTAAACATATTTTTTTTGAAATACAGAACCACCAGAAGTATGATTTTATTGGGAAGCTATGTGTTAACGTTCTGTCCTTTTATAATGCAAATAATTCAGAGATGTCATAAACAAACAATATGTTAACTCTTTACATCAAAATATAGATTTAATGTAAGGAGGCTGATACTTTATTCTGTCTTTTTTATGCTTTTTCAATTTGTAATTAAAAATAGCAGGACACATTAACTTTATCACTAATATCCAAGACCCAGCTTTTTGAAGAGTCACAATCCTTTGCCAAACTTGCGCTTGCTCCGGGTCATGAGTCTACATCAGTGCTCCTGGTACAGAAGCAATTTTTCTCTTCCTACTGGGGTAGCAGGGTCATCTGATTGGGCTTTCCATGGTCCTGGCTGAATGAGAAAGGAATTAAATTGCAGTGTCAAAGGAAATTACTCATTCTCAGAAGCAGTCATATATTATCTATGGCCAAAACCATCTCTGACACTCATTTATGATTAAAATTAAAAGTAAGAAAGAGGCAGCAGTTTGGCAGCACTTCTATGACAATAAAACTGTGAAGTCCAAATTAAATCCATGGTATGGGCCTGTGGCACACTAGATAAGAGAGTGGTTTTTCTCTGAGGTGTTTTAGAATTTAGAGGCTCACCCCTTGAGGCGGGAGAAGAAATGGGTGCCTGGCTGAATGTGAGACGATCTATAAAGAAATTTATTCTAGAATAAACTGTATTTAAGGTAATGCCCCAAAAGTTCAAGCTTCCTAGATGGACTCTCTCATGGGAAGTTGTGCATGAGCAAAGATCTTTTAAAATGGAATCTTAAAAGTCTTACAAGGGGAAACTGTAAAACAAGCTCATTCTTTATGTTGTCAATAAGCATGTACAACTCTGCTTAATTTTATTTTACCATAGACCTAGTAATATATTAGAAGCCTTTTACATGTTCTAAGGTAATGGGTAGTTACAATGAATGGCGAAAAGATAATAATTTCATGATACTATATCCTTGAAGTAACATGGAGTTGAGGTAAAAATGTATGCTTTAAGACATTTCAAAATTATATAGCCCGGTTTTAAAATTGTGCTGAATCCTATGCCTAGAAAGGAAATAAAATTAAATTGTTAGATCTAAAAAGGAAATTCATTATTGACTGTTAGGAGAAAAAATGGTTTGTTTTTTTTTTTGAAAGGCCATGGAACTATTTAGTTCCTGGAATAAGTATAGCAGCAAAGATAGTTTAAATGAGAAAAGCTTCTAGATTTATTTAAAACCAGGTTATCTCGTTGGCCTCTTCACACAGGGCAGACAGAACAAAAAAGATTTATCCACTGAGCTATTCAGCTTTTAGAAAATTGTGATTTGTTTCCTATATGAGGATATTTTTATATTTTTATTTTATTGCCTGCCACTTAAACACTTAGGAGTTTTTCCTTCAGATATCAGTTTTCTCAACCTAGTGAACATTTATATTATCCTTATAAAACCAGGCTCTTTTAAAGTTTGAAATAAAAGTTTATTATTTATTTTATTCTGTTTCTTAAGCATTTTAATAGAACTGATACTTACGTTACACTCATGTGATCATACTCCCAGGTGGTTCTGTATTTCCAAAAAATATGTTTAAGAAGCTCACTCGAAGTTGTATAAATTTAGGTAGCTATTATGTACCTGTCTGCTAAAATCCATCAACATTAATAGAGAGTTAGCAGCAATTACTATAGTAAGAACTAGAAACAGTCACTATTTTAGATCGAACTATAAACTAAGATATAAATTGAAATTATAAAGCTTTTTATATTTTCCTGTAGGAAATATGAATTCTAATAAAAAAAAACACTAGTTTTTTCCTGAGGAAAAATAGAAGGTGAGTGGTGATTAATATTGTTAATGCAAATGTGTTCAACACAGATGTGAAACAGGCATCGGTATGAGTGGAACACAACCGTCTCAGTTAGTGACAGTCAGGTTTCCCATACACTGAATCCGTGAAACAAAGACTGCTTTAAACAAAGTTACAGGGCTGGACTTACACTGTACCCTGGGTAGGTATTTAATAATAGGTTATTACTTCAACCAAACCTAAATTCCATATATGATTGTTCCCTCTCATGACATCATTATTATAAATGCCCAAGTTAATCTACATGTAAAAAATCATTTAAATGTTCATATGTTTTCAATCCTATGCTGAAAGACTGTAGAAATTACAACAAATATTGAGGAATTAGACTTTCAGTGGAATGAATCAAACCAATTTAAATATCTACTCCCAACTTTATCACACAAACTTTAAGAATTTTCTGTTCATTTTTTGGTGATGTTGGAAGAAATTGATTGCTTTTATCTGAATTTGGCTCTGCTGCTAGATAATATCCAAGCTATACCTTCACTATTAAAATGATAGCTAGAAATAGATTCAGTCTGGTAATTTGATTATAATTTTAAAATGTCACTGGAATTCAAATTTATTTGGATCAACCACTTCAGCAAAATCAAATAAATAAAAAAATCAAAGCAATCTAATAAATTTCAATTTTCCACTAAGTAACTATTTTTCTTAGTTGAATTCATCACACAAACATTAGGTACTTCATATTTATCATTTTATCTCACATTTATAACCACTCACTGATATGTGGTTTGTCTCATTGTTCCCTATTTTATAGATGAAAAAAATCAAGACCCAAAAATAGTAATCAGATTTACCTCTGACAGATATTAAGTTATATTAAGTTATAGAATTTAGATTTCAACTGACTTCTGTATGCAAAGTCTGGCTCTTCACAATATCATTGTTTTCCAGATTGTCCTCTCTGTTTTTCTAGAGATGTCAATAGGTATTCTGAGAAAAAAATAGGCAAGCAACTTTTTCCTAAAGCAAATTTTTCAATGTATATGGAGGGAAATTAATAAATCCATGCTTATTATGATTACACAACAATCTCCCTTTAGTAACAAATGAGTTGCAATAAGTGCATGTACAATAAAAAAGTTTTTCAAAGGCCAGCAAAAGACGAACACAAGAGAAAGAAAAAGAGAGCAAGAGAAAGTAGTAGAGAGGGTAGATATAATTAAAACATGATAAGTGCATGTGTCAAAATATCATTATGAAATAATTTTTAGAAAATATTTATAATAAAAAATAAAACAAATTTTAGGAAAACTATAACAGAACTTAGAATTCCGGCTTTCTCATGTCATAGCTTAGGGTGCTATAAGAGAAGGCTAAGGACTGAGTGGCTGAAGTAACAGACGGATGTTACGGAATGTTGGAACCCTGTGGTCCTAGACCAAGTTATGTACAGAACGAGGTCCCTCGCCAAGGGACAGGGCTGTCTCCCACTGCAACCTCACACGAGAAACAGCGCTGGTCTTCATTCTACAGAGTCACAGTCCCATCCCAGGGCTCCACTTCAATGACCTCATCTCAACCTAACTACCTCCTAATAGCATCATGACATGGCACAGGATAGCAACACATCTGCTTTACAGTGACACAAATGTTCACTCCATAACCCTTCCAGAGAAAAAAATAATTACATGACAGTATAGAAGAATAAAATACAGGAAAGTGTTAATCTGGTTTTGGGTTTGGAGTAGATTGATATGTATTACAAAAAAAGTTTAAAAAATAAACAGGACTCACAGAAGAGTGATGTCAGTGAGTCATGAGCTACAATTTGTGTGATTTATAATTAATACAGTTGTGTGCACCTGTGAGATGCTAGTGGAGGGAAGAAGAGGAAAGAAATTGTTTTCCATGTTGATAAATCCAAATATTCAAATAAGACATTATTTGATTCACAAAAGAATAATGCTCAATCTTTATATATAAACTTAGGCAGCTTTTACTACCTAATTGCCAATTATTTTTGGATTATATGATGAATTTAGTCTTATAGCATTAATAATGTTGTAATTGTTAATTTTTATCATGTTAATTATATAACAAAAATTTTCTCTCTGAGTTTGCAGTTGAAATAGCACTTTAAACAAAAAAAGAGTACTGTGTCTAAATCAAATATGTCAAATTAGAATAATTCAAAGTCAAGATCAGTAAACATAGCCTCTAAGTTTTCGAGAATCATAAAGCTTCGTTCTGCACGAAACAATTAATTTTGAAACATCTTAGTTCACTGTGTGTCATGTAATTAGTGATTTTCTTTCCCTTAATACTCTACACTTCTACAAAATAGCTAAATGATGTTTGCAATCATTTTCTCATTAAAAAGATCATTTTTTCTTGCATGTAAAAATTTCCTCCTAAATGTAAAACTAATTATGTTTTAGGCTTTGATCATTCTTGATAGGATTTGTAGGGTTTTTTTTTTTAACTTATGTTTTATTGAAAGGTGCTAATATAAAGTTTGCATGCACACTAGCTGTCTACTATTGCATAAAAATTTTATCAAGATGTGGTGCCCTAAAACAGGAATAAACGTTATTATCTTTCCCAGCTGGGTAGGTCAGGAGTTTGGGAGGGGCACTTCTGCCTTGGGGGTAACCAGATGAGATGTCAGTTGGCAACTCCATTGTGTTGGAGTGAGTTCGCTTGCAAGAAGAGATTCTTAAATCTTCAGGAACTTTTCATGGTGACTGTTCAATATAGCTACTATTAAAAATTAAACTGTCTACTTATAATTAAGTAAATTATATTAAAATCAAAAAAATAAACATTCAAAATTAGTTTTCTAATGATTTACTCTGTTTTAGTGCAAATTATATTTCTGAGATTATTTCTCCCTTTGTGTCTGCATGATGGAAATAATATAGAGCGTTTCCCTTCTAGGCAGTTCTTCCTGCCTCTCATTCTGTGACATTTCATTGGTCAGTTGAAATTGCCCATGTCATGAATATTTATACAACGGAAAGAATCAAGTGTCACAAATCAGATTTGATATAAACTGTAGACTTAGGGAATGACACAGAAAATTTGAATGAGGCAGATTTTCAAAATTAATTTTATTGGTACATTTTAGGTATACAATATAATGACATTCATCTTTGGAGATTTGCACCTTTACATAATCTCTCTTGGTTCTTATTTTTCCCCCTTGCCCAGCCCTCCCTTCAACCCCTCCATCACTCCCTACTTACAAAGACTGTTTCCATTTTTTTCTTTTTCTCATATTAATTCCATTCCTTTCTTTCCTTTCTCCACCTCTCCCACTTCCCCTTCCCCTTTGCCCCTTTTCTTCCTATTTCACATTATCTATTGTACCTTTCAGTCCAATAAGGCAGATTTTTAAAATGTGTTTTGTCTATAGCTATCACAGTGTAAATAGAAGAAAATTTTGAGGAAATATCCTAGTATCCAAATCAACTTTCCAACTCACCCAAGAAGTCATTCCTGCTGTTCAGCAAGTCTGGTGTCAGCACATGCCTTTGTCTTTTCATTCCTGTTCTATTTGTTAAGGTAAACAAAAAAATTCACCAGCATTCATGTCAGAAGTACATTAGTTCATCAGTGACATGAGTGACTTGTTTGCTGAGTTCACTGGTAATCAAGCTTTTATTTGAAATCTTTGTTATGCCATTGTGGGTGATAAAAACTGATAAAGGATTTTTAAAGAAACAAAGTCATGACTGAAATATAGGTTCACAGAATTTAAAATAAAGAATATTGCCTATAGGGCTGGGGATATAGCTCAGTGGCACCGCACCTGCCTGCAAACCCAAGGTCCTGAGTTTGATCTCTGGTACCAAAAAAAAAAAAAAAAAAAAAATTGCCTGTTTTATTATTGTTGGTAAATTTTCTGCTTCATACCCTTTATAAGAACCATGCATGGGGCTCTCCCTAGAGTGAGCAAAGCAAGAGAGGAAGAGCCAGGTGGAAACTATAGACTTTTCTTGACCTAGCATTAGAACTCATGTAGTATTCATCTCTTTCATGAAACAAATCTAAATCTAGGGATCTCAGTGAATAATTATTCTTTCTCTGTGTCTCCCACCCTCATCCCTTATCGTCATACATTTCATTTCAAGAACAGATGCCATTATTTTATTGGAGCATGTTATTTTTTAAAGAACCCCACTGCTCCAATAAGTTTTGAGAGCCATGCATTCTGCTACATTGTCCAAAAAAATTATTCCTGCCCCAACAAAATATTTGCCTAGAATTGGAAGATTATCGTATTTTTGTTAAAATGCCAGAAAAATAAGTTATTAGTAATATCTATTAATACTAATGTTAATGGTATAATAATATCTATTAATGTATTAATATACCATTAATAGTATATCTATTAATATTAATATTGGTATCATCTATTAACACTGAAATGAAAAATACAAATATAAAATAGTTTTCCCTTTATACATATGAATGCTTTTTAATCTAGACAGCACCTAAAAAATTCAGTTGAATTGCTTTTGGTATACAACCATAACTCTCCAAGAATTAGAATTTATCTTTTAAAAATGAGAGAGAGAGAGAGAGGCAGAAAGAAGGTAGGAAAGAAAATCCCTATATAGAAACATGTAAGACTTAGAGGCTTAGGAAATTTTTTCATTCGTATCATAAAACTTGTTAGTAAAAATCTAGATATTCAATTGAGATTATGAAGCTTGAAGTATGCATTATATATTCCGTTCACTTACCTGAGTATCACTTCAAAAGATTTCAGCTCTCATTGGAACTACTCTTGGATCTTGAATTTTATGAATAAATAATGTTTTTATATTTCTAGTCTTTGCTGTTTCACTTTTTATTTTTGGTGACAAGACATAATACAGCAATGGTAATAATTTGCTTTTCCATAACAGTTGCCACAGAAAGTTTGTAAATGTATTGTCTGTTAACCTAAAGCTAAGATGTATGCTGAGAAATATGACAGGTCTGGGGGGTGTTGAGTTAAAAGCGATGGGGAGCACAAGAAAATACAATGCTTATTACATCGGCTTGCAAAATCTTTGCAAAGCAAAAGTTATCCATCACGCTTATGTAGAAATAGGTCACAGCCACATTTTTGCAGTTGTTATAATATGCTGCCTAATGTGAACGCCCACTCTACAGTTATGGCATTGTAATCTCATAATCAGAAGAATGTGGCAAATAATCTTTATCTCAAGGTTATGACCTTTATCCAAACTCTAAGTACTCCACATATAAAATTCAATCACATCACCATAAGATACTGGTATGGACTGAATTGTGCTTCCTCAAATGTTATATGTATCTAGAGACAGTATCTCTGGGAGGTAATTAAGGTTAAATGAGGTCATAGGTGTGGCGCCCTAATCTGATAAGACTGTGAAGAAAGATCTCCTTTCTCTGCTCTTTGTTTCTCCCCTCCCTTTCCCTCCCTTCCCCCCTTCATTCTCCTCCTCCTCTCCATTCTCCTCCCCTCCCCTCCCCTGTCATATCCTGTCCTCTCCTCTCCTGTCCCCACACCATCCTGTGAAGATATGGTAAGAGGTGGACATCCATAAGAAAGGAAGATTTTCTACTCAGATGAGGACCAGAAAATGGCTTGGTCAGCACTGCTATCTTGGTCTTCCTAGACTGTAAGACTGTCAGAAATCAAATCTGATCATTCAGATCCTCCAGTCCATGGTATTTCATAATGATACCCTGAGGTGATTAATACAGATTGTGGAAGTGGCTTTGGAACTTGGTATTGGCAGAGACTAGACCCAGTTTAAGGTGCATGTCATAAAGCCTAGATTTCCCTAAAGGGACTATTGCTAGAAACATAAACACTAACAACCACTCTAGTTCCTAAGTTCCTAAGAAGGATATGAGGAGAGCTACAGAGAAAGCTTACATCTTGTTAGAGAATACATAAATGATCGTGAATACAACGTCCATAGAAATATGGACATTATAAAAGGTTTTTTATGAGGCCTTAGAAGACTATGAAGAATGTTTATTAGAAATTGAAAGAAAGGTGATACTTGTTAGAATGTGACAAAGAGCTTGGCTGAATTGTGTTCTATTGTTTTGTGGAAGGTAGAACTTGTGAGCAATGAAGCTGGATATTTAGCTGTAAACAGAACATTAAGAGTGTGGTTGATTGAATATTAGAAAAAAGGGGATGGGTGCATCTTACGTGGACTTAGATATCTCTACAGAAGCCAAGAGTCAAGATGGAATTATACCCGAAAAGATGCTTCCAGTCTTTATGAGACAGGACAGAAAAAGCACAGTGAATGAAGGTAGGCTGTGGGGCTTGCTGGATGCTACAGAACCAGACCAGACCAGATCAGACCCAAGAACTCACTGTCCTTCCGGGAAAGGGCAGAATGACCCTGAAATTCATCCAAGATCACCAGGGCTTCAGTTCCCGAGCAGGCCCACAGGGGAAGGCTGCTTCCTCCAATTAGGTGACCAAGAGGCCCCCACAGAAGCCCAGTGAGTGGGGCCACTCTCTAAAGTTGAAGGTGTGGGGGTGTCCTGCAGAGCCCAGGATGGTGCTGCCACTGAGGAGGGCCTGGAGCGTAGGGCATCTGGTCCAAGAGGAGCATTCTCAAGCCTGGAGATTTAAAGGGGGGGACTGAGGCATGAAGGTCACAAATTCGATCGCAACCTGGACAACTTAGCGACTTAGTAAGACCCTGTTTCAAAAATTGTAAAAAAAGTTAAATAAAGGGCTGGAGTTGTAGCTCAGGGCAAAAGCACTGGGTTCAAACCCCAGTTTCACACCCACACAAAGATGGGACAGATCTTCACATCTCCTGCATCTAAGATTGGAAAACACACCTTCCGCACCACACACACGCAAAACTACACACACGTGTGTGCAAGCAAGCACACATCCCCATTTAATTCAGCTGCCCCTGGTATTTCAAAACAAGACCAGGGCAACTGACCTTGTGAGATTGCAGTGGCCCTTAAGGTTATGCAGAATCTGACCTAAAAGAACCCTTCTCCTTTAAATCTGCTTCACTTCTCTAACCATAAAAGGTACAATTAGCATTTTATGAGATGGGGGTGGGTGGGCAGGGACTGGTAAAGACAAATTAATTAAGCCTGGGATGGCTGGGGATGATTTCCCTGTGCCTGGCTAATGAGAAACATGAATGGAGTTGGGGTGTTCTGTTCCATTTTTTTTTGTTTTGCTTTGTCTTTGTGGCACTGGGGATTGAACTCAAGGCCTTGAATATCTAGACAAGTGTTTTACTACTGATCTGAGTCACCAGACCTTTTATTTTTGTTTTAAAACAGGGTCTCCTTCAGTTGCCCATGCTGACCTCAGGTTTGTAGCTATTCAGTCTGAGCCCCAGAGGAGTGGGAGTCACCAGGTTGCCTGCTGCACCAGGCATGAGGATAATCCTGGAGCTTGAGAAATAGGTTCCAGAAATGTCCAAAATCGAAAGAAAACCCACCCCACAATAACAACAACAAATAAAGATCTCACAATGTACCGCTTCCAAAGGCTACTCTTGTTTACTGTCATTTAACCATAAAAATGTTTTAAAATTAGGACAGGATGAAATATGAGATGGCCAAAGCAAGTCTTTGCAATGTAATACTGGGAAATAATAAACAATTACATTATATAAACCAACCATCTGAGCAGAAATGATAATTAAAGTAATGCATCTATATGCTTCATTGATTTATGAATTTGTTTAATGATTCTTATTCAGAGTAGCAGAAGCTATTATGCATTCACTGATTTTAGGAGATAATATATAACTAGGTGACCTTTTGCTACACAACTGGAAGTAATCTGCAGTAATACTATGAAAGATTCAAGTGGTCACACTGATTTTTGATTACACTTTAAACCATATATATTTTTTTCTTCATTGAAAAAGTTTTATGATTGTGTATTCATAACTATTGATCGTTTCGGAGAGAATCATGACATCCAAGCAAAATTACCTCCCAAGAGCTAGGGCTGGCCTTCAATCAATGCAACAAAGCCATTAACGTGGTGAGGATCCCGGCTCCAGGCTTCTGCACCGACCTCATCCCCCTGCCACTAAAGAGGTGTCTGCTTTTACCAGGCATTGCTCAACAAACTCAGGGATGGGTAGTCATTCTTATCAGGGTATTTCTTTGTTTACATGGTGTTGGGTCACAAGCTCATCCCTCTGTTCATGGTGTCTTGTGGTATAAACTTCCCTGTTTGTTTTCAATTCCTTTTAACCTGGGAATCGGTAAACCTTAGTAAACAGGCTACCTTGAGAAGGAAAAATGGGAACTTAAGACTCTTAAGTGATGACAGGAACAGCAGGAATGCAGCAACAGTGTTAGTGCTCCGAATTCTGAAGTGTTTAAAAGCTTCTTCCAACCCCCAGCCCACCTTTCACCTTGCAACAGTCTCTCCAAATATCCAAAGAGAGATGTTAAAAAGAGACCTGTTTTGTAGCACACACATGCGTGCACACATACACAAACACACACACGTGCGCACACACACACATTGAATTCTTTCATTGGGTTCAGTAAATCCAAATATTTTTGTCATCAGCATGCCTGTGCTTGACTGGAAACAGATATAAGAAAAAATATAAGAACAGCCAATTTGCCATATCAGATCAGACTACACATTTATCTATTTCTATACTTTGCCTCTGGGAGTGACCAGTTTCTGATGCTTCATAGGATGGTAGGGAAAAATCAAACAAAAGAAAAAGCAATTCCTTCGATATGCTTTAGATACTCATTCCCCAATCAGGAAAGGACTTTACAATATTCTGTCCATATGCTCTTTTATGTTTTTTTTTCTCCTTTGCACCATCTCAACTTGTATCAGACTTTAAATAATTACTGCAAATGCCATTTGTGTGTTCTGTGAAATATTTTGGCATTTTTCTTTCATTTACCTGTTGGGCCAGGGATTTAGCTCAGTGGTTCCACCTCCTGCCTCGCAAGCACAAGGACCTGAGTTCGATCCCCGGTACCAAGAAAAAAGATTTACCTGCTGAAAAGTTGATTATGATTTTAAGAAGGAGGGCCAGGGATTTAGCTCAGTGGTGCCGCCACCTGCCTCGCAAGCACAAGGTCCTGAGTTCGAACTCCGGTACCAAAAAAAAAGAAAAGAAAAGATTTTAAGAATGAATTTTTAAAGGAATTAAACAACAAAAACTTACCATATGATAAATAAATCTTTTTTTATTAGTGCATCACTATAACTATGCCAAATACTACTTTCTCCTAAGTTGCATTATAATACATGATACAGTGATTCACCCTAGTTGAGGAAGTTCTTTTTTTTTTTTCTCAGTACTGGGGATCGAATTCAGGACCTTGCAGTTGTGAGGCAGGCGCCATACCACTGAGCTAAATCCATACCTCTGAGGAAGTTCTGACAGCAATACATGTGCTTATTGCCATGACAAATCTGTACAGAATGTGCCCAGGTGTGAGATTAATTCAAGTGAATATTTATAAAACATTTTTTCCTGTATCCCAGGATTAAACTGGATCTTCAAAGATTTTAGTAAGAAATATCCAAAATCATCTTGGAAGTAATTTGAAAAGAATTGCTGAAATTTAATCCTAGGAATAATCAGTGAAAAAAAATCAATACATGACATCAGATATTGATGAGAAATCAGATGAAAAGATTTGAAGATAGAATTCTTTTCCTATCTGTAGAACAATTTGGACTCCATTAGCAGAATTTGGAGCCCAAGTTGCCTGGAAGATAGAAAAAGCACAGAAGCACAGTCTATAAAAATTTGTAGCAGGGGCTGGGGATTTAGCTAAGTGGTTCCACTGCCTGCCTCCCATGTGCAAAGACCCAAGTTCGATTCCCCATTACCAAAAACAAAACAAAACAAACAAACAAAAAATTTGTAGCAAAAATGAATGACAACAAAGCACTGCTATGATAGTTGATAAATGTTATGCTTCTTATTGCAATTTTAAATTTCTCTTTTTTTTACATGTGGGCATTTGTTTATACATGTATGAGTATAAAGAAGTTCTAGACAGTATGATTTACATGGTGACTTTGGAACAGCAACATGGATTTTATGTCATCATAGTTCTTATCATGGAAAGAAAAGTTTTATTCATCCCAACCAAAGGGATGGTTCTAAATAGACAATGCCTATTACATTTTCATTGAGTCTCATGAATAAATCCAAAGTTACATAATAAAAATTATTTAAAATCTGGAACATATTTCCTACCAGATTATGACAATTTAAAACTTGGTCAAAATTTGACCTTAAATTATTTGACAATGTCCTCTTAAGCTTTTTAAGGGTCACTTAACATTTCCATTACAAATCTTGTCGTTCAGAGGTTTAATGCTTAGCCTTTTTTTTAAAGTTGCAGAAATCTGGAACTTATACAAGTTGTCAGCCCAGATGTTTTTTATTTATTTATGTGAGACTTTTTTTTATCCTCTTTTCTCTTTTCTGTTTTACCAGAAGTGTTTCTTAAACTGTGGGTAATTTCCAAAGTACACAAAAACTACAGGCTGTAAGCTTTTTTCCCCATGTATACCAAGATTATAAATAATTTCACTGCAAAATATAATGTGTAAGGAATTAGTTACTCCCCAGTCATGAGGAAAATAAGTCAACCAATTCTACAATCTTTTACATGTGTTTTAATAAGGATGATAAATAAAAATGAATTTTAAAATCCAATGAAAAGTAGCAATCTGGAAATGGTAAAGCAAATGGAAGAAATCCTATCGAATACAACAGCTACTTGGCAAACGCACAAAGAAAAAAAAAAAAAGATTCCAGATTAATTGTGTGAAAGTCCTTGATGTCTTTTACCCAGCAGGTAAAAATAAAAAGCAAATAAGGAAAAGGAGGCTTAGATCCGAGAGAAGAGGTGCTGAATACTCAGAATCAAGTTCAAATTATATAATGTTTTAGTGCTTACACTTTCTGTCAGAAAAAGTATTTCTTTTACTGACTGTACTTGCTTTGTAAGAACTTGAATGACTACATAGGTGACAAAGTTATAAACCCCTTCAAATAACTGACAAGTGTCTAAGTCAGTTTAAAAAGATTAAGAGTGGCTCCCTTGTTCTAAAATTATACAAAAGTGCCATTTCACTTTTCAAGCAATTTGAAAGCCATTCATTTCAGTGGCAGGTAGCCAAAACACAAAAGCCAGAGAATGGCAGCAGAGATGTCACATACACATACACACGTATTTTCCAAAGGCTTGTGCTGCTTCCAATCTCAAAGAGACAGCCCCAAGAGGTTGCATAGACAAAAGAGTCTCAGACAAGATCTGACTAGGAATATGAGTGGGTTCTGGCTCCCAGTTCACCCACACAGCCTTCCCAAACTGAACGCTTGAGCCTGGGACCAAAGTTAAAGTGTTACTAGTATTGAGCAGAATTTGTATCACCCCAAAAAGCTGATGGACAAAGTCACAACACAATAGTGGACAATCTGTTGGATCACAGTCCCATTTTAATTTATGAAATCCTCTTGCAATTTATTGACTTCTGATGTACCTATTAGAGTGACACAAAATCTAGGAAAATACTGCAGACAATACTCCAGTTGGCCCTCCCCACTAAGTGTGTTTGAAATAGAAGTTGGTGCAAGCATCTTAAACTCTAACGGCAACTACTAGAGGCTCAAACAGAATAAAGAATCGTTCAACACTCAGATGAGAATGGTACTACCTCTGAGGGTCCTGAAGAACCTAGAGGAAGGGAGGACAATCTTAGAAAACTTGGGAAATGTTTTTGTTTCTCAAGGATCTACCTTAAATTCTTTAAGCTAAGAGTGGTTGTTAAGTATGCCTTTGTGTTATGTGGCCTCCCTGTCAATTTAAAATATGCCAAGTGAGAAAGGAAAATCACCTCCCTCGGTGAACTGTGTGCACCTGACTAGTTCATTGGTACTTTCTTTAGTCACCTAGACACTTTCAGGATAGAAAGGAGAAATACATATAAACAACTAGATGAAGTAAAAGAATAGCACTGGAAATAAAGGGGAAAAGAGTGTTTGAATCTGTCTGAACAAAGAGAAGTTTCATACATAAGATGGCACTGACATTATTTTTTAAGAAAGAAGAGAGGGGGTAGGTGAGTAGCTTGGTGGTAGAGCACTTGGTTAGCATGCATGAAATCATGGGTTCAATTCCCAGCATGAAAAAGAAAAGAAATAGGGACAGAAGCAAGCACCTAAAGTAGGGATTATGAAGACGAATAGAAAGCAAAGAGATGGTAAAATTTGAATACAAATTCAGCATGCAGGATGCAAAGAGAGTTGGTAATAGCAATAAAAAACTCATATGATGGCTCCATAGTGGAAAATATTCTCTGTACATATATACACGTTCATAGCCACTCAATAAATCATCACAGCTTGGTGATGATAGCTTGGTGCTATTGCTGACCTCGCTTGTCTGGCCAGAATTTGCACACAGGCCATCCCTCTGAAAGACCCATGCACTTAGACACCATCCCTAATCCTATAAATGAGGCTGGATTAGCAGGGATGGTGAGAAGATCCAGAACCTAGCTTGGAATGATGAACAGTTCACGTTGGACCTTTTATTCATTTAGACCTTAGGGAACCTATGAAGATTTCTGAGCAGGTTGCCGCACTGGATTTGTTTGGTATCTGAATCGAAGGCAAAATGATGAGTAAGCACAGAAGGACCTGGGAAGAGGAGGTCCACAACCTAGGTGCTGATGGCTGGACCTCAGAACACACCCAAGCTTAGAAAAGATGTAGATTTTGTGCTTTCCATCACACCTGCAAGTGAGAACTCCTGGTCTAATAGGAGCTATACTGTTTTGAAATACCAAAGAGGCTAGACAATGGGGAATGGATGAATTTGAAGAGAAATTTGTAAAAACAAAAAAATTTTACAAGATGGGATGATCGACTGGATGTCAAAAGGTTAGGAAGACAGAAAAGAACTCAGGTTGATCCCAAAGTGATTCCTGGAATCAAAAAGCAATGTTTTTGAGTAATTAGAAAGCAGAAGAGGGAAAAAAGGGTAAAGATGTTGCATTTAATGTGGCTCTGAGGTGGCGATGTGGATGTGTCCAGAATGCTCTGGTTCTGGAGCTCACAAGAGAAGACTTGCATGAAGAGACAGATTCTCAGCAGGCAGCCACCAATGAGGTAATGATAGCTAAAACCAGGGAAGTAGGTGGCAGTGTCCCAGTATAAAATGTGCCATAAAGCAGAGTGCTAGCCATGCACCTTGAAATATTGTCATTTAATGGGCGAATATGAATTGAGAAATCTGAGGTTTGTAACAGAAATTGTAGGG
This sequence comes from Heterocephalus glaber, assembly GCF_000247695.1. Next base: position 16,180,105 of record NW_004624742.1, on the reverse strand, counting down.
TTGAAAAGGGAAAGCAACAGCACCAAAGAACTGAGGTCAGAGATGATGGGAAGTAAGTTAACATGGGGTCAAGACAAGGACTTGGGCTCTAACTTACTGGATAATTGCAGTCAGCCAGGCTTTGTGTGAGTAATTTACAAGCACTGTTTCATTTAAGCCTCACAAATAACCTTAGGAAAAAAACTACAATTATCAGTCTCATTTCGGGGATTGGGGGAAAATCTCAGAGAGATTTAGGAACTTGCTCAAGGTCAATTATCAAGCTCATGATGAAAATGGGATGCTGTTTCTTCTCCAGAGTGTAACTCCTACTCATATTCCCAACTGCCTCTGCAAATCCCTACTCGAAATGCAGGGACGTGTGGATCTTGCTGAACATTGTATTTCCATGTACCTACAACACAAGCAAAAACAGAGCTGGTTCTCAATAAACATTCATTAACTGAAAGAAAGAAAGAAGGAGAGTTGAAGTTATAACAATGTATCTTTCTTGACATCGGTCTCCTTACTCTCAAAAAGCTGTCCAACTAATCTTAGTTGAAACAGACACATTTCTAGTCACTCATTCTCATTATAAAGCCGACATTGTCAATCTCATCAAAAGACAAGCCTCCTCTTGTATTCATACATCTGTCCATGCCACTATCCTCAAATTTATTCTATCTTATCTTATATAATTAATTTCTTTGTTAGGCTCTTAATTTTGCATTACAAGCAGACAGCAAGCTTTGCAAAGACAGAGGTGTGCTTTTGTGTTTTGCCTGTCAATCTGCCTCATATCTTTTACTGGATAAGTCTTAGTAATCATTTGCCAATTAACTGGTTAAAATCAGAATATTAAATGGCACTTAGCCGATGACTCTATCAGAAGAAAGTGATGCTCTCTTCTTATTTTCCAGAAAGTTTCCAAAGCTAGTTAAAAATAGATTTTAGACTGTATATGAAAAAACATATGTGCCAGACAGACATTCAGTTGCTTACTCTGTAAAGCTCTTTGCTACTTACCATTACAGCAGACAAGGCCTTTTCTCTGCTTTAATAAATCCCAATTTTCCTAGCTTTTATGTCTTCTGCATTTCAAGTTTAAGTTATATTTGCTTGAAACTTGACATACGATTTTCAGTTTCATATATTTGCAGGCATGCACGCAGGTACAGAAACCACACACACACACACACACACTTGCATGCATTTTTATAATCTATAAGGTATTGAGAATAATGGCACAAAAAATCATTTACCAAATAATTCAGTTGCCCAGTTGGATGAGGTAAAAGTGAAAAATAGTTGCCCACAAAAGGGAACATAAGGTCTGCTGACTTCTGGGAAAGACTGCATTAAAGTACAAGAATTATGCTACAGAGTACAGCATGCAGAACCCAGTGTGGGGAGACAAGAGATGTTAGAAGCAGGTTCGCCCTGGGTCTGCAGTTTTGCGCACACACACACACACACACACACACACACACACACACACTGCAGCTTCTTAATCCCCACAGGCATTCCATGGGCAACAAGGACCTCTTTTTATCTGCCCTTACCAGACCTACTGCCTCTCAGCCTGACCTTGTCACTACCCTTGTAACACCTGGATTAGGCCAGTGCTCTTCATTTATGAAAACAACACTGAAAACTGCCATCTTGTGCAAAATTAAGAAAAAATGTTTTCTTTCTGCCACTGCTACATATTTTTCCCGTCTGATAATAGTCTTTTTATCTTGAGTGGAATATAACCATTATTTGTTTTAGGAACCCTAACCAAATACTGACCAATTGACATACAATTATTTTATCAGGCAATGATTTGCCAGTGGGCAGAAATGAAAGAAATTGAGCTCCAAGTGCAGGACAATTCTCAAATGCTTCCTGTTCTCCCACTCCTACTATTTATACAATTGCTCTCTTCAATTAGATTTAAAATGAACTAAGGGAAAAGGTGTCATCTCCAACAGTAATGTTAAAAAATAAAGATACTAAATCCAACCTAAAATTTCACTGAGGCTTACTTTACACCTTGCTAAATGTTAACTCCTTTCGGGGTGGAGGGGAAGCATTCTCAAATCACATGAAAATGGTGTGGATCAATGGAAACAATGTGGGATTTTTGCCAGGCATGAATTTAAACTTCTGTCTTCTCTGATTACCGCATGACCTTGGTCACATTACTAAGTCTGAAACTAATTTTTTGGGAGAGAAAGACTCAGGAAATTAGAAAGAATAAAGAAAAAGAAGTAAGATGGGGCTTGTGGGTGTACCTCAGTGGGACAGCAGTTTCCTAGCGTGCTGTGTGAAATCCTATGTTTGATCCCCAGATCTCCCCCACATATACACTGTTGGAGGCAGGGAGCAAAAAGAAAGAAGGAAGGAAAGAAGGAAGGAAAGAAGGAAGGAAGGAAGGAAGGAGAAGAAGAAAGGGAAAGAAAGAAAGGAGAGAGGGGAAAAGAAAAGAAAGGAAGGAAGAAAGAGGGGAGAGCCACAGCCTGTGTTTTGTGAAGGACTCCATTTCTAGTTTTTTTCAGGATTGTGGGATGATATATAGTGGGGTCTCTTCCAATAGAAGCCTTCTGAGCATCTTCTCAGGGGGATGCTTCTGTTTGTCTTCAGGGGAACATTATGGTTTCCTTTTGAAGCCTCTTAATAGTCACAGATTTGCTTTCATCTAGGTACTATGTACTTAAAGCTCATCTGTCCAAGGAATTCCTAGATAATGGCTACTAACATACAAAGGCCTTACGAGAAAGAGCATAAACAGAGCAAGCTGGGTCTTCCTGGGCAGCTCCTCCCCTTCTGCTCGAGGGAAACACAGTAAGACTTTAGTTTTCCTCTTGCTTTGCCTTACCCTTTGTCTCAGAATGAATGTGCACAGGCTAGGAAAGAATATTTTGGGATCTAGCTCCTAGAGTCATCCTCTCTTCTGTTTTTAGGTTGTAAGCATGCTGTGCCTGAAAATGCAACACCTTCCACCCCCAACACATAAGTTTTCATTCTAGCCCTATATCTATGAAACTTATCCATCTTCACTCCTTTACTAGTTATTTCCATGATGATGTCATGAAAAAAATACTGGTGTTGGTAAAAAAATAGTCTTACCACCATTTGGGAAAATTATTTAAAATTTCAGACACATCTTATTATTTAATCTTCACAACACTGATATGAGATAAATAATATCAACACAGCCATTTTACAGGTGAAATAAATGAAGCTTGGCTAGGATGGAGAATGAAGGAGGAGAACAGGTTGGTGCGGATTAATAAATAAGTTGCCTAAGGTCCCACAGTATAGCCAGTAACTAAAAAAACCTGTATACACACCCAGCTCTCCTAATGTCCATGCCCTTTTCATTAAACTATTGTGCCTCTGAAGTTACCTAAACTCCTTAATTCATTCATTTACAACATGAGGATATTAATCTCTGCATAGCTGAGAATGCTCTTGTGAAAAATCAAATAAGTGAAAGTGCTTGATAAACATTACAATGATGTAGGAATAGGGAGTTGTAATAAACTAAATTAGCAAATGCTGAGTAACAATGGCTTTCCTATAAGTGACAATATATATTAGTGTAAAAGGTACTTATTAATATTAGCCTTAAGAATCAACCCCTATGGGTGGAAATTAGACCTTTAATTCCCTTGTCAACATAATCTTTCAAAAATAATCATAAAAGCTAATTTATGGAAACAGGTTAGATTTTACAGTTTTTAAACTGTGTGACAGAGGGTGAATTTCCAAAGTAATGTGGGAAAGCACAGATCTTTTTTTCTAAGCAGAGATGAGAATATTTTTCCCACATCATATGAATAAGGTGCAGGAGGAAAAGCAGTGACCTTGCCCCTCTTGAAATGAATGTGCCTTGATGACTAAGTCAAAGATGCCACTGCATGCCCTGTGTGCTCCGGGTAAAGCACAAACATTGAATCCTGATTCTCCAGAAGCTGATAGTGTCCTAGATTTTGGCTACATTAAATTCAGTCAGAGTCTCTGAATAATCCCAATTCAAACACAGACACATGAACTATGGAAACTCTGCCTTTGTGTTCCTTCATTTCTTGAAAAAATATAGCATATATGAATCTTTCTGGAGCACATGTCATTGATAGTTCAATTAATTTCCATGGGTACAGTTGAAAATCAGTCAGAATAATATAGCCTTATTTTCATCTTGCACTGTTTTTCCCATCTTGCATTCTAAAGATTCCAAACCATTTTGGGAATCACAAAGCTATTTGATTTTAGTGCCAACAACTGTCTACATATTTACCATGGTGAGTAAAACAGAACAACGTAAGCTATAATGGGAAAGTCGGATAGTAATCAAATAATTATACAATCTTTTCACAAAAATTCATAAATTCTATCCAGGATAATAGCCAGGTGATAGGAGGGAAATACACCAAAGGTCCCCAAAAGCTGACTAAGGATCATGAAGAGAGAAGAGAATGTGAGAAAAAGGAAAAGAAGAGCGTGTCTCAAAGCCTTGACATGGAAAGTCCTCTGGATCTGCCTGTGGCAGATGCCAAAGATGGGCAGGCGGTCTCTGCACAGTTGGTTGAGAGTCTGTGTGCGAGACAGATACAAGGGAAACAGTGTCAGGCTTCAGCATATGTGCTTCCATGACAAACAACAATTAACATGAAGGTCTTCAAAATGACTACCGTAGTCTAATAGTTACACTTGATTACTTCATTCTTGATAAAGTTATTAAACATCTACTATGGCAATGCATTGTATACAGGGTCAACTGGATACAGACTGGTAAACAAGACAGAAACAGCTTCTGTCCATACAGGGCTTGCAGTTTATGATTGCAACTCATATTTGATTAGACAGGCTCTTCAAGCCATGTTATCACCCCAAGAGGTAGGTGGAAGAAGGACTAGGACGACAAATAAGTAATAACCTGGTACATAAAATATGGCATTAATATTTAATTCATTTTCATAGTCTACATGATTATTCCTAACATGACTACAGTATGGCTAAGTTTTGGGTTTTGCCTTGCTAATGTCACCGAGATGCAACATGGTATGTCAAATCCATATTGTCATCTCTCCCTAAATATCTAAGACGATCTCTAACTTCACCCACCCCAAAGCAGAACTCTATAACTACCTACATGAACCCACTTGCCTCCAACCTATTTTTCTTCTGATCTTCCATGTTCCTTGAGATGAAGTACCACTCACCTTCTCAAGCCAGAAACTCACAGGTCTTCCTGGAATCTTCTCCCTCATTCTTCACACGTCCAATCAACCCATTGGCAAGTCCTTTTAGCACTACCATCAAAATTTATATCGAATCCATCTTCATGGACATCTCACCTGCTAGAGTAGGCAATAATTTGTTCCTCCCACAGCAGCCATGGTGATTATTTTATAATAATTATAATCAAATTGGGTCACTTTAACTTAAACTCCCCAATTGTTTCCCATTTGAATAAAAACTGGACACACAAGGCCACCAAGACACCACAGTATCTGCTCCTTACCTAGTTCTCCCCTTTTATTTTATGATATAGAAAAAGTCTGCCTTTTATACTGTAAGCTTCACCAGATACTTATTCTTTAAAAAGTTAAGCATAGCCTTTGGACTGCAGTTTCTCTGCTTGGAAATCTTTGTCCCCAGATCATTCCATGACTTTTCTTCTTGTCTCTCATCCAGATCTCAGTTCTACATATTATTATTTAATCAAAGAGATCCTTCCCAACAGAAACTTGATGGTATATCTTGCTCATTCAAGTCACTCTCCATAATTTTATCTTGTTTCGGTTTTTTTTTGCATCATTCTTACTATCTTTTTATAAATGTGCCATTCTGAGGTAAAAATAAATTTCACAGGACCAAAAATCACAACCATCTTTTTTATGCCTATTTTCCTAGCTTCTTTTAATATTTATTAAAAGGAAGGAAAAGAAAGAGGGAGAGAGGGACAGAAGGGAAAAAAGAAAATGCATAGCTAGTATTTTGAATAAAAATGAATTGGCATCTTTATCTTTTATATCCTCTCTTCAAACCAGAAATAGAGTAAAAATAATATTTTAACCAAAGCATTTCAAAACCAGTTTAATTCATCCAGAAGAGTATGTTTACCTACTTAGTATCTATGTGGGAAAATTGAATAGTAAAACTGTAGATAAAGGATGATGCAAATGACAAGAGAAACAAAAAGAAAGGCCTTAATTTTCCACTATTGGGAAATGTTTGTTGCATTATCTTGTTTTCCCTTTAGCTTTTTATAAAGGGAAGGAAAAAAAAGACAACAAACCACAATGACAACTCCCATGAAGTTGATTCTATTGGGTATCATTCAGTAGATGATATACAGAGCTACACTCTTACCATGAGTGTTATTCCCTCTGAGTGGAGTTCCATTGATTTCAAAGTCTCTAAGCTGCCATTTTGGAGACTGCTGAGTGCAAATATTATAATGCCATTTGGGATACTCTAATGTGCTATTTAGAAAAGTAGTCTGTCAGTAATATTGAAACTTACTCTGACTGGGGTTTGGGCTACATTCTTGCTGAGAAAAGATGGCTCTGATAGCTCCTATGCTTTATTTTCAGCCCTTTAAAATTGACAAATCACATCAGAAACCTTGCCCAGGACTTCAATGATTCTAAGCAGGGTTGCCAGAGCCTTGAAGAAGTCCTTGACTAAGTATTCCTTGAGGACAAGGACACTATATTCTAAATCACTGCATTACAAAGGGGACTGTACATTAGAGACACTCAATAAATTTTTTGAGTGAATAGAGTAAGTGAATGAGTGAAAAGATGAATATACGTTAAAATCCAATTTCTTAATAAGACAAATGAGCAATCTGCCCTGTCAATGTGGTTGTCCGTGTTAGGAACCAGAGAGTGAAATGGAAATTTCCTCTAGAAGTCCTAAATGGATGAGCACTTTCTTTGCCCTTTTTTTATATAAAAAAATTAATCACTTGTGACATGTAAGTCATTGGAATGGACATAGACCAATTAAAGAATCTCTACCCTCAAGGAAACCTATCTAGAGACAATATGAAGACCTTTATCTATCCGTAGAATTTTTTTTCCTTATTGCCCCCACACTAATTCACTGCTCCAGTTGAATACACAATTTTTTTTTCAGAAGCAAATTCCTGGTTAGTACCGTCATCCATTCCTGGAAAGCTGGGGTCCTCCTGGTCTAGGTTTAAGTGTTAGAATTTGTTTATCAAGTGTTAAACACTATGTCTGGATTAAGGCATCCCAAGTACCTAAATAATGCATCGCTTTGGCCTTCCGTACAATTGCTTTCTCCAAGCCACTTTCGTAAGATCTCCTGGGCTTTCATTAAGCATTCCTATAGTGAAACACCATAGGAATCTCACCTTGACATTTAATGTAGGGAAGTGTTTTAAGGTTGATTTTTTTTCCATTGTATCACTCTGTGTCCCTTTTCCCTATGAAGTGTCACATGAGTAGAGCACTCAAAACTAAGAGCTACCTAAATCCTTGTTTCTCCCAAAGAGTTTGTTTCACTATTTTCAAGGTTACTCTTTGAACTTCTGCAGGAGCCTTTGGATTTTATTTATTTATTCTTAATTTTACTACCAGAAACTTGCAGGTGACAATACAATAAACCTTTTATCATTACCTAGGGTCCATTGCCTTTCAATTATTCTTCATAAGAAATTGAGAAAATAGGGGACTCCAATTTTATATGCAAAATTTTTAGTTATTGAAGCTAAATTCAAAACATGTAAGGTATATTTTCCATTTTTTCAGGGAATATTACAGTTATTGGTACAGACTAAAAAAAGTAACTATCCTCATAGAATTTATATGCCTTGTTTTTCTCTTTATTCTTTTTTTAACCAACTCAGAAGAGGACATTCCCAGTTGACACTTCAAATGAACACATACAGTTAATGTTTTGTTACATGTCCTTCTAATTTAGTTACACAAAAAGTCTTTTCTCTGTAATTAAACTCTTCTTAAATACTTGAATAATATTTCTTTCAAGGTTAAACCATAATTTATGTAACCAATCATAAAGTCTTAAATATACAGCTTGTTTCTGCTTTTTAATAGTTTTAAATCTGTTATATTTGGGGATTTTCTACCTATGGAATCTTCTACCACTTTCTCTGTCAGATTATTAAACACACACACACACACACATACACACATGTTCTCATACATATGTATCATATTATCATATTGTGTTTACCAAAAATTTATTCTTTCACTTATCAGTATTTATGTACTTGTTGTTTATACACTGAAAGATATTTATTGAGCAAATGAGTATTTAAGTTATTTAAATATTTTGATATAATTATTGAAATAAAAATACACTGTAATAAGAAGACCTAAAATGTTAATAATGAATATTATTACTATTTTTTTTTTTGGTACCTGGGATCGAACTCAGGACCTTGCGCTTCTGAGGCAGGTCGTGCCACCACTGAGCTAAATCCCCGGCCAGATGAATATTATTCTTGATAACCATGAAGATCAAGCGTAGGAAATTTTGATTTAATCTTAGAGAAAGAGCTTTCTGTGATATTTCAATAATCTTCTTGTTTCAAATAAGCATGTTCAAGGGTAACTTAGTCATTATTCAAATTAGGCTATTAATGAGTAAGTCCTATGGTAATCTAGCTGAATAATTTTTTTTTATCTATACATAACAACTTTTCTTTCAATCCCTGGTACCAAAAAACAAGCAAACAAGCACAACAGCTTTTCCTTAAAGTTTAACAATTTAAAAAAATATTTTCTACTATAAGACCCTCCCTCTGAAGGCAATGGGACTATTAAATTGGTAGGGTTCTCACAGAAGAATCCTCACCAGAGAATTCAAAGTTATGTCACCCCTCGGCCTAAACAATTGACTAATTTGATCAAATATGTGACAAAATTTATCCAGTATGTTGTTAATCAATCAATTCATTTAAAATATTATCTCTGTGAGAACAACATCATAAACATACTGTCGTTTTTATTTATTTTTCCCAGTTCAGAGAAGAAGCTTTCTTACTTTCCAAATTAAGAGAGTTTTGTAAAATACACATTGAGAAATAAATTACTTAGGAAACAATAGTATAATAATGGAAGCCCATACATACTTCTACCATGATAATTCCCACAAAGCCCTCTGAAAGTAACTACTATACTAATGCAGTCTTGATTTGAATTGAAAAAAAATTCTTCAGATAAACCATATTGCAAATGATTTTTCTAGGAGCAATTAATATTGTTGAAATGCTCCTGTTTCTTTGTTGTACATTGTTAACTATCTTACGCCCTTTTCCAACACTTGTCTCCACAGCGTGGGTTTTGTTCTGATTTTTTTTTAGATGTATTTTTTTTATTAGTGCATGTTTATGATACAGGTTAGTAATGCCATTTTGGGGAATTGGTTCATTCATATGACATATCTGGATCAGTTTCAATCCTTCCCTTCCCTATTCCCCCTCACCCAGTCTTCTTCTCCATCTCTGAGAATCTACCTTAGACTTTCCTGTCATTTCTTCTTTATCTTATTCATTTACTTATTTCTATTTTTTTTCTTAAATTCTTTTAATTGGTAAACTTTACATATACAACACATTTACACTTCTCATTGGGAACTGTACCTTTACATGATGCATCTTGGTTCTTGTTTTTTCCCCATTCCTAGCCCTCGCTTCACCCCCTCCACCCTTCCCTATTTACAAAGACTTTATTTCCATTTTTTCCATTTCTCATCATTTTTCCTTTCCCTTCTTTCCTTTCCCCTGCCCCTCCCACTACCCCTACCCCTTTGGACCTTTCCTTCCTATTTTGCATTATCAATTATGTTCTGATTTTTTTAATGGTTATTGTTAGGATGGAGTGTAGCTCAATGGTAGAATGTTTGCCTAGCATGCTCAAGGTCCTTGTTCCAATCCCAGCAACACAAAGAAAAATAAACCATAATTATTAGAGCTCTTTGTTCTTCTCACTCTGCTCCTAAGCCCTACCATTCTAAAATTCAACATAAAGCCAAACTACAGAAAAAGATTTTATCCTGGTCTGGGATCATCTTTTAGGAACATATTAGGTATACAATATGATGACATTCATCATTGGGAATTTGTAGCTTTACATGATATATCTTGGTTCTTATTTTTGTCCCCATTCCCCTGCCCTCCCTTCAGCCCTTCCCATTAACTATTCTTCTCTGCTACCAAAAATTTAACCTATGTAATCTTTCCATGAGTAAAGACACAGAAAAGTAAATGTACAGAAGCAGTAGAACAATTGTTTTTAATGTCACAGACCTCAGTGGAGATCAATTAGACTGAGTAGGTACAGTGAATAACTCTGCTTTTCAGACACAACCATATGGAACATGGAACATGGCAAACCAATCCGTTAAGTACTCAAAAGATAAAAATGCCACCTTTTATTATATGCATCATTCTGAAAGAAAGGGAGGTGAAAAAATTACAAGACTAACTAGGCTTCCTCTTGGGATATTCCAGAAAGAGAGATATGATTTCTGTGAAGTCAAATGGAATCCAGCCAGAAGAGAGCACTCAAATCATGAGTTGGAGATGAAATAGTTTCCACTGTAAATCATACTGAACCAAAGTGAAAATCACAGAAAAGACTGAGAGAACAGGAAATAGACCTGGGGTAAAATGTTGCCAAAGTGTAGGAATGGTACTGAAAATGTAATTTATAGACATTAATCTTTCATTTGCACTTCCATACACATACAACATCTCACACTGTCCCTCAGATTAAATACAGAATTTATATATGCTATCCTCCCTCTTTCTGTTATGGTTATCTCCACTTCTGTTATATTTTATTTCTATCAAGAATTAGAGAAATGGGCTGGGGATTTAGCTCAGTGGTTTCATTCACCGCTTGTTGTGCAAGCGCAAGGACCCAAGTTCGATCCCCAGCACCAAAAAAACAAAAAGAATTAGAGAAATGAGGGTGGGGGATTTAGCTCAGTGGTTTCGTTGCCTCCTGCACAAGTGCAAGGACCCGAGTTTGATCTCCTGTACCAAAAAAAAAAAGAGAGAGAGAGAGAGAATTAGAGAAATGAAATGTTTTCCTTCCTTTTTGAATCAAAAGAAGTGAGACTCTATGACAGAAACATCATCTGTTCATGGTAGTGAATTACCTAATAATACTGCTAGAGAAGGATAATAAGGAATTATAATTTAATTATTACAGTACCTGTAAGCATGATTGGGAAAGTGTCTACAGTTTACTATCCTAATTTAGCTTTAGCACCTATTCAACTTTACTTGGTATCTATCGCATTATAAACAACACCAGTAACATCGGATCCCTTGACTTTGAATGACGTATCTGTCACTGATTGAGCTATCTGATTTTCAGTACTGTCATGGTTTATATCTAAATGTCCCCGCAAAGTCTCGTGCACTCAGAGGTGAAGCTTTTTAGAGATGGCTGGATCTATGGCATGTGAAGATGGATTAGGGGTGTGTGATAACTAAATCGGTCCACTGGTTGGCTTAGCATAGTTCTGGGTGTGAGGGATGGGAAGGCCCACCCTGAGTGTGATTGGCACTGACCAATAGGCTTGTAGCCTGAGTGGAACAAAAGGGAAAAGGAGGCTCAAACCTTTTGTTTTGCTGCTTTCTGCCTTTCTTACATGGACTGTTACTCCTCTGCTGTTCCCCTCTGTTATCCCGTCCTGCTTTGAAACCAGCCGACTGTGGACTGAAACCTCTACAAACTGTGAACTAGAATAAACCTATCCTCCTTTAATTTGTGGATGTCCAGTATTTTGTCCCAGCAATGAGAAAATAACTAAGACAATTCTGATCTTTCCAAGGCTTGATTCTGTCACTAGAAAATTGAGGGAAATGCCTCAAAGAATTGTTTTAGGGCTGGGGGTATAGGATGTACCTTAGTTATAAAGCCCTCACCTAGCATGCATGAAACCCTGGGTTTTATACCCAGCTCTTCAAACAAAAAGCTACACATGTCCATTAACTCCATTAACTCATTAATACATATGGACATTACTAGAGAAAGGATGTGATTCATCATAGCCTTCATAAAAATAATGGACTCTTCCCATTCTCTGCTACTGTAGGGAATTTCCTTCTCTTCTGCTGAATAAAGGAGATATTAAGGATTGGCAAATGATTCCCAACAGGTATTTTTACATCTTCCTCTTTAAATCATACATGAAAATCTTTAGAGATTTAAGTTATCATAAGTTTCCTGTTCCCCTACTCTTGAATAACAACTAAACTGGTTACTACAGTAATGCTGAAGAGTAAGTCATGGAGATGGGAGGAATCTCATCATCTCCATGAGCTATTTACTACAGAACTTACCTGGACAGAATACATTTGCCTACAGAAAAAAGAATAACAAATCTAATTTGGCAAGATATGTTCTTTTTTTAAAATCTCTTTTATTCAAAGAAGCAGGTTCAGTGCACAAATATTTATAGGAACATGCCAGAAACCCTACAGAACCACTGTCACCAGAGAGTAGTAAAAGAAAGGGTTGTAAAATTAAGTGCAGAATTTATTCTATACAGATGCTAGGTTTTCTCCCGTTTTCCAGCTTTCCTTTGCTTTCTCTGTGCTTTTCACTGACCCAAGTTCACATACTCTTTTAATATTCACCAAGAAGACATTTCTCTGTTAATCTTCTCAACTCTTTAGCCTCTGATTTAACATAGAAATATTTTGCATTAACCCAAATTACACACTTGAACTGTGGATTCAACTAATTTTCCTTTGAATAAAATAATATAAAATGCTTCAATATTTGAAGCTTAGTCATATGTATCTTTTAAACTCTATAGTGAATTTTAGTTACTTCTTTTCAAATCAGTGATACTTAAAAATCTCCTAACTATTGGAGTCAACCATAGAAGGCTCTATTAATTCTACTATGATCTCTTCTATCTCTCCTCTTCTCCTGTCTGTTCTTAAGTGTGTTTATATCCCTAGTGGTTTATTATGAGCTTTTTTATTGTACTACATATTTTTTTCACATGGTCTTAATCATCCTCCAAATGCTTAACGCTTTATAAGTTCTAGTACCATTATCTTTCTCCCTAAAGACCCATGTAATAATCAACAGGTTATAGAATAGTTCCGTGTATCACACAATTTCACAGATTAAAATTGTCCAGAAATTCTCATGCTAACACTGCTCATCCTCACTTATTTTTGATCTTGATGTCACCTAATTCCATGTACTTGGATAAGCCTCTGACCAGGCAGTAATTCTTTTTTTTTTTTTTTTTTTGGACGGGAGATGGAACTCAGGACCTTGTACTTGAGAAACAGGCGGTGGAACCACTGAGCTAAATCCCTGGCCCACCAGGCAGTAATTCTTAACTGGCTTTCCCTTTCCCTTTATCTAATGGTTCACCAGGTTTCTTCAATTTGTCTCTACAATAGCTTTCAAAAGCATTAGCTACCTTCAGTTCCATTGGCCACTTCCTTAGGTAAGCCTCCATAATCCTCCTTGTATCTTTCCTTGGTATCCACATCACATCAGCTAGAATAGTCAATCTAAGTGTACATATGGACAAGCGAAATCACTGTTTAACATTTTGTAATGACTCTCTGCCACATGTAAGATAAAAATAAAACTCCATAACTGATATACAAATTATTTTACTATCTGATCACTAATGATTTCAGCACCTTCTTTTCATGTTTCTTTTTCACACACTCCACACTTCTGGAGACTCTCCCACTACTTCCATGTTCCCATTCCCCACCACAACTTTGCTTTAATCTTCCCATCCATTGATTCTCACTGTCCTGATGCATGCATGAAATGTTCTCACTGACATTTCCATGTATCTCCCTCTTGGGGAGCTCATTGTCCACTACATTTTAGACACAACTTCTTTATAAAACCTCCGCTGTCACTATAAAAAAAATCCAGCCCCTGAATCCATGAATTCCCTTCTCCCTTTCCCCAAAATCCAAATCTTCTATGTATTTCCATTATTACATAAATATAACATAATATAAATGAAACTAAAGTGACAAGAGGTTGGCTTTACTTCTAGTTATAATGAAAAGGAGTAATAAAAATAAATATGTGTGTAAAAGAGAAAAACTAAACCAAAGACACAGAAAGACAGAGATCCTAGTACCTACAGAGGAGAGAAAAACTGAAACAGACAGAGCTGCACAAGCATATTTTTGAGGATTCCATATATACAATATTTGGTATTAAGGATAAAATATCATCAAAAAGCTTACAGTTTGGGCTATATTTCTCATTGAAAAATACAATAGAATCACCAAAGAAAAAATCCCAAATATTTATAATCAACAAAGGTACAAAGCTACTAATTTGTGTATGATATTTTAGCTGTTTATATTTGTTTATTGGTATATTTTAAATAGTATATTTTCTTTTTGAAGCAAATGTTACATTATGTTTAACTTTATGTAATTTTGACAAAAGAGAGCTAATATATAGTGATAGAAAGATATACTTACACTTAGTTTCCCACTAAACTAGAAAAAAATTGTGTGTGTGTGTGTGTGTGTGTGTGTGTGTAGTTACCTAAGACTAGTAGCCACTTGGCACAATGAAATACTTCTAGGGTCTTTTTTGTTCCAGTCAGAGTTAAAGGATTTTGCAAAAAGCATTCAGATATAGTCTACTTTTGCCAAAATGCATCCTTCCCTATGCAGGGCTATTGTGTGCTTCTGAAAGCAATCTTGCTTCAGCTGAATGGATGACCTTATTCTGGAGTGACTGGGTCATTTGAAAGGCCATATATACATTTTTCCATGTGCAAGGGAAAGCTAGACTAAATCAAGTTATGTTTCCTATGAACATGAAAAAAGTCCTTTGGCTCAGAGAAACCACAGCAGAAAAAAATGTTACATAAAACAAGGCATCGTTGAGTTTGAGCATTGATTTGCACAAAGCATTTGTAATGTTACAGGAAGTACTAGACTATATTTGGTATTGGACTTAGAGATGTTTTGTTACTTGCATTTTTCATTATCACTAAGCTTTTTGGAACTGAGGTATGGTACAACAGCAGCTTGTACTGATTTCCAAAGCCAGCATGCAGCGTGGAGAGCTTGTGCTTTGCAGAGTGATGTCATCCGTCATCCAGCTTCCGTAACACCCCTTACCCTACCAGAGAAGTTCCTCTCTGTGTTAGTTCTACCTTCACCTGCCAAGAAAAGAAAATACACAGCTTCCTTTATTCTACAGTAAAACAAAGTGGTTTGGACACAATTTGGAGGAGAACTGCCAAAAAAAACAAAAAAGGCTTTAACTTAATAATGTTTCCATACATTTAGGTGCTCTTCTAGAATATATGACTTTAATTGATTTTTTAGCTTTTTATAGAATTCAACTGGTAGAGTAGAAATTAAACTTTGGCATTGAGCCAGAATTTTAAAGAAAAGATACAAAACTTTATAAAATTCTAGACTATTAAATCATTGCTACAAGAATTTCTTCTCTTTTTTTGCAGTAATATAGAGTTGGTTGTGAACATAAAATAATCCTCATTTTATCTAGGTGTGCTTTTGTCTGTTTTATCTGAGACCAAAATTCCAAACAAGGTAATTCATTAAAACCATATTATTTACCAAAAAAATTAAAATAAGTGCTATTTTTCTGCATGAAAATTGTTATATTCATAACCTTTTTATAACTAAATATAGATATCCTAAAGTATTTGGTATATTTGGTTCTCATAGGACCCTCCCCTCCCCCAAACATCTTTTCGGGTGTTAAAATCTAAAGACAGTTAAAACCTATGTCACCATTAGAATCCTTGAGGCACAGTATTTTAGATATTTTGGATGACTTGAATCTTTCTAAGGAACACACCATGGCACTTAAAATCATCTCATCCCTCATTAAATATGATTTTGCCCCTTGTGCTTTCAGAAAACCTCACTTGTATGTAATAAATTTTTATTCTGGAGATACCAAAAGAATTAAGTTATGCTAAGTATAATAGAATCATTGATATTAGAGATGAGAAAAACGTATTAGGCCTATCCTTTGAAGTCTTATGAAGGAAAGTTTTCAATATAGTGTCTGACTTCGTGAGTTCTCTAGTCTACTGTTTAATGGGGATTTTCAGTATGCTAATAAAATGCTTCTAAAAATCTATCTATTTAAGCCATGTGAACCCAAGTGAGGCAGATGTTACTGAAAAGTGGAATAAGTCCACATTTTCTGTAGTTCATTAATATCAGCCTTGAGTGGAAAAGGCAGCATTTTAGGGCATCTACCACCCAAGAAGTCATTCAGTGAACCAAGAAAACTAGAACCAACCACTTTTCCTTTTTGTATCTATTGGACCATAGCCATATGGATAAAAACCTATGGTAGAGTAACATTTTATCTCATCCTACTTCTATATACCAAGTTAGGTTGAAGTAACATAAGGCAGAGAAATAAGTAGGTGCTGGAGAAGGATAATTAAAAGGGAGTAGGGCAATAAGGAAGGAAAAGCATAAAGGAGCAGGATGAATTGTGGGAATAAACCAGACCTTCTAAAACTAATGTCTCCCACTAAAAACTATTACATGAGTCTGTTTGCATCAACACTTGTAATCACTTGCTTTCTGTGAATATAAAATTGAGATGAGAAATGCAAAGCACTTAGCACAGCATAAGATAAACACTTTATAATTAATCATTTGTTCTTTATAAATGAAACATTGCATCATTCACAAGAAGTAACCTGAAATACAGTGAAAAAGTATAGCCTTAAATCTCTGATTGGGCTGGGGATTTAGCTCAGTGGTGTTGCCGCTTGCCTTGCAAGTGCAAGGTCCTGAGTTTGATCCCAGGTACAAACAAAACAAAACAAAAAACACAACTCTATGGTAATTTCTACAATAATTGTTTAAATGGAAATAGACCATTTTTCAAAAAATATACTATGGTTTTGAACAAGAAAAATCATGCACTTCATCATGAGTTATTTGATTCATTCATCCACCCATCCATTCATGTATTTATTTAATAATACTCATTGAACAAGTCATCTCGGCTATTCTGTTAGTTGTTGGGAATATAGAAATGGGCAGGAAACCTGGTAAGCTCAAGTTCCAATGAGAGTAACAGATGTATAAATTTAAAAATAGAACAAAGAAATAGGTTCTGAAATGGAAACCTGCTGTTGGTATAGCTGAAGGCCTCACGTAAGAAGGGTCAGTGGGGGAGATTTTAAACAATGATGTCTCGGTGCCCCACCAGTGAAACAGAGCACAAAGATCTTAGATACACCCAAACCTGCAACAAACAACCTGTTCATTGTCCATGTAAAACAGGAAATAGAAAGTCAGCCTTACATTTGCAATTTGCAAAGAACCTTCCAAACTCTGCATAGATCAATCCTTTTACAAAATGGACAACTAGCTGGTGCATGCCTCAAATTTCAGCTACTCAGGAGGCTGAGGTAGGAAGGTGGCAGCTTGGCTTTTTACCAAGAATCTGTCTTAAAATTAAAAAATACATATATTCAAAGGATTAGGTGTGTAACTCAGGGGTAGAAGTCTTGACTAAGATGTGTGAGGCCCTGTGATTATTACAGCAATATTTCAATTAATGAATCATCTGAGAATAAAGATAAAGTCAATGCTGTTGAGACAAAATATGAACAAAAGTCATCATACATTATTCAAAGAATGTAAGTACATCATGAAGCCCAGGAGCCATGGTACCTGCAAGATATAAAGTGTTGGGTAATGCTACAGGATCTCACTTTGAGTAAGGAGTGCACAGAGGGTTGATCCCAGGGAGAAATACCCCCACTCAACTTTGATCCTATCCTGCGTACCCTACTTTCTGCCACTTGCTACACCTATACAACCTGGAAAGATTATCTGGTTGAATTGATGGATTACAATTTAATTTAAACAATGTTCAATATGTTCTCTCATCAGATTTTGTCTTCCTTTGCTTATGGCTCTTTGATTAATGTATTAATTAATTAACTGATTGATTGGTTTGTTCTTGGCTACTCCATTTCATTCTAAAAATGTCTTGTGGTGACTAAGTTTCTGTTGCCTTACTAATAAACTTTTCACCAAGTTAAAATAATACACATCTACAGGCAGTTGAAGGAGCTTTTTTCCTTTTTCAAAGGAGCTTTGAAAGGAGAAGCTTTCAAACCCAACTCTACTTGTCTACTTATTTGTCTAAGATACACAGACTAAACTTATGATGTATTCCCATATTATTTTATTTAGCTACTACTCTGTTCTCCAGAAACATGTTGGTTACAATAATATAGCACTCTAATTATTTCTTTGCATATATGTCTTATTTCAATAGTTCTCAAATATTAATGTTCAGTGTTATAATTACCTAGGGACAAGGAGCTTGTTAAAACCCAGCTTCTAAGACTTTCTGATTCAGTATTTCTAGGTATAACACCAAGATTTACCTAACAACTTCCACACTGATGCTGAGGTTGCTGATTTGGGGATCATCAGTGGACAACTATTATCCTACCCAGTACCCAGTGGATACCTATGTATTGGCAACTAAGGCTTCTCTCCTACAGAACCTTTTAGAAAGAGTTCAATAAATCTTGAAACACTGAATAAATAGTTGAATGATTGATAGGTGAATGATTGTACACAATTTAGTCTTGCATGATGGAAAGAATTTCTAGCTCCTCTTCCACTTTGGAAAATGTTGACCTTTGAAAAAAAATTATTAGGATGAACCTGGGGACCAAACTGTAGTGATAGCTAAAATCTAGAACTGGAAATGTCAAATCACACTTCAATCTTCAATTCTCTCCAATCATAGATAAATAAGTGTCATATAAACCCTGGGCAAGATTCAAAACATTCTCCTAACAAGATGGGTTTATGAAAACCTAGGAAGGGAAGCAGTAATCAGAAAAATTCTATAGTTTGATCCTTCATGCCAGGCTGGCTGGCAGCATCTTTTCCTTGTTACTTAGAGGGTAGCTCAGGAAAATATAAATGCAGAAAATATCTGGGGCACAAAATAGCCTTACTTCCCTTGCACAACTTTGGAAAACATAGGTTAGGTGTCCAGAAAATTAAGTAGATTGACAAAGCTCTAGATGAATATATTGGTGCTGGCCTGAAAGGTGACTTCTAGTGAAGTGGCATAAGCTTAGTACTGCATTTCTTAGCTTTAAATGCCTGTTTTCATCAAGAGTTTGGATGATGACATAGAGGCTGGGCCACCAAAATTACAAATGATTCAAAACTGGGGGAAAATTGTTAGTGATTTAAAAGTCACAATATGAATCTGGCAGTATCCAGAAAATCTGCAGCAACGAACTGAAGCAAAAATTTTATTTAATAAACTTGACACAGAAAATGTAGTAGGTCCAAAGATTAATTACATAAATATTAGATTCCATAATGCCTTGCATGAGAAAAGCTGATAATGAGCTATAAATTCAACAAGATTCAACGATATTGGAATCATCATTAAATATATGTGTGAATATGAATGTGAACATGATGTGCATGAATATATAAGAATAGACATCAATAATATATCTTAATAGGTATGCTTTCACTATACCTATAAATAGATATATATAACAAACATGTGTGCGTGTGCATCCCATCCTTTTATGCAGTTGTTGGCTCAAAAGCGCTTAACAAAACACACAGCAAAGCTCCGACATAACACAGAAAACGGGGCAAAAATATTAAATTTCATAAAATGCAAAGTTGTCTTAGTAGGAAAGCAGTCAAATGACTAAGATAAATCAGCTTAGCTAACCCATTAACAATTCTGGGAAGCTTGGCATGCAATTAAAGCATAAGCAAGTGGGTGCCTCCAATCTTTGCATTCCGCAAAGTTGAGGCAGGAAGATCACAAATTTAAGCCTAGCGCAGGCAACTTAACAACTTAGCAAGACCCTGTGTCAGGATAAAAAACTTTAAAAGCCCTGGGGATGTAGCTCAGTATGAAGGCCCTAGGTTCAATTTCCAATATCACAAAAGAAAAGAAAAAGTTGCAAATCTTAGGTGTGGAAACAATTACCAGTGTAGACACATTTGATCACTGGGCTTGTACATCTGTCCAGACCATTTATGATCTGGGCTTTCCTGAGATTCTAGCACAGAATGCATTTGATTGGCCCTATCCTGCAGGATGACTGAAGACATGGAAACCCATCCTTTGCCTCTAACTTCCATGTGTTGAATATGTTCCTCCTTGTTACGGTTTGGATATGGTTTTAATGTGTCTCCAAAAGTTTCCTATGTTGGAAGCCAGTGTGACCCTGTTAGGAAGTGATGGCGGTAGAAGCCTAGGTCCCTAATGGGAGGTCCTTACATGGTTCAGAGAGCTGGCCTCAAGAGAAACTGATAACAGTCTCCTAGTGAGGGATCCCTGACTTGTAAAAGATGGAGCCTAACTTCTTCCCTCACTCTGGCTTCCTGTCTTTCCAGGAGAGTAGGAGAGCTCTTTTCTCACTCACTGACTTCTGCTATTATGTGGCCATCCGCCAGGAGATGCTGCATAGACGCAAGCTAACGCTGTCACCATGTCCCCGACTCTCTCGAACTATAAGCTAAATAAACTTCTTTGTAAAGTTCTTCATTTCAGGTATTGCATTACAGCATGGGGAAAATTGACTAACACATTTCCTTTCTCAGAGTCATCTCTCACTGGAGAGCAAGGGTGGGTGGAAGATCATACCCAGCACCAATCATGTCCTGTCTGCTTTAGTGCTCCCGTGAGAGGCAATTATCATGCAGTTTTGTTGCAGACAACATAACAGGTTACTGTCCCACAAAGATAACAAGACATTATCTTTGTCCTCAGGAGGCTTGCAGTCAAATGAAAAGATGTGCGTACCTGGGAGCAGATTTAGTATAATATTTGTCTTAATAAGTGTATACAAAGTGCAATGGCAGCAACATATTCCCCTTTAGTGTGGCTCAGGGACTCAAGAAATCCATATAGAGGAGGTATCATTAAAGCTCAAAATTAAAGCATGAGCAGGTGTTTGCTAGAAGATAAATGATCAGATTTAACCATTAAAGACAGAAGATAAAAAGAGGCAGTGAAGCAGGACCAAATTATGGAGGCCTTGAATTTCATTCAAAGGTATGTAAGAAAATAAACAGCAGCAAGGACTGATAATTTATAATAACATACATATAAGCAAGGAGAGAATTTTATCAATTAAGCTATAAATGAACTAACTACAGCGAGATATATCAATTGAACATTTGTCTTTTCAGAAACACTTATGCTAATTAAATGACACATTACTGCTTAAAAACATAAAAGGAGATCATCTTTGAGTGCTTCTTACATTCTATTTCCCATCCTAGGATTAGGAAAATTTAAAGGAGAATATTTCATGGATATCAATACAGTGCCTGGAATCATTTTACATTATGTACTGGCACCCTGTCTTGAATGACTCTTTGAATATAATTAATAGATGTCTCTTAGTAAATGGAATTTTGGACCCCCTCCCCTATGAGGAGCCCTGCACTAGATTCCTGCTATAATGTAGTGGTGCCCTTGGGGATAAATTCACCTCTTGGTCATCATTTGGACTTAATGATTTTCTTCAAAATCCTATCCTTGATGCTATTTTTAAAAGCAAGACTACATCCTTTGACATTCTGTTAATTAGAACAAAGAGATCCATACCGGGTCGTGTATTTACCATGTTCAAAATATAAATGAAATTTTTTTAATACAATTACAGCGATCATTACCAAAATACCAATAAATACCAGCTTCCACCCTCAGGTGAATTGGCCCTGGCCACTCCCTGGCATTAACTATATCCTCTTTTTCCTTTGCAAGAATGAATAATATAAATACCCTCAGCCTTTCTGTGTGAGTCAATTAACAAACTTTTAAAAATCTCACTTTGTTCAGTTGCAAATGGTGAAATTCAAAGCTGGGTATACTGGTTATTGCTAACCTGTTCCAGAGAACCATTCAGCATTTCCCCAGCAGCCTGTGGGGCAACTTGTACTCTCCAGACTTCTCCAGTGCTGAGAAGGGAATAGTGGGCTGCTGCCAACCCAGAAAGCTGTGCCCAGGAGCTGGCGATTCTGGGAATTCTTCCAGTCTATCTCATGGAGGCAGCCCAAACACCACAGTGGTCCCCAAATGCCTGACAAGGTTGACCAAGCCTATAGTAATTTCACACAATTGAATGTTATAACCTTGTTAATAAAAGAGGCTCCCCATTGCATTTTTTCCACCCTCCCTTTCCCAATATCTTCTCTACTTTTCTCCTCATTTCCCTCATTCTCTCCCTTCCATTTCTCCTGTTGATTATCACACCATAATATTTTGCAGTTTGGCCTGAGCTCCCTTTTATTCTTGCATAACAGGGGATGATAAGCACCTCCGCAGCTGGCCAGACACTTCGCTGAAATTCCACCAGATTGAACATGGGCCCAAGTGTCAAAGGTGACCACATTCTGCAGGTGTTGCCAGCACTAACGGCAGAGCGTGGAGGGCAGCAAAATAAATGCATGGCTTTCTATATTTATCAGAAACGAACCGACTGGAGCAAAGAGACAGAGTCATTTCAGTGAAAAAAATAGCAAATGCATGAACAACAGTAACACTGTAGAGTTAATCTGAGAGCTGAATGTACAAAAATGAAAGCATGGGCACGTAGGCTGATATTTAAAACTGCTCACTAGTGGGTGGGGATTAGCTCAGTGGTGCTGCGCCTGCCTTGAAAGTACAAGATCCTGAGTTTGATCCCTAGTACCACAAAAAAACAAAAACAAACCCTGCTCAGGACATGGTGCCATCATGATCATTATCATGATCGTAGTCACCTTCCTCATCCTCAGCTACTATCAGTATCAACATTAGAAAAATTTTTAATTAGGGTCTTTTTTGATAAACTCATATCTGCTATTGCCTGGTTATTGTTTGAGTTATACTAAAAGGACAGGCTTGCTATCATCCCAGAAAAAGCTAAGGGTTAAAAACCTTCACATTCATCAAGACTTATACTACCACCTCTGAGACTCCTAAAGGGGCTGTGTTACGCACATCGCCAGCCTTAAGTCTAGGTTAATTGTTAAACTTCTAGCTTAATTGTTAAACTTCCTCTTAGTATAACAAATTTATAATTGTACAGTGCATGAAAATATATTTAATTGAGAACTATTCTTTGTTTTTAAAAAATCTAATGTAATCAAGATACATCATGTACAGGTACAAATTCCCTTTGATGAATGTGATCATTATGTATGTGTAAATTGTACCAATAAAATTAAAAATAAAATCTAATGTAGGTAGGTAGATTCCTAATTTTGTTTCTGGTTTTTGTTTGTTTGTTTTTTGTGACAGCCTGGCCTCGAACTCACTATGTAGCCTAGCCACCACACCTAGCCCCTGCCCCAATTTTTTAAAATGTCAGACAGAGGCTGGGTGTGGCAGTGCATGCTTAAACACAAGCTACTCAGGAGGCTGAGGCAAATGGATCACCACAAGTTTGAGGCCACCCTGAGCTTCTTGGTGAGTTCAAGTTCAGCCTAAACTACAAAGCAAGGTCCTGGAGAGAAAGAGAGGGAGAGAGAGAGAAAGAGGGCGGGGGGAGAAGTAGAAGGAGAAGGAGAAGGAGGAGAAGGAGAAGTAGGAGGAGAAGGAGAAGGAGAAGGAGGAGAAGGAGAAGAAGGAGAAGGAGAAGAAGGGGAGGGGGAGGGGGAGGGGAGGGGAGGAGGAAGGGAGGGAGGAAGGGAGGGAGGGAGAGATGGGCAGAGAGTCAGAGAGACTGGGTGAGGAAGTGGGCTGCTGCAGATGCAGCTCAGTGGCTAGAACACTTGCCTGTCACGTCCCCAGCTTGGGTTCGATACCTACAGCCAAAACAGCAAGAAAATTCAAACAGAGAAAAAAGACGTATTACCTATCCGAGAAACCTAATACACACCCATCTGCATTTCAGCATGTTTTATTTTGAATTGTTATGTATTTTAAAAATCCATTTATGTAATACACACTAGTGGTTCACATCTAGCTGTTTTGCAGTGAGTGATTAAGGAAGCTTTGTCACCAGAATGCCTTCGTTTGAACCGTAGCTCTTGTCTATTAGCAGAATGAAATTTACAGCTCTCTTAACCTCCTCGAGACTCAATTTCCCCTCATGTAAAAATGAGGGTTTAGCTCTCATTTATACTTCATTATGAAAACTAAATTAGAAAATCCATGTCAAGTGTGTCTCATAATGTCTAAGACATATTTAATGAACATTTCATTTAAAGTGGTTGAAAGTCATCTCTAATTTTACCAATCTTTAACTGATACTTAACATCCAATAAATCAATATTATAAAAGATGTCATTTGATAACAAAATTTCAGATTCATACCACCATTCTTATTAATAGATATTGTCGCTATTTTTTTTCTTTTAGGTTTTTTGTTTTGTTTGTTTGTTGTGCTAATGGGAATTGAGCCCGGGGCATTTATCGCTGAGCTAAAGCCCCAGCCTTATTCATTCGTTCAGAAACAGAGTCTCCTTAAGTTGCCCTAGCAGAACTGGAATTTGTTATCCGTCTGCCTTGGTCTTCCAGATTGCTGGAATTAAGGGGTGTACACAGGCTTTTCTTAGTTTTGTGTTGATGTGCTCACTGAATGATGATGCTATATCGTTACATTTGTGAATACCGCTCTTAGCTGCTTATAAGCACTCAGACTTCAACTGCATTTTTGAAAAATCATACCATGCTTGCTAAATTTCTTCTCCAAGTCCCTTTTCTCAGCCTGAAGGTGTAGCTTAGTGTTAGAACATATGTTTATTATGCAAAAGCACCATCATCAGTCCCCAGCAACAACCACCAACAACAAAAGTAAATCCCATTCTCTGTCCCTCTTGTGCCCAGAGCAACTTCATGGAAGTGAACTGTTGAACACTGCAGGTCCATTTAACTTTGCTTTCTTCATGAACCCACATTCCATACTCTCCCAAATAGAGAAATCCCCAAAATAGCACTGCCCCTCCTACCTGTTTTTGCCCAGAAGCCTGAACTATAAGCAAACTATATTTTTTTCAATTTAAATTTAATTTGCATTTCATTGACTACTAATGAGCTGAATATATTCGCATATATTTATTTATGAGTCATATTTCCTTTTCTGTGAATTATTTTCACCTTGTGCCTACTACTTCTGAATGTGATTGGACTTTTTATTTATTTATTTATTTATTTATTTTTTTTTTTTGGTACCGGGGATTGAACTCGGGTCCTTGTGCTTGGGCAACAGGCAGTGAAACCACTGAACTAAATCCCTGGCCCCTGGACTTTTTTTTAATTGCAAAATTATTAACCTTTTTATCAAATACACAGTAGGATATTCTTTTTGAAATGAGAAACTTTTGTATTTATATAACCAAATGTTAACTGTGTCTCATAATGTAAAACCAGAGTTATTGGTATTTTTATTACCTTTTAACCATTTATCAATTCATAATAATCTTCTAATAAAAAATCTACTTACTGGGAAGGGGATTTAGCTCAGTGGTTTCACTGCCTGCTGTGCAAGCGCAAGGACCCTAGTTCGATCCCTGATACTAAAATAATAATAATAATAATAATAATAATAATCTACTTACTTCTATTTTTGTGTAGTTTAATAATAGTTTAATTTATTTTCATTTTAACATTTTAATCCATTTGGAACTTTTGTTGACATATAATGTGAGGTGTTGCTAATCCACCATGCTAATGATCTATCCAGCACCATTTTACTCCAGCTTCTCTTTCCATTTTATTGACTTATAATGACTTTAACACACTGTACATAATATTGTTCTAAATAATGACATCTTTTTCTGAACCACTACTCTCTTTCTCTTCCATTCAACTGTACATTTTTCACACCAAATCTAGTGATTTACATATAATAAGTTTATAATATATTTGGTGGTGGTGGTGGTGGTAATTGTGATAAACAATCACATTTTCTTTATTAATCTTGTCTGTTTATTTTTTCTAAGTAAATGTTAGGAAAAAATTTTCAACTTCCCCCAAACCTCTACTTTATTTGAA
The DNA here is from genome assembly GCF_000247695.1 of Heterocephalus glaber. The sequence continues at coordinate 16,154,105 of NW_004624742.1, read as the reverse complement.
CTGCACAAAACATAAATACTAGTGACTATTTCATGAAACATAAATAAATGAGGTTCAGTCATTCTTTCAGAATCATGTCTTGCCCTCCTCGATCCCAATGAGATTTTTAACTGTCTTTATATTGGTTACTTACATAGGCTGAAACTCTATTTTGTGATTTTTCTTCAGATATAATTTAGAGATTTCTTTTTTCTAAGTTAGCTAGGCACAGTGGTGCATGCTTCTAATCCCTGCTCCTTAAGGGGCTGAGGGAAGTTCACAGCCAGCCTGTGCAATTTAGCAAGCCCCTGCCTCAAAATAAAAAGGGCTAAGAATGTAGCACAGTTCTCTCTGGATTCTGTTCCTAGAACCACAAAAAAAATAAACAAATTCAAATCTTTTCTTGAGTTACTGGAATTTTTTCTTGCTATCTTGCCTGGTATTTCTTCTTTTAATTATATTTCTAGCTTTATATTAAGTACAGTTGTATTTTTAACCCCTGTTCATGTTCTCATATTTCATAGACCTAGGGCCAGGGATTTAGCTCAGTGGTTCCACTACCTGCCCCTCAAGCATAAGGATCGGAGTTTGATGCCTGGTACCAAAAAAAAAACATATTTGATATATCTTTTAAAAATTATAAGTTCATCCAATATGTATACTTTGTATTTGGTTTTATGTTATATTGTCTAATCAGAAATCCCTAAATAATAGTAAAAATTAATGGCTGGAAAATTAATGGGAGACAGATCCTTATCCTAATCCAGTTCTCACCATTAAATAAATACTAGGTGTTGCCTTAAACTAAAGACTTTATCTTGTTCAAGAAATAGTCTCCTTTTACTTCTAGTGTTTTACAAAACATATCTGTAGAAATTTTCAATCTCCTTTCTAACTACTTCTGACATAATTACATCACTTCTTTAAAATATTTCAATTTGCTCTTCTTTTTATAATACTACATCATTTCTCCTGCGAATATACCTCATGTGGTTATAGTAAATTATTTTCTACCACACTCCAATGATAGACTTAAAACCTAATAATTTAAACAAATACTAAATTGTGGGATCAAGCATATCCCAAAAACCCTGCTCTATAATCCCATCCAGCCTTCTTGATCTATCACATTGGAAATCCTATTAAGAAAAAAAGGAAAACAGCTTTCCAGCCTGATCTTTGCTGAGGGAGGTCATGCCCTTCATGGGTCATGATTTCTTTGTCCAAACGAGGTTTAGCTTTTCTCCCTTAATATGTGTTCCGGTGTTTCACTAATTATCGACACGGAAGAGTCTTGTAGATTTTCTTCCAAGTATTGGCCTAACTGAACCCTTCTATGATTCAAGGCTGTACAAGAACTTCCATGGCACTTATGGAACATTGCATGGCACTTACAGAATCATTATACAGTATTTCCCCAGGGAGTGATTCCGTTGTTCACCAATATTTAGCAATGCCCTGGCTCTCACACCAAGTCACATCAACATTCATAGCTATAAATGCAGGTTTTGTTCTCCTCTGACTGATTAAAGTTTTTAAAAATCACTCAAATTGAACACATGGGATTTTTCAATATCCTATTATTACTTGAGACTACTATTGCTATTTGAGTTTAAAGCAATAACAATCTGAATATCCATTAAGTAAGGACTAATACACAATAGGGGTAGCTATTGTGAGCTAACCACTTGTTAGGTATATTGTGTGCCTCGCGACCCACACATGCCTGAGATAAAAATGAACTCACTTTAATTGCAGGCCATTGTCTAGGTTATTTACTGTTTAAAAAACAACTTTTACGTGTATTTTTAAATTGAGAGAAACTTTTGAAGCTCTGGGGGAAAAAAATAAGCCAATAAACCACATAAACTAGAGAATGAATTTGATCAAAGACCAAGCTACATTTAAAGACCCTGTTCTGGCTGGAAAATCTTCCAAAAATAAACAGTGAAAAATGAAGAGAAAAATAGATTCATGTAACTGTTCTTAAGATCCCAAAATTAGTAAGAATGATAGGAAATATAGAAGGTTTTTATTAAGCGTGGAGGATGACCTTCTCTTAACTTGATACTTAGAAAAGTGTGAGTGTTTCCATAGGGATCCCAATTAACATTCCGCAAAGTTTCTATTTTTCAAAACAGTTTTCCAAGATGCTTCCTGTAAGAAAGCTTTCTAATTACTTTACTTGCATGTCTGGAATGCACAATTGCCCATGCATTCATTCCACCTGTGTGTGTTGAGCCTACAAAAGCCAGTCTACGCCCTGGGCTTTGGGGAGGCCCCGGGGAGTTTACCCCGCTGTTCCCATGCACACAGCTTCTGCTCTTTTCACCCACTACTCCATTCGTTTCCCCTGAATCACATTGGAAGAACTCTTAAATATCTAGGAAGAACTTATTTTACTAGAGTCATTTCAAATGAAAAACTCAGCTCTGTTAATATTCCTTTTACGTTAGTTTCAGTTGTGCCTCAGTCACTCACCTAACCCAATCCCATGGAAACATCTCAAAGTTACCATACTCGCTTTAAATTAGTGTCTACATTGATAGACGAAACAGCTAAAAATGAGCTCTAGAGGGCTTTCAGGTCATTTGTATTCCATAAAGTGGGATGGGAGGAGAAAGAGACAGAGGCAGATAATGAGAGAGACAGAAACAGGGAGATAAAAAGAAAAAAAGTGGGGGCGGGGACACGGAGAAAGAGAGAAAATCTTTTTTGTGTAATTATGTGACTCTGCATAGGTGATCATGTGTTCTTGTTTATTTAACACAACAAAAAGGCTTGGGAGAGAATTTTGAGTTTTTCAAATGTGCTCAACTTCTCTGATCATTAAAGAAATACAAATTCAGGGCCAGGGATTTAGCTCAGTGGTTCTAACGCCTGCCTCACAAGCACAAGGACCAAGTTCGATCCCCGGTACCAAAAAAAAAAAAAGAAAGAAAGAAAGAAATACAAATTCATACTATAATATAATAATACTGTAAACATTTTAAAGTATTTATATTACCTAATTTTGACCAAGGCTCAGAAAAACAACTGTCTCCTACATTATTGTTGGAAAAGCAATCAGTACCTTTTGGAAGGAAATTTAATAATGTTTTCACAACTAAATAAGCACAAACTTGGGCTGAAGGGGTAGCTCAGTGGTAAGGCATTTGCCTGGCAGACAACAGGCCCTGGATTCCAACCCAACCACCATCATACACAAAAAGCACAAACTCTCACTCAGTATTTTCTTTTTTTTTTTTACTTTTTTATTTTATGTAAATATAAAACAAAATTTCATTTAAAATATTAAGAGAATAACAATAGTCAATACAATGCACTGTGTATTTTGATCTTTAAAGTAGTTACTCAGAGTACAAGACACAAAATCAAAGATTCTCACAAAAAAGAAACAAACAGGGTTGGGGATTTAGCTCAATGGCACCAAGCCTGCCTCGCAAGCGTAAGGTCCTGAGTTTGATCCTCTGCACCGAAAAAAAAAAGAAAAAGAAACATAATAACACAAAACTTTCTTTTCAATAAACTAAGGTAAAGTAGTTGTACAAATGAAACAAGTGAGTATGTAGTAACATAAAATAGTTTTGAAACAATGGAATATGTAATTCAAAGAAGTATTTGAACTTCTCCCTAATTATTTCTATTTTGCTTTTTATTTGTATATTTATTCACATATATAATGTACTGTGTGTGTCATATAAATGAAATCGTGATATTTGAGCTTGTGTGTCTGACTTATTTCACTTAACATTATGGTCTCAGATACATCCATTGTCCAACAAATAACTCAAGTTCATCTTTCTTTGTGGCAGGTTAGTACTCCATTGTTTATAAATGCCATATTTGCCTTATTCATTCATCTGTTGACAGACTTATAATGCTGTTTCCAAGATCTAACTATGAATTGTGCTGCTGTAAACATGGGTATGCTTATATCCCTGTGATATGATAATTTTAACTCTTTTGGGAAGACACCTAGAACCATCAAAGGGAATCTATATTTTTTTTGAGGAATCGTCACACTGATTTCCATAGTGATTGTACTAGTTTACATTCCCACCAACAATGTAGAAGAGTTCTTTTATTCTCCACTTCTGTGCCAGTATTCAGTATTTTCTTTTTCTTTTTTTTTTTGTTGTTGTTTTTTTGTTTTTGTTTTTTGGTACAGGGGATCGAACTCAGGTCCTTGTGCTTGCACAGCAGGCGATGAAACCACTGAGCTAAATCCCTGGCCCTCTTTTTCTTTTTTTTTTTTTTTTTGGTACCAAGGATGGAACTTGGTACCTTGAGCTTGAGAGGCAGGCAATAGAACCACTGAGCTAAATCTCCAGCCCACAGTATTTTCATTTTTAGAAATACTTTTCTATGGAAATTCTCATACAAGTGTGCAAATAAATATGTCAAAATTTGGACAGTTGCTTTGTTTACCATAGAAAATAATTAGAAACAATCTAATGCCCATTAGTTGGAAACTGGGTAGGGTAATTATAGCGTGCTTTAGAATGGCCTGTTATACAACTCTTAAAAATGAGAAAGGTCAGTGTGTAACTAAGTGGTAGAGAGCTTGCCTAACCTACTCAAGGCCCTGTGTTCTATCCCTAGCCTCTAGGAAGAACACGAGAATGATATATAACATAGCACTACATGTTGGGGAAATATGTTTGTAGGTGATTAAAAAGTGGGTTGGTGAAGTAAGGCACAATTTCATTGACTTACAAAATTGTATGTGACTAGAAAATTACCAGAATAATATGCAAGAAAGTTTTAAAACTGGTGACCCTGCTGTGAAGGGTGACAGAGAGCAATACAAGGAGGCAGAAAAAAAAAAAACCCAGATGTTTATTTTCACTTTGTGATTTTCTTATTATTTATTTTTTTAACCATTTAATATTCATTTTTTTAAAAATGAATCACTCATTCCTCTTTTTAAAATTATAAAAAATATCCTGGGTTCAATCCCCAGTACTGCAAAAACAATTATAAATAATTCAACAATTACAAGAGCTATGATATCAGAATATACTACTTCCTCCACTGTCACTGTAATTCTCTATTTACGTCAGTGATGGAGAACCTTTTAGCGACCAGTGCCCAAACTGCAACCCAAAACCCACTTATTTACCACAAAGTGCTGACACTGCAATTAAACCTGAATACTGAGGTTTCAGTTTAGAAAAAACAACTCAGACATTAACATCTTTTGTCTTAAAGAAAAATAAATAGCATGCATGCCATAGGTCTGCCACCACTGTTCTACATTATATGTTTGGCGGGGGGGGGGATTCCGGGGATCGAACGTGGGAACTTGCATTTGCAAGGCAGGCGCCAGAACCTCTGAGTAAATCCCTGGCCTACATTATATGTTTTTAAAGAAGTTTTACTGGTATATTATTGGAAACATTTGAATTAACTAATCATTTACAGCACAAATGACAGGAGGTCAGCAATTGCTAGCATGCTTGAAAGGCAGTTGGGAAGGTTATTTCATAATGCACTTGGTAACAGACTAGTGTAAAAGCAACAGTGTAGATATCAATTTTATCCACTCACTTTAAATCAGGAGATTTCAAAAATAATTTTCAAATTTCTTCAATACCAATTTTGAATGCTTATAAAAATGACTTCATCTTCCTCCTAGTTACTTTGAACATCATGACCTAAGTGTTACCGTAAGCTCTATGGTTGTCCAACAGATACCGAGTTGTGGTCAGTTCTGCAAATGTTGCCTGTAGTCAGGTAGTCTTTGATGAATATATAGAATTCCATTCCCTTGTTCTTCTGCACACCTGAAGAGAATACTCAAGTTTTATCAATAGTATTTCCACATGTCCTTTTATTATATGGCCATATAAAAGTGATGGTCCTATAAATTTATTTAAAACCCACTAGTTTTCCTTAGTGAGATATAGCTTTGGGGGCTTGAATGAATACTGGGAAATCGTAAAGCCATGTGAATATAAACTGTGCACAAAATACCGTTTTAAAACTGCCCATATTTTCTAAATTTGAAATATGTTCCAAAGGCCACATGAAATGAAATCTGTTTAGATGTTCATATTGCTATATTTGTCCAGTGTGAAAATTTGACCTGCTCACAATTTCTGGTTGATGTCGTCTACATTAAACCAAAAGAAAAAAAGCAACTGAAATGACACATCAATGTGAAAGAATAAACACAATAATCATGTAGGTAAAACATACAGAAATGTTTCCTAAATGCAGAGGACCATTAACCATTGATTTGAGGAGAGTAGTAAAGGGAAAAAAATATTTAGATATTACTTACAGAAACTGGAATGCCCGCCCAAGAAGGACAATTATGCCAGTCATTTAGGAAAGCAATTGGAACATGAGTTAGCATATTGATAATGAACTATATACTATATTTCACTATGAACTAAAATAAAAATAGACACTCTGCAGTATTTATACCAAGATGGCTCTTTTAAGAAAGCTAAGGAAACAGTTCTGCTTTGTGAATCTAGTGCTGCTTGCCACCAAGTAAACATAAGGATTTACACAGGAGCAAAAGAAGGGAAAAAAAAGAAAGAAAAGAATGGTCCCAGAAATAATTGCTGGAGAAAATGAAAGGTCTTCAGAAACCAGGAAAAAAAGGGTTAACTTGAATTCTGAGACCACATAGCTCGGTATATTTCTATAATTGTCTAATGTCCTCTAGGAACTTGTGGCTAATTACGAAAAAAAGGTTCCAGAACAATCTTAATTTGTTTTCTGTTTAAATAGCACAATCTATTCAGTTTCAATGTCTCCAACTTGAAAGAATTTCATTTCTTTTCTTGTTCTTTACCATAAAAAAATGAGAAGTACAAGGTCAAATTCAAAGGTAATCTAATGGCATGTTGGACTGTTCTGCTATCTAAACGAAATAAAACAGACACTGGCTCTTTTATAAAGGACCCTAATAGAATAGAAAGAGTAAGCAGGAAACCACTTCATTTAGGTTAGTGATTCGGCCCTGGTTTCCAAAGTGACCAACAGTCCTTGGAGTGTGGTAGGTGGTAATTAAACTACTTTTATCTCTAAGCTTCATATTATCTTTTCTGAGAACATTTGTGTTTTTCTCTATTTGTCACACGATAGCAGATCTGTAGCCAAACCCAGGTAAATATACTATTTTCTCTGCAAGAGACTATAAGTTGCATTGTCGTTGTCCTGAATGCTGTGCGCCTGGAACCTCACGTTCTTGTTCTTCCTGCTCTACAGAAGAATATATTACACAGGCAATTATGTAATATGCACATCATAGGATTAAAATATCCTTGACCAGTCTGTAACAAGCTGTTGGTGTCAGATAAATTGTTCATGGAATCAGAGCCCATTATGAAATATAGCTATATATTTCATATATATGTGAAATATACCATTCTCATGAATACAAAACACACTTTCAAAATTGCATCCTGTTAAATCTTCTGTCATCTCTAAAGTGCTCAGCGCTGTCCTTTTCTGCACTTTGTCTGTCAATATTCACTGTATTGCATGCAGACAGCTGAGACCGATGCTTTCTCATTATCTTGGGCACTCTTAGGCAATATGTCACAAATATTAGACAGTCTTGGCTGGTTTTGAATCAATTTTAAGGTAGTCCTAACTTAAAAAGAAATTGGTCTTTATCTTCAGAATTAAAATCAGATAGTATTGCTTGGGATTTGAGATCCCTCAGAAAGTTCCCCATTCTCTAAAAGCTGTTAGCAAAGTCAGTCATGGCATGCAGTACTTGAACTTGTAAAACTAATATCAACCAATGTTAATTGCTACCACCGCCCTCTTGGGTCAGCACTAAACCTCACAGAATATTTCATTTATCAACATTTTTCTAAAATAATTCAAGATCAGGGGCCAAGGGTAGATGTACCTTAGTGTTTATCATGAATGGGACCCTAGGTTCATTCTCCAACATCAGACAAAAACAGAAAAAAATAAAAAGAAGAACTCAAGACTATAAATAAGCAGATTATATCAGAAAAGTGGCTCTGTCATAGAGATAACCTTTGAAAATAGGGAAAATAATATAATTTTTATATATAAATGCTAAATTACCCAAACTGTCATTTATTTTTACATTATAACAAAAAAGGTAAATTACATTTACTGCATATTTTTCTTGTATTTTCCACTGTTCATATGCCTTAAATGCTCGTTTAATCCTTTCAATAATCATAGGAGGTAAGTACTGTTGCTACCCTCTTTCCCAGAAGAAACTAGACAGATGGACCGATTTAACTGATGTCACGTGACCGAACAGGCCGCCTCCTCTTAAAGCCCTCAACCCTGACTTCCAGGGAATTCACTCATCCAAATGCATTTATGAACCAACTGCTAACTGCTAACTGCTAACTGCCAGGCACTGTGGTTTTGGCAATGTGCAATTTCACGATAATGGAAGCAATACACTTTCTCTCTCTTTGTCCTTCCTAGGAATAGAGGGGGCCTCCGGAGTCTATGGATTAATGTCTTGTGTCAACTGAGAAAAATTCTCAGCCCTTTTCAAATAATGCCTCTGCCTAATCCTCTTGCAACTGTCCTCTAGGACTCCCTCATGTACTAGAAATCTTCATTCTAGCTCTACGTCTTCACTTTTTCCCTTCATATTTTCCATGTTTCTCCATGCTTTCCTCTGAATAATATTTCTGAGCTATCATTATCAATGTTTTATACTCTGTTAAATCAATCCATTGGGTTTTAATTTTTGTTTTTTAAATTTTTTTAAACTTGTAAGAAGATGCTCTTTCATGCTGGCATGGTGGCACTCACCTCCAATTCCAAGCAGTCAGGAGGCTGAGGAAGGAAGATGCAGTTCAAGTCCAGCCTGAACTACATATAAAGACCCTGTCTAGAAGAAAACAAAAAAACAAAATGGTGCTTTTTCGAATATTTGAGATTATTCTCAATAGCTTCGGTTCCTCAAAGCTATTTTCAAATTTGTAATCCCTTAATTGTGGTGATAACAATTTCAATCTCTGTCTGATGCTTCCAATATCTGAAGTCTGTAGACTCAGTTCTTCTGATACTTCACTGGGGTGCTTTCTTTCCTTGTACATTTATTCAGGAGAATTCCTTCAGGCCTAGCATGGGGAAACCTTCTCCAGAAAGAACATGTACTGATTTCCTACAGGCACTAACTACCTAGGACCACCTCAAATCAAGTTCATGGACTGAAGGTTCCTGGACCAAGAAAACAGCTCAAGGCAAAGGCTACAACTCTATAAAAATATTAGCCACAACTTCTTTGCGATGAGTTGCTCTTCCCTTCTTTTTCTCTCTTGCTCTCTGGTGTGCTAAATTGCAATGGTCTTATGCCCCTCTCTCATGCATATTGCAAAATTTGGAAATGATTGGGTCTTGAGGGAACAGCCCTCCCAATTAGGGTTGGATAGTTTATATAAGAGACCCAAAGCAGCTCACTTGATATTCTTGTTTAATGTATCTCAGACATTCCTCTATATGAGTATATATTGATCCACCAACTTTTTTGGTACTGGAAAATATTTCATAGCATGAATGTAACCTAATTTATTTAACCAATGCTCTATGGATGGACATTTATTACATTTTCAAAACCCCTTTTCAATTGTTTTACTATTACAAAAATGCCGCCACAAATGCCCTTTACATTATCAGTTCTGAATATATGTTGGACTTGCTTTGGCAGCTGCTGTGTCATGTATTTCCTCAATCAAGAGATAATTCAAGTACAAATACTCCTGGAAATGTTTGACACTTAAAGGAAATTTTCATGCTAAAATCATTTGGTAACTACTGAGCTAGAAATCCAGTTTAAGCTCTAGGTTAGCATATGCTGTTTTGAAGTATGAAAGACAATCAAGTCTGTTAACAAATTAGATAAATGAATATCCTTATCTGGAACTCGAGGAAATTGATTCATTGATGCAGCAGATTCATTTTCTGAGTACTTATTGTATGCCTGGGACTGTTGGCACAGGAATAAGATGTGGCCGTGTGCTTACAGCACTTGTGCCTACCGATAGCCACATAAACATCAACTGCAGCACAAAGTAGCAAGTGTTGTCACAGAAGAGCTGCCCTGTGCCTTGGCTGTCTTAATGTAAACACTGAAAATAAGGAATTAGAGTTACTGCTCCCTCTACCAAGTATGCAGATTCTCTAGGCATTCTCAGTAACTGCTCTACAGAAGAAAAAGCAAAACAAGCGAAGGTGGGGAATACGCTTCAGTTTCCATGTACATTACAATCATTTCCTGCTTGTGGCTCACATATTTGTCCTCTGTACTAAAGGAAGGCTTTATCTTTCTACTCCGACCTCTCTAGCAAGCCCCCTGCTCCTTTATTCAGGTTTATGTGCCCTTTGAAGGCAGTGGAGGGTTATCCTTGAAGGAATCTGTCCACAGCGAGTGCAGACTAACGCCTAACAATTCCACCACTTAGGCTCAGCTCTCTCTCCAACTCTTGGCCACATTGAATGCTATTTCATGCTTTTCTCTGATGGGAAAATGCCTGTCTGGCTTCCTTTTCTGGAAAGGAGAAACAGAGACTATCTAGGGACAAAGATTTTACTGTAATCAATGGGAATGCATGTAAAATAATGAAAATAACAAAATATTAGTTGATACCATTAAATCCTTACCTTGATGATAAGTACTTTACTTACTATGCTGTGTACTTTATATAGATCATCTTACTTAATATCCATAGCTAATCATTATTGCCACTTTAATAATGAGAAGTGTGAGCCAGGGAGAAAGTAACTCATAAAGACACATAACTTGCAACTAAAGAGCCAAGATTTAAACCCAGTCTACTTAATTCCATTGTCCATACTTTGCTCCACTCACTAGTGCATGTACAAGCAAAGGCTGTTTTCAAATATAGACAGTATTAGCATCCCTAAGCATGCATAAAGGTGCCACATGACACACCTCTTGCTCTTCCCACCCCTCTAGCTCCACTGGGGGAGGAGTGCAACCTTTTCTGTGTTTAAGAATAAACTACTTAGGGCCGGGGATTTAGCTCAGTGGTTCCACCACCTGCCCCGCAAGTGCGAGGACCCGAGTTCCATCCCTGGTAAAAAAAAGAATAAACCACTTGCCTAGACACAATGAACCAAAAAAATACTTATTTGAGGAGGAAATATTTGAATATATTTGAGTTATTTAAGTTTTAGACCTGCCTTCCCATGTAATTTTGCCACCCTAGAGTCTTTATGGATACTAAGCCTCATCTATTTTTATCAATTTCTGATAAATTATACTGGAGGAGCGAGCTAATGCTAACAAAGGATAGCTTGACAGATACAGCCCCAAGGAAGCAATTTAAAAAAACTGTACTTGAGTTGTATTAGTCTAATCCCACACCCCAAATGCCATACTTGGATTAACCAATTTCTATTAGATAAGCAGGATATAAATTAGCAAAAGAAGACTTGGAACTTCTCTGCAGGAAGCATATTATTAAATGACCATGCCCAATAGTATTACGGAGATACATGTTTGACTATGAACTTGAAATCCAAATAGGGTGGCAACTATCAGTTTCTCTTTATTAGTTCAACCTCTCATATATAACATAGTGGAGAATAATTATACGTGTTTCATGAAGTCAATCAGCTGGATAAATGGTATTTATCACCTGGTTAGAAAATCTTTTGCAAATTCTGGCTCTAATATAATTTACCTCATCTTATTGATTGACAATATTCTTCGGAAAAAGGACAAGTGTAACTTTTTGTGTCTCATCCAACTGAATCATGCGTCAATAAAATTGCTTTCCTCTTTTGCTGTTTGTACACATTTTTTTTTATTTTCTGATAACATCTGCACATGGGAGTGTAAATTTCAACATTGTTGATGTTTCCAAATAGTTATACGTTCCAGCTGTTTGTCTTTTTCTCTCCAGTAGAAATCTAACATTACAAAGGAAAAAAAGGAAGAAAGAAACTATAAGCAGTTCCCTGGCTTCTCATTACCGAAGAGATAAATTGCATTGTAAAATTTCTATTAGCAATTATATTTTTAACAATTCAGAGATTCTCAGCAAGCAATATTTAAACAATCCCAGTTGCTCTTATCAAATTGGAATGGCAAAGAGATTGATGATTACAACCTGGTTTTCCAAGAGATTCAGATAAAATACAAAAGTCCATGCCCCCCAAATACCATTCTACATATATAGAATTTCATGAGCAACATTGAAGAGCATTTATAAAGTAAGCATAGATGAGGTTTTCAACTGCTAAGCTGTTCCTGTTCCTATTGCTCTCTCAATGAAGCCTCTACCTTCTTAACTTTTGGTAAGAAAAGACTGTATAAGCTGCCTTTCCCATTTTGATATCCATCTTTTTCTTTTCTTTTAAGAGCCCAGTCTCCTCCTGCCTCAGCCTTTCAAGTAGCTGTGTCTTTGCTGGCTTAATGCCTTGAGCATCACTGTCTTTTGATTTAGCAATGGGGAAAAAAAACATCAATGAGAGGCACTTGTGTATCAAGAAGTAGGACAATGCTACTGCCAGCCTCCATCTGTAAGATTTTTCTAAAATCACATGGCCAAACTGAATATTCAGAAGAGTTGTGTCAAATTTTTCATGAAGATAATATACAAGGAATCTACTTCATATAATAAATATACATCAATCAAGCAGTTAATACCTGAACACTTACTGTTCAATACCATTGTTCTGCTCATTTTGAAAGTGTTCATGGGTGTGCTTGACTTCTGAGAATTTGTTTTCAATGAACTTCTACAAACATCTTAGTTGTCTATGAAGTAATTAAGCAGCAGTATCTTCAGCTGCCTACTCGAACTTATAGGACATTAGAGGATTGTCTATTTAGGAGAACACAACCCATGTAATTGTGTTGTATTTTTAACTTTTTAAATTTAAAATAAACCCAAATATATATTATATTCAATCCCTAGAGATATCCTCCCCTTGAAAATAATCACTTGTTCAGCCATAGAAAAGAAATAATATGATAATAAGGCTCTCCTTCTAAAGGATTAAAAGCAGTAATTGTGTTTCATAATTCCAAGAGCAGTGAACTAAACAAATGTAAATTGGCAAGGAAAGATTCAGTAGATGACACACCGTCTTTGAATACAGAAAGCCAAATCAGCTGTCTTTCCTCTTTCTCAAACACCAGTGAAATCCAGCCTCCTTCCTTAACCAAATGTGAACACAACTATCTCCTTCCCCCAGAAAAGGTATCTGATAGGACCCTTGCTGTCGCCATTGAGGATGTCATGCACACAAACAGACAACACAGTGTCTTTGGAAAATTAAGGTCAGGAAGGAATATACCACTCTGCCCGCCAGGCACCCTGGTATGTTATTTCACCTGCTGGGTGCAGAAACTTCTCTCCAGAGTTCAACAAAGAAAGTGCTTCTTTGATTAATCACATACGAGTTCCCGTACCCAGGGGTCACTGGGTGATGATCCCTTGATTCATACAGAGAACCCAGCATACAAAGGTGATATGACTGATGCCATCCACCCTCCAGATAGACATTCTTCTAAGCAGTCAGTTCTAACCATAGCCAGCTTGATTTAATAAGATTAGGGAAAGGGACTCAACACAGAACTGCAAAACAGACTGTGAAAAACAACAAGAAAAATCCTCTGGAACATCCTACCTTTCTCTGAAACTAAATAACATTTTTGCCTTAAATTGTTCTTATTTTTCCCATTGTCTCCAATTTTTTACACATTGTCTTTTGTCTATATGTACTTCTCAAAATAGCCATGAAATAGCATTGGCCACACTGCATTCTTGTTCTGGCAGCTTCCAATATGCCATGAATATGCACCTGTCTTTATTTTAACTCATCACTATTGCCCTCAACAGCCCTTTAGGGCAGAGATTTTCACTAATTCACTTACAAACATTAAGTGAGCAGCTGGGCACCACTTTAGGTGCCAGAAATATATAAATGTATCAGCAAAACATTCTTACATTCATAAAGCTGGCAATGTAGTAGACATTTATTTTTTCAAACAGTGGTTTGCTTCAACATGTAATAGTCCTATGTCAAGTGTAGGAAGGAAAGGTTTGCTTGTTGAGAGAGGATCTAGTCAACAGGTCTGATCTACCCAGAGAATCTGGGAAGATATCCTTGATGAGTTGAACTTGATAATGGATGATTTGTCCCTAAATAGAAACAACAAAAAATTTGCATAACATTTTTTTCTCAAGGTTGGAAAGAAAATACTAGGTTAAAAAATTAGAGTTCCCAAGAAAAAGTTGTACATTTACATGCATGTCTGCAGCTTATGTTTCCATATTTTTTCCATTTACCTACCACCTACTACTCTTTTGTAAGATGATAGAGACAGTAGTTAGTGAAGTCAATGTCTTTGATTTTTATGAGAGGATCTCATTATAGTTTCTTGCTTGGTAATCATGACTACTGACTTCATGCCCTACCTCATGCCTCAGTGACTAGTTGTCTAATCTTAGCCCAGATGTAACAACTTTGGGGCCTGGGTCATCTTAGCTTTAAAATGAAAATAATGGCTTTCATCTTACAGAATTCTCATGAGAATATTTTGTAATAAACACTTATGTAGTGTTTAGAAGATCCCATATACTCTTCCAAGAACTTCTGAATGAAGAAAGTTTTTTATGACTTTTTTTTTTTTTTTTTTGGTACCCGGGGTGGAACTCAGGACCTTGCGCTTGCGAGGCAGGCGGTGGCACTACTGAGCTAAACCCCCAGCCCTTTTATGACTTTTTAAACACATTTTACACATGAGACAGGGACACAGAAGCTAAGTTATATGGCCAACATCATCCAACTAGTAAGCAAGCAAATTCACCTTCCAACCCAGAAATTATGCTCTCAGCCACTTCCATCAGAAGCTTTGAATACACATAAACCCCTGAACAAAATGTCTGAGGGGTAGTGAGCATTTAAAAATATTTACTACTGCTGGATTCCACCATCTCTGTTCTTATGATTAATCATTCCAAAATTTCCTATTGTCTACTATTCTTCTGATGAAGGATTAGGGTGCCTCTTCTTTTTCCTTTATTTTTACTCTGCCATCAAAATAATCACCTTCTCTTCATTTCTCTCTCATATATTCTCACTAATTCCTTTAACAGCCAGATATGTGGCAACTCTTTGTTTTTAACTTAATTACAATTGAATAATAGCCAAAACAATATCAACAAGGTTATATAAATCATACTTAATAGACTTTCATATTATCTGAATTGAATGAATGAATTGAATGAATTGAATGGCTACTGGTAAAGGCCCTAAAAGCCACAATGAGATTCTAAGACATTTTTTAAGGCATTTCTCAGTAGTGTTGAAATTCCATTACTTGGATTAATTTTTCATTCTCTTCTCAACATAGACATTACTATGTTTAGTTGATGCCACCAAGTAAACAAATTGCACTGAATTTTATGGTGGTTCCAAAGGGAGCCTTTTTAGGCATATGCAAGTGTTTTCTGAAGAATTCGCACTCTATGAGGAGGAGCATGTTTTCTTTTACTTTCCATGTGAAAGTATATTTCAATTAGATATTATCATTTGTTCAGTACCACAAGAAGATGAGGAGAATGACATCTTCTTTTGCAACTCGCCAAAGATTTTTGTGTGAATTTAGAATTAGTTGTACTTCCAAACATTCAGGGAAGTATTTAGGATACTGAAATATACTAATTATATATATATAGTAAACAAAATCTTTTACATTTTCAAAGCTTTAAAGACTGTTTTCATGAAGTCTTTTGTAATTTTTTGATATGTTCTTAAAAATCAATTGTCCAAAAAACTCACTGTGGAATCATGATTACTGCATGTAAGGTAATTGTACTTACATATGATAATTGTATTTCATTTCTGCTTAAAATCCAATAAAACATTATCTCCTCATGAAAAGTTATAAAATTTTAGTCCTCTTGAAAAAGATTATAATTAATCTGTGGTTTCACACACATATTTAATCTATTAGTAGAAATTTTTCTCATCTGTATTGTAATTGTCTGGGAAAAGTTTGAGAGGAGATATTAAAAATCTTTAACAAAACATTAAACTATTTGGATGATTGACCTTCTCTGAGAATGGACCAGGAGGAAGGAGACTCCTAGCCGCAGTCCAAAAGATTTGGGGATGGGGCGGGTGGAGAAATGACCTCTGCAAAGTTTTTACATCATGGAGTTGCTTTATCAGTGAAAATCGCAGACCCTTTGTGTTACGGGCTTCACAACAGAGTTTTCACCTTTCAAATACAATTTAGGTTTAACACTGTTTTGAGATAAGGTGTGAACTGAGTGATATCTTGCTAGTCTTTTGATCCCTCACCTTGAAGCTCTGACTACACAGGAGCATAATAGCACCAATCTTGACTGGAGCAGTGGAATCAATTTTTGCTAAAACATCTGAAATACACTCTTCCTAAGTAGTAGCACCTGGTGGTAAAAAAAGTCCCAAAGAGTCTTTGTTTCCCAGGAGAGTCCCCAGCCCAGTTCCCTGCTACACAAGAGGCTCAGGTGCGACAGCTAAGGGCAAGGAAAGGCAGCCTTGGGTCAGCCTCTGGGCAGTTCTGGAAATTGACTTCCCTCTAGGACTCTCCTCCCTCTCAAGTTTTGAATAGAATCCAATTTCAACTATTGCTATTGATATTTTCCTGTTAATTAAAAATAACAAATGACACTGTTGTCAGAGAGGAGTTATGCTCTCAGAAGTAGACGCCACCAGAGCCTGGAAATCACTGACTTTGGGGGAATGCAAAACTCTGCTCCCCAATCAGCAACATCTGCAATATGAAAAGGGGACTCAGGAGGTTCAAACCAATTTAAGCTTGTCAGTCTCTAGGCAAATGCCGCAGAATCTTCAGACACAGCTTGCGATGAGGGGTCTTTGCATGGAAATAAGCACAGTCGGGCTTCCAGTTTGGATCACTGAGAATAACGGAATTTTGTAGTTTTTTTCTTTCTTTATCATTGTTTTGTTTCATTTTGCTATTATTTGGTTTGAGCTTCTTATTCCTTGTCTGGTGTCTTTCGCAGAAATATGTACCTTTCTGTGAGAAACATTTCCTCCTGTTGCAAGAAACCTTCATGGAAGAGAAGTTCATTGTTACCATCTGTACTTGGTTTAGAAGAGCTTTGATTAATAAGGACCACCCTATTGTTCATTTGTTTGACATGTGGAAATATTTGTAATCTGTTTCTGGTGAGAGAGATTTTCAATGAGGACCTGGTTTGACTTTCAAACCCACGTTGCCAATGAAAACCAGCCTCCTGAATCCAGAGGTCAGTGGGGAGCAAGCAGAGGTGTTTTATTCTCCCTCTCTTCCCCCCCAAACACCAACACCTGTTAGAAGTGAGGTTGAAAAGATCCTGTTGGAACTCCAGGACAGAGACCCAATTCCAACCTGAAAGAGGCTCTGATGTATGGCGTATAATGAGAGCTGGAGACTGCCCACTGTTACACATCATTATCATTCAGATCATGAAAGCAAATGAAATGGTTCAAGCAGATAACAGCTGTTTTTATTCTGCTTTTCAAAGATTGTCTTAAACAACCTGATCTCATGGCTTTTATTCAAGGGTGAACACCCAATTGTAAACATAGGAGCGATGCATTCTCATGATGTCAGTAATAAAAGCATGTATAAAGCAGCATGTGTATTCTGGAAAGCTAACTAACCATTAAAGCCAAGAAACATAGTCTGGCACAAATCTTATTATGTGTCCAAGAGGACTTGATGGTATGCACATAAGAAAATGTAATGAAACAGCGGGAAGGAGGAGAGGGGCGGGGAGGAGCAGGAGGGCTGGGGTTGCAGTTCTGTATCTGAGAAAGGATAGCAAAATTAGAGAAAGGTAAAGCCGCCAAGATCATCTGAGAAAGGGGTTAGCATAGCAAGGAGAAATGAAGGCAATTTCGCTTCCGTTGCTCTATCTGCTGTATTACAGAATCACCTGATTGCATTTTTGTCTATTAGTTATAGACAATGAGGCTATTACCCAGACACACACAGGAAAAAGGAAGAGGCCTAGTCTTCCTTTTATCAGGAGTTCAGATCTCATTTGGGGCACTGTACCTCTATTGTGTTTGTAATTGCTGTGATCATCATCCTAAGCTTTAGGTCTAGCTCGCTTGAGGAATTCCACAGCAGTGCACACCGCTCATCAGAATCCTGTAAAAAGAAAATGGTATGCTAGGGAATTTTGACAGGGCGGACCTTATACAAAGCCAATCTATGAGATGTTTGCCGTAATTTTTCACATTTGCAAAAGCATAGCAAGAATATAAGCAGTCTCTCCTAGATTCCCTGCAAGACAACAATGCTCATTTCTCAACGTTATTCTTCTCTTTCTATAATAGGAAGTATCTTTTATGAATGGGTCATTGAATTAATAAAATAGGAAGAAATCATACCTTTTCTATATTTGATAATAAAAATTGTGGTATATTAGGAAAAAAATATATATATATATATATAAAGTTTACCTCTAATGTTGGTTTATGAACCACATAAATTATAACATTAAACCAAAATATGGGTTCAACAGTTTAAAGTGTGAATCTGCTCTTCACGTGCTTAGACTTATGCTTTAAAAAAGGCATAAAAATGTCAGCTCCACAGATTTGCTGCCCAAAGATCCTTGTTCACCTGTGCATAAAATACAACTACCCCCAAGGGTGTACACATTTACAAACACAAATTAATCTTTTCCCTTCTCAATGCACAAACCACCATGGATTTCAATACTGAACAATAGAAACTACTAAATATGAGTTTGTTTCAGGTATCTCCACCAAAGGGAAAATAACACAAGGTTTGAGGTCCCAAATTATAGCTGGATTTTCTGCTCTTAGATGTTCATTAGTTTATGTGGAAGGCACCAATGAACTAAAGTAGTGGCAGCTAGTACCAACATATGACTTTCTGTGTCCTTGAATCAAGTAGGAAATGATGTGGGGGATTTAACTGTTTAGTTTGCTTTTTTTTTTTGGTACCAGGGATCGAACTCGGAACCTTGCGCTTGCAAGGCAGGCAGTGGAACCACTGAGCTAAATCATCGGCCCTTTAAGCTATTTTGAAATGGCCTTTCCAGGCCTGGGAGAAGCAATGCTCAGATTGAACTGCCGAAATTTTTCATCAGTGTGAAAAAGTGCTTCCATGGATCTTTGTTAAAATACAGCAGCACTACATGCAAACACACGCATGCACCTAACATAAACTAATTTTCTACCTACTATCCACTATGGTTATGTTAGTTTTCTAGATTGTGAATTATTTTATTCTAAGCCCCTGTTCTTCATCTCTCCTCCTCCGTACCTGTGTAGTGATAATTTTGCTGTTCAATTATAACCACTATTAAAATACAAACAAAAATAAAATATCAAGAAGACAGCCACAATCCCTAGAGGAACACACATAGTTCATTCATTTGTATCAATTAGCAGTTCTATATATCTGATGAATAAATAAATGATTTTAAGCCATTGCTAAAATAAATACTTTCAAAATGCAAGAATATCCTAACAGCCAAGCTTCGTCTGGTAGACCCAGGGTGTAGCTCTCTAATTCAGGGGATCCCTTCTACTTATGGCAGAGTGAACAGTCACATGGCTATGAAACATGAATTTGGATGCCAAATGAATAGCAAGTTGAGAAGCTGAGCGCCAAGTGACTTCAAATGTCTATGAAGTGAAAATATCCCTATATCAAGGCTAGCTACTGTATTGAGAACAGTTATTGCTACCGATCATTTTCTTGCTTTAAAGGACGTCTTTCCTGATGGTCTACCAATGACTCCGTGAATCTTCATCAAGCAAATCACAAATGAATACCCTCTTTCTGTAAATCCATGCAAAAGAAATCATAACTTCTTAAAATCTCAGAGAAACAAGGGTGCCACTTTTTAGCAAGGAAGGATGAATTGCACCTTCCCACTCCACCCGGATTCATAGTTACCCAAAATCAAGAGACCAAAGACGCTTTGAAAATCTGGCCGGTTGGCCCCTGCCTTTGGTATATTAATGAGTACAAGATGTTGAATGCATATTTGAGTAGTAAGAAGAACCTGCTTCCCAAAGGGAAAAAGAACCTGGGAACAATAAATTACTAGACAAGTCTAGGGAACTGAATCTCATCACGTTCCAAAGCTTAATAGCAAAGCTTAGAATATCTATCCCCCATGAAAGTCAGGGCAAATGTTTTCCATCATCATGACTTCTAGAGCAGGGTGTATTTTTCATAAACAGATATTTTCTTACATAGAAATTCATTTTACCATCCTAACAATTAGCATTCAGCTATTGCTTTTTCTTTCCCTGTCCTAGACATAAAATGTTGCATTAGCTATCTAAAAATGAATTAAGAGAGAGGTGAAATATGTATTTGAAACCATGCATTAAATTTAGGTTCCTCAAGTTTCTGTGTTATAACACTTATTTTGATTTGTTGAGCATTTTCACCCAGCTACTGTGCTTTCTTTCCTTTATTTTTCTTTCAATTGTCTCACCTTTCCTCTATGATGTAGATTAGCACCGGCCTCCGAGCCCCAGGCATCAAAGGAATTAGGTCAGACCCAGAAGAAATCAGGTTGCAGGTAAGAAAAAAAATTAATAAAATAGAAGCTATGCCAGCCTGGAACTTCTGTACTCCTTCGGGCAGACTAACAACCACTGGCCTTAAATGTAATTGGTGTGTGGAGGAAGAGTGGTAAAGATGTTTGAGACACCAAAGATTTTAATAGTATTAGCAACACGGTGATAGGTAGAATTTATTTAAAGCCAGTCTCTGCATATTGCTTGAGTAGGTGGGCTTTTCAGCTTTAAAACAATATTTGCAATTAAAAAATAATAATTTCAATGAAAACCAAGTGCTGTTTTATCACAATATAATGTTTCTGAGTCATTTTAAATTTGGATCCCACGCAAGACCAGTGGTCTTTTAAAGCATATATTATCTGTACTCAAGAAATTTATTTTATGTTAGCATGTTTAATGCTTACCTACTCATATAGGATTATATTATCTTCTTTTAGGTTATACTA
>NW_004624742.1:16073599-16133003 GCF_000247695.1 Heterocephalus glaber | reverse complement strand
TATAGAGAGAGAGAGAGAGAGAGAGAGAGAGAGAGAGAGAGAGACAGAGACAGAGATTTTATTAGATGTCTAAGCTTAGTTCATTCTCCCACTGACCATTTTAGTTGCTGTTATTACCACCTCCAAAATGATTGGAGCAGCCGTTCTACTGCAACCTATCACATTATCCAAGGGCATTCTATGAATAGCAGCAACCCAGAGCAAGTTCTGGCAAAGATGCAAAGGCAGGCTATCAAAGTCAGCAGCCACATTCAGGAGTGCTTTCCAGAGTTGGCACATGCAGATGAGAGTATTTATATGTGATCTCTCAAACTATTGGAAGTATTTTGGGAAAGATATTTTTCGCCACACTTAGATTAGCCATTCTGTATTTTCTTAGCATGTTGAAGGTTTTATTGCATGACAAGACAAACCTTAGGGGGGTGCAGTCGCACCTAGGCCATCTCACTGAATTCCCGCAGCAGCACCTTAAGGGAGCTACCGGCAGCCCCGTGTGCATTGAGGAACCATACCAGAGGCATTGAGCAACTGGCTGAAGGTCTTCCAGTGGAAAGGTAGCAAAATGGAACTTGGACTCAAGCATCTAAAGGAATTCCTAGTGTCCTTTCTGTCTTGTGCAAACCATTTTAATATTCTTGGAAAGATGAGTCTTCTGGCTTCTGAATGTAATAAATCTCTATCCGTGACAGTTCTCAGACATCCTGTCAAAATATAATAGTAATGACATCATCATTATTGTCATTAATTATTATTTATCAATAACATAATTTAAACAAAGGGGAAATATTGCACTATCATATTGTTTCATGGATAGATTCATGTAATACTATAAGAAATATAATGTTAATACAGCTGGGGATTTAGTGGCGCTGCACCTGCCTCGCAAGCACAAGGTCCTGAGTTTGATCCCCTGTACCACACACACACACACAAAAAGAAATATAATGTTATTATTCCCAGTTGGAAAAAAAAGGAAAAAGTAATACTGAGGCACAAAGAAATTTAATCCTCTAAATTGGCAACTAGAAATGAGTAAGCATCTGGATTCAGACCCAGAAAATATGGTTCCAGAGACAGTGGCTGCGAACACTGAACTCTACTGCCTCCTATTTCCTGTTTAGGTTGGGCTCTCTATCACTGAGTAGTTTACCCCCCTTCCACGACCATTTTTAATTGAATTTTTATATCAAGTCTTCTGTACAGAAGTAGAATCTGTTGAATTGCTATTTTGTGAATATAAATGAACAGAAATTATGGTATGTTTTGCATATGCCATATCTTTGTCTGCATTTCCTCTTCAACATCCACTTAATTCTTATTACTTACCTTGTAAAGCTCCACTTTTATATCAGTCTCTCTATACCCAGCATCCCATTTCCAAGCCTTTCTGTCACCATTGCATAATGCTATCGTGTCACCTGTCACACTGTGTTGGGCTGAAATACTTCATCCTTTCTCCCAGGGGACGCTAAGGTCCCTGAGAGGATGGACTCCGTCTTCTATGTCCATCACTAGCAATAGTGCCACACAAAACAATTAGATTTATAAGTGTATTAAAGAATAAAGTGACTTACAAATACCTGGTTGGAATAGATAGATGATTAGATTGAGGATGGATGGACAGATAGATGCAGATATAAATGAATAAATGACATATATGTATAAGAAATGTATGAGTCAGTTCAGTGTATGTACCAGCTTTATCTGGAAATATTTGTACAAAGAGAAGCATTTTTAACAACTCAGTCATTCTCCTATTTTATAAAATCTTGTGTGTGTGTTTTTTCTATTGTTTCCTTTTAATGAACATTAGTGATGACTCAGCAAGCAGTGATTACATTTGCTCTGGGAAATTTTCTCCCTTCTTTTACTATGTATATATCGAAGCTTTTGAGCTTGATTTTACTTCTTATAAAGGAAAGGGGCATTTGGTCCCCTTGTCACCTTTGAGTAGAGCAGCATTGTGTTCCTGAGTGGGTGAAAGGTGAAAGCCTCTGGGTGGGGCTTTCCTTTCCCCTCAGTCACGTGCCTGCGAGGTGCTACTGGGAGATTTGGTTCTGTTCCTGGACTTGGTTTAGCAATGAAAAGCAGTCTGACACCTGAACCCACTGGCATGTATGAATTCTTTACTTTAGAATAGATATATCATCCTGGTGCTAACAAGGAACAGACCACATAATATTTCCAATAACTTAATATTAAGTCCACTCCAAGTGTCAGAATACTACTTGGCAGGACAAAAAAAGAAAATGATGGTTTCCTCATCAATAACCATAACACTGTAAGAAAACATGAATTTGACCTTTAAAAAGATATGAAAACTGTAAGGCACCATTATGGATAATTTTATGATATAGTTTATGAATATAAGACTCTCTTAGGGTCTTGGAATGTGGGTCAGTGGTAGAGGGCTTAGCTAGCACATGCCAGCCCCTGAGTTTCACACTCAGCATCACAAAAATAAAAATGCAAATAAAAATCACTAATAAAATACTCTGTTAACAATGTAATCACTAGGCTGGGGTAACTCATTGGCAGAGTGCTTACCAATGTGAGACCCTGAGTGTAATCTCCAGCACCACACATAAAAGCACAAACAAAAAACTGCAGTTGGGGCAGAGATTTAACTCAGTGGCACAGCATCTGCCTTGCAAGCACAAGCTCCTGAGTTCAATCCCCGGCACCAAAAAAAAGAAAAAAATGTAATTATTAGTGAGAAACTGTCTAGTGAAAGATTTTGGGTTGTTTATAACTGGAGAAAAATGATTCACTACTTTGAGAATTGATTTGGACCATATTCATAGAAGCTTAAAAATATAAAAGCAAATAAAGATTAGCCAGCCTTTCTACTTTAAGTCAGTAGTTCAGAGATTTTTGCAAAGAAAAGGAGTTTGCCAGGTTTCCTTTTACACTATCAGACTGATTCTCATTTTTGATGTGATAGACTAATTTTTTCCACAGCGGTGTAATCTACCATTCATTATTTTATCAGATATTTATAGAGAGCCCACTGTTTGCCAAACATTAGTCTAGCCACAAAGAGCTCAATGTATTTCTTGACTAGTAGTTAAACACCATACCTTGTTTCTCTTACTGGGATTTTGCCTCCAGTGGCCAAGTGCTTAGGACTGTGAACTGTATGCACAAACTAGCCAGTCAAAATCTCGACACAAAAGAGTATCAGCAAGGCTGGTGGTTCAGTGACAGAGCTCCTGCCCAGCGTGCAGGAGGTCTTGGATTCAATCCCCAGCACCAGAAAATAATGGGGAGTGGAATACAATTACGTGTGAACACATTTTAACTAAAAACCAATAGTGGGCCCCCAGTTACATCCTGTTAAACCACTAGAGATGAAGAGTCAGCTAAAAGCACAAAAATTCAACTTCCTTTTGATTGCTACTGAGTGAAAAGAAGGGTAGCTGGAATCTCCCCATCTTTGGTTGCAAAAAGCCTCTTTTTATTCCTATTTAATTTTGTTTAGTTCGTTGAATGTATGTTTGTAAAACGTAGGTACCTCCACAGGATGGCTGGGTGCAAAGGTGTATCTGTGTGTGTGCTTGTGTGTGTGTGTGTGTGTGTGTGTGTGTGGTGGAAACCACACCACTGAACTGGCTGTGGAACTGTACCAAAAGCTCATTTAGGCTGCAAACAGTCGAGGGTGGGGGACCTCTGAGTGTAAGATTATCTGTGCACGTGGCCTGAAGGTGCATCTGCCGAGGCCCCCAAAATCCCCCCTTTGAAAGGCTGCCGGCATACTCTTCGAACCAAATTAAAAAGTGCACGCTGGGAAGTGAGAGTTACCAACACATCCTTTTACCTCGGGCTGTCTCAGGTCCTCCGGAGTGTCATTGGGAAGCGTCCTAAACACGCATCACCTTTCTTCCGTTTCAGAACAGAAAGCGTCCTTTTAACTCCTGAAGACGGTAAATCACTGGCTGTGTGGCGGTTCTCAGAAGACACTTAAAGGGCTGAGTTGGATGCTCTACATAGCACTCTTGCCAAAAGAGTTCAGAAATGACTTCCAGCTTCCCACAGTCATAAAATGGCACTGTTTGGCATCTTTAAGGTAATAAAAGTGAATTTTTTTTCCATTCTAGAAAATGAGAAGAGAGGCCTGGTTGTTTTAAAAACTGATTAAAATTCATGTGTTTTCCTCAAATTCTAGCGCGTGATATGAGCACTTAGGCGAACTGCAGGCCGCCTCAGAGTATCATTCTGCAGGCAGCTCTCTGGGGAAGAGGAAGTGCGGCGGGGTGGGTGGAGGGCGCCCGGAGGGGCCGACAGGTGGCGCTCTTCCCTCTGAGTCGGTGGCCGCGAATGCCAAGTATGCTCTTTGCAGAAATTACCGTGCTGGAAGGAGATGTCTTTAAAGTTCATCAGTGTTCCTGGCCCTGCTGAACAGCTGCTGAGTCTAAGCGCAAACTCTGGCTGTATTTTGGTGATGGGGAAAACTTATCTAAAAAATGGGTTTCATGTCTTTAAGGAGAAGGCTTATACACAGCATTATCATCATTAGCCCACAAGACTTTAAAATTAGATTTTACTTGGGCGGGAGATTTAGCTCAGTGGTTTCGCTGCCTGCTGCGCAAGCGCAAAGACCTGAGTTCAATCCCTGGTACCAAAAAAAAAAAAAAATTAGATTTTACTCTCCTCTGGGTTGCAAAGGAAACACTTTTGTCATTCCTATTTGACTCATAGAGTCTAGGAGGAAATTTCATCACCCTCCATTTCCCATCTGGTTATTCATAAGGCACCTGCACCTCTGTTATTTCTCCTAGACTACACAGTACTATAAATGACAACAAACATTTTATACAGGAAGAACACCTTTCAGAAAAGGGTCAACTTGTCAACCAAACACACTGAGACATAGCTTTCTGTACTTTATTTCCACTGTCCTAGAAGTGAAAATAACTGTTTTAACCAGAAAAGACAAGATTGATACTTTTTACATACAGTCCAACTCACATTTGTCTTTGTTTATATGCTGCAATTAGAAGGCTATTACAAACAAATTAGTAGTATCAGGGAAGAATTTTTAATGACTTTGTTGATTTCAGCTATTGCCAAATACCTTCATCTACTCATCACATTCTTAATTAAGTGACACCAATGTGTGCACTTATGTAATCTCTTTGTTAAAATTATGCAATAGTGGCCTCAGTAGTTCCAGGCTAGTCCATTAAGCAGACAAAACTATTAAAGAGCTTAAAAAGATTGTTACACAAGAAGCAGATGTAGGCACACCCAGAATAACAATAGCAGAGAGGGAGAGCTCCGTGCAAAAGATAAGAGAAACGGGAAATATCATTGCAGATCATGATGAGGGTCTGTAAACACTTGAGTACATGTTTATTAAGCCTAAGACAGCTTGGTTCAACAAAGACAGAATCTGATGTAAATGCTAATGCCTTTTGCTCACAAATACTCCCAGTGAGTAAGACCCAAATCAGAGCATCAAACTCCATCTGTGATTTAAGAAAAAGAAAGAAGACGTGTTCTGTTCCGGGCTCTTCCAGAAATGTCAATGGAGGCAGCATTCCTGCAGCTCTCCCTGACCTTCACCCTCACAGACAGTGTCTACCTGTTCAGCTCTGGTCTCTGAGCAACTCAAAGCTGAGACTTAGGTGGGAAAAATCACAGTCCTTGATGAGCTACTGATCATCCATAAAATATGACACCACACATTTGTAGTTTCATATTTAGCTTTATCCCTTTGTAATGCAACAACTTTCTCTCAATATTTTATGCCATGAAGTTTTCCTTTTTATTCTTTGTTTTCTGGTTTGTTTCTTGTGAGGTACTGAGGATTGAAACCAGAGCCTTCTACTGTTTTAGGCAAGCACTCTACCACTCAGCTACATCCTTCATTTTTTTTTTTCTTTTGGCTGTTTGTTTGTTTGTTTGTTTGTTTGGAGACAGGGCCTGGCTACATTGCCCAGGCTGGCTATAAACACTGGAGTCTCCTGCCTCAGCCTGCGGAGTAGGTGGGAGCAGGAACAAGTGTGCACCATCCAGCTTGGCTAAAATGTAAGCTTTGCAGGGGCAGGAACTATGTCTTCATTATCTATGCACAAACTAGGAAATTAATAAGTATTTGCCACATGACTAAGTAAATGAATAAACATGTGAAACTTGGTATCTCATTTTTCTCATTGCTAAAAAAGAAAGTAAACTTTCTTGAATATGGTAAGATGAAAACATTCATTTTGTAATTTTTTGAGATAACAAAATTTATCTCTAAATATAGCAACTGTACTGTGGATACCCTAAGAAAGTTTTGTTTTTTAAGTAATGGTTAGCAAAATCAACATCTCTATCGGTTACATTAACAAAACTTGCTAAAGAGTTTAGTGTTAAACTTGTCCTCCACTTGCTATTTCCTCTTTAACTTAACTCCAAATTATTTACCTTTTCATATTTCAGATATTATCGAATAGCTGTAGCACATGAAATGATCAGTTTCTTTTGAGTAGCCCTAATCGTGATTTCCTATGAGCCTATGATCAC
The DNA here is from genome assembly GCF_000247695.1 of Heterocephalus glaber. Next base: position 16,126,493 of record NW_004624742.1, on the reverse strand, counting down.
TGAAGAAAGATAACATGCATATTTCGCATCCAAATGATATTTGTCTTTCTGCACTTGATAAAATTCTATTTCTTCATTCATTTGCTACATATTGGTTGAGTGCCTGAAATGCTCGGGATAATCTACTCAAGGCAGAGTACACCAGAAAATACTTAACTTCTCTTTATTCTACATCTTCAGAGTTACCTAATCCTACTCGTTTACTTTCATTTGGCCAGTAGTTCTCAATTCATGTATAGGATAAAGCTTTCCTTTAAAGAGTGACTCTAAAAGTTGTCCATGTTTCAGAAGAATCTGTCTATGTATGTAGTAAAACAGGTTCTAAATTTAATTCCCCTGGAACAAGCTCAATAGATTTGGCATGGATCCCAGGAATTTGCAGCATTTCTAACAGGTTTCCCAAGTCATTCTCAGGCAAGTAGTGCTCAGAACATGCATTATGAATTACTCTTTCAAGAGTTAAAGAGATTTTTCTTTTTCTGCCATGCTTATTTCAGGTACAACAAATGTCTTCCTTTACTTCATTATTTTTCCTATAAGATATAATTAAAATTATATAGTTATGATGAAATTTATTGTGACCCATGAGGAGTCCTATGACTTTTTTTGAATCCCTCTAAGAGGGGTAAGGATAAATGGAAAGTATAAATTTGATTTTTTTAAAACTCACATTTTGATAAGAAAAATGCCTTGCCAGTATGTGATTCTGAATTGGTAAATCATGATGATAATTCATGGATTTCTTTTTTTGTTTTGTTTTTGTGTTTTTGGTACCGGGGATTGAACTCAGGTCCTTGCATTTGCACAGCAGGCAGTGAAACCACTGAGCTAAATCCCCGGCCCCAGATCTCTTTTCTTGATTATTAACTTTACCATTATTTTATAAATAGTGTTCAAAAGTTTCCACTGGATACTTTCATTTATTCACTTCTTTTGTAATTTACCCTTCAAAATAGTGTACTAGATCTCCATATAAGTTTTTCCTATAACTTCACAAAAGAATAAGAAGAATGAGATCTGTTTTGCATCAATAACGGCTTACTTCGGTCTCGTTGAATGTATTGTTCTCTCTGCACATCCTCTCAGCTATACAGCACTATTTTGTTGATGCTTAACAAATGACCATGACGCCCCAAAATATGGTGCAGTGGCATGCTGAATACTTTGACCTGGAGAACAATGGAAGGTCTCAGAGGCAGTCTCCTTCTGCCCTTTCTCCTGCTCTCTCCTGCTTCTGCCCACCCACCCCCACCCCACCCCCGCCAAGTCAGGCCATGGAAACTAGAATTCTCTTTCCTAAGGTGAGTCACAGAGTCTGGAATTCAAAGCCAGCCATGAAACCAAGAAACAGTGCTCTGGTCTTCACACTATCTAGTGTGATAGTAGGTCACAAGGCACTTATGTCAGGGGGCATTGTGCCCCATACCTGAAAGGAAGGAATGCTACACAGAGGCCAAAAAGAATCTCGGCAAACAAGCCTTGCTAGGTTTCCCTCTCAGTCTGTTACCTTGTATTATCTGTCTAATCACATTTCCTACAGCTGCCTATTCTTCATCCAACTCAGCATAGACATACAGTTTTCTCTGGGCCTTTCTTTGTTTTTGAAACTTTCTGTATCACATAAAACTTTCATAATAAATTTGTACAGCTTTCTCTGTTAACACATCTCTGTTGCGGAGCACTGGGTGTGACTGTGATGGTGAGCAGAGATACCTCACCTTCCTGCCCCTAGATGGTATAGATTGTTGGCACAGTGGGGCATTACGGTGAAGGTAGGCAAAAAGCCTGTTGACTAATCTTGTCTTGTTGTATTAGGGCCTACCATTCCCCAACAGAAAAGTTGGTATGCTATTTTCACAATTTGAGATAAATGTGGATATCTGGCTTCTAAAGTTGATAGGTCATTTCATATATTTCTAATCTCTTTAAATTTGAATATTACCATTGTATAATCTGATGTTTTTTAGATAAGTGAATAGTTGTCATGCTGCATTAGAAAATTTCAGTCCACATTAACACTCACAGCCACCTCCAGTCAAATATTGCACACTTCTAGGGCCGGGGATTTAGCTCAGTGGTTCCGGCACCTGCCTCACAAGCTCAAGGTCCCGAGTTCGATCCCCGGTACCAAAAAAAAAAAAAAAAAATTGCACACTTCAGACGCTTTTTTGCATGAAAATATCATTTTTATTTTTATTTTCTTGTTATAGCCCTTTAAAAAGTGTATGCTTTAACCTGCATTTAAACTCCAGCACTATTTAACACATACAGGATCACTTGCAAACAGCTCATAGTAACACTTGATTGTGAAATGTTCACTTCTTTGAATGTACTAACCACATTCACCTGAATAATCCAGCTCACTAAAGAGTGAATCTTTTTCTCTGGGTATTTGTGAAAACCTAATTTTCATTGATATCTACAAAATATATACTCTAGGGCTAATTAAAATTAATTAAATCAGAATAACTACCTTCTAAAAAACAAAAGGGGCATTTTTACTTTCAAAATTTTAAAAGGTTAAAAAACTGAAACATTACTTTCAAATATACACTTCCCCATAATAATATGCCCTTGGGCCTGGAAACAATTATAATAAAATTTTGCGGGTCAACCTCCCACTGCTTCTGTGGTGGTATTTCTGCCATGCTTCAAATTAGAACTCCTATAAATCTTGAAATTGAGCAAATAGAGAAATAAAAATTTCATAAAATATCTCGATGTATTAAGACCAAAAGAATGAATTTGGGTAAGATTCCAAATTGAATTTTCTAACTTGTTGAAGTTGATACATTAATTTTTGATTTTCAGTTTTTAACAGCTTATAGAGACAGTGAAAATGGAATGTGTACTTTGACCATAAAATCATGAGAATCTGGACCCAATTCTTCACATTAACATATCTATTTCCCTACATGGAGATCTGTTAAGCGCTACAAATAAAAAAATGATTGAAAGGTTTTCTCAGGAAATAGTAACGAAGTTAAGAATCCAGGTATGCATTCGATCAATGACAGACCAGGAAGTAAGACTATACCTCAAAAGTGGACAAAGATGCTTTCTTTTTTTTTTTTTTTGGTACTGGGGATCGAACTCGGGTCCTTGGGCTTGAGAGGCAGGCAGTGAAACCACTAAGCTAAATCCCTGGCCCCAAAGACACTTTCTATCAGTAACTCCACAATTCTAAGAGTAAGGTAGAGCACATTTATGTATAAGACTCTATTTTTTTCACCATTCTTATAAAAAAGCCTTCTTTGTTTTTTAAATGTCATAACTGTGTAGTTACAAGATATGCAAATTACTTATTTGCCAAATGGCAAATCCAAAATAGTAAGTAATGTCAAATTTTGGATAATACATAAATATCTCTAGGACAGTATTTTCTAATAATACATATAGGTGAGAACAAATGCTGTTATACCATAAGCAAAGGTGGGGGTTTTTTTTGGTACCTGGGATCAAACTCGGGACCTTGTGCTTGCAAGACAGGCGGCGGAACCACTGAGCTAAATCCCCAGCCCCCTGTAAGCAAAGGTTTTAAAAAATAATAATAATAACCATTAAGTCATTGAGGCAAAGTGTGACTCTGGCTAAAAGCATGAAAAATGTATCAGAAGAGGGTATCCACATGGTGTCTTTTGTCCATCTAATCCCACATGCCTCTAAGTGTGTGTCTCACAGTGAAAACATCTCAGTGCCTTCTCTGGCTTTTAGGACTGCATTGCTGAAAACAAAAATCATCTTTGATCCACTGTAAGCATTCAGGGGATTATATATATATATTCAAAACTAGGCAATAGTTTTTGTCTGGCAGGCCTTTAATTATCATGAGAGCTCTTCATCCTTTTCTTGAAAATCCTAATTTGCAGATGTTAAAATTTTACTAAAAATAAATAAAAGAAAGGGGGAAAAAAGGCAACCTAGCCTATAACCTGCTTTTCAATCACTAACCAATAATGTCAAAGTGAAAACAAATATCGGATTAGGTTATAGAAAATGCATTTAAAGCATTGTATTTGATAATAGTAATCAAATTCTTATAGTCATACTGAGTAGCATTCTCCTTCCAAAACTTTAGTCTCATTAGATGTCTGTCTCTTATCCATTAGTTTTTTTAAGTTTTTTTTGTTGTTATTTTAAATATCTACCAGTTCATCCATCTATTCACCCATCTATATCTCTATCTGCCAAGATATCTTCTAAAACTAAAGAGAGAAGACTTCGCAAATATTTCATCAGAACACTCCCATGGTAATGAAAGCAAATCGAAATTAAAAGAAAGTAAGTTTATCTTTCAGGCTTGAAATCAGCGACACCTCTACCCTTTGAATTGATTTCAGCTCAGTACAATTTTCTGTTTGCTTCCTGACTTTTCTGGGCATTCTTTTGATAATGAGACAAAGCACATCGCTTTGTCCTCCAAAGTAGCACAGTAATGTTAACACAAGGAGTTTTGATTTGAAAATCTTTATCTTGCATAATTATACATTCAGTCCAAGACTCCGCGCTAAGGAGAAGTAAACTGCTTCTCTCCCCCAGTTGTCATGCTTAGGGGAAAGGCCAGATGGGTCCAGTAGCTAAAGCTACAAAAGTTGCTCTCGCAGGTCTTTTGGTGGGACGTTCAATATTATTGCATTCCTAATAGCAGCTGCTTCTGCTTGAACTCAGGGTTATGAAAGACAAACTACCTTAAATGGTAAATCATTAAACATCAGCTGAGTTAAAGCACTGTGGTGAATTTCCCTGCTTAAATCACCAGCATCTGTCTTCTCACATGCAGGGAGTTGCTTTTTACAATCATGCAGTCAAACACTGACAGAAGGGCCAAGACAAAAACCACACAAAAAACCTCAAATAGCATCTTTTGGGTTTGGAGTTGGTGAATAAATGATCATCAACAAATATTCAGCAGTGGAACTAAAGCCCAATATTGCATTTAACACAGCTATCAAAAATTGAGGAATGCGTAATCCCTTTAGAGCCTCATTTTTTTCTCTTATGAGTTTATTCTTCGGGAAAAGAAAAACAACTGTTTAAATTATGTCCACCTAATACCTTAGATTTATTGCAAAGCCTACAATTTGCTGGTTTCCTTTTACTATTGATCCTCCTCTTAACTTAGGTGGATGTGAACATCATAACTGGAGATAAAGCTCATACTGATTCAAAATTAAAATTGTACCATAATGGATGCTTAAGGTAGGGTTTCAGGACTCTTACAAAAGCACTTCTCATATCTTCTTCAGTTGGGCAGCGAAATAATCTCAAATGGCAATTAGAACTATAAAATCCCACTCCTTGCATGACTTGGATTTATAGTAGTATGATCACAAGTAGCTACCATCAGACAAAGGTCCTTTCTCTATCTGTGGGCTTGTCTTGTCGCTGTCATTATAGTATCATACCGGACTCATACCATAGCAACATACAGAGGTAATCACAGAGCAGCTCAACTACATAATCTTTTCAACCTCTCCTGAATATATAGCCTTGCAATAAAGAGCAAATGAAAATCTAGAATTCACTTTTAGGTTTCCAATTACTCTTCTCTCTTTGGCATAAGTCAGATTTCCAGGGTTCTACCTTCAAAATTTGGGGGAAAAAACATAGTTTAATTGCATAGATTATGATCTACCAATCATTTTTATGGCATGTTTATTTTGAAAATGTACCCAGTCATGTCAGTCCCATACTGTCTCAGCTGGGAGCATATTACCTTCTACGGCTATCAGAAGAGGATCTAAAAATCTTCTTAGTAGTTTTATTTACAGTTTCATTTCACTCAACATATGAAAGGAAGAATTTTGCTTTAATTTCTTCTAAAGGAAATCATAAAATTATCTTTATATTAACCATAAAACAAATGAAATTTTCAGGAGAAAATTATCTACTCTCTACTTATTACAATGGTATCTGAGTCTTTGAAAAGAACACATATTTTTAGGTCTCAACCTTCTTTCTTGATAGGAACTGTCATATTTTATGAGGTTTAAAGATTTATTTCATTATACAAATGAATGTATTATTCCGTGCTTTATTAATTAACACCTACATTCAGCAATAACATCATGGAAGATCTTAGGTGCACACAACCATACTATTGTTTAGGAAAGAAACAATTACACTCTTTTTTTTTTTTTTGTGGTCCCGGGGATCCAACTCAGGACCTTGCTCTTGCAAGGCAGGCACGGTGCCACTGAGCTAAATCTCCAGCCCTAAGAAACAATTATACTCTTGTAAGAAATTACAAGGATCTGAAAGATCATCTGGTCTGACTTGGGCTAATTATCAGCTATGCTATCATTTTTCATCAGTATACTGAGAATAACAAGACTTAGCTCACATGTGTATGAGAATCAAATAGTGCTTATAGCATACTTATTAGACTGCCTAGCATATATCAAGTTCTTAGGATAAATGAAATGTTGCTTTTGTCCTCAAATACATGCCATGTATTTTAAATCTTTATTATATCATTTATCATGTATCTACCACTCTCACCCTTGTCCCTGCCACCTTCTGTGTTTACCAAAAAGACTGTATTTTACACTTTTTCGTTCTGTGTGTTTTATCCACTGGAAATCTTTCAGACACCATCCAGTGAGACCAACTTGCAAATATATTAACGGAAAACATATATGGCATGTGGTTACCTCTTCTGGGACATGAATAGACAAACAGAAAATGTCAGAGTGTTGTGTTGTAGGAGAAATATAAATCTTAGTGAACTGCAGGACATGATTTGCTAACATGAGAAAGGAAAGACAACAATTTTGACAAAATTAAACTTAACCCTGTGGGACATGGTTATTCCCACATTGCTTGCTTTTAAAATTTTATAGGCCTGTACTTACATTCAGGTCAAACTAAAAATGCTCAACCACCACTTAGCGGCATTGGAGGGTGGATTCAGTTGGCAGGCAATGCCTGGGACACTTTGCAGAATACAGGACCTAAATCTGTGATTCAAGACTGACTTAATCTATTAAAATACATACAGCCCAGACAGCCCAAAATATTCACTAGACAGAAGGGAGGCTCTAGACCAGAGCAGCTCACGGGACTGAGAGGAAGGAGGACTAACTAGTCTATCACAGAATCTGTAACTCAGATTCTGGATGCTGACCAAATAGCACAGTGACACTGGGGTAAAGTTCAGCATCTTTAGCAAGGAATTCTTCCTAGGGTCTTCTTCTGAAAATAATCTTATACACATATACGCACTGTATAAATGATGACGTCAGAGGATTAAATGTGTCACGTTAAAATGCCACCAAAATGTGAAATCAAAGCACTTAATTAATTCTCAAGCTACTTAGGCTAATTTCATTAACAGCTATGTCATTCAACAAGCCATGCTAGGGGCCGGGGATTTAGCTCAGTGGTTTCGCCAAACCATGCTATTACTGAAGCCAAAGTTAAATTGCTCTTTTTAAAACATATAGAGCCAATCTTTAAAGAGCTTTACAAAAATGAAAGAACTGGACTAATTTTGCCTCCATCTCATCCTGAGGAAAAAGTAATCTATCTCCCAACATATCAGGCTTCCTCTAACCTCAGTCATTCTTATCTATAATAGCTAAAAAGTTCCAAAGCACACTATGTTTTAGCATTATATTGCACACTTCACTTCATAAGGGCACTTCAATTTCTTTTCCTTTCTGGAGGAAGATTAATTTCTTCACCAAACATTCTAGACCTTTGTTGCTTGGAAGGAGTCACTTGTCCACCAGTGGACAAGCTCTTTATGGAAGTCCCAAGCTCGGGTGTCAGACAGCATCCCAGAAAGGATGACGCATCCTCCTGCAAGTGCCATCTGTTGAGTGTTTTCCCGACAGCTGTATCACTTGACCATCACCAGTGTAGCTAATCACAAGAGGCACGAAGGAAGTGCACAGCCGTGAGGCATGGAGGAAAATTCCATGTTCGTCTGTGAAACAACTTTGCTTTTAACTGCACCATAATGATTTTCTAACAGACACAGTGGTGTGTAGTGTAGTCTTAGGGCTGATTTAAAGCACACAATAAACCACAGTGCGGCTGAAAACCCAACTGAGACTTAGTGCCAGGAAGGTTTTTGTCCTACTTGAATACTTAAGAGCATTTCCACCAGCTACTCTGTCCACAGTCTACTTTCACCAAAAATAACTGCCTCTGTCATTGTGCCTGAGAAATTCTTAAATGTAAATGCACATGTTTATTTTAAATATCAAAGGAGTGAAGCTTTGGATTTATTTTTAGCCTCCATCATATACAATCCTACGATAAGACAAATTTGTCATTAGGTGGATAATGGCCCTAATTCTCATTTTCCTCCTTTTTTTAAACCACTGGACAATTTTATTTACCCTTCACTGTAAAAGTCTATCCAATTACCTTATTCTATTAATGTTTATTTTAAAAAAAATTCTCTGGCATAGCAGTTCCAATGATGTTGAAATGGTGGAATTACCTGGTCAGACACTGCAATATGCTGGTTTGACATTGAAATCCTTTATTTCTTAATGGGAGAAATTAATATAAATACTAGTAATTACCATTATTTGAGGACCCACGATGAGGTAGGTGGTCTTCATCTCAATACTCCCTAAGTTTCCACTAAAGATTTCAGTCAAAACGTATTTTGTGTGAAAGTCTAATTCTCTGTTTCTGGGAATCTAGTTGTCAGAATATGATGGATTAGTCAGCAGAAGCTTTCTAAATCCCCCATCTCCATTCTGAAGCCTAAAGGAATAAGAGAGGGAGAAAGGGAGAGAGAAACAAAGGGAAAGAGAAAGACAGAGAAGGAAACATCAAAAGATTTGCATTTTCATTTATTACCATTTATTACTTTCCATTTGTTACCATCATTATTATAATAAGCAACACAAGTAAGGTATGGTGACACATGCTTGTGATCCCACCACTGTGGGAGGCTGAGACAGGAGTTAGATCTGGGCAATTTAGCAATTTAGCAAGAATTTTCTCTAAATAAAGAGGGGGCCAGTGATTGTAGCTCAGTGAGAAGATCCTGGGTTACATCCCCAGTACCAAAAAAAAATAGAATAAAGAAAAAGAAGGGCCAGGGATTTAGCTCAGTGGTTCCGGTGCCTGCCTCGCAAACACAAGGTCCCAAGTTTGATCCCCAGTACCAAAAAAAGAAAAAGCAAAAGAAAACTCTAATAGACAACCTCATATTTAAATATATATATAAATATTTTATAAGCACATGTCTGTGCACACACAGTGCCATGTTTCTACTCTCATTTCCTTCATCTATTACCTGCTCTCATTTGTTTGTACACCATCTTGTTACTATCTTTACTACTCCTCTCAAAAATGTGACAGCAAGAGCACATTTAGCTCCAGCATAAAAAGAAAAATCTGAAAATTCTGCCGGGTGTGTAATGGTGCACACCTCTGTTCCCAGAATCCTGAGGCACTGAAGCAGAAGGATCGCAAGTTTGAGCCCAGCTTGGACAATTTAGCAACTTAGCAAGACCCTGTCTCAAAATGAAAGATACAGGGCTGGGGATTTAGCTCAGTGGTTCCACCACCTGCCTCACAAGCGCAAGGTCCTGAGTTCAATCTCTGGTGCAAAAAAAAAAAAAAAAAATGCAAAAAAGGCTGGGGATGTAACTCAGCATGAAGGCCCTAGATTCAAACCCCAGTAGTACCCTCCCCACTAGAAAATGGAAAGGAAAAATCCGTGCTGAACTTGCTTTGGATATATTTTTCAAAATGAACATCCAGAATGAGCCCCACAGTCAATGTAGGGGAGAGAAAGAAGCATCTTTCCCTCAACCAGCACGCGTTCCATGGCTGACAACCTATGACAGAATAACAAGAGAAAAGCACACAAATTGTCCACCTACTCAAATGAATTTGGAAAGCAAGGGACAGGGAGAAAAATTTTACCTTCTCCTCTCCACTGGGGACCACAACCAGAGATCTGGGACAGACAGCCTTGGTGAAAAAATTCTTACCAGATCAAAAGGGATGTCTCGCTGCACCATGTCGGACACAGAAATTATAGGGGACCAAAGGTAATATATCTTTGTCATCTATCACAAAGTTAATGGTTCATGAACCTCTCACAGAAAGACAAATTAATGAGAGAAAAGCATAACAAATTTATTTAACCAAAGTTTTCTGTGGGATAGAGGCTTCAGAAATGGAAACTTGAAGACTGAGGAAAAACTGTCTTTCTGTGAAGAAGTTTGATAAAAAATGGAAAATCATGTAGAAATATGATCAGACAAAGAGGAAGTCTGAAATAGTATTATAATAATAATAAACTGAGGGAATATAGTAGGCCTTTTGTTTTGTTTTGTTTCATTTTTTTCAGATTTTTCTTGTCCTCTAGGTATAAGCAGAATAGCTGTCACATGAGGCTTTAAGATCTACTTTTTTTTTTGTACTGGGGATCGAACTCAGGTCCTTGTGCTTGCAAGGCAGGCAGCGGAACCACTGAGCTAAATCCCAGGCCCAAGATCTACTTTTAGGGGAGTTAACTCAGAGAAATTCCCTATGACTGTGTTTCAGGATGAAGGGTATGAGACAGCCAGAGAGAACCTATGCTCCTATCGTTTTCTTAATTTTCTTCATCTTAAAATACCTAGCATGACAAGGAGCTCTATTTCTGGATATCAAGTCCAGAGCCCAGATATGTATTAGTATTTTTCAAGAAAAACATGAATCACTTATCTAGGATGCCCATATGGCACAAAAGTTTGAAACAGACACTTAATGAAACTTCCTACCTCTGTTTGTGAATTATCCATATTGCATTTCTAAGCCAGTTTTTCCCACAATGCCCCATTGTTCCTGGTCTCAGAGCTCCTCCATGAACCTGTCTTCCTGCTTCTACACCTTCACAGTCATAATTATGAGTAGTGCATTGTGCTGTCACCAGGAGGCTACTGTTACCATCTTTTGTTCAATAGATATTTGTACATTAAGGGTAGGTAAACATTCTCTCATTTAAGAAAAATTGCAAACACAATTCAAGGTGTAAAAAGCCACATGGTTAGTATTAGTATATGTGCTGCAGAAGTGAATACAGCCACATGTTAAGAAGGAAAGTGTCAGGCCGGGGATGCGGCTCAGTGGTGCCACGCCTGCCTTGCAAGTGCACGGTCCTGAGTTTGATCCCCGGTAACAAAAACAAACAAACAAAAAGCGAAGGAAAGTGTTGGGGCTAAGAAAAACAATACCCCAAAATACGGCACTTTGGCATACTGAGTACAGCACTGTAAACTGAAGGGTAGAAAAAGGTCTCAGAAAGCCTCTGTCTGACATTTTCCTGCCATCTTATACCTCCCCACACACATACACACCCCAAAGCAATTCATAGGACCAGAGTTCCTCTTCTCCAAGGTAGGTCATAAAAACAGGAAATATTATTTTGACCTTTTCCTGGCAATGAAGAAATTCTCTGACCTACTTTGTCTAATTGTACCTGGAAGCTCTTGCCCCACACCTGAAAGAAGGGAAAGGCATGCTACAGAGTGATAAAGATGAGTAGGACCAGGCACGGTGGCTCATACCTGTAATCCCAGCACTCTGGGAGGCCAGGGCAGGGGAACGACAATTTCGAGGTCAGCCTGGGCAGCAACTTATTAAAACCCTATCTCACAATAAAAATGTTTGGTAAAGAGCTAGGGATGTAGCTCGGTGCAAAGGCTCTGGATGCAAATACCAGTACTACAAAAGATGCCCGGAAGGAGAAAAGCCCTGCTGGGCTGACCCTTTCTGTCTGCTGCCATTGGATCACATCCTTTTGCCCAAGCACATCTGTCTATGACCAGTTGATCCTCATTTGTGCACTGTCCTGTTACTACCTGTTACTGCTGCTTGGAGCTGTAGTTTACGTTTCTCCAGGTTTGATTCTTCATCAAACATAAAAGTAGTTTTTGGGCTGGGCATTTAGCTCAGTGGTTTCACCGCCTCCTGCGCAAGCACAAGGACCTGAATTTGATCTCCGGCACCAAAAAATAAATAGATAAATAAAAATAGTTTTCCCTGGTTTTCTTTGAGTCTTCATCTTTGAAGTCCCCTGAGACATAAAATTTCGACTACAGGAATGTATGCTTTTCTCTTGTTAATTTCTTTTCTTTTATGGGAGTGTCTGAGTGGCCTTTCGGATGTGTAGGAAAGGTATCACATCTCTACCCTCTGGGAGCCCTCATCCATGTACTTCAGCGATTTTCAGGGAGAAAAGAGGTGTATATCTCTAGGGCTTGGGGGGGGGCGGTTCTTTTGGCAGTGTTAGAGAATGATCCTAAGAGGGTATATATATTGCTAAACAGCCTTACTCTGTTTTATGACTATTTCTGAATGAGTAGTCAACCCTGATTTCAGCCCCCTTTCAGTTTGTCAAAAATCTTACGAATCACACCTCTCATTCCTGCTCTTTGCAGTGGCTACAGGAAAGAACCCACGCACCACAAGTCTACTTCCTTCAGTTGTGCCCTGACCTCTTCAGTCTCCCTTCAAACAGTGATTCCTACTCCTAACAGCGCAGGCGCTGTGGACCCTGTTTCCTGTCCACAATAAAATGAGGAAAATAAGAACTATGAAATCATACACACACATGAATGGAGCAGACAGACGTACACACGTGCCTGGCAGTGTTTGGGGTGGTGGAGGAAAGGAGGTGAACAAAGACAGATTGTCCTTTCTGTTTTAATGGGAGAAAGAGCCAATGAGCAAAGGAATCCTATATCGCCAGGTAGTAACAAGTCCTTGGGAAGTGGGGAGGGGGAGGGTTTGTGGGCACTTGGGCTGGGAAGAAGGGTCTCTGCAGGGTGGGCGGGGAGCCCCGCCTCTGTGGTTAGACTGGAGTGCGGAGGGGAATAGATTTCCAGTCAGTGCAGCGGGGCGCAGTGCAGGTGGCCAGGGGCTTGGAGTGTTTCAGGAACTGGCTGCGTCTCCAAGCCTTTGTGGCTCGGTGGTGAAGCAGTTGCCAGCTCCTGGTTCTTAGCCTCTGAGGCGACGGCTTCCCTCTGCCCCCTGCACCTCCACCCATGTTAACGTGTCCTTGCTCTTGAGAAATGCTGCAGGCTTCAGCGTTAGTAGTTGCTGGTGGTTTTTGTTGTTCTTTTTTAAAGCAGCCTAACTTGGCAATACAAAATGTTGGCAGCCTCACATTGTTCTCTTTCTCTCTTTCTTTTTTTTTTCTAAGCCGATTCATGAAATACAAAACTCTGTTAAGTGCTGGCTCAAGGCATGTACAGGAACTGTCAAAGCTCCCCGTGGCCATGGCTTGCTCCATCTTCACCGGCACCTCAGAATTTAGCTGTTTGTTGTGTTTACTAATTTTGGTATGCACTATTTTATTTTCCAGGTTTATTCTGAAAGAACCAGATAGGCTGTGCTCCAGAATTTCCCATTTTATATGTTTGGCTTATTTTATTTTGGTTTAACATGAAAAGGTGGCAGTAAAAAGTACCTGTGATTCTTTAATAATAAAACAGCATGTCAGCAGGGCAGGTAGGGGAAATGGAGGCCTCCCAAGATCTTTTATAGTCTGACATCGAAATTGAGTTGGGATGTGGAGAACATCTGGAGCGATCCCTCTTTAGTTGCCCCGCCACCAAGTTTTTCTAAGGGATTGCCCTGTTTATTTTGCGTTTGTGTTTTAGGGGTAAGGTAGGGAAGCTAGGAGAAACTTTTTTCCTCATCTTTTTCTTCTTTTAGGGGAAAAGAGAAAATCAGATATTTACAAGGGAATTTACGACTAGTGGCCAGTATAACGAAGAAACCCCACTAAGCCTAACCGCAACCTGACAGAATGAAAAGTGAGTCCGGGGCGGCCGCTCACCACAAATCCCCACGAAACATGCCAGGAAACCAGCTGGAAGCGGGAGAGAGGCTGCCTTGGAAGGGCCACAAAGGTGGCCCCTGAGACCCTTGAGGTCCCATTCATATTCAAAGTGGGGCGCCCGGAGAGGGTCTCTGCGATCACTTTCGGGGGTTCTGGTGGAGCTGATTTAAAATGCAAAACCGCCTTCCATTGTAAACACGGAGACAAACTGGAAGCAGAGAGGAAATAGGATTTCACTGGGTGATTTTCAGTTTTAGGATTGAAATGGGGATGGGAAGAACAAAGCTATTTATCCCCCCCTAACTGAGATTGCCTGGCTTTTGTTTTGTTTTTTGGTAGGATATGTGAATGTGGACTGATACATTATTTCTTTAGGCTTCAATGCTAATAAGGCATACTTCCCACAGAATCTGACAGAAAGGATGAATACCTCGCCCTGCTAATGGTTAATTTGTAGTGGCATGTGTATTTCTTGAATGTTCATGAAGATTTCTAATCATCAGCACACAATTGGGCTCTTTCTCTTCCTTTTAAACAGAACAAAATGCCGAGAGGGCAAGAGGTTTGGGGTGTTGTATTATCCTTCAGTCAATGTATTTACTACCCAAAAGTTATTGCTAATTTTTCTCTACCTCAGGAACAAAATTGAGCTTCAGCAAATAATTTAGTACTGACCACACTTTAAAATGTTTATTGCTGTCGAATCTGTCACTGATTGCATCAAGCCCCAGAGATGCTAATCTATCTTGTGTATTTGAAACTCCTCTGGGAAACATATATTTGGGCTTACTGCTGCGTGAACATGACTGTTAGGATTACGGAGCCCATACATAGTGAAGAAAAGCAGCATTGCTTTTCTGACTGCAAAGTAAACAATGGGCCGATTGTCAGCTTACACATTGGGGCCGACAGCCCCACTGCTGAGGAGCTGTATGTAAAAACCACAATCAGCAAGCAGTTTTGATGTTTTCTTCTTGAAGCTGGATGTTGTCAAGGATTCAGATGAGCCACCCCAGTGAGTATGCAGGAAACAAAACAGGATATTCTTGTTGAAGGACTGCTTTCTGTAATTATGTTGATTTTTTTATGCAACACTTGAACTTTTAAAAACTCAAGGACGCCTAAGAAGTACTCCAGAGGAGAATAAATAATTGGGAATTTTGTCTTAAGTGAAATGTTATCCTGCGTTCTTAACAAAATTAACTTGTTTGTATTTGTGATTGGGTGTGCGAATTAAGTATACTTAGACCGGGCCTGTTTCATCTCCCTTCGCTGTCGCCCACTACCCATGCATTTCCAGGAGGTCAAGTTGTCTTTCCTGCTTGGAAAAGCCACTGTATTGTATAATAGTCTGACAGGAAAGTTTCAAGAGTACCAGGAGTTTCCCCTGGAAGGTTTGAGGGGTGGGTGTGGGGGATGTAGCACATCTGTAAACCTTCCCTTTGAGCTCTCAGGAGCTGTCCTATTGTTGTATACACAACGTCTTCAGAATGGAAAGGGCTAAGCCAAACTGTAAATATCATGCGGAAAAACATCTTTGCCAATGCACACCCTGGGCTTGCTGGGAGCATTGTGCTTTCCGATGCCCTTCCTCACTGAGGAAGGGATGTCTGGCTCACGGAGTTGCTGGTCAACGCTATCAGGCTACAGACATCCGGTCACTCCTTCCCCACCCTAAGGGCAACTCTGTGTATTAGAAGAGGGATGTCCCATATTTGTATGCCAAGAAATTTGATTTTGTGACAATTATTTGCCCTCAATTTAAGAAAATTACTTTGTGCTCCCTTTCTTTTATTTAATCAAAATGCCATGCAATTTCCTATTTTACTTGAATAATTCTCTTAATTTTACAACACAATGAAAGGATTATAGATTAGTGCAGGTCAATCTCCTCCATAGCCTCCTTATTTCTCTAAGATTCCAATCCACAAAAGGTCACAGACATCCTAATACTTCCAGGCCAAGGACACCACTAGGTGCTTTGTTGGGAAAGCACCTTAGCTGAGTGATCTTATTCCAGTGGAAATGGGCCAGAATTTTAACCATTGTGATTCAAAGGAGAAGTTGGAATGTTAGCTAAGAGATAGTGAACCCTGGGAATAGTGACCTCACTCTAGGGACTTGTGATGTAGAGTTTAAAATGCTGCTTGAGAGTCAGCCCACCAGGGTTGGAATCCACATTCCGTCATTTGGCAAGCATTTTACTGAATTTGTCTTTTCCTTGGTTTTCTCATCTGTAAAAAAGGAAGATTATACTTATTCCAGTTACACATCACTGCATACCAATCCTCAGCGAAATTTAGTGCCTTAACAGAGCTATTATTTTCTCTCACTTTTCTTTGGCCTGACTGGGCTCTATTGGGTTGTTCTCAGGGGCCACCATTCTGATGCAGGTAACAAGAATGGGCATCTGGGGCCAGGCATTTAGCTCCTGGCACTGCACTTGCCTTGCAAGCTCAAGGTACTGAGTTTGATCCCCAGTACCAGAAAAGAAAAAGAACAAAGCAGAAGGTGTCGATCGCCTTAGGGGGTAGACAAGGAACCTAGTGCGTTGTCTCTTCTGCCCTACCTGATCCTCAGCCAAGTCAGGAAGCCCAGCCCAGCTTCAGGAGGAGAGGAAGTGAACCTCACATCTCACTTATGATATAGGAGGAAAATAAATAATTCCCAACCTGCTAGATGCCAGATACTCATGGCTCCCAAAATCAAAGAGTGAATGCTAAGGAACAAATAGCAATTATAGTATAATCTTCAATTTACTGCTTATCTCTCAGGAAGGTATGTAGGCCTGGTCATTCCATCTTTATCTTGAGGCCTGGCTATCGGCAGATGCACCTCCAGCCACAGTTGTAATGTGTTTATGTTCTCATCTTTTGTACTGGCTCCCACCAGGGCCTAGGCTGCCTGTTGCCTGTAACATTTCTACCTAACCTAGCTGTCTATAATAATTAGAAGAGTAGGGCCAGGGATTTAGCTCAGTGGTTTCGCTGCCTGCTGTGCAACCGCAAGGACCCAGAGTTCAATCCCCGGTACCACACACACAGAAAAAAAAAATTAGAAGAGTAAATTATTAGTAGTAAATAATTTTCTGCCATTCCCAATCTACCTCAAGTATAGTATCACCCACTCAGAGTTTTGTGAGAATTAAAGGAATTAAGCCATTTAATATACCTAGACCAGTGGCTCACACATGTAATATATATTCAGTGAAAATTAGCTATTCATGATGACGCACACCTGTGACCCCAGCACCCTGGGAGGCTGAAGCAAGAAGATTGTAAGTTCAAGCCCAGCCTGAGCAACTTAGCAAAACCCTGTCTCAAGATAAAACATAAAAAGGGATGGAGAATGTGGCTCAAAACGAGTTAGCTGTTACTTTCTAGGTTCATATTCTATTTTAGGTTTGTTTATTGTATATATCACTATCTCACCTTAATTTTTATTTGTGTATGTCTGTCTGTATGTGTTTATTGTTCTTCCTACCCAAATACAAATTTAACACCTATAGAAAGCTGATTTTTTTCCAGGGCTTGAAGAGTGTCCATTAAATAATGAAAGTGCCATAATAAGTACTTAATAACTGAATGAGTGAATGAACAAAAACAAAACTGGAGGAGATATACATTCTGGATGTTTGGCTGTGGAACAAGGGAGAGTTTGGATGTGGAACATGGAGGATTATGTGCAGAGTGGTTATGAGTAGTTTAAGCATATTAAAATTTAGACTGAGGGCTAGGGATTTAGCTCAGTAGTTTCAGTGCCTGCCTCAAAAGCACAGGGTCCTGAGTTTGATCCCCAGTACCAAAAAAAAAAAAGGCTGAATACCTTCTCTCATCCAGAGCAACTTTGTGTGTGTGTGTGTGTGTGTGTGTGTGTGTGTGTGTGTGTTGCTGGGGATCAAAACCAGAGCTTTGCACATCCTAAGCAAGCAGGCTCTCACTGAACTACACACTCAGCCCTCATGTGAGTCAGTTTTAATCTACAGCTGTCCTTGAAAACACAAAATATATGACCCAGGCCTACTTTCCCTCCAAAATTGGCAAAATTAGAAAATTGCATGCTGTCACCCACGGGCCTTACAACTGACAGGTCTGGGCTTAAGCTTCTACTCTGCTCTTCGCTTGGCTGTGTGACATAAAAAGTTTTTGACTTCTCTGAGTTGTAAAGTCAGATAACGAGGCACACCGCATGGGATTCCTATGAGAATTAAATACAGATGACAAAGAATTTCAATAAAAATACTGAATATAATTTATAAAAATGTACAAATCCTCAAAAATAATGAGACTTTATTGACATGAATTTTATTTTATTTATACTTTATGTAAGATTAAATAGGTTTTTAATTTTTAATTTTAAAAAATCCTCTTATGTTTCCAAACACATTAGAAAATATCAAAATAATATGAAGTTTGTCTTTTATGAACTCAACATTCAATGTGTTAATATATAGACACAGAAACTAATCTTCCTACTCCACAAGTCTTAGACAAAGAAATTGAAACTAAGTACTGAATAAGTTTTAACAACCATTTTAAAAAATAAATGTTTATATTCATCAAGAGAAATTGTGAAAGGGAAGTGAACATCATGTTAGAAGAACAATTTCCAGGAATTCATGGGAAATTCCCCAGCCTCAGTCTCTGTGGTGAGGATATCCAAAGGTAAATTCCTTAATTAACCAAATGCTGCGTGTTAAATAGTTCAATAAATTCAAAGCACACAGAATTTGGGGGGAAAAGTTTTTTAAATTTTTTTTGCAGTGCAAAGGATCTGATTAGACCCAGGATCTCACACATGCTAGAAAGTTTTCTAACATGGAACTACATCCCCAGCCCTACTTTGGAGAATTTTTAAAGGGAAAATATTACTTGGGTTTTTTTTAGAACATTAATTGTTTTTTAGTATTTTAAAATCAGTTTATTGACTCAGATAAGTATAGCAATTTATTCTGTCAGAACGATAGGAAATATGAATTAATAATACATTTAAATCAAGATGATTGATTTTTAGGTAGACATATATGTTTGTAAAAATTCGTGATGGGCAGTTTGGGCAAAAGTTTTGTCTATTTCTTTGCTTTGAAAAAGCTTCTAATACTTCTTACATTGAGGCTGAGTGTGTAGCTCAGTGGTGGAGGACATGCTTAGCATGCATTTGGCCCTGAATTCAATGTCCAGCACTGCTGAAAAAACTAAAAATCAAATCATTTCTTCCGTTGAAATATTGCTCTGGAAGGCTGGGGGGGGAAAGGTGGTGGAACAAAGAATCATGTCTTCAAAGAGAAAATGCTCATCACACATGTTGCATATTCCTAGCTGTAGATAGTACAACATGTATTCAGCACTTGGCTGCAATTGGATCAAATTGTTAGGGTTCATCTCTTTAACAGACATTGGCATTCATGTCGTGCCTATAACTCTTGTATAGAAGTGCTAACAAAAGTAATTTGGGGTGTTTTCTATTTCTCCTTTCCATCCCTTAGCCCTTCAGAGAATGACTACAATTCTACTTCTTCAAATTGTAAATCCAGATGGTAAGAATTCTCAATAAAACATGTTCATAAACATTCACCTGTTCCTTTCATATTCATAATAATGATAACAAATACCTATAGTTTGGAGTACAATTTTTTTTCGATCTATTCAATGGAGACAAAAGGCTTTTAGGAGAATTTCAATGTCCACTCTAATATTTTTGGGGGGAAGTACGGGGGATCAAACTTGGGTCTTTATGCTTGCGGGGCAGGTAGCAGAACCACTGAGCTAAATCCCCAACCCTCCACTCTAATATTTCAGTTGCTGAATAAAAACACTGTTCTTCCCTCACTTAAAAAGATTCATCACAAGGGTTAAGACCAGAGGAGGAGGGAGTGTCTAGTCTTCTGGAATCACAAATGTACAAACAAGAGAATAATTTTTCTCTACTGATTTTACAGGAAAAAAAGAAAAGCTTTTTTTTCACACTAGGCAAACAGCAACTGGTTTAGTGTCATAAATTTACATATCCTAAATAGTGCCAGTATTTAGGCAGATTAGATTAACAGGCCTTGCATTATCATCCAAGGCAAAGAGAAAAAAGGCAAATATATTCAAAGTCATCTGGTTAATTGGAGGAGATGGGGAGATGAAGTTGCTTCGATTAAGTTCTTTTGGAACAGTTGCAAGATCCACAAAATCTGTTTTTAGCTCAGTCATTCATCCTGTTGGGTTGTGATGTGTTTTCAATTTAATGATAATTGCCCTTTCCATTTCTTTGATAATTGCCCTCTCTATTATCATTTATGGAGATCCAAATTATAAATCAAGACAAGACAGCCAGAAAAATATTATGATTGTCCCTTCTGAGGCCACAGCAAACTCAAGTAACACTGCCAGAGTTTGAGAGCTATTTTCATTTGCATGTTTCTGAACATTTTATTTTAGGGTCCAATGGTTTTCCTAAAGAGTAGGATGCAGGATAATAATAGAGCTGAATGATAATTGTGGACAAAGGATACAAATTTAGCTCCAATTCAGGTTATAAGCTTGTATTTGAAACCAGAATCTTGCTCTTCTGACTGAAAGCAAGGCATGGAGTCAGCCACAAATATTTGCCGTCAGTCACCTGAGTCCCCGTGGAAGACATTGCCCAGCCATTTCCCAGGGTCCCTCTCTCTGTACACTCTACCACTGTGGGAAAAATGTATTTTTTTCACTGAACAGTCTCCATGATCAACACCAAGAGATGTGTGGAAAGATATGAGTGAGCTTTTAAGATTCCAGGAAGCTTCTCCCAAAACAAAAGAGGGAAACCAAAATGCATACCCAAGAATGGCTCTTTCAGATGTTACAGTGCTCTGCTAACAGCTTATACCTGCTTGGCAGGTCCCATTGTTTCAGGCTTTTGGCAACCTCTTTTCTCCCCTAAAGAGCCAGAATTAGAAATTAATTTGCAAAACTTTAGAATGAAATATTATATTAAAACTCAGGTTAAACATACAAACAAACAACTATGGGCAAATAACTATGGGATCACTTCCTAATTATTGTAGTGATAGAGGAGGAGTAGATGTAACTCCCAAACCAGCTAGATATCCAAAACGTGAGTTCATGTTCTCTAAAATTGAAGAATGAGTTCTAGAAATAACAGAGGTTAAGAGTAGGAAAAATTTATTGAGAGAAAGATAGCTTCTGTCTAAAAGAGACAGAAGGGGGACCAGAAAATGGGTTGCCCACCCACCCCACTTTTCAAAGGCATTTTATTGAGCAAAGGCATGAGGTAAGGTGGGTACAAAGTGGGAAAAACTATAAGATGCAATGGAAAATTACAAGGTGGGCATGAGGTGGGACAAAACCGTGATCACCCAATAAGATTACAAGTACAGTCACCCAGGTAATATTGCTTAAATTGGGCTCAAATGGGAAAAGGAGTCTTGTACAAGAAATTTTCGGAAAGGGAATGGGCTAGGGAGGTTGAGGTCTATTAAGAATATCAATCATAGGGCTGGGGATTTAGCCCAGTGGTTCTGTCACCTGCCTTGCAAGCTCAAGGACCTGAGTTCGATCCCCGATAGTACCAAAAAAAAAAAAAAAAAGAATATCAATCACTGCTATTCATCTCTAGGGGACATAGTACCTCTTTTCTTTTTATAATGCTAACCAGTGACTGTGCCTCAATTATTTTTGTATGCTGAGGGCCCAGCTTTGTCTAACTGCTTTACAATAATTTCTAACTAACTTAGCTATCTGCAGTAGTCCTATATTTTATTATTTTCCATGCTTGCTTGTCTTTATGTTTTACAGTGCTGAGGTCAAACCCAAGACCTTCCCCATGCACACTAGAGAGTGCTCTACTGCTGAGCTGCCCTCTTCAGGGTAGACTATCTTACTCTATGTTAGAAGTACCATATAAGGTAGGGTAAGGCAGTCTCTTCCTAACTCTGTATTCTGTGACCTATATTAGTAGCTAATATAGTGAATATTAGAAAATAATACTAAATATGGTATTCATATCATCTTTATTGTGAAATGCTACAAATCAGTGCTCTTCTCCCAGCCAGGGATTGGTAAGCATTTTGCAGCCCATCTTGGACAATAATAGTTTTGTGAAAGAAAACACTTCGGAGCAGGATGGGCTGTGTTTCTTTTTGGCTCAATAAGTTCTCTAAAGTTCTCTAAGGTATAATTTGTCATTTTCCTGCTTAATACCCTGAAAAATGTTTTACTACTCTTACAATAAAGCCCCAAATCCTTAGGGGTTTTTTTCCCATATCTTTGCCCCAGATTTCTTTAAACTCCTTGAATCCCCCAACCTCCTCTGCCTAAAGGCCTCACACGGGACCGCTCTTCTTTTCTTTCTTTGTCCTGATAACTCCTACCCTTTATTTAGGTCCAGATTGAAACGTCACTTTCTCCAGATAGACTTCTTTGATAGCAGTCCTCTCTACCTCCCATAGTAGAGGTCAGGGCCCTGGATTTTAAACTCCCATAGATCCTTTAGCCCTTTTCAAAAGTGTAATAAAATTGTATTGCCCACAGTTATTTGTTCCATGCGAGCCCCTCTTTCTTATCATCTATGTTGCTTACCCCTGTCGTCACTGTCAAGTTAGCCCAATGCCTGTGGACACCCACTTTGCTAACCTCACCTCCCAGCTTTAATCTGGAGGGTTTTTGTTTTACAAGAGCAAACTCTTTTTTCAAAAATCACTTATTCTGGCCTGGGGGTATAGCAGAGTGCTATAGCATTTACCTGGCATGTTTGAGGTTGTGGATTCAATACCCACTAGTGGAAGAACAAAACAACAAAAACTCTTTCTACCTGCACAGTTACTACAGACAGGGACTCAGGCTGAAACCTCTATGTTTGCTGTTGTTGTTGTTTCAGTTCATTTTTCTTCTTTTCTTTTGTTCGTTACCGGGGACGAACTCGGGACTTTGCTCTTGCCAGGCAGGTGCCTCGCCACTGAGACACATCCCCAGCCCTCATACCTGAAACTTCTCTGAATCTTGACTCTACCACTTCGGAGCTATGTGGCCTTAGCACCCTCCTCAGTCCTACATTTCCTACTTTTGAAATAGAACCAATAATAAAATCTACTTCCTAAGGATAGTTGTGAAATGTAATTAAATTCTGTAAAAGGGCTTACAGCAGTCCTGATCATGAAGGAATCAGTACTTAACTGTCTGATACTACCCCTGCCTGCTTTAACCCTAGTTAGACTTTTCCCTAGTTATGCTATTTCCCAGAATCCCCACTTCTGTGGAGTCTCTTGATCTCCTTCACTGTTGGTTGTTGCAGACCGTCCCACACCTTTAACTGTCTCTTCTACTGGAAGCACGCTGAAGTCTGCCAGCTCCTGTCTCTCCTCTAATTTATGACCTTACAGTTGCAGCTGCTTGCTGCCATCTTAGAGAGATACTGTGACACATCAGACACAATGTGCCACACCCAAATTCATCATTACCCCATCATCCTTCCTTTGACACCCCTGGTTTCCATAGTTGCATCCCAATTTCTGCAGAGAGGGCCGGAGTGTCTAATTTATCTCTGTCTCTTCCTTCTCTCTTACTGCACATCTCAGCATTTGCCAATTCCTATTGTCTTTGAAATACCTCTTGCATCTTTTTCTCCCTTTTAATTCCCACTGCTACCACCTCATCCAGGACCTCATTAATCTCTTTCTTGTCTCAACTGCAACAGTAACCTACTATACTATCTTCACTGTGTTAGACTCAGCGCAAACATACCAAGAATTCTTCCAGAAGGGTTAAATATCCATAAAGTGTTTCTCTCTCTATTTTTGTGATGTTTTATTGGTATCTTTTCTTTAGAACACCAGACCTTAATCAGCCGGAGTGCCTCTGTATCCTCAGTATCTAGTAACACTAAGTATTATTATGTACTATGAAATATAACC
This sequence comes from Heterocephalus glaber, assembly GCF_000247695.1. Next base: position 16,102,788 of record NW_004624742.1, on the reverse strand, counting down.
TATTATTATCATATAAGCAGGGTATATTATTAATACAAAATTTCATTATTGAAAATAATATTATTACATTTTAAATATTGCTAAAATTCTCGGTTGGGTTAATTATTGAATAAATCTGTTTCCTGTCCTTGCTTTGATCTATAGTACACACACTTCATCTACCTAAATTGGATTTCTGGTTCATTCACTCGCTGCTCAAATACCATCAGCATCATCAGCACTCCCGATTGATTGCTTTCTATCTATGCCCTATCCTGAAACAGGAGACCCCAATTAAGAGAATGACTCACTTCTACAAAAGCTCCAATCCACCCAGAATATTCTACCTACGAGTTGTTGTTTTAATTAAAGAAATGATATTAGATGTGATTGCAAAGCATCCTCGGGCTGTATTATGCAGGTCGCTCTTAGGCCTGCTCCTGAATAGGAGGTGTGCTTAGTTAGGAAGTAACTGTCATAGTCCAGGTAGGAAGGCTTCTGTCAAGGAAAAAAGATGCACATATTGAAATCAAAGCATTAAAGCTGTGGAATTGAGGGCTGGGGGATTTAGCTCAGTGGTTTCGCCGCCTACCGTGCAAGCTCAAGGACCCGAGTTTGATCCCTGGTAAAAAAAAAAAAAAAAAAAGCTTTGGAATTGCCCTAAAACTTTTCAAATTAGATTTTTTTTTTTCTTTTGCAAATGTGAGACAACCTAAGATGATCCTGAAGTTTTTCATTCTTAAACACCTTTCACTTCACCTCTTCCCCAGGTGAGAAGCCACTGGCTGCCCTCCACCTCTCGCCTGGCTTTATTTTAACTCCTGCACGTTTTTGGCCCTGAATTATGCATCCTTTTCTCAGTGTTTACTCATGATTAGCCTTTACTCTTTTGCATCTAGAAGATGAAAATGTGACTCTCATACTATTTGGATCTTACTGTTTCTTGAATCTCACAGAACTTTCCCCCTGTATTATAGTTTAAAATACTCTAAATAGGTTTGGAAAGTCCTGGTTTTGCATTTTGAACACTAATAGTCTCACTACATGAGGAATAGTAGTTACTCAAATATCAGACTTATTCATTAAAATGACAATGCTTTCAATACAGAAATGTTTTGAGAGAAATTGATTTCAGAGTTTGAAAAAACGAAAAGCTGAGTGTGTACCTGTAGTTCCAGCTGTTTGCGAGGCTGAAGTGGGAATATTACTTGAACCCAGAATTTGAAGCCAGCCTGGGAAACATAGTAAGACCTTGCCTTTTAAAGGAAAAATACTGTCTTTTTTTCAGGATATTACACCGAGAGCAACATTCTTCTAAATAGTTTTTATCCAACAATATTAATGAGGGTAGTATTAAAAGACTTATAAGCTCTGTGCTTAGAAACAAAGTATGCTCAAAGTAGCAAAAATTACTTATTTTGTACCTGTGATTACATTTAATCAATGTTGCCTTTCTTAGATTCACTCACAAAATTGGTACTATATGTGTTTTCTGTATTTAAAAGACACACATAAAAATTAACTCTCTCATTACCCCTAGATTACCCAAAATGCTTTTTGTTGAGCCTCACCCTAAATGAATAACCTCAAGAGAAAACACTGAAAGTCCCTAAAAGGCTGTGTTTTCAAATATAAAGACCCATTACAAAAGATAGAAGAATGGCTATCGGTCTGAGCGCTACATTCCCTACTGCAAGTATCAACAGCTACTCAACCTTTCTCCCCACAAAGGTGGCACAGTTAAACAGCCAATGTTAATTCCTTCTCCAAAGAGGAGCTTTCTTACTACGGATGATAATATCCCTCTTTTGCCAAATTGCATAAGCACATATGTCCATCACTTCTTTGAAGTGTTGATTCCATGTCTAGTACATAATCATGAAATGAAGAAAATTGGCAAGAGGACAACTTAAGGACTGCTTTAGCATTTTCAACCATACCCTCAGATTTTATCTCCTTCTCTAAGTATGGTTAACAAGAGCCGTTTAAAGGCTGGGAATGACTCTCTCTAGGAAATTTTCCTTTGTTAGTTTTCATAGAACTTTCCCAGCCCTGTTGGACCCTCACTATTATAAAGGGTACTGAGGAGCTCAATTCAGCATTAGACAGATTTGCCTTGGACTGTCATTTTGAGTCTGTTTACCAAGAGTGAGGTCTTTTTCTTTTTGGTAGCGGGGATCGAACTCGGGTCCTTGCACTTGCACAGCAGGAAGCAAAACCACTGAGCTAAATCCCCAGCTCAAGAGTGAGGTCTTATCAATGAGCCTCAGAGAAGTGTCATGTCAGGGTCACCCTGCAGAAGAGCACTGTGTCTGTTCCTCACCTACCATCTTAAGACCAAGGGTTGGAGCCTCATTCAGCAGCCTGATCAAAGCCTTTGATTTCAGCAAGGATTTTTTTATTCTTTTCCAATTCATGTTGAAAAACTAAAAATTACTGGTCTCCAAGAGCTTATTTTCTTGTTCCCTCATAGGTAACAAAGCAAAAGAGATCTGTATTTTTTATAACACACTTCAATCAAGGCTATGAGTGATATTTAGAAGCACATTTAAATTCAAGAAACAACTGATAACACATCTAACCTCCAGATATATCGGTCAGTTGCTGGGGATGTATGTCCATGGTAGAGTATCTGCTTAGCATGTGTGAGGCCTTGAGTTTACTTCCCAGAACCACAAAAAAAGAAAATGAAATAAAATATATAAGTGCTCATTCCATCTTGTGATTCTGTAGTTTAGAAATTCACTAAATAAGTCTTTTTAATAGGTAGTCATTTCTCGGTCAGGAATCTTGATTAACCTTATTTCTGTTTTAGGCGTGAGACAGTGCTGATTTTCCATTGCAGGCTTGAGACTCACTTGATAGAAAATCCATCCATCTACACACTGCTTAATTAGGAGTGAATTTTAAGTATTCAGAAGCTACATATAATACTTTGACTTTTAGAGACTAAAATGAGCAGGAGAGCAGTAATTAGTTAACAGGCCACAAGTTGGCTTCACCATCTCACTGCTTTGAGAAATTTAACCAATTGCTACATCTCACCATTTCTATCCCAAGTTAGCATTTTACCATTTTCAAGGTCTTTTTGATTGGAATAGGAATGCTCAAGTCAGAGAAAATGATATTCCTTGGTAGCTAATTAAATACCAATTGCTCAATTAGTAATAATAAATAATGTGCATACCATCAAAAATAAATGAGGTAAATGCACTCATTTTATTTTTTAAAGGAATATTTCTCAGCTATAAAAGAGGGCTTATCTGCAGTCCTTCCCTTGGGCAGCTATCTGAGGCCATTATGTCTTAAAGGTCAGAAGGTAAGAAAGTCTTGGGAGGCCTGTTTATAGTTGGAATTTTCCAGGCACTGAGAGAAGTAGCTAGTAGCTATTGCAGGAAAAGATCCTATTACCCGTAGGGGAAAAAAAAGTTTGTTCCTTTTATACTTGCTCTGAGCAGACCCTTGCTTTTCATTAGGAAATATATAACCTTATTTTGAATCATCAGCAAGTGGTTCCAAAGCCAGACAGGTAAACTTGTCCTTATGTTTGGGGAAAGAATAATTGACAACTGAGTGTCACTGGTTTTCAAGGATCATTAAAGTGAAAAAAACAAAAAGTTTGTATCATCAGATCTGAGCGATATAATTACCTAGGAGGAAAGGAAATTCCAGGGCCTTTTTAATTTTTATGCTTAAAACATTCCTTGGGTTCATGTTAATATTAACTTTATGAACTCCTTCTAGCCTTGTACATCTATCCTTCCTTCCTTCCCTTAACAGCTTGTTTCTGCTTTGCCCACAAACCTCGCTTTCCTGGAGGAACAGATGCTTAGCTTCTCAGGGGCAGAGCCTGGACCTTTCCCTCCTGTCACTAGCATGGAAAGAAAAGGGGTCAGTACGATGGTGGCAGCTTTCCAATGGTTGGCCTGTATTTTGATAGTTAAAGTAAGCGGGTGGCATCAATGGGCTGCCTTGTGACTAACAAGATAAGAGTGCAATTGATCTTTTTATTAACCCATCTCCCCAGGTGGGTGGCAGCCTGCTCCTCCCTCCTGGGTTCAACTATATTGTTCAATTCCAGGAATCATTGTAGACCATTTTGCTAATAACTAAAGCTCAGGGGCACAAACTCAGATATTCTATCTCACCTACATTTTATCCTATCTGTACCTCCAAACTGGTAAATGCCTTACTGATTTGAATCTGACACAAAACAACATTTAATGTGCGTGCTAATACGTTCACTGCTATTGAGCTTCTTTTCATGCTGAATTTGAACGGTGGGTTTTTTTGTCTTTCTTCTAGGTCACAGCACTTATTCTAAACCTTCCAACTGGTTCTGAAGAATATGGAACTTACATAGATTCCTAAGGTAAAAGATAAATTTCCGAGTAAGACATAATGGATTTGATTTTGGTATGAATTCAAGTATTGTCTAACTGTGTCATGCTTTATCTATCAGTGATTTTCTAAGTTAAGGCATTGGATAAGAGGGTCTAATTGTGATTCTGGGTAGCGATGAGGGAATAAGAAACTACATGTGTCAGGTTATCTGTCATATGTTGCTTCAGGCTGGCTACTTACCTTGATTTCTAATAAAAGCATTCTGGTGATTTTAAGAAGCTCCTGCCTTGGGGTATCCCTGGACATCACAAGGCACAATAGTCAAATGGAGATCAATTCCAATTGCATTTTCACAAATGAGGCCAGGAACTCTTGGTATGCATTTCTTGTAGCAGTAGGACAAGGCACAAAACATCCCACTGTGGCGGCTCCTATCATCACAGGTGGTAGGAGAGGAGTTAGCATGGGATAAAGGAGCCTATAGTGTATGGCCTCATTTCTCCTTACCTCAGTAGTCATCATCATCTGTTTTCCTGGTTTTGATTTAAAAGTTGTATGTTCCTAGGAGCTATCATTTCTATGTTAAGGTAGAGTCATAGAAGATCTGTGATTCCACCTATAGCAAAATGACCATAAGCCTAAGCTTTGGCACCAAACTAAATTCAAATGTGCATTATTTTAGTAATTCAACTGGTGATTTTGCCTTATTCCAGCTATATAAGTGGGGGCTTCAAATTTCTCATGTACAAAATGAGAAAAGTAACATTACCCATTTCAAAGATCTGTGGCATAATAGATACACAGTCCTTAAAATATTGCCTGCTACTGTATGTCTTAAGCATTAAACTTACTCTTTAAAGCACTGTTACTCCATCTCCTCACTCCATTTGTTTCAGTCTCTCCACTCCCCTTAGCCCACAAAGTTGGTAGTTGTGGGAATTATCATCATCATCATCATTGTTATTATTATTATTTTTTTTTTTTTTGGTACCGGGGATCGAACTCAGGACCTTGCATTTGCCAGGCAGGCACCAGAACCACTGAGCTAAATCCCCGGCCCTGATTATTATTATTATTTGATGGTGCTGGAAATCAAACCCAGGAAGTTGCTCATGTTAAATACACATTGAAAAAAAAAATACACATTAGACCTTGAGATGCATACCCAAGCCTGTGGGAATTACTAAAGAAACCAAACTCTCAAGTCCCTTTTAGCAGCCACTCTCTTGAAGGAGTTATATAATGCCTTCACAGAAATGCCAGGCAGGGAAATAGTTGGCATTCCATTGGCTTTTGAATGGGTCCTGCCTGGCCCTGCCTGCTGTGATGTGGAAAGTGACCTGAAAGTGAGGCGCCTGCCAGCTTGGCACACGAGGTAGTTGGGGAATCAATTAGAAGCCTCCTTGTCATTTCAGAAACACGCAAATACTCATTGGCATAGAGTTTCAGGAAGCAGAATAAAAAGGAAACTACAAAACAAAAAGCCTTTCAGAGGGATGGAAGCACTGTTCTCCCAAATCACAGCGATGATTATGATCGCCATTAGAGCTTAATGAGCATATATATGGCTAATGACTTCATCTCTCCAGCAGATTTGCCAAGAGTCCACGTTTCTATTCACATTCATCCTTCTCTTCTAGCAAGTGTAACCGTGGCAGGGACAGATCAGGAAGGAAGGGGTCATCTAATTTCTCCCTCCCCACTTAGAAAAAGCATATTTCTCAATTCCACCCTCCCCTTATTTCCCTGTAGGATGAAAGGTAGCAGATTAAAGAAAATAATGCTAGGGCTGTGGATTTAGCTCAGTGGTTCCACCGCCTGCTTCTCAAGCACAAGGACCCGAGTTTGATCCCGGGTACCAAAAAAATTTAAAAAATAAAAAAAAATAATGCTGAGGTGTGGCTTATAAAGCCCAGGAGCACCTGAGTTCAATCCAGACTTGACCATTAACTACTCTCTGACCTTGTTTGCTCATTTCCAAAATGTAACTGGTCACTGCCCTGTTTAGACTTACAAAGTGACAATCTTGTCTCCAAAGTCCCTATTTCCAATCCAATTTTCATTGTCTCAATTCTATTTTCAAAGACAATATTAAAGATAAAAATATGTGAAATAATGTGTGTGAAAAAATATGTGAATAATCCAAATACATATTTAAACAAGTAATCTACTTAGTAACATCTGTTAGTTTAATAAATAAGATCTCAATTGAAGTTAGAATCTTTTAAAATTAAACACATTGTTATAATCTGGTTTTTTCCCCTCTTTTCTTTTCTTTTTCTGGGATGTAGCTCAGTGGTAGAGTGTTTGCCTCACATGCCTGAGGCTTTGGGTCACCAGCACTGCAAAATGAGAACAAGGAAAAGAAAGAAAGTCAAACTTTCTGAGATTATATTGATGATAATAATCACATTATTACTATTGAGAGTTTATGCATCTGTCATTCACTTATATTCTTTATGTATTTCATTTAATTTTTACAAAAGTTAGATTGCAAATAAGATTGTCTTCAGGTTAAATATAAATAAATGAAGTATTATATTAATAATGATATAATGAGGTATCATTATATTTTAGAGGCACCTTTTGATCAGATATTACTGGTAGCAAGAGCCAGAGCTAGGATTTGAACCTATATTCTTCTGAGGCCAAAGGCCCCCTCCATGCTCTCTTTCCATTATGTACTCTAACTTTCAGACAGTGCTGCCTCACTGTCTAATGATGCTTTTGTTGTATGCTCAGGTAGCAGGAAGATGACTGAGTTGACAGTTTTATTGCATGTATGTACATTAACATCAACCAATACTTATTGTTTAGTCCCATGAAGTCAATGTTTTGCAAGTCAATGGGCTACAGATTCAGAAAAATCAGTGAATATTTGTGTAAGCAAGTGAATTATGAAGAGCAAAAGCATTATACGTGCTTTTTCTTGAAAGTAAAGGGAAAGCTATAGTGTTAATAAAACAGACCCACTGTTAATCCCTCGAAGCCCCTCAAAATGGAAACCAATCTCACTGCAGTTTTGTTGATTTTGTTCATTCCATAAACTCACTTCCCAGTGGACTTTCTTAATTTTGACATTCAGAATAGAGTCATGTTCATGGTTCTTTATTTTCCAATTCAAGGCTAGTTTACTTTCTAATCTCTTCTCATTTGTTATTCACTTTCATATAAGGCTCCGTTGGCCTCAGTTTCACACTCATCATATTTTCGCACACTCAGGGAGAGGATGTTCTTGCTGTCGTCTGCAGCCCTTCCACTGATCTTACGTTTTCTTCCTTGTGTCTATCCCAATCTTCACTGTACTTGGCTTTCAGGATCTGAAGTTCTGATTTTGCCCAAAGCTTTTCCAATTAATTAGCTATAAAATGCTATAGTGTTTCTATGGAAATCATCTTTCCTCTATAGCCAAAGGCATTACCAGTGGTAAAATGTATTCATTTTGTATATAGCAGTAATTTCAACAGTTAGATTGCACTTTTTATTAATCTATTGTTTTCTGGTTATAGTAAAAATCCTATTGTAGAAAATTTGTAAATATCAAAACACGTAAGGACGAAATTTTTAAAAAATTGTTTATTCCAACACCTAAAGAAAAGCATCATTAGGGCTGGGGATTTACCTCAGTGGCACTGTGCCTGCCTCGCAAGGGAAAGGTCCTGAGTTCAATCCTCAGTACCAAAAGGAAGAAAGAAAGAAAGAAAGAAAGAAAGAAAGAAAGAAAGAAAGAAAGAAAGAAAGAAAGGAAGAAAGAAAGAGAGAGAGAAAGAAAAGCATCACTAATGATTTCTTGTATTTCTTTCTAATCCTTTCCTTTTCTTGGTACCGGGGATCGAACTCAGGACCTTGTGCTTGCAAGGCAGGCACTCCTTTTCTTTTTTGCAACACATTAGATTACATTTTAGCTTTAAATTCTCCTTGCCTTAATATATTTTGATCCTGCTTTCTTTCTGTAAAATTAAACCCTTTAAAGATTTGATTTCACCCAGTTCCCTGGATTCATAAGAGCCAAGTAACTGATAGGAGATATGACCATTAAGAAGACTAGTAAAACGTTGACTCATAGATGCCTAGAGGTATTCAGATTTCTGGGCTTGTTTACAAAAATACAACTCCCACATGCTCCCATGGGTAACTCCTGAGTAATTCTTTTGTCTACCTCTTTCGAGGGTTAATTTCCTATATGTAAAACCACTTTCATTCCATAGATGCTAGGAAAATACATTAATATCAGATTACAAAAAGAAGACATGGCATTATAAAATAACACATCTGTCTTCTTGATTTCTAAATGAAGTTATAGCTCTAAATAGCTATGTCATAAAGGACCTTACTGCATTTTCTGCCCTCTCCATGAACTCCATGGGTCCATTTGATATAGAGGGAAGAGATGTAACTCACAAACCTACTAGATGTCCAAAACGCGAGTTTCTTGTTCTCTAAAATCAAAGAATGAATTCTAGAAACAACAGAGGTTAAGAGTAGGAAAAATTTATTGGGAGAAAGAAAGCTTCTGCCTAAGAGAGACAGAAGGGGAACCAGAAAGTGGGTTGCCCAACCACCCCACTTTTCAAAGTTGTTTTATACAGCAAAGCTATGTGGTGAGACGGGTACAAAGTGGGACAAAACGCTAAGACCCAATGGAAATTTACAAGGTGGGCATGAGGTGGGACAAAACCATGACCAGCCAATAAGATTACAAGTACGGTCACCCAGGTAATATTGATTAAATGGGGATCAAATGGGAAGACGAATCTCACACAAGGAATTTCCCATTTAGAATATCAATCACTGCTATCTACCTCTAGGGGAAGTAGTACTTCTTTTCCTTTTTATAATGCTAACCAGCGAATGTGCCTCAATTTTTCCCCATGTTGGCTCCTTGCTGTGTTGGCTCCTGGAGGGCTGGTGCCTTAAGGGAGGCCCTGTCTGCCTGCCTACAAGATATCTAATTAACTTACCTATCTGCAATATGTTTAGCCTACCTGGAGGGTAGTTTACATTTTCTTGTTCCCCTTTCTCCTTCTAGGTAACTGGCCAGCCTCCCCTCCCACCCTAGTTTGTTTTATCAAAGGCTCCATCAATTTTCACCTGGTAAAGACACATTACCTGAAAACTTAGTACACCCTTTGTGATTTACTCACCCAATTTTTGGATTCAAGTTTTTACCATGTGCTCCACTAGAAAGGAGTTTTTCGCTCTTAGTTGTATGGATCCCATTTCTTCCGTTAATTAAGAATTATACTTGACCCTTCCATCTATTGGGGATAATATTTTACTATTCCACCCAGGTTTAGACATTTATCCAATCTGAATTTTTTTCATTAACCAAAATTTTAAAGACACTTATTTTTCCCCCATGAAAACATTTAAAATGTGACTCTCATAAGAGAAAGTCTTACACAGTCTTGCTCAACAATTTTTGTTTCAATTTTTCTGATGCAAAGTGTATTCTCTGCATCAAGCACATAGCGTGTCATCATTAGTTATTTGTAAATGAGTAACTATTATTTAAGTCACCAAAACCCATTACTGAGCAAAGAGGACTACTGGTTTAGAATGGCTAACAGATTTCACGGCTTACATGAGATTGAAATACCTTTCAATGTCTAAAAAGGTTTTTTTAAATGCCACCTATGCTTTTCCTACCTATAAGAAATAGCATTTCCTCCACCTCTTATATTTTTTACTTCTTTTGCTTGGGAATTGAACTCAGGACCTTTGAAATGAGCTATAGCCCCAGCCCTTCAATTTGAAATAGGTTCTCACAAAATCGCTAAATTGACCTGTGAGACCTAACTAACTCCATTTTAAAGTTTGACTCCATCTTAAATATAAGACAGTAAAGTGGCCTTGACATAAATTCCACTTCACTGAAGTCAACTATTCCCCTAGTCTCCTTTGTGCCCATAAACTAATGATAAAATGCCCTTGCTGTGGGACAACAGATAAAAAAAGAGACACAGCTCCTAACTCAATCCTCTGTCTGCCCAGAAAACAGATGCTCCCGGGCCCATTATCTATAGAACATTCTGTCAATGCGCTGATTGTTCCTTTTTCCCGTAAACTCTACATGTAGCCACCCCTCAACCCGCTATGCTTGCTAAATATCAACCAATCATGTAACTGCTAAATGGAACATCCCCAAACCTTGCGGTAGCCACAATAAAAACCCTGCTGATTTGGAATTCGGGGCTCTCAATCCTGATCCGTTGCGTCGGTGATGGTTGAGTGCCCCTGCTCGAGCTTGAATAAACGACCCTCGTGTGTTTACATCGGAAACGGCTCCTTGGTGGTCTTTGGGGACTTTGCGATCTGGGCACAACAGACCAAGTTGGGTTCAAACTTGAGATGCTCCTCCCTCAGTCTCCCAGAAAGCTGGGACTACAGGACCGTACCACCGCACCTGGTTTTCATAGAAACTAAAAGAGATATCAGAGATTACCTAGGTTAATCCCTGATTCTGGAGCTACTGGAAAGCAATAAACATATTCATCTATCTGTAGTACAGATTTTGCAGATGAAGTTATAGAAGCTCAAACCTGAGCACCATGGAGACAGGGCTGAGTGTGAAAACCGAACAGCTGTGAGAGTGCTGGGGTTCTCCAGGCAGCGGGGTTCAAACATAGCCTGTAAGGCCAGGGATTTAGCACAGTGGTTTCGCCGCCTGCTGCGCAAGCTCAAGGACCTGAGTTCGATCCCCGGTACAAAAAAAAAAAAAAAATGAGTACTTTTGGGCTGGAGATTTAGCTCAGTGGTTTCTCCACCTACCTTGCAAGCGCAAGGACTAGAGTTCAATCCCCAGTACAAAAAAAACAAAACAAAAAAATAACATAGCCTCTAGGGCCGGGGTTTTAGCTCAGTGGTTCCGGTGCCTGCCTCACAAGTGCAAGGTCCCAAGTTTGATCCTGGTACCAAAAAACAAAACAAAAAACATAGCCTCTAATCTCATCACTCTGGGAGACTGAGGCAGGAGGGTTCCAAGTTGAGCCCAGCCTGGGCAACTGAATGGTTCAGCAAAATCCTGTTTCCAAATAAAATATATATATATATTTTGTACCGGGGATTGAACTCTGGTCCTTGCTCTTGCGCAGCAGGAGGCGAAACCACTGAGCTAAATGCCCGGCCTCAAAGTATTTTTAAAAGGACTACAGATGCAGCTCAATGTGAAGGACCTTGTTTCAATCCCCAGTACGGGGGGAAAAAAATAAAAAGGACAATCGTGAAGTATCTGGACGATCGAGACAGCACAATATTTTAAATTACAGACATTGCGCTTCCAGACTGATGTTACCAGTAAGAGGTCTGTTTTATTTACTTACGTATTTATTTATTTATTTATTTATTTTGGTTCCCGGGATCAAACTCGGGTCCTTGCGCCTTCAAGGCAGGCAAAGGAGCCACTGAGCTAAATTCCGGGCCCAAGAGGTCTGTTTTTTGTTGAAGTCTAAACTAATTCCCCTTGTTTTCTGCTACTGAATGGTTCATTTGCTTTGGGAGCCTCAGGGGGTAAAGGGGAGGGAAACAAATTAGGTCAAAACTGCAAAGACTTGTTAAAACTATATAAGGCATGCCTAGCTCTCTTATTGTTATATGATACATTGGGAGAAAAAAATCTGTGTGAATTCCAGGCTAACTGACTCTATAACAACCCACAGTTGATTAAGTCAACCTTTGAAACATGTCGTGAAAATAGGGAGAAAACTAAGCTTTATATGCAATGACACAAACTAATTGTTTACTTTCTGGAAATTGTATCGGCATTGGAGGGAGGAGTAGATGAAAAATTTCCAAGAAAAACAAAGACATCACTCTGAACATCAGTAAGTTTACAGATTAATGAAGAGCCAGACCTTGCTGCTAAGGACTTAATACTCAGTGATTCTGGGCATGTCCTTCCATCAGGGCAGCTACTTAAGAGTTCCAGCGAGGGACTTGCGCATGTGCCTAGAGAAAGAAGGAAATAGAAACATTTATGACTTTTACACCACCCAGCATACACAAAAACAGATCCTCTCTTCATCCTTGCCTGTAAAACTTTATTTACTTGATTAGAAATTGGCAAATCTCAAGCATAAAACTCTTTATCTATTAAATATAAAATGTTTTAAGGGACTGGTGACTGTGTCAGGCCTGCTTAATTTTGCTTTTCCTGGGAGCAAATGATAAGAAATTACAAGGAACCCATATTTTTAAAGGGGATAAAAGTAGCTTCCAGTCATTTGTGGCATCATTAGCTATGTTGTGGTGTCCCTAAAGGGCAGAACACATAAATGTTCTCATGTCACTTACAATTGCGTCAAGGAGAAAACCGAAATGAACTTGCAAAGTCATGCACAAGCTCAATTTTGGAAGGGAGAAAAAAAAATCTTCCTTTGAAGGAAACGAAATCAATCCCCAGTTCAAATTAAATTTGGACTATTCTGTGAAGCTCCAGTACACAGCTCCAATAACAATCAGTACTTACGGACTTAAGGTGCAAGCAAATAATGTTTCATTTAAAAGAAATTGAATGAGGATTACTGACAGAGAAAGTTTTGATGCTATTTTGTCATTAGTTAGAGTTAAATCATGGCATTATTGACTTGGTCTTACATCTCAATCCTTACACCCCCCCCACACACACACTTTTTTTCTTTCTCTCTTTTTTTTCCTTCTATAAATGCAATAGGAGCCCATTGCCTAGTTGGGCTTATGTCTTAATTTTATTAAAACTTTGTCATGCGAATGATTCTAAGTGTAGCCTGAAGATTTCTGTCTCATGCAAAATTTAGCCTAAATTCTACTGGCCTGAGATACTTTGTTATGCATAAACCTTCTGTTTGGCTTGCTGACATTCTTCTTAGGGAGCTCTCATGGTGATTCATTATCTTGTGATATAGATTTTCAAGTATCATCTTTGTATTGATTTTTATATCTTTAATAACCACTCCACAGAAGATGGCTCCACTGGTGTCATTGATCGCATCAAAAATTCAAGGCTTACAGAAATACTAGAGGGCTAATTGGTACCAGTACATTTCAGACTTAATCTTAATGCAGTCTTAATCTTCTGCATTAAACCTACCTGAAGGTTTCCTCTTAGAGTCAACCAGGAGAAGTTTAGTACTTCCTAGAAAAACACCTGGTGAGAGTGAGCAAGAACACTGCAGTAGAGGGACTACGAAGTGTCACCTAAGAAAATGTTTAGACACCAAGACCTCACACATGGAATGGAGTCTTTGGCTCCACCAAACCATGTTCCCTTATATATTTTTGAACAGAAGCTAAATCTTCATAATTCGAAATCATATACCAACCTTACTGTAACAATAGGTGAGATTGTTCTGCAGAAACTCAGAGTGCACGTCCTGATGGTGTAAATGATTTTAAATAATAAATTTAGGGCTCTGAGTATAAGGTCAGCAAACCTGGAGACCCATTATATGATCAGGTGGGTATGATATACAAGAACTTCTTTCATCTGGCTTCCAATTCTTGGAGAAAACAGACCTGTCTGTGCTAGGTCATCAGAAACCTAACAAAAAGGAGAAGCAGGGACTTCTAAGGTTGAAACTTTGGCTTCTTTTATCCTTCCCCAAAATTTATTCTGAGCACCTGTGCCAGTCATTGTACCAAAGCATCAAGTAGTACCTGCACTCGAGGATGTTACTCTCAGGAGTCTGTGGGCAGTGCATGAAAAGGAGACTAGAACGTGTTATATATAATGGATAAATGGCCAGGAGGCAGAACCCACAAAATGAGGGCTTAGCGCTTGGCCACACCTGAATTCCATTCCTCCTCCCACAGTGTGATTGCTGTGTGACACGTGGCAAATCACTGCTACCCTGGAAGGTGGCAGCAGTTAATGTGTTCATACCTGAAATGCCCAATGTTGGACGTGCTTTTCTGTGCTACCTTGTTCCACATAGGTGTGTTACATATTAGAAGACCATAGAGGCAGAACCTTGTATTGTGCTGTGTTTTGTTGCTCTCTATAGGAACTGAGGAAGTCATTTATGAGAGGGTGAAAAGGGGAAGCAATCAAAGAAAATTTCCATATGTTCTGTTTCTTGGAGGAGTTTAGAAGAAAAAACTAAACATATTTTCTGTGTCAACATTATCATAAGAAATTATATTCAACTCTAAGGGCAATTTGGAATTTAAAGACATTTGCAGTTAGAGGGAAGACTTTAGAAAGACTGGAAAAGTTGAAAATGTTGGCACATACCTGTGATCTCAGCAATTTGAGGAGCTGAGGCAGAACCACAAGTTCAAGCCCAGCCTGGGCAACTTCAAGTGATTTAGTAAGACTCCGTCTCAAAAATTAAAAAAAAAAAATTACAGCGCTGGAATGTAGCTCAGTGCAAAGGTCTTAGATTCAATCCCCTGTCCTGCCCTTCCCAAAAATAAGAGAGGGAGGGAGAGGGAGAGAGAGGGGGAGGGGGAGGGGGAGGGGGGAGGCTGGGAAAAAGAAAGGATGAATCAGTGATACACACTCTGGTGAAATGATACGAAGAACATCATGGTGCATTTTTTTTTTTTTTTTTGTACCGGGGATCAAACTTGGGACCTTGCACACTTGAGAGTCAGGCGCCAGAACCACTGAGCTAAATCCCCGGCCCATGGTGCATTTTTGATATATAGCATTTAGATTCTTGAAATTAAGGATTCAAATAATTCTTAAATTACTAAAAATTTTAATTGCAAGGTTTGAAATTTCTACTTTTAAAATTGAGAAGACATGCTAACCTCACAAACAAAAGAATAATAAATATGTCCATATCTATGCAATTAATTTAATTGGCAATAATTTAATTAGCAATGCACTCTTAGAATTTGTTACTACATCATCTTCAAAGCATTACATTACAATTTACATATTTCAATCTCCCATAATACTATATTTAAAGACATTATAAATGATTTTGTAACACAAATTGTTTTTATTCAGGTAATGTATTCCTGTTTTGTAGTTTTTTGCTTCCCAGAACCTATGAAACATGTAACTGGTCCATGAATACCTAGGTGTTGATGAAATTTTCATAGCATCTTTCTTTCCTAAGCAGACCACAGCTTTCAAACCCCTGAGAGCAAAAGATTTCCAAGCAGTTTCATCATCAGTGCTGACGAGGTGATGCTATCTGCCTTTTGAGCTGCCCTCCCACAAAGTCATTCCTGATTTTATTCTCAGAAATTTTATCAACCCATTTCTCCACCTCCTCCTTTTCTGTTGTCTTCCTCCTTTGTTGTCTTCCTCTCAGTTTCTTGTTCCCTAACTTGGTTTTTTTTCTAAACTTTTACTTCATTTCCACAGCTCATATGTCTTTTCACTCTTCTTTCTTTTATCATGTCATTTCCAGAACTAAGCTCTAATGCAGAGTTGGGAGTCAGAGAAAAACTTTTTTTTGATATTTTAAATAACAACCCAAGGAATTATTCAATGTCTTTTACAATAAGATACAAAAAGGTATGAAAGGAAAAGGAAAAATTCTACTAAACTTCACTGGTACAAAATAGAAGACAGTTTTCCAAGCACTGAGAAAAATTTTTATTCCTTAACTTTTGCTTTTTTGTATATAATAGAAACTATTCAAGAACTCTGTGGTCTTCCATATAGTAAATCAATATGGAACATGGACATCAATTTTCAATTTTAGTTTATTTATTTATTCATTGGTGCTGGGGATTGAATCCAAGGCTTTACAAAGGTATTTTTCTCTTTTTAAAAACCAAACTACTCCAAGAAGAAAATATAGATCTCCACTCCTAATACACTAAGAAAATGTTAGCTATTCATTACTAAGCAGATTTTGTTTCTCAAAATTTTTCTTTCTTTTTAAAATAACATTATGATTCCTTTATCATTGTTAAATAAAATTTTACTCAGTTAATACTGCTATTGGTAATATTTATTGACATTATCAAATAATCAAAAATAATTAAATGCCAGTGACAAAAGTATACATATTTTAAACTTTTACTTGGCATCGAATTCCTCTTTAATAGTTGCACAAGAAACAAAAGTGAAAATTAATAGCTGAGTGACATTTTTTAGGTAGTAAATTGTGTATAAAATGACACAGAAGTGGAAGATGAGAGTTTTGATATCTTCAGAGCTTTTGTTTCTGGCTTTCCCTGTTGGAGACAGCTTGTTCCTGTTATACTCCCTAAATGGAGGCCCCACTTCGTCGCATAGAGGGAGTCACCTTTGAAGCCATTATTGATCCCATTATTGAGAGAAAATTATATGTGCTTTTCAATTTACTGCTATGGAACTGAGATAACCTCAAATTATAAATTCAATGCCCAATGGACCAAATTGGGCATTCTGACTTTCAGTCAGATAATAGCAATAACTGCCATGTCTGCAGCAACTGTCGTGCTTTTACTTGGTGTTATCTTGGTGTTGAATTCTTACAAAGACTAGTATGAGAAGTATTATCATCTTCATCAGCCAGTTGAGAAAACTGCAATTAAACAATGGTAAAAAAAAAAAAGGCACAAAATCAATAATTATACCTCATGGACTTTCTGTTCTGTTTGGTGAATAGTAATGATCTGAAAATAGCAATTTGTCAATAGTTGGTAAATGTTTTTGTTTTGTTTATTCTGGTAAGAATAGTTATCACATGAGAGCTACTTCCTTAAAATATTTTTAAGTGACAGTAACATATTACTATCTATGTGAACAATGTTGTAAGTCTAGAATTTATTCATCTCGCATAACTGAAACTTTACATTTGTTGATTAGCAACTCTTCATTTTCTCCTGTCCCTAACCACTGGCAACCCGTATGCTGCTCTCTACTTCTATGGTTTTCACTATTTTAGATGCCTACTCTGAGTAAAATTATGTAATGTTTGTCCTTCTGTAACTGCCTTAATTCACATAATATCTCAAGCTTCATTCATGACATATATTGCAGAACTTCCTTTCTTTGAATGCAAAATAATATTTCACTCTAGGTACATACAGTATTTTCTTTATCCTTTCATCTTTCTATGGTCAGTTAGGCTGTTTCCACATCTTGGCTCTTATGAATAATTCTGCAATGTATGTGCAAATGTAAGTATCTCCTTGGCATCTCGATTTTAATGCATTTGGGTAAATACCTACTTGTAGGATTTTGTGATCATATGGTAGTTCTATTTTCAGTTTTCAAAGAAACTTCATACTGTTTTGCACCATTTTGCATCCTTACCAGCAGTGAGTAAGGGTTTCAATTTCTCCATGTCCTTGCTGATCCTTGCCTTTTGTTATTTTGATAGAGGCAGCCTGAGAAGTGTAAAATGATACCTCATTGTGATTTTTTTTTTCGTGCTGTACTGGGAATAGAACTCAGGACCTTGTGCTTGCCAGGCAGGTGCAGCGGCACTGAGCTAAATGCCTAGCCCTACCTCATTGTGATTTTTGATTTTCATTTCCCTGATCATTAGTGAGATTGATCACTTTCATATACCTGTTGACCACTCTGTGTCTTAGGTAGCCTTTCCACTTTGGCAACTGTTTCTTTTGTAGTCTGATGTTGTTCTACCTGCCCATTTTCATTTTGTTGCATAAATGTTCTATATTGATAAATTTTAATAGTACATATTGCATTTAAAATTGTACTTCAGAGGTTGGGTGGGTGTTTCTAGAACATAGCTTTGTGTTCATGGTACTTTATACTACATAACTAAAATAAATTTTTACTTTTTTAAAATCAAAATTTACAAATACAGAGTCCAGGAGTATAGCTCAGTGGTAGTGTTTGCTTAGCACGTGAGAGGCACTGGGTACCATCCCCAGCATTACCAATAAAATAAAATTTTTACAAACTGAGCAACAGTAAATTTCCAACAGCTGGTCTACATCAGCCATCTTAAGAAAAATTCAGCCATTTGTCAAGTTAAAACAAAAATTGCGTATTTTACCTTTAAAATAATTATTCCCAAAGCCTGTCTTTATAGGTTATTATTTCCTAAGATTTTCTTTAAAATTTCGAATTTTCTAGTACCCAGACGAGACATATCAGGTCAGAACCTAGGTAGCATGCCCTGTAGAAGTTATAGATCAAGGACTAAAGAGGTAGCTTCGTGTTAGAGTCCTTTCCTACCACTCTTGGGCCCTGGGTTGCACCCTCAGTACCACAGAAAAAAATGGGAAAGAGGGAGGAGAAAGGAAGGAAAAAAGGAAGGAGGGAGGGAAGGAAGGAAGCGTATTTAATGTCTCCCCATTAACTGAGTATACCACCAGGAGTGACTTTTATTGTATTAATGAGGAGCAGAATGGTCAGAAACAGGACTAGAAACTGCATTTCCTGCCTCTTACCAAAGCACTCCTGACTGCTTCTCCTAAGAGCCTGTAAAGACCTGGGCAGAAAGAAGCCCTCGTGGCCTCAGTCTTCCCGCTGCCGGATCCGCCCCGCCCCGCCCCGCCCCGCCCCCGGCAGGCCTCTGTAGCCCTGCGCCTCCTACTTGCCCCGTGCTGCTGCAGATGGGTGACAGACAGCCTATGGTGAGGGTGTAGTTTGTTTTTTTTTATTTGTACCGGGGATTGAACTCAGGACCTTGGACTTCCAAGGCAGGCGACAGCACCACTGAGCTACATCCCCAGATGGTGAGGGTGTAAATGAGTGAATACTTGCACCTGGACATCAAACATCAACCGGAGGGACCCAGGCAGCCGGATTCAACGTGATCCAGACGTCTCCTGGGCTCCTCTTCCCCACACAAACTTCCACTCTTTTCTTTGACCTTTGGCAACATTTCTAAGTTATTAAAGCGGGGGGGAAGCCCAGAAAATAGAACTAAATATGTTTTTAAAGCAGAACAAACACATTGCCCACTGAGCAGTAAAAGCTTTTTGTGGTTGTTTTAGTCTTTTAAAAGGTTTAATTTTCATTTAAAATTTCCAAGAATGTAACAGATTATTGTAGTAAACCCTAGTCAAAGATTTAACAGCATCTCCTTTTTGGCTTAATTTTCGGATGGACTAAGGCACTTTGTAAGATGTCACAAGGTATCCATGATGCCCCAGCTGCCTGAGCTGATCCTTTTAAATCATGCTAACTGTCCATTTATTGCATTTTATACTGAAATCTAGCATATTGCTTGGGGTAGCTCACTAGTAAAAGATCTTGTTTAATCTTTTCAGAATACTTTCTTCACCCTTAGGCATGTCATGCAAGCGCCTTGCGCTTTAATATCTATATGTATTTTAGGAAGATAAAAAAATGAAATGTTGTAATTGTTTTATTTTCTGATCACTCTGAAGCAGTAATCTTTCAAAATCCCCCATCCAAACTGGCCAAAAAAGTAGGGAGGGGTTTGAGCAGCCGGGAAAATCTGTCCAGGAAGGGAAGGATGGCATGAAACTTAAAACGAGCCAGTAAGCAAGAATTCTTCTAAACAAAGAAGAATAGTTATTAGTCCTACCAAAAAAAGTAAAAAGGAAGAAAGAGGAGAAAAGAAGGGAGAGAGGAAGAGAAACAGGGAGAGAGGGAAAGAGGAAAGAAAAGAAAGGGAAGGAGAGGGAAAAAGTTAGTTTCATTGGTTCGTGATTATCATTTGCAGTATGTGGACAAGTGCTTAGATCGAAGCCAATTCAAATTAATGAGAGATGGCAGGTGCTGGTGATTAATTTTTTTACGCGATCTACCAATGTAGCATTTGACATAGAGTTATCAGCTAGTCTGTCTGACTTTTACTCAATAATTCTATTATTATTTTTTTTTATTTTTTATTTTTTTTGGTACTGGGGATTGAACTCAGGTCCTTGAGCTTGCAAGGCAGGTGGCGGACCCACTGAGCTAAATCCCCAACCCCAATAATTCTATTATTTGACTCTTGTTCACATTCTCATCTTATTTGCTCCTGAGGCTTTCCAAGTATATAGTAGTATAAATACTTGACTTTTATGACTTTTGAGTCACTCAAGAGCTAAGAAATCTCTCCATATTCTGAAAAAGAAACAGGTTGTTGCATTTATTTTGTCAAAAGTCATTTATCAGTGTGAGGGTAAAGAAAATTAAGATAGAAAAGTAAAGTAAATGGCATAAACTCCGTAGAAAAAATGTAAGAGGTCATTGTCTTCAAAGGAACAGTAGCTTGGGAAGCCCTGAGCCAGGCACACAGGCGTTGGATTTCCTCTACCTCCTCACCAGCTACACTTTTGATCTCTCTGGGGCTCAATTTCCTCCTTGGTAAAATGGATATTATAATAGTTTTTGTGAAATTTGAACCAAGCCAGAGAATATAGAAAAAGTGTTTGTTAGTCAGCTCTTGTTAAATGTGATTTCTCTATGCTAAAAAAAAGTTTTTTTCACAATATTCCTAGAATTGTTTCAGATGCTGGTTCCTCCAAACTGAAAACTTTGGTCCCAAAGCAGGTCCCAAGACACCTCTAGAAACCTACTTCTGGCTGTGGTCTGATTTCGAATTGAAGAGATTTTCCTCTTGTCTCTTTCCCAGACCCACTGAACTAGGAAGGTGTTAGGAAAAATTCGGTCGTCTTTTATTTGTCACGCATTCGCTTTTGTGAAAAGTTACCCAAATTAGTAAAATACAGAGACAACAAAGGAACTAGAAATGCAGTAAAGCCCTGTGTGACTACTGGCCCGGAACCCTCCACTTTACAGGTGAAGGCAGTCTAAATTCTCCAGGAAAGTGTCCCCTTCATGTCAGTAGTTATTACCAGTAAGAATGAAAATATCACCATTGCCCTCTTTAAAAGAAAACTGTATAAATAGCAACTTTTTCTCAGCTTTTTCCACATATTTGAAATTGAAGGGGAAAAATGTTTCTTCCTTCCTTAATTTTTCTGATGCACACAAACCAAAATAAATTCTTTTCTGGGGGACGGGTACCAGGGATCAAACTCAGGATCTTGCCCCTTTGAGGCAGGCATGGTGCCACTGAGCTAAATCCCTGGCCCTACCAAAATAAATTCTATTAGTGCTCCTATATTGAAAGAAAAAGGACTACATGTGTACCCACAATCATGGGAGTACTGTGCCCCATCAAGAACTCCTAAAAATATTGTAATTTATTGAGGAGTCATCCCCTCAGGTGGGAGCTCCCATCAAGGACAAATGCACAACAGTCGTATCTTTTCTTTCTGCTTCTTTTTGGCAAACATAATGTAGACCCAAAGAACTCCTGCTAGCCTAGCCGGCATCCTTTCCCTCTATTCAGTACTGGCCTCTTCCTCGCCCCGCTTCTCGCTTCTCGTTCCCGCCCCAATGTGTACACACGAGCCACCCCTCCCCCATCCGTCTCCAGGAGTGTGGAAAGAGAAAAGCCTCCGAGCTTCTGGGCAGTCTATCAGTTTTCTAAGGTTCATTTTCGCTAATCCAGACATCCCGCACAGCAGAGGGAAAACTGCTGTATCTAGTGAAACAAGAGCATGAATAATTAAAACTCTGTTATTAATGAACTTCCAGTCGTTATGTAAATGAAACTGATTTCAAGTCTAATTTGTCAGCCTGAATTCTTTTTCTGTTCTCCCTTTGTCTAGGACAAGAACTCATCATAATGGACTTGATAATAAAACACTAGTAGACATGCTGTGTGCATCGGCCATCTGAGCTAGGGCTTTTAGCGTGGTTAATTGATACAGTTACTCCAAAACAAGTCTATAAGGCATTTTGTGTGGCTCTAAGTTTTAAAAGCTGCTTTTTTTTCCCTTTGACAGGGCTGCCTATTCTTTGCACATACCTCATTATCATTTACCTTTACATGAGGGGTGGCATATAATTACTGCCTAGTAAATAGTTTCTTTGGCAATATCCATGATGTTCAAAGACAGCAGAGTTCAAAAAGGTCCAGGGGAAGGGAAGACTGTCATCGCCCAAGAATGACAAATAGCCACCAGGGAGAGAAAGAAGAAAAGGAAAGAAAAAAGAATAGTTGACAAAGCACAAGACCACTATGTGTCCGTCACCCAC
The DNA here is from genome assembly GCF_000247695.1 of Heterocephalus glaber. The sequence continues at coordinate 16,080,557 of NW_004624742.1, read as the reverse complement.
TCTTCCACTGTCAAGTGTCACTCGTGCTATTGGTGGCATTGTGCAAGTGATACCCTCATGTCAGTGGTCACATATCTCAGCGACATTGTTTAGATCCACTGTATTGTTGGTGAAACCACTCACTATTAAGATGACAAATACAGCAACCTGATGTCCTCCAGCTACAAATATTTTACGCAACATAAAAGCAGTAATTCAACAGCAAGCTATTCAGCTGTGTCAATTCATTGAGAATTTACTCGCTGGGTTCCCCAGATTTGAATTTTTAGAATGCATCCACATTATTTTTTAAGGACATAAATTATAAATTAGATAACAGAAATTAATTAGTATTTTAGATACTTGATACATGTTTTTTTTCTAGAAGGCAACATATAAATGAAATAACTGAAGTTAACTCATTTTGAATATATCACAACATTAAGTAGTTAATTTTGTTCCATATTTAGAAGGGAAAAAAGCATACCCATTCAGAAAAATTCTGTCTTTTAAGCTACCGATGTTAATAGCATGATTCTTGCTTATCTGGTAGATTTTTTTCATTATTGGAATCATAATACAAAATCATATTAAAAACTGAAAACTTGTCTAGAATCCCCCAAATGTCAGTGCACCAACCTATTAGCAAGTTTTAGATCTCTCTATGGGCATCGATAGTTCCTTTGTATCACTGAAATCAGACACGTATTGTTTCATTGTTTGGCTCTGCTGTCTTTTGTTCATTTGTACTCTTGCTTAGTATCACAGAATAAATGATATCCTAATCACTTTTGTCCACAATGAAAACTGGAAATCTAAGCATTGGTCAGAAAGATGTAATCAATCCAGCAGAGATCAGTTATTAGAGACTCATTTTACACGCATATTCACAAATAAACAAATAAACAAATAGAAAAATTGAAAAGGGAGAATTCTTCCATAAAAAAGAAAAATGACCAACTCACAAGTATTTATAACATGATATGTAGGTGAGAAATATATAGTTTATCAAATGTACAAAGAATCACAGGAAAAAGAAATCACAGAAATATTCCAAAAAATAATCTGCAGGAAGCCAGAAATATGATGCTTCCAAGAATACCATCTCTGTGTTATGTCTAACAGCAAAATGTTTTGTTTGTTTGTTTGGTTTGGTTTTTTTGGTACCAGGGATCAAACTTGGGACCTTGCGCTTGTGAGGCAGGTGGCAGAACCACTGAGCTAAATCCCCAGCCCTAACAGCAATATGGCCTTTAACAGATATGGCCTTTAACAGATATGGCCTTTAACAGATAGGCCTCAATTTCCAGCCAAAGGCATATAGTTATTCCAAGACATGTCTGATTTTCATGATGCAGCAGTACAAGAGGAAGGAGTGTTTGTTAAACTCCGCTCCCCACATCTTCACAGAACTTGACTGAGCCGTGACATCACAGCAGGGCCAGCACGACTTGTCGGACGGTGCCCAGAGTAACCCTGCCCGGTGACCACTTCGCAAGCGTTGGTCAGGCTTGCATAGAAAGGATTCGTCTCTGCCGTGCCTGTGCCAAATCATGCTGTCCCCACCTCTCATCGGGATAAATCCCAGAGTCCGCCGTATCGCAGCCTAACAAGGGCCTACCCTCAAAGGCAGAAGCATTGCAGCGATAAGTCCAAGATGTGTGATCACATAGAACATAGGCTAACACACACACGCACGCGCACACGCACACACACGCACGCACGCATGCACCGTGTCTTTCTGCTTTTCTGTTGGTAATATGGCTCATGGGGCAAGTGACTCTGTTCATTCTAATTCTTGCCAACTCCAGAAGAAGTCATAAAAATATGTGATCTGAAATTAAAGTCAATGAAACTACATTGCTTCTTCAGAAAGTTAAAAGGAAAATACACATAAGTAATAGAAATCAATTATTGTGTATTCCCAGTCCTGTTCTTATAAACCAGAGAGGTAATCGATCACTCTGGAGATTTCTACAAGGTAATTACTGTTTATTCTTTAATGATAGTGCTGTCTTCCTCTCTTCCTTCACACCAGCCTTTTGCAGCTGCCACCTCAAAGAAAGCAAATAAGCTGCAGTTGAAAACTAAAAACAACAACCAAAAAAAAAAAAAAAAGGACTAGAAGAATGTTGGTGTTCTGCATAATGTGGACAGTAAGATCGCTGATCTTCATCCATTCTGTGACCTGAGGCCACAATACTTTATGGTCCATATACACATCATAACTGCTTTTCAGTAATAAATGCAGCCACCATGGCCCTGGGAAGGGGAACTGCTGCCTACAGAGAATTAACGGGAAATATCTTCCTTGTGGATGTTTAGTCAGTTGAGAGATTGAAGTTTGAAAATAATAAGCAGCTGAAAAAGAACATGGACCAATTAAGAATTTAAAACTACTACCATCCAACTAAATTGCTTCCCTATCTATAAAAAGAATGGGAGAAAAGTGCAGAATAAAAATAAATACTATTATTATCGAAAGCCAAAAACACTAACCAAGAGATTTCACAGCGCTTCCATCTGAGCTTAGCTAATGAATATAAGTTACCTTAGCTGGTTTTAGCTGACTTTGAAATTAAAGTCCCAAACCTCTGCATGCATGGAGAGCTAAGCTGGAGTAAAATGGACTTAATAAACTCTATTGTGCCTTTAGATCCCTAGAGAGATTTCTTGCTCATCCATGACCAATCGGTATTATTTTTTCAGTGACTGGTACTTTTGTGAGCAAGATTGGGGTTTCTGGGAATGATTAGCACTTTTCACCATTGATTGACAGGTTCAAACAGAAATGACACAATAGGAGGAGTCATTAGGAATTCAAATGTAAGGTTGGTGTTTGTAGGCTTTGGGATTGATTTTCATAGAAAGGAGATATATACATATGTAGGTTAGATAGATATAGATATAGATTATATATGTAAGGGAAGGAATTCATGTTAAAAATGTGAATTTATGAAATATAATCTTTTCAAATTCAAAAACTTTTTCAAAGTGAAATTTTAAAAATAATACAGATATGAAATAACAAGCATTGAGGTGTTCTTTCTAGAAACTTCTCATGTCAACTCTAGTTATATTCAGTTCTTTGCTTTAGATATTTAAAACCCAAAGAATTAAAGTCTTAGAGAAATCCTCAGTAGTAAAGGTTTAGATTTGATTTTTTTTCATAGAGTGAAAAATCTTATAGAAAAAAATGAGTATTGTTTTTCTAAGGAAAGAAAGAGACAAAGATCTCTGTTATATCCAGAGAAGATACCTTAGGGAAATAATTATGGTGAATGATTCTAACATTGACCAGTAATTGATAATTGGCCACAAATAACTAGGGTTGAATATCTTCACCGGTGTAAATTATGCTAATGTCTCAGCCTTGTCCCTAGGTGCTGTTGGTGTCTTACAAATAATTTTGTTTTAAATTCTTGTTATAAATTTAGCATGCTATATTTAAAATTTTAATCTTGTTTGGCATCAAAGCAAAGAGGGATAATGCAGAATTAAATAAGCCTAAAAAAAAAAAATAAGACGCATCTCATAATTTGTTAAAACCTTTGAATGCGACTCGAGTCCTTATGAGAAAAGTAGTTCCTGTGACAACACCAAACACTAACTCTGTTTTGAATAAGCAAAACCAAATCAGAGCAAACTGCATTACTTAATGTCACCTCAGAAATTTGAATGGAAGCATTTCTGATACCTCATAAGTCGTTAATATTTAAAGGATGATAGCATAAATCCAATACCCCGTGCACGACATAATCACCACATCAGGTTTTATGCATATCCTGTGTGTAGCTCAGCGTTCCGGCTGCATTTTTGAATATGTTATGACTAATTTATGCCAAGTTTTCATCAACCTAGCATTTTTTGTTTTTCAATTGACATACAAAGTTCTGTAATTTGTGTGCTCAGTATGTTAATATAGTGAGATGATAAGAGAACACCCGATGTATCACAACAACAAACTGCAAGGGAGTCTCACTGGGAGAGAAGGGTCAAGGAAAGAAGTACACTCCAGGCCGGGGATTTAGCTCAGTGGTTTCACCACCTGCTGTGCAAGTGCGAGGACCGAAGTTCAATCCCCGGTACCAAAAGGAAACAAAACAAAAGAACAAGTACACTCCAGAAAGTGGCCACTCTCAGGATTTGGGGCAAGTATTAATAAGCCACACCTTTCACATCTTAAGATGATTTCTTTCTATTTCACTTGTCCACCCACCGCCTATTCGTCATTTTCCCTCTAAAATTTCCAAACATCATTTATCAATGATTTTCATTCTTTGCTGCAATTGGAATCACTGGCAAATCATCTAACATTTCTAAGGCTTGGGGTAGAGGTGCAGCTCCGTGGTAGAGCACTTGCTTAGCATGCACAAGGCCCTCATTTAATCCAGCACCGACACAAACAACAGCAACAATCTGAGGCCTCCCTCCTCCTCCAGAAAACCTGATGTATTAATGTAGGATAAACTCAAGTGTCAAGAAAGCTTTCTATGCTTTCCAGAAGTTTCTAATCTACAGCAACATTTGAAAAACCATGCTATAAATTATTCCTGCTTCAATTTTCTCAGACTTGGTCTGAAAAGACAGCAATGCCCTCTTGTATTTGTGGTTACAAGAAATGTCTCCCATCTTGCAGGCGATTTCAGGTATGTGGCTCGTTGATCTGCTGTCTTATCCGAGAAGGATTATAGCACCGTACCCAGTGCTTCTGTTAAACGGGCTGACCGCCTCTGCCTGCTCTCAACTTCTTTCTTATTTCCCCTTTTATACTCTTTCATCCCCTAAATTACTAAAGATCAACTTTTATCCCTCGGAGTTTTCAGCTCTTACTCAATTTCTCATCTTTAGCTCTCCTTGGTATCTTATCACCAGTTTAAACATGAAAAAGTTTCCTTCTCAATGTTACTTATTTCCTTCCCTTTATCCAAAAACCCACAGGCAGGCTCTATTCCTTTCTTCAATCTTCATCCAAGAGCTAAGTTAAGATCCTTAGTGATTTTTTTATCTCATTACAGTGGACTGCTCTATTTCAGACTACTTTTCTGCCTTCTCCCAGTAGGCTCATGGCTTTTCTGTACAAAAATGCTACTGTCAGACTTCTTGTCATTTCCCTTGCTCTTTATGCACAGTGAGTCTCTTAAACATACCTTATCCAATTCTTCTCCCCAGTCTCTCCTCCCAAAGGCTCCTTCAGTCCCAAGATATCCCCAGTATGATAGATCCAGATGAGAGTTCTCCTGTGGATTGATAGAAATGCTTCATAAACTTCTACCAAAAGGGATGCGTGAGCTGCAGCGGGAGGTTTCACAGCACCGATGACCAGGAGACTCTCTAGAGTTCCTGGAATTGCTGTAGGCTTCAGAAATACATGTGTTCTTTAAGCCTTGTTCTTCGTTGTTTCAGCTCATTTTATCCACATGCACACAGCTAACGCTGAGCCAGTATTATCCAAAAGGCCGAGAGGGAAGACATGCAAAGGGTAACGGTATACACACAGAAGTGTATCTCGGTTCAGTCCCTTCCTTGTCTGACCATGGGAATAGTGCGGTTCTTTGAACAGTTAGGAAGAGAATGGCTACCCATCACCTCATCTCCCAAGGACCTATTTCTTACATAAATTGAGCCCTGTAAAATCCGTCACTCTACCTGCTTCTTCCCACCCGGAGCTCTGACCCTCATTTCTTTCTCATGACTCTCTGCCGTTGTACCCAACAATTCTCTTCCCTTTCTTGGCTCCAGCCCTCTTCCACATCTCGGATTCACCTCTGCCGGCTCAGCACCTTGCATTATTTTTTTCAACTTCCTCTTGTAAATTTATTTCTTCTTCCTCCATTTTTTTTTTTGGTGGCCTTGGGAATTGAACCATGGGCCTCACTTCTGCCCTCTTCATCCATGCTAAGCACTCTACCTTTGAGCTATGCTGTAGGCCCCAAATTTACTTCTTGCTATGACATTTTCCCGTGACAGATTTCACATGCATCTTCTTTCAGAGGAAAAGAAACACAAAATAAAGATTTTTTTTTTAAAAGCTGAAAAATATGTACACCAGTGAGTGCACCCTATCTTCTTTGTGGTGTGTTGCATTCCCGAACGAACTATTGAATACACATGTATGTCACATGATTATGTATGTCAGCTCCTGGCTGTAGCCACAAGTTCAAATTTATGCAGAAAGAATAATTGCTGAATATTGGAAAAACAAGGTTCAATTATTATAAAATTTTAGAAAGTGAATCAAAATAATTGATATAATTATTTTTCATTTGTTTCTTTTAAATGAAGGCATCAGTACACAGAGCCGCTTTTATGTTATAGAAAGAAGAATGCTTTACCTGAGTTTGGACTTCAGGTGTGAACAAATCTAGTTTCAAGTTCTAAGTTGTGTTAGTTGTGTAACCTTCAGCAAATAACCACTTGTGGTCTGTTTCCTCACTGGTAAAAGAAAGGGTAAATAAAATATTTTATTTGAAATCTAAATGAGATAAGATCTGTTAAGCAAGTTGCAGGACTAGAACATAAGAAGAGCTCTATAAATGTTGACACCATTGCTATTACATTTCTGAGTAAACCTATCACCAAATACCTGAGTATTTTTTGTCTATTTCTTAGGTAGCTATGATATAATTCTTTATTTTTATTTTTATTTTATTTTATTTTTTTGGTACCTGGGATTGAACTCTGCTGCTTGCGCTTGTGCAGCAGGCGGTGAAACCACTGAGCTAAATCCCCAGCCCTGATATAATTCTTTTTTGTTGTTGTTGTTAAATTCTTTTATTGGTGCATTTTAGGTATACAACACAATTACATTTCTCACTGGGAATCGTACCTTTACATAATGCATCTTGGTTCTTATTTTTTCCCCATTCCCAGCCCTCCCTTCACCCCCTCCACCCTTTCCTATTTACAAAGACTTTATTTCCATTTTTTCCATTTCTCATCATTTTTCCTTTCCCTTCTTTCCTTTCTCCTGCCCCTC
>NW_004624742.1:16033412-16071354 GCF_000247695.1 Heterocephalus glaber | reverse complement strand
GTGAAGGATTTCAGTTTTTGACCATTTAGTATGATATTGGCTGTTGGTTTTTCATAGATGGCTTTTATCAGATTAAGGTAGAGACCATCTATTCCAATTTTTTGTAGGGTTTTTTTTTTATCATAAAAGCATGTTGGATTTTGTCAAATACTTTTTCTGTGTCTATGGAGATAATCATATGTTTTTTGTCCTTGGCTCTATTGATATAGTGTATTACATTGATTTATTTGCATATGTTGAACCATCCCTGCATCCCTGGGATGAATATAATTCTTTTTTAAGAAGTCTCAAATTCATCCCTGACATTTTGACATATAAAACGCAGAACTTTTACATTCAGTATTTTATATATACTTTGCCTGATTTTCACTCAAGGATTTTTGACTGGGAAATGTATTAAGCCATGTGCTTTCAATATAATATATCTGTTATCTGCCTCTGTTGCCACTAGATGTCAATACAATGTTTATCTGAAAGATTTAATAAAGATTCATTATTATCCTATTTAATGATTAAATAATGTATTCCCTTTATAGGCATTTTAATATTGAGAAGATTCTGAGATTTTTCTTGTAATATTACTTGAGTGAATATGGAATTCACCACATTAACAACTGAAATGCTTTACCTTATGCAGGTATAAACAGTTGTTAAATTGAAACAGATTTAAGCTTCAATCAAATTTAAATTGCCAAGAAAAATGTATATAGACAGAATCTAATTGCCCTAATTAGGTTTTTTGCTATTACTTTACTTACAGAAACAGCAAATGAGATCTTTCATATTCAAAACTGGATAAAAAAAGAAATTGGATAAGGTCTAAATTTTATATTTCCTTTTAAAGCTGACATCTTACCTTAACATTGTTACAATAGTAATTCCGAGAGAAGAAATGATATAAAATATTTTCAAAATCATTTCCTTTAAAATGTTGGAGACTTTAATAGTGACCTGGCTAAAGATAATTTAAATTCTTGTCAAAACTCAGTTTTAGGAGGCTTGGGTATTTACTCTTCTGTATTTAACCTGCAAATTATAGTCAATAACTTTTCTGAACATACTAGATAACTTGAATATTTTTCAAAGAATTGTGCTGGTAGAGAAAATGTAATTCAAATCGCCTTTCCTTTAGAGTTAAGCGGGGTCTTAATTTAGACAAACAGAGAAGAATGGACCACAAAGAAAAAAAATATTGTTATGTTGCAATATTAGACTGATGTGTTTCCCCTCCCAGCTTCTCATATTTTTTGGTTTATTTTGTGCCTAAATATGTATCATTAAACCTGTCTGCTCATTTCCAGCCAGGGAAGCTAACAGAACTTGCAAAATTCACTACCCTAAAAGCAATCTTTAGTGCAATCTTGAGTGTATCTCTTGCTACTTAACCACAACAGAATCCTGCATTGCCAACCTCCTCTGCTCAATGGTTAGAGCAAGGTAATAAAATTTTAGGACAGTCTAGAAAGTTTCTCTTTTTTCTTTCTTTGCTTGTCTTTTCACATCCACGCTGCAAATTGCCAATATTTTGCACAAGATTATCATTTACTATATCAAGTATTTTAGAAAAGAATGAAGAGAGGAGGAGAAAACAAAGGAAACTGAGGGCAAGGACATTTGCTTGAGGGTCCATTTGGTTCTTCCCTTACCACTGTATGGGAAATCTTTTCACAATGAGGACACCAGGGCCTGTTACATGGGCCGGATGGCTGGAGGTCAGCAAATCAGAGATGTGGGGAGGAGGAGGAAGAGTGGGGGTATAGAAAAGTAGGAAAAAGAAGAGGAGGAGGAGATGGAGGAGGAGGTGAAGACAGAAGAGGAGATGGAGGAGGAAGAGGAGGAGGAGGAGGAGAAGGAGACCAAGGGTGGTTAGAAGTGACAAAGGAGATGATGTGATAGGTAAGAAAGGTTTGTGTCTATTCCAGATGTTAAATTGACTTGGGTTGTTGTTCCAGGGCTCCATCAGAAGTCTGAAAGATGAAGATAAAGTGGCTATTATCACTTTCAAGGGAGAACTCGCCCTGTGCCGTCCATTATGGTAGGCTTTAGGTACATGAAGCTATTGGGCACTGGAAATGTTCTATTGAATGGAAATGCACTGCAGGTATCCAATACACACCAGATTTCAAAGACATAGCATGAAAAATTGCAAAATATGTCACCAGTACCTTTTTGTGTTGATTATACATTGAAATAATAAAAGTTTGAGTTAATTTAGTTATATAGAATATATAGTAAATTTAATTTCACAAATGTCTTTTGACTCTTTACCCATGGTTATCAGAACATCCAAAACTGTGTATGTGGCTGCTTTTTTTTTTTTTTTTTGGTACCAGGGATCGAACTTGGGACCTTGCACTGGCAAGACAGGCGGCGGCAGCACTGAGCTAAATCCCCGGCCCTGCATGATATTTTTATTGAATAAAATTATATTATATCCTCTCAGAGAGCCTTGCTAATAGATAGCAAAAATTGTTCTTTGACTCCTATTGCATATCTATCTTCAGCTTAGTTCTATGAGACCAGTTAGAGAACAATGAATGCTTTGTAAAAGAAAAATATAAAAGCCAAGTGTGGTGATTCATGCTGTTAATCCCAGCTACTTGGGAGGCAGAAGCAGGTGTATTGCAAGTGAAAGCCCAGCCTGGGCAATATAATAAGACCTTTTCTTAAAAAAAGAAAAGGAAAGGGGACAGGATTTAGTTCAGTGGTTCCGCCGCCTGCCTTGCAAGCGCAGGGTCCCAAGTTCAATCCCCAGTACCAAAAAAAGGAAAAGAAAAGGAAAGGGAAATAAAGGCAAGGGAAGGGAAGGAGGAAAAGATGGATGGAGAGAGGGAGGGAAGGAAGGAGGGAGGGAGGGAGGGAGGGAGGGAAGGAAGGAAGGAAGGAAGGAAGGAAGGAAAAAAGAGGAAAATACTGACCTGGTAAGAGCAGAACCGTGGCATGTTCCTATTACACAAGAGATGCACATTTTTTCCATTTTAGCTGAGCAAAGAGGAACTCAAGAGAGAACAATTATTTCAGATTGCAGTGCAGGGCTGAAGGGGAGATTGATACTTCATACTAAGTAGATACCCACAAGGTTGTGGAAAATCTTAGGTGAATGTTTCCCTTGCTGTGTGGAGCTGAGTGTCATGACAGAGCCCTTAGCATGTTGACCAGGGCCTGCAGAGGGAGGGAATGGGACCTAGGAGTGGATGAAACCAAACAAGGAGAACCTGGAGATAAAGGAAGAGAATGCGTGCTGTCTTCACTCAGCTCTCCTAGTGTGCGCAGGCTGGAGTTGGAGGAGGGAGAGGATACAAAATAGACATTTGAATTTGTATAGAAATGAATTTTTGCAATAGCTAAAATTAATGCATGAAAAAAACCCAGAAAACCTATGGAAGAAGGGGGACAGGAAAAATCTATTATATTTATTGCCTATCATCTTATTAAAATTTAAACTCCTCAAGGGTGGGATTGTTTTATCTATTTTACCTAGTTTTGCTTTTGCTGGCATACTCCAAGGTACTAAAATAGTACCTAGCACCTAGTAGATGTGTAATAAGTATTGGTTACATGGATGAATGAGGGAATCTGTCTTGATATGATTGAAAGCAAGAGTTGAAGGGAAAAATGCTGCCTTTTGTCCTTAGAGTTAAGCATGCTCAGTAAACTGGACAGCTATGTTAAGAAAAGCAATGCCTATGTCATTTAATCAGCATGAAGTGGCTGGTGGATAAGAGGAGGATTGCTGGCCAGTTCAGCAAATGCAATCCATTTGAGAAATTATAAAGTACAGTGAAACCACTGCATGATGCCACACTATCAAAAATTATTTTAAATCTTCCTTGCCAACAGACTCATATTAAGTGTTGTGGTGCTTAAAATATTTCCAGTGCTTTGAAAGTATCGAACCTCTTTCAGTCTGTGAGATCCTTAGTGAAATTTCTTCCATCATTCATGGCCAAATACCTTTGTTTTTTCAATTACTGGTCATTGTGTTTGAGATTGAGTTTTGAGCATGATGAACACTTCATCATTATTTTATGTAGATTCAAGGGGCAGTGAGAAAAATAGTAACTGACAAGGACACATTCTGCCACCTGTATAGTTTTCTAACTTTTCCTTAAAAACAAACAAAAAATCTTGTTAGGTGGTATATTTATATTTATTGTCTATCTCCTTAGTGTCTACCACACTAGAGCCCAGGGCCTAAGAGCCACCAGCCAGCCAGCACGATTCACTCTTCAGGCTCCTAAGACTTTAGCATCTGCTAGCACTTCCTAACATCCATTATTGTCCTTCCAAATCAGTGAGAATAAAACAAAATATTAGGCATTCAGTTTTAAAAAGTGCCTGGACTCTTTTGAAAATGATGCTTACACATTGTAAGTCATTGCTACAGTTCAAAATGTCAGATGGTAGTGATTATTTTACCTGCACTGTGAACTTGGCTGTAGCACAGTGAGCTTGTTCCTCAAGCACAGGTGACTGCCTCAGTCTTCACTATGCAGCCTAGGTCCTGACAACTCTTTCTCCTTCTCTTTCTTTGCACCCTGATGTCCTTGCTCAAAGACATCCACGAGACTGTGAGCAACATAGATGAGATTTTTCCCCAAGAGCTTTGAAAATCATGTAGAGTAGGCATACGTTAGAATATTTTATGAAAGGAAGTTTGGAAACTCCATTTTTCTATTTCAAGATTTGGGCAGTTTTAGTGTAAGATATTCCATCGTTTAATGGATGATGGAAAAAAAGGCTGCAATTTTTAGTGATTTTATAAGTAATTTCATCATCTTAAAGAGAAAAGCAATGGTTTCTCCATACTAGAAGTACAGTGGACCCTTGACTGATGAACTCAGTCCGTTCCTGAGGGGTGGTTGTAACTCAGGTTGGTTGGAAGTCAACACAGCTGAGATCTGGATGTTTACCTGCGTACCTGCTATAGATAACAAGAGGCAGATGAATCTTCCATTAACCTCATTAACCCAAGTTGTTTGTATGTCAGGGATGAGTAGATCAAGATGGTAGAAAAAGAAAGAATAGGAACAGCAAACTACTGTCCAGTCAGTGGTCACCCTGGGTTAATAATGGATTTCCAACAAAAGGTTATTTGGAATAATTTCGAGGCTACTAAGATCTGTGTAGAGAAGATGGCCATGATTAGTTAATTGTCTCTGCCACTCATGCAGGAAATAGATCAGAGGACACAAGTGCCATGATTCCCATGTCTATTCTAGAAGGCGAAGTTCTCAGGCATACCAAGAAAACCACTGAGTGTCAGAGGACACAGAACTTTGGTGGATATCAGAGAATCCTAGTGCTATAGACCTTGAGGATGAGGTCTGGCTTTATTTTTTGTGCTGAAAAGAAAACTCTTCACACAAGATATTTAAAATAAATACATGACCAGGGAAACACACAAACTGAATGATCACATACGTTATATCTCCATCCTTATACCTTAAAGGACAATGAAAAGTTAAAATATATTTCATGAGTAAAGTTGTAAAAGACATGAAGAATAGAAAATGTATCAGAAATCGGGGTATGAGGCAAATGTTATCAGAGTACTTAACATGAAGAGAGAAGCAGATGGGTTATATTTATCCTTCCTCTCTCTGAAGTTAACCTCGCAGCTGGATGCAGTAGCAAATGCTTAATCCCAGCTAATCAGGAGGCTGAGGCAGAAGCAGCAAAATGGCCTAGGTGAGACCAGGCCATTTAGCAAGACTCTGTTTGGAAAGAAGAAAATAAGAAGGCCTCTGGGTGTACCTCAGTGTTCGGGCACTTGTCTAGCTCGAGCAAGGTCCTGGGTTCAATCTCCAGTGTGGCAAAAAAGAAAAGAAAAGAAGGAAAGAGAGGAGACAGCAACTCTCCCTGTATCATCTCCACATGGCAAATTTCTTCCTCCTCTTCCAAGACAAATCTATTGACAGAAGGGTGTCTCCGCTTACTGTCCATCTTCTCCCACAGCCTCTCAGCTCCTTACAATGGGTTCCGTTCTCTTCTACAGAAATCTCACAAGTTTGCTATTTAAGGATTGCTAAGAATCCACTTTTCAGAGCACTATAAATCCTTTTCATTTTTACCTCATTTTAGCCACATTGTTATTTTAGTATACAAAGACTCTGCGTTTTCTCCTCAGGCTGGGCTGTTTCTCAGAGCCTGGCCTGGCCCCTCCTGCTTCCACAGAAGATTTTCTCTCAGATTTTATCCTGAGCCTTCTTGTTCCAAATGCTTGATTTTGGAGATGTTCTCAACTCCATGGATTAAACTGTTTTGGTTTGTTTGGGTTTTTTGTTTGTTTGTTTGTTTGGTACCAGTGATCGACCTCGGGACCTTGTGCTTGCCCACTGAACTAAATCCCCAGCCCTGTTTGTTTGTTTGTATCCCAGAGACTTTCCACTGAGCTACATCCTCAGTGCTTTTTTTATTTTTTATTTTAAGGCAGGTTTGTCAATAAATCACTAAATTTCCCAGGCTGGGCTTGAATTTACAGTCCTCCTGCCTCAGCTTCCAGGAGTGCTGGGATTACAGGTGTGTGCCATTGTGCCTGCCTCTAAACTGTATTATTATTTTTTTTTTTTGGTACCGGGGACCGAACTCGGGTCCTCAGCTTGCAAGGCAGGCGCCAGAACCACTGAGCTAAATCCCCCGTGCTCTAAACTGTATTTTTAAATCACTATGCCCACCTCCACCTGTCTAATATGGGTCTGGTAAACATTATTATCTTTGCATTTCAGCTGCCCTGTGGAAATATCCAGGGATGTTTCACCCATGCTCAGTTCACCTTGTCTGCAATAAAAATCATCTCTGTCCATAAACCTGCTTTTCCTTCTGTTCTCCGGATTGATCAATGGGCACAGACCCACAGTCCAGCCAATACTATGCACCTGTTGCACATTGCTAGCATTCGCAGGTGTCCTGTCATATCATATCATATCATATCATATCATATCATATCACACATACAACCCTTGGGATGAACTCTTGTTCCCATTATACAGATGAAGAAATGGAGGCACTAAGAGGTTAAGTAACTTGCAAAGCATGGCTTTAGACTCAGTTGGAGAAACATAACTTAGATAGAGAACATATGGACCACAAAGTCTCTTAAAAGTCTGCTACAGAGAAATATTCATTGGCATGGCCACAATTTGAGTGATAGCTGCAGTAGTCTACTTACTAATTATGTGAAAAATGAACAGGTTGAGCGTAACTACTTAGTAAATACACTGCATCCTCCATCATCAGCAACTATGGGTATTAAGAGTCTAAAGCCACAAAAGCTTAGGTAGCCTAAAGTTATCACTGTCAACCGGAAGACAGGATTTTTTTCCCCTTTATTTTAGTGGTTCAGTGGCTTTGGGTCATCTTGCATTCTGTGTTTTCCAAAGCAGCTCCCACAGTGGCTGCAGACATTCTTACATGATCCACCACTGTGGTGCAATCCTGGCTCCAGCATCTTCCCGTGTGGCTCAGCTAGGAAGAGGCGTGAAATGTGTGAAGGGAAAAACCTGACACTGTGTTCCAAAGCCGGAGAACGTTGCTTGCATGTTTGGGGGTGGTTTTTGCACTGTTTGTTTGTTTGTTTGTTTGTTTTAAACAAAGACTTTAATCTGTTGTTTAAAACAATCTCTGCTTTCAGAGAGGGTTTGTACTGGACCCTTTGCGTCATGTGATAATTATCCCTCAGGAGAACTGGTGAGCAGGTATAGGGGCAGGAGGAGCCCTCATCTACAACAAAAAGTACAGCTGGGCAAATCTGCAAGGTGAGGTACCAGATAAGAAACTCTGGAAGCCGTGCTGTGCTGGGTTCCTGTGGCCTGGCAGGCTGGGCAGTAAGCCCAGGGCTCTAGATCCTTCCGCGCAGGCCGCCTCCGGTGAGACTCTGCTCATTCACTTTCATTAGCACTTCATCACTTTCAGCGCCGCCGCCCCGTGTCACCCAGCTGGCTAGAGCAAGACGACACCACCAGCTTGAACTGGGCTCCCTTCCATTTTCTTGGAGCTCTTGGAGACATGTGGTGCTTTCTTTAAGTGCAGCTGGTGCTGGCACTTTTCATTGTAAATTTAAATCTCTGTTTGGGAAAAGGTGATAAGAACAGTTTGTTTCAAGTCTTTGGTGTTTAAGCCTTAAGCAATTCCCAGCAAATACATTCAAGGCTCCTTCTGGTTCGGTCGGCTACAATTTGTAGTCGCCTTATTAATAGTAGCAGTGTTCAGATTCTTCTTAATGATATTCACACCAAGGAAGGCTACACAGGCATCGCTATTTCGCTGTGGTTCAAAGTGTGTGCTGATTGCTTTTAGCGTTATTGGTGTAGCTTGTTGATCAGTGAAAGTTATGAGAAAAAAAAATACTGGCATTTATTGGAAGTTTTTTTTTTTTTCTTGTTTCAATTGAACAAAAATGGGACGCTTCTAGATGCATTCTGTTTTATTGCAGTTCTTTCTCCATAACACAAGGTGCTAAAAATCTAAGCCTACACAGCGAGCTGCTCGTCAGAGCTTACCTGTATTCTTTCTGTGTTTTCTCTCGTTTTTGAACCACCAGTCTCTAACTCATTTCTTTTTTTTGCTTTTTCCAAATCTAACTCATTTCTGCATAAAGTACCTTGTATATTTAGCTTGGAATACCACCAATTTATATATCACTTAACTTTTGTCCTCAAGATTGGTGGAGTTGATTAAAATATCACCCTTTTTTTTTTTTTTTTTTGTACCAGGGATTGAACTAGGGTCCTTGTGCTTGCGAGGCAGGCGGCGGGACCACTGAGCTAAATCCCCGGTCCTCTTTTTTATTTCTTTGTAAATGTATTTATATACTCTGCAGGCATCGTGTACTTTCAACTTGGAAACAATTGATTCGAGTTAAAATTACTTCATTTGTAAAACTTTTTTGCTTTAGTTAATATACTATTTATACTTATTTATGGGGGACTGTTATAATTTGAAGTGTGCATTCAATGTCTAATGATCAAATCACGGTAACTACCATTTACAATCACTCCATTTTATATAATATTCTAAGTAATCTACTAAATATTCTCATGTTCTCTCAACTTCAAAATTATATTTTTTAGTATCATTTAAGATCATAATAACTCATTTGGTAAATAAAAGTTGTGGTTTTTTTGGTACCGAGGATCGAACTCGGGTCTTTGCGCTTGCACAGCAGGCGGCCAAACCACTGAGCTAAATCCCCAGCCCCAACACAGGAATTTTTTCTTTGACTCAAACTTTTTATTTTTTCGGGGATCAAACTCAGGTCCTTGCGCTTGCACAGCAGGCAGCGAAACCACTGAGCTAAATTCCCGGCCCCGGTAAATAAAATGTGTTATGGAGATTATCTAATATGGCCCTTATGAAAATTCTGGTTTGAAGGATAGGGAAATTGAAGTCCAGACTAGCTGAGTCCTAAACTGATGGAGGAGGAGGCCGTTGTCAGGGCCAGTCCATGTCACATAGCGCAAGGCTGGACACCAGGCTGGACCGAGCCCGACTCAGTCTGGACCAGGCCTCTGGCCTAGTGAATCCCAACAAGGCAACTCTGAGGGCCCAGCTTGGGCTCAGGCATTATGAGCCGTGCTTCTTTGGCTACTACATGACTACACAAGAC
This sequence comes from Heterocephalus glaber, assembly GCF_000247695.1. The sequence continues at coordinate 16,061,747 of NW_004624742.1, read as the reverse complement.
GAGTTTTATCTTTTGTGATGGAGACCGAATCACACCAAAGTCACGAGCCTGGATAAGGAATAGGTAGCACTAACAAAGCTAGTTACTTTCCTTTCTCCTTAATTTTAAAACATTATTTTGTGTATTTATTTATTTTTTAATTTATTTCGTATTTTCATTATGTTTGCAGTGTGCAATGATTACATTCGTTGTGGGGAGTTGGCATGTGTACACAACAATCTGGATTCATTTGCTGTCCCCTTCCTGTCCCCTCCCTTTTCTGGATGCCTTATTTATTTATTTATTTATTTATTTATTTATTTATTTATTTGTACTGGGGATCAAACTTGGTTCCTTGCCCTTGAGCAGCAGGTGGTGAAACCACTGAGCTAAATCCCCAGCCCCTGGGCACCTTTTTTAGCATCTGAATATTCTGATGTATCTGAAATAGTCTCAGTTGGTCTGTTAAAAACCATAGGATGTTTATCTTCACACTTTTTTCCTGAAGCAGAATAGTATGTCATAGTAGAAGCTTTAATTTCTGAACCTGTGGCATAAGCCTGGCCTCCCTCTGTATGAAACAGTTGGGAAATATTTTGTAAAGATCCCAAGGCATAAATAAACTTATCAGGGAAAGGGAATATACTCTTTTTTAAAGAAGATAAAGAATACATAAAATTTATTACATGCCCGCAATATGGAAGTATTAAACTCCAGAAGTATATATATATATATATATATATATATTTTTTTTTTTTTTGGTACCAGGGATCAAACTCAGGTCCTTGCGCAGCAGGCGGCAAAACCACTGAGCTAAATCCCAGGCCCAAGAAGTATATATTTTTAAACTTTACTTGATATATGATAATAGAAAATAAAAATATCTACATTCATTATATAACTACTATGTGTTTTATAAATTCATTTTAACCTTAGAAATAATATGATACGAAGTTTTTATTGAACCCATTTTGCAAATAAGGAAACAGAAACACAAATAGCATTGTGGGAATTTACACCAGTCATTCGGATATAGCACTACTTTCGGCCATTATAATACTACATACTGCCTTAAAAATAATTACGTGTTGCACATAATGGCAGTGTTATCAATGTGTAGCTCCCTCCTAGGAAAAGATGCCCCTGAGCGGCTATGCATATTTTGACATCCATGTCTTTATCTTTTTAAATAAACATTACCCATAAAGCTACTTATTAAAGTTGAAACTAGTGGGGCCGGGGATTTAGTTCAGTGGTTTCGCCGCCTGCTGCGCAAGCGCAAAGACCCGAGTTCAATCCCCAGCACAAAAAAAAAAAAAAAAAAGTTGAAAATAGATGATTAAAGAAATTTCATTTGGCCTTTGGCTACCCCTAAAAAGTTGTCTGTTTTTCAAATGATTTCTATCTACTGTCTAGTGACAATCTTTTAGACATACTAATCATAAAAGCTGATACTAAAAAATTATTTGTGAAAATAATCATGGAGCTAATTGAGATTTCTAAACTAGAAAACCGTACTGTCAGTAGGCAAATAATTCCCCAAATTTCATGCTTTACAAAAGAACTTGACTGTTCGCATTCTCTCAGATGCAAGATCACGTGGGAAATACTTCCTCCACTGGGGTCCTGTGTGGATTTCAGGAAGATGGAAAGAAATGAGCAGTGTGCAATAATCGACATCATCTTCAACCCTTCAGTCATCCACTGTGAATTTCCTGTCCCCGCCACAGTGCTGGGAGGAATGAGGCCCCGCTCAGCTCAGGAGCACTTGGGCAGATGAGCCAGGGCCTGGAGCCCAACCAGCCAGAGCGGCAGCCTGGAGCCCTCTCTCCCCTGATTTGCAGCAGGGTTGTGAGTCCTGTTTTGTTAATCTGGGTAACCTCATTTTCATCTCATTTAACTAGTGGAAGTTAATTGAACTACCTGCTGAGATCTCTGGCACATAGCTAAATAAGGTGAAATGCGGTTACAATGTTCCCTAACCCACTTTTGGCCCCATTTACGGTATAGGCTGATTTTCAAAGAGGGTCAGAAAACACTTTGCAACTGGCAGATCACATCCAACTACTTTGTAGCTCCACCCAGAAAGATTCCCTGTCATTCTGCTCCTTAACTCCACCTCTCCCTAAATATTTAGCCTTTCCCTATTTCTTGTTCCCCCTCTTGTACACATCCAATTCCCGTTTTCCAAGCTGATTACCAACACATCCTGAGGACCTTCCCACCCATCTCTCTGGGCTGCATTGATGTTTCCACACTCACTGGGTCCACAACAGCTTTCTACAGATTTGTCTCCCTACAGACCTCGCTAATCCCCGTTTCAGCCTGAAAAGACTATCTGTACATGGTTAAAAATTGCCTTGGAAAATGAGAATCCAACCACCAACCCTTTACATTCTTTTGATATTTTAGCACTCCAATCACTGCATTCATTAATTATTTGGACTTTAGTAGAAACAGATAATGGTTACTTCCGACTTAGAGAACAGAATATAAGTTGTGACCAAAAGGAAAGAAAGTTTAATTAAACCCGTAGGTTTTTCCATTGCATTCTGTTGGAGAAAAGTTAATGAAGGACTTTTTTAGTGACCCGGTATGTCTTTACAATGTATATTTTCTCATTTACTATCTGAATAATGCATGTTTACTATGGAAGATTTTTAAATTCAAAGATAACATTTAATTGCTATCTTTTATTCTGAAGTCCATATTGACTATTATTTTAAATAAGGCAAATAGCCACTTATACCTGATTTTGCCTCTGTCATTCTGAAATTGATGCCAAAAGAGTTGAATTAGAGATAAGAGATAGTAATCTTCATAAACTTCCACTTAATACGAAAGAATTCACTAAGTATTTTTCCTTTACTTTTAACCTGTATTTCTATTACTATCAGATCTTTACACCAGAAAAATAGCATAAAATCACTAAAATATATTGCAGCATGAAAACATCTTTATTTTGTATCTGTGAATATAACAATTAGCTAGGGTTCTGTTTGTACATCTGATACAAATAATTCTTTTTATAGACTCTCATTTTAACCCTTATGACTTCAGTATATACCCTTGTATGTTATATTATACATACATTATACATGATATATACATTATACTTTCATTATGTACATCTTTACACTTTCTAGTAAGTACACAGACACAATATATCACTCTAATTTTATTCAAAATGTCACCATCTCCTCTTTAATTCTTCCTGCTAGCTCTAATCTATTTATGACTGACTTTACTTGAATTTGTGTGATCATTTTCTTTAGTTTGTCCTAAATTCACTGTTAAATAATTGACCACCAGGTGATGTAAGAGGAGAAAACAGTCATCCTCACCATGGCAGCAACTCTCCACGATGAAACTTCATTCCAAACCCAATATAAATGCTATGGGCTTTTCTTCCAAAACTCAGTCTGTCTTATGTAGCATACAGTGGACACTTCAAAACTTTAAGTTCGCATGTGGGATAAGAGCCTTTTACATGAATCTTAAGCCAATTTTTAAAAAGCTATGATTGTTGTCGTAGCCTAATGACATAAAAGATATGAACTTGTCAAGAACATGAAGCAGTCAAGATGAATGCTTATGTGCCTTTGCACATTTAGCAGAGCAGAAGCATATTGACAAATAATGAAATATTCCTGGAGTAAATAAGAAAAAGAACATTGCACCTATGAACCAACGATTATCTGATAAACTTCTATTTCTATTTCAGGATAATTCATTCTTTCATTAATTGAACTATAGAAAACCCAAAACTGCATAGGAAAACATATATATATATAATACATATATGATTCAGCAGTGTGTAAACAGAAGCAAGGAACAGGCAAGGTGAAATCATCCGTATTTCCACATACTGCCAGTAAAAGAATGATTCAATTATAATAATGAAAGAGATGTGGGACAGGTTATTTTTTATGTTTGATGTGACTTGAAGTCTGAGCTTAAACAAGGTGTTTTCAAAGCATGTTTCCTTTTGTAGCAGTTTTAATAGACATGTGAAAATGGAAGGCACATGTTTAACAATTATAAAATAAGATCATTTGAAACTCTCCTGAATAAGACTGAGCATTCTTTACGTCATGGCGTCTCTGATTTTTCAAAAACCTAAATCACATCCTCAAATGAAAGCAATTGTGGTGAACTTAATCAGGACAACTGTGTGGCTATATTTGATCATTTTTAAAGGGTGTACATTTCCAAAGAATGTAAGTTTTCATGCCTAAAATTGTGTAATTCTTCTATGTAAAAAGGCCAGCTTCCCTTACCAGATGCATCTTTATACCTGCAGGGGGTCATTAGACACACATAATTGATCAAAATAACACAAGGGATAAAATATGTCTACATTTCCTTGTTAAGTCTAATTGTTCAAAGAGTACATTCTTAATCTTAAGCTCTGTTCTACTTCAAACATCTGACTGGACAACTGAGGAACAAAACAGCTCACTTAAGTCAACAGATAATTTTATTTGGGCCCCAGATTTCTGAATGAACTTTAACACAGAGTGTTGCAGACATCTGAACTCCATAAATCCACAGGTGTTTAAGTAGTCCTAAAGGCTGGGTCAGATAGCACACTTGTTCCTTCGTGACTTTACAAGAATTTCACTGTGTAAACAACATTTGCAAGGATTTCTCTTGACTGGTGAGTAAAACTAGTAGCAGGAAAAGCCACTTTAATTTTCTTTCCAAACTATGATGTGGTTCAGTTTAATTTTTGATATGAGCTGTACATAGTAGATTATCTTTCTCGCAAATATAGGTATCAATTTAACTCTTTACTTCTTCAACAGAACAACTTAGCACAAAGCACAATCTCTCTCTCTCTCTCTCTCTCTCTCTTTCTCTCTCTCTCTTTCTCTCTCTCCCCCTCTCTCTTTCCCCCCTCCTCTCTCTCCCTCTCTCTCTTTTGGGACTATGTTGTCCAGGCTGGCCTTGAACTACTAGGCTCAAGAGATCTTTGTTCCTAAGCCTCCTGAGTAGCTAGCGTTACAAGTGCCTATCACTGCGCTGGGTAAGCAAAATCCTTTCAAAGAAAAGAAAAAAACCCCACAAAATTTAGGACTGGGCAGAATACTTGCCTAGCATGCCTAAGGCTCTGCTTGAACCCCCAGCACTGTAAGTAAGTAAGTAAATAAATAAATAGTAGAAAAGTAACTGTCTTAGAAGAAAAAAATGTATTTTGTTGCCAGGGGTTTAGCTTCATGGCACCATGCCTGCCTTGCAAGCGCAAGGTCCTGAGTTTGATCCCTGGTACCATAGGAAAAAAAAATGTATTTTGTTACAATGATTCTCCATATTTTTATATACTATACTAAGAACATAATTTTCAAATATCTAAATATTATTTCTCCTTTAAAATTAGAGTGTTTTGCTTAAGTTAGATATCCTTCTCATGAGGGAAATTTAAGAGAAGTTAAACAAATGAGAGCTTCTACCTATGTCTAAAATGTCGTAAAAAAATCTAGTTTTCACTTTTTGTTTCTTTTGATTTGGTTTAGTAATTGAGTGAAAAACTAGATTCAGAGGGCAAATGCAGGGGGAAAAACAATTAACATTCCATAGGGTGATACCTATGCAGTATGCCTTAAATGCCATGACATACTCTGATATTCAAATGTCCATCAATAGAACATTACTAGTTCAGCTTAGATTGGGAAATTAGGTCTAAAAAAGAAAAAGAAGGAATTGAAAAAACATTATGTTTGAAGAGCAAAAACAAAGTTTCTCATCTGAGTGGTGTGTGCCAATCAGAAACTGGAAAAAATATTAAAATCATTAAGGAATTCTCAAGGTAAGACAAATTCAGAGGGAAAGATATAGAGGTCTGTGACAGGAGATATTTAGCAAAGGCATGATTAACTCAACTAAAAAGTATAATCTCCGCCAGGGATTTAGCTCAGTGGTTTTGCCACCTGCTGTGCAAGTGCAAGGACCCGAGTTCGATTCCCGGTACAAAAAATAAATAAATAACATAAAAAGTATAATCTCCATGTTGTTCCTTTTTTAAAGTTTGGAGAGATTCTAGAAATTTATTTATGATAAAAGTCTCCATTATATATTAAAATGGTATAGTTGGACATATACTTGACACTGGAAATATAAAACCATGAATATCAAAATGTCCCTTTATCTGGCCGAGCTGGTTCTTCTGTGCCTTTGTTTAACATGCAGTGTTTAGTTCTTAAAAGGTATTTCTAGGATGCCTTCAGAACAATGGTCCCAACTCTCTTAGGGAAATAATAATTTCTTAGATGATGTATTTGCAGGGTATACACAGATGCCAGTCTTGTGACTTTTCTGCAGTTAGAAGGTTGATATGGAGATGTGCCCTTGCCTATGAGATGAATAAACAAACATTTGAGAAAGAGACAGTGCCGTCCCGTCAAGTAAACATTGATTAGCAGTCCAGCCTGACTCACCTATCAATGAATCAGGTATAAATAATGAATCAAGGGAAGGACTGAAGATCAAAGACCACCAGCAGAGAAAAGTAAAGACTTGGAGTTAACCTGCCTGTGAAACGAGATGTCACGAGCTAACACGCTGGCTTTGCACACAACACCCTCCTCATGCTTGATGTGGATTTAAGCTTAGCAGCCTTTTTAATACCTTCTGCATGCCAGCTAGTGGGCTCGCTTTCTCGCAGAAGCATGCTTAAATCTTCTTCTTTATCATATCTTCAACAAGAGGAGATTATAATCTGTGGGAGGAATTTAGTGTATTTTGTTACTGCTTTGATTGTGTGTGTGTGTGTGTGTGTGTGTGTGTGTGTGTGTGTTTAGACAATCTCCACTGTGTTCTCCAGGCTGGCCTCCAGCTCCCAGGCTCAAGCAATTGTCCTGACCCAAGCTTCCAAGTAGGGGGGACTACAGGCTTGTGCCACTATGCCTGGCTGAAAAGTTTACTTTTGAAAATAGCCTTGTATAGCACATCAAATAAGGAAACAAGTCAGACAAAGCATGTATGGTCAAAACCTCTATGTGCTCTTCCTTTTCTCTGACCCTTGCTGCATTTTATGGACATCATGTGTTTACAAGGCTGGTACTCCCACTTGACAAGCTTCACAAGGTCAGGAGCCAAGCTATTTTCATTTTCTATTTCAACTCCTAACACATTGCCCATTGGTTTAAAGGAACTAATGTATTTGTGTGGTTCATAAATTGTCTCTAAGGACAGTCCAAAAGAAAATTGTAAAACATTGATATCTATATACTATTAACTAGTTCAGGGAAAAAATATGCACATATTGAACTTTAAAAGGGCAAGTCCAGTGATATGTAGGGCAATGCAGAAAATCTAGTACATTTAGACAAAACTTAAATAAAATATATAGTGCTGTTGGGCAGATAGGAATTATTTAAAGTGGGTTTCAAACTATGCATTATTATTTGTTTTTCTTCTAGAGTACTGCATAGGGTTTCTGAATTTATCTCTTATCTCTAAATTTACAGACATCTTCCACCATATCTTTTCTTCACTTGGACAGCACATGGAGATATATTTCTCATGCTCAGGAGGTAGGAGTTAGAAAATCTAACTCACGGGCCGGGGATTTAGCTCAGTGGTTCTGGCGCCTACCTTGTAAGCGCAAGGTCCCAAGTTCAATCCCCGGTACCAAAAAAAAAAGAAAAAAAAAAGAAAACCTAACTCATATTTGGCAGATTTCAAATTTTTTGAGTTCTTTTACTTCTAATTGTAGTCTTTGATTATGAATTCCACAGGAAAAAAAATAAACTTCAACAAATACCTCATTGGAAATGTCTAAAACCTTACAAATGTAGTAGGAAGTAGTCATATTATCAGATGGAAGTAATGAGCAGGCTAACTGAATGAATTGAAAACAGAAATATAAAAAGGGCCAAATCACACAAAGTTCAGTCCAAATAAAGGTTTTTAAAGATTTCCTAGAAAACAGGGAAGTTTGCTGAAGTGAAAAAAAAAGCTAAGTTATACATTTAATAACACTGTCAATACATATAACTATGTTCATGAAGTTTGAGATAGAAGTTAGCTGAATATTCATTAGCCCGGAAAATGGACAGGGTGAGGAGAAGGTGTAGAAATATATGCACATGCGTCAATCCACACATGCTTAGAAACTGATGGTTTCTCTGATACACATAGTAAAATATTCAGTTCAGAGATACAGATTAGCAAAGCATATGGGCATAGCACTCTGTCCAGAACACTTTAGACCACTGCTGCTCCTCCTCACAGAGGCAGAGGCCAGCAGCCTCCCCACTGAAGTAACTTCATGGGGATTTAAAGGGCTGGAACCCTTTGTTTTTCCTTCATTTTTCTCCTGTTTTCCATTTTGAGAATCACACATAAATACCTGGGACGTTCAACAGAAATTGCATATATAGGACAAATTAGAAGGTGATTGTTTATGTCCAGGGAAAATAGCTAGCTCAGAAAAAAACTGCGAATATTTTAAATTTACACTGTACCCCAATCCTTGGCACTGTGACAGCTTATAACAATCCCCCAAACCAAACCAAACCAAACAAAGCAACAAAAAACAATAAGGAAAAACATTAAAAACCATCAGAAAACCCTGAAAAAACAGGGAAATCTTGGGCTGGGAATTTAGCTCAGTGGCACTACACCTGCCTCACAAGCTCAAGGTCCTGAGTTCAATCCCCAGTACCAAAAAAAAAAAAAAAAAACCCTAGGAAAATCTGATTTCCAGAGTTAACACATATTAAATTCAAATATTCAGTTTTCAACACAAAATAGTCATGATATATATACAGAAATAAGAAAGCAGGTCTCATAAAGGAAAAATATTCAATAGACATAGTCCCTTAAAAAGAACTGATAGCAGATATACTACACAAGGACTGTAAAACAGCTGTCCTAAAGATATTCGAAGAACTAAAGAAAGAGGTGGAGAAGTCAGGAAAACGCTATGAGCACAAAGTGGAAATATATATTAAGAAAGAGAGGGCCAGGGATTTAACTCAGTGGTTACGCCACCTGCCTCGCAAGTGCAAGATCCCGAGTTCAATCCCTGGTACAAAAAAAAAAAAAAAAAAGAAAGAAAGAAAGAAAGAGAAAACCTAAAAAATGTAGAAAGAAGAGTTGAAAACTGCAGTAACTGAATTGAAAAGTTCAGTAGGGAATTCAAAGGCCTATATACACAGGTTGAAGAAAGAATTAGTGAATTTGAATTTAGGACAGTAAAAATTATTGAGTCTGAGGTAACAAAATGAAAAAGGCTGAAGAAAAATTAACAGAGTCAGAAGGATTTGTGAGAATCTATATCATTGTGTTTCTTATCAAAATTTTAGACCAGAAGGCAATGACCAAGATATTCAGTGAGGTAGGGGGGAAAACAATCCTACCAACCAAAGAATCTTCTACCCAGCAAAATTCTCTTTCAAAAGTGAGGAGGAAATTAAAACATTCCCAGATAAACAAGAGCCAAGGTAGTTTATTACCACTAGAACTGCACTACAAGAAATGTTCAAGGAAGTCCTGTAGTGTGAAATTAAAAAAAAAATTATATAGTAACTAAAAGCCATATAAGAAAATAAAGATCTCAATAAATCTCTCAATAAAAGCGAATAAAGAGACAATTACAAAAACTGATCTTGTAGCAGTTGTTTGTAACTTCAGTTTTTGTTTTCTAATTATTTTAGGAGACTTAATTCTTTTTTAGAAAAAGTTAGAAAATATAAAACTGTCAAATAACAAAGTGGAAGAATAATTTAATAGGGAGTTCACAAAATAGGGTTCACAGCCAACAAGCATTTGAAAATGTTCTCAATCTCACTAGTCATTAAGAAACTGCAAATAGGGCCGGGGATTTAGCTCAGTGGTGTAGCGCCTGCCTGGCAAGTGCGAAGCCCTGGGTTCGATTCCCAGTACCAAAAAAGAAAAGTGAAAAAAAAAAAAAAGAAACTGCAAATTAAAACTGAAATGGGATACTGCTAATACCCACAAAACAGTTTAAATTTTAAAAATTATAATACCAAGGAATTACAAGGATGTGGAGCAACTGGAATTCTCACATACAGCTTATGAGAGAATAAATTGATACATTTATTTGGAAAAATATTTTGACATTACTTACTAAAGTTGAATATACCTGCAATTTTAGTCCTTCATATATACTTTGTATAAGTTCATATATATGCACACTAAAGGATATGAATATGTAAAGTGTATAGCAACTTTATTCATAAAAATGCCAAATGAAGACAACATAAATCTCCATGAATAATAGAATTGATGGTAAATAAAACAATGAAATATTTCAAAGTAAGGTACTATTGACATTTTGGACCTGATAATTCTTTGTCCTGAGAGGCTGAGCTCTATATTGGAGGGTATTTAGCAATACCCCTGGCTTTTACCTCCAATAATACCAGTAACAATCCCCTAGTTATGACAACGAAAAATGTATCCAGACACTGCCAAAAATCTCCTTGAAGGATGAAATGCCCCAATCCCTTCTAAGAGTTGTGCTGTAAAGCAATAAAAATAAACTTCTGCTACTTGCAACATAGGAGACAAACACATATATAACATGTGAAAACAGCTAGATACAAAAAATAATACAAGCTATGTGATTTCATTAAATAGAGTAAAGCAGGCTAAATTAACCTTTACGATAGATGTTGAGATTTTTATTACTTAGGAACAGCAATGACTTGGCAGAGGCAAATGGCATGAGACCTCCTGGTGGTATTCTCTGTACATCCTAATCTGGCCAGTGCTCACCTGGGTGTGTTCTATGAAAAGTCATCAAACTATATCCTTATGACTTATTATATATATTCTCCTTCATGAAAAAGTTACTTAAGTATATGTATTTGTAAACCTGAAAATAAGGAGAGACATGATTTTAGAATAGGAAAAAAGTGTGTAAAAGAAGAACTCAAAAGTCAAACAGAAGGAGAGCTGATATTTTTAACTTGAAAGAGAAAGAAAAAGTAAGCTATGTTAAAATGAAAGATGGAAGGAAGTCAAGGGCTGAAGATGAGTAAAAGAAAGATGGCACATATCAATGGATTGAGCTACTTGAAAGCTGAGGCAGAAGGATTGCCTGACCCCAGGAGTTCAAAGCCAGCCTGGGCAACATAGCAAGACCTTGTCTCTTAAAAGGAGGGAGGGAGGAAGGGAGGAAGGAAGGAAGGAAGGCAGGCAGGAAGAAGAGAGGGAAGGAGAAGGAGAAAGGAAAGGAAAGGAAGAAGGAAGGGAGGGAAGAAGGGAACAAAGAAGGGAAGGAAGGAGAGAAAATTTAACCCAGGCCTGGAAAGTAAAAGGTTCCTACAGTGGTAGATTCTTTGAGTTACTCACTTATTAACCCTTCCTCTTCCTCTTCCTTAAAATCAGAACTCCATATTTATTCTGTGCAACAACGTGCCCATTAAATGCTACTCCATCCCCTCTGTGGTTAGGGTTGCCCAAAGTGGTATGGACACAAAAGCTAGTCCTGCACCAACCATCCCAGGACAGGAGGTGACCTCGAGGGTGGAACCTACGCTAAAGCAGAGCAGAGCACAAAGCAGGAACCTGAGCTCCTGACACCCACAACGGCCCCCATTTCCGCCCTAGACTCCCTGCTTCCGGGATTTTACCGGAAGGAAAATAAACCTCCCTTTCATTGGAAAGACAAAAGAAGTACATTAATTGTAAATGTTTTGTTTCTTTCTAGTAGGAACTTAAAACTCCCAATTCTCCAGTAGTGGCTCTTTCATCCTTTTTCCAATTTTAATTGTCTTTAACCTCAAATGTTGAAACCTCTCATCACTTTACTGATAGGGACTGAATTAAAAACGAAGAAATATTAAAATAAGAATTAAATATTGACTATAAATAGAAGGTATTTTTACATAATTATCTTGTATGATGACCAAAGGTATGATGAACACTTTAAATTCTATTTGCTTTTTAAATACCAATTTTAGTTTTGTGTATGTTCTATAAGTCTGAAATTCAGTTAACTGTAAAGAACTTTATTCTGATGACAGTCTGTTGACAGAAGTCACATGGGAATGAATGTAATAAGGCTTTGAAATACTTAGAATTGCTTATGCTTATTATTGCTCAGGAAAAAAAAGTGCATTTTAAGTGAGAAATACTCGGGCCTAGTCTCACTAAAGTACAAATGTGTTTCTAATGGCTGAAAATCATCACTGTGCAATATTTTAAATTGAAATTAAGAATGCTTCACTTCTAAACTGGGAAAAACTGATCTCAAGTGAATAAACTTGTCCTCAAAATTGTATATAATGTTCAGCATTCTGCACTGAGGAAGAAGTCTTAGACAGCCTGGCATTTAATATTGCCATCCACATACTATTCTGATCTGCTGACGTCAATCCAAAATTTGCCTATGTAGGGACTGATGAATATGCTTCCTTTCTGGACTTCTTCCTCTACCCAGAAACAGAGCGGGAAGGCCATGTGTTTGGGAATAGAGAAGTGTGTGAGTAGCATGAATGACCTTGGATTACGACTTCTGCTGGCATCCAGGTATATTTTTAAATCTACTAGTAAGTATATAAAGGAATGTGATTAATCTTAGCTTTCAAAAAGGAATAAAACTCCATTTTCTAAAAAGAAAATTCTAGTAATAATGAGAATTACTTGCATCTAAATGTTATACAGCCCCAGAAAGTAAGAGGCAGAAACATCAGTGCTAAATGTAAAAAATATTTCAGGAGGAAGTAAATAAATAAAATAAAATCCTAAAACTCTAAATGCAACATCATAGCTCAGCAGAGGCATTATGAGGTTGCCCTTCACCTCATAATGACAATACAGTGTATTACAGTAGTCAAAAGCCAAAAGACTATTCGGAAAGAATATTTGCTGTTCATCAAAATGGGGCTATAGTTGCAGTAAATATTTGTGTCCATATATCATTGGCTACCTGCCTATCTTTAATTTCAGACCCTTGAAATTTAATCTCATAAAATATTAAGATAAGTTTGTGGTCGCCTATTTTTAGTTCTATTTCTCCAAAGTATTCTATTTGTATAATATATCAAAAAAGAAGACAGAGTGGCTTCATGTTTCTTCCCTTTGTTGGGATATGTGGAAGGAAGGGAGTGGAGGTTATTTTGGGCAACAGCCTGTCTCTGGTCAGCTGAAACACACCAGTGAAGTAATTTCTATTTAAGTATTGGCTTTTCACTCAGTTTGTGACACGTCAGAACTATCAGAAATCAGAACACAAATCAGTAGTGGTTGCCAGAGAAAATGCACAAAGAATTACATTTCCAAGGCAGGAGGCAGTGGTCAGTGGTCATTCATATCACAAACCAACAGTCTCATCAGAAGTTTGAGTCAGTAGTTGTTATCACACTTCTTCAAAAATCCTGTAACATTCTTGCCGAGAAGCCTTATCAAGTGTTTAAAATGTGGGACTGCTGGCTTATTCTCAATTGGATTCTCAATGTGGAGAAAACAGAAGGAGTCACTGGGTGAGTGTGACAAACAGAGACACTTTCTGAAACAATTTTAACATTAATGGCTGGCTTCCCTTTTAAATCAGCTGAACACTGGAGTGTCAGCATTCCCAAAGCCATGTCTCCTTCATGTTTTGACCATGTTCAGTAACCTAATAGCACCAGGTTTCAAAAACTCTCCTACCTAAATGCCATTTCTGCATATTGAGCTAGTCTGTCTTGCCACTAGTGTCAAAATGTTGCTGATTTTCCTTCACTGAAGCATAAGACTTGTGCAACATTCCTAGCAATGTATTGGTTACAGGTAAACCAAAGGGATGTGGTATCCATGTGTAAAATCCTATACATACTCATCACTTAAAAATATAATTGAGAATCTCTGAGATGGAGAGTTTATTTTGGAGTAACTTTTCCCAGGGCAAGACCACATGAAAGCCAAAATATATAGTAACATTCCCATCATCTGAATTCTGTTTTTTGGAAATAAATCTCAGAGGAACATAATTTTATTGATGGAGAAAACATTAAAGATCATCTCTGATATTCATTTCATGTCACCAGTGAGAAAATAGAGCCTTGAGAAACTCAGTAATTCCTTGCAATGGTTAATCTTGAGTGTCAGTTTGTTTGGCTTCACAGACTCCTAGAAGATTAGTAAAGCACAATTTTGGGTGTATTTGGGTGGGCCACGGGGGCATGACCTTGGAAACTATATCTGGTCTGTGGTCCCTTCTTCTTGGGCTCTCCCTCTGTCTCTACTCCTCACATGCCATGAGCTAAGCTGTTTTTCTTCTCCATACACTGCTGTCATAATATTTCTGCCTTAGAACCAGATGACCATGGACTTACACCTCTGACACCATGAGCCATAATAGACCTTTGCTTCTCTAAGTTATAGCAGCAGATCACTATACTCCTCCACAAGCACACAGCACTTTAGTGGCTGACACCCAGAAGACTTATAGCTCACTTTTATTGTCAGGACACCTACAAATCTCACTGAAAAAAAAAAAACCAACATTACTCTTTCACATATTCTTTCTCTTTCTCTCGCTCTCAAATTAAACTTTTTTTCACCATGGGATATTTTGTTTTAATATGTCAATTATATTTTTTGGCAATGTCTGCTCAAGGCCATTAATAAAAAAGTACTCAGAACTGACACATTCCAAATAATGATGTTGCTAACCTACATTACCATCTTTTCCTTAATAAAATCAATCTGCCCATGTAAACCATGGGCAGGCAAGTTCACACTCAGAATGCACCAGAGAACTACATTTGTAACGTAGATAGATAACTGTTAACTCCTTCTCAGCTTTCAACTGCCTTAAAATGTCAAAGTAAAAAGTCTGAAAACTACAGATCTTATTCAAATGAATCCAGATAGAGCAGATGGTTGGAGAAGGCATACAAGCAAGAAGGAAATCTCCCGTTCTCCCTTTCTGATTACTTTGCCCACAGAGGAATAACGATTCAAACAAAATCAGTAATCATGGCGGATGTCATTAGCATATTCCCAATAAGGGAGTTTACGTAAAAATTCCCAGAGAAACTGAATGACTGCTTGAAGATCAATGTGTAAAGAGCACATTTTCAGCTATTTTTTTTCTCCCCAAATATGAACAATTTGAGACTTTTAAAAATTAAAGTTCATAAAAGGTATGGGCCGATGCTAATTGTTACTTAAATTAAAAATGATGATTATTACATGCAAAATAAAGCAAATGTTTTTACATGTTTGCCAATATTGAGAATACTTTTGTACCTAATGTTTCACATTTCTAATTAATTTGCATTTGGGCTGCAACAAAATCCTAAGACTTATTAAAATGTTGAACACCCCTCTTCTCATCCTTTAAAGGAGGATTAGGCGAGCTGCAGTGAAGTACCTTCCCTGCTTTAGTGTCAATCCATCCCGTAAAGTGTGCTTTTTCCCTCCCTTTTTAATTGATGAGCAGAAATCACTGAAATAGAAGATCAACTCAAAAGAAAAACTTGCATGCAACAATTTTAAAGGGAAAAAAGTCTAACTCCAGTGACCAAATTTAACTTTCTGATGTTGAGGCAACATTTCAGAAGATGTGCTTTTAATTAATGCTAACCAAGAAAATAACAGATGCTTACTTACAGTCACACATAACACACCTGAGGAGAGTTAAATCTCTCAATGAGTCCCACTACAGTGTCTTCATTTCTAGTTATTGAAGTACAAACATCAATTGCTGTTTGTCAAGCTGAGCATTTAACTCTCAAACACTAGATGAAAAAATCCCTTTTATGGAAAGAAAAGCAGTCACCAAATATGCAAACACCTTTATCAATAATAAATCTGCCTCGTAAATTAACCATGAGACACAATATTGGCAGGTCATCTTGTTAAATAGAGAGGACCTAGGTAATGCCACCATTGATTAGACCTGTAGGAAGCAGATGGTTAAATAACACAATATGAAATGTCACAATCGTTTTAATTTTATTATTGAAACTCAAACTTTCACTGGCAGTAGACAGATTGCCTTCATTTTTCATCCATAAAACAACCATCTTGAACATTTCATCAAAAAGAACTTTTTCTTACACTGGCATTGCAACCAATAAAACCTTTTATGCATGGCAAGTTGGCAGAAACTATTAATAAAATGTCTGTCAACTGAACATAGTCCTTTTTTTTTTCTCTAACAAAAAAAGGGGGGGCGAGAATCATTAATTACAGTTTCTGTCACACACAAAAGACACAAAGATTGTTCTGGTTCCTTAACAGCCTGAATTCACCTAGTGACCACCTCTTCTGTTGGATTTGAAAAGGGATGGGTCCTTATCCATCTAAACAAAAAGCTGGGGAGCAATCTAACACATTTCCTGTGTCTGCCTGGGCAACAAATGTGGTATTTTAGGTTGACTCTGAAAGAGGATTATGAATATGGATAGAATGCAAATACTTCATCTATCTTAATCAGAATACAGGAATTCAAGCTGTTGAGGAAAGAAAAAAAGACTTTAGAATTCCCATACAAGGAGAGAAATTTTATAGTGCTTATTGAATTTAGAAGACAGAGATTAGAAATGAACTTAATGAACCTGTTCATCAGAAAACAAGCAGCAGACTTAGCAACAAGTGTAGAATAATTACCCTGATGACAAATAAATATAATGAACTTTCAGATTGGGAAAAAACTGTTAAATACAATTAAAAAAGAAAGCAGTATTTTTTTCTATTGTAGATTTGCTTTGTCCTCCTTATTCTACTTAATAATTTTTTTTCTTCTGTCAACCACATTAAACTTCATCCTCTTAAATAGATCATTCATTTACAAGGTTTCCCTTATGGAAAAGAAAGAACACAACCTCACAATTTCTGTAAACAAATATAACAAGAACAAAGGGGCCAGAAATTAGTTGTATGGGTTCCTTCTGAATTTGCAACAAGCTTTCGCAATAACATCAAATAGAGAGCTGCCAGTTTTCTTTATTATTTCAATATATCTGCCCTTTGCAAGCCAACAAAAAGGTCCAGGTAGCTGGGTTCACCTCCTCTGGGTACCCCTTTCCTTCCACTTTTAATGAACGTATTTGCTCCAGGCAGTACAGTATTGAAATGCAAGAGGTTCCTTTGTTGGTTCATTTAAAGAAATTTTCCATTTTTTATACTTCTCAGTATGAATGCTAATAATTTCAAGTCCATGATTCTATGGATTTTTAAAATGAGTACTATAATTATTTTATGAAATTCTTTCAAGGGTTTCTTTACGTAGGCAGGGTAGGAATTTGAGAAGATCAATAAGCTTACTCTTATAGGACAAAAAAGCGTTCTAATAACCTATAAATCAAAGAAGATAAGAAAAATTCTAAGTTCTTAGTTCACAAGTTTATGTAGTCATATATCTAGATTCAAGTCCTAGTTCCATCTGGTATTAGCTGTGTGACTTCCAACAAGCTAAGTTTTCTGTATCTCAGTTTCTTAATCTGAAAAAGAAAGAAATTACTAGTTTGCACTTAAATGAAAAATTAAATGATGTGATGAAAATGAAGTACTAGAACACACATTGGACATAGAAAGTGCTATGTAATAGTCGTTATTATTGATCTCAGGGCAAAAATGAAAAGGAATGAGCTAAATTGAAAGAGTAAAAGGTAAAGCATACACTAGATTGCTTTTCATTCTTGACTCTGCTAGAATAGGTACGGTGAAAATTTTAATAAAACTTTTACATAATGAAAACAAGGACCCTTGTTTTGAATGGGATACTATGAGCAACAATTGGTAGACTGAAGACAACAGAAAATAACATTGGTAATGTTTCAATATGTAGTGTTTCCTCTTAGAACAAATGACTGCAAAAACCTAGCAGTTTGCACAGTATTCGTATTTGAGGGCCTGTTGCTTTGCTTTTTTTTGTTTGGTTTTTTGTACGGGGATCAAACTCAGGTCCTTGCACTTGCGAGGCAGGTGGCAGAACCACTGAACTAAAGCCCCAGCCCAGTATTCATATTTTGATGTAAAGTTTGAACACAAAGTGAAAAGCATGTTCTTAATGTATCAAACATATGCACATGTACATATTATTTATATATGCACATGTGTATGATATCCTCTAATCCTTTCTTAAAAACCTCTATTGAATAAAACTTTTTATTACCTACCACTGGATAAAAATGTCCTATCCTAAGAATCTGGCAAGCATTCAGAACCATTTAATCTTTCATCAAGGTTTAATCAGAAGAGGTTTCTATCTCTTCCGTGCATTGTCAAGTGCCCACCACGATTTGTCTCCCCAATCCTGGACTGACAGATTGAGAGAATAAGCAAAGAGCCAGAACATGTGAGTATAATTGCAGTGTCAGCACTGTTAACTGTATTTATGAGATGAGAGTTAACACTATGACATTAATAATTTCATCAGATTACACATGTTTGCTTGACAAACAAGCAAGCTATTCTCTTTAAATTATCTGTGACTAGTGCTATTTTCAGCTGGAGAACAGCCATGAATTCCAGTTTAAAAAGAAAAATAAACTCACCAAAACACTATTCAACTTATATTGTTATGTTTAGGGGGGAGAAAAAAATAAGTATTTAAATATTTGCATGGAGCCAGACTTTATAAATCCTGGTTTCCTGTCAATAAGAAAAAAAATGGTTAGGAACTTACAATAAAAAGGAAGGCCAGGAAGTATAATAATTGTGTCTCACTGTACTGTAGTTCAAAAATAGCTTCAGGCAGAGACATGAAGTCTTTTAGTTTGCCTTGACTTTTTAAACCACTCGATGCTCACCTGCAGTGGTTTCTGTGATTTGTGGCAGCTTACCAAAGGCACAGGATAATAAAAACAGTTTGTTACTCTCTAATTTTGGAGGGGCATAACACATGAAGCTTGTACAGCAATCTCTTTCCTACATATTTCACTCCATAAGGGGAAACAATAAGAGAGAACATGACATGTATTAGAGAAGTAAATTACAGTGTTATACTCTTTGGTCCAATAAACCATCGTGGGCTGTCACACTCCTGACTACTGAAGTGTTGTTTTATGCTACAGCTTAATCAGCTGGGTCTAGGCTGTGCTTTCCTACACTAGTGCCTTAGGCAGCATAAATACTATGATTCACACACATGATCATGGGAACCTCTGTGGTGAGGTCCACACAATCTGCCATGTAAGTTATTGGCCTGGATGATGGATCTCCTTGCAGTTAATTTAGAAGAGGGAGTGGGACTTGAACTGAATTGTTAAAATTATCACAAAACACTGAGCCACCTGTTTGTCTTATTTAATAGGAGCATCTTGCTGGTGTTGGTTCTAACAAAGGTAATGTTTCATCATTTGAGCCTAGAATCTATGCCCTTCTGAGAATCCCACAGACAGGAAGCATCTGTATTTATGAAGTTTACGTGAGGCAACATGATGTGAACCTGAATGCAAAAAGTTAAAGGAGATATATTGATTCTGTCAATAGCCAGCTCCAAAACAAAAGCCCACCACTGCTATAAATATTCACAAAATTGGGTGTCAGAGGAAAGGATCTGGCTTTCCTTTTCTTTATAATTCAGATAGTACTTTTATGTTCACTTTCATTATTCTTATGGCTGTAGGTGTTGATAATATAGCAAAACAAAGAGAGTGATAGTAACAGATTTACACACAATGCACATAATCTCCATCTATAAATATATTTACTTTCTCAAAAAAAAAAAACTAATAGATCTGGTTAGGGAAAAATAAATCATTTACCCTTGTAATTAAAAAAAAAGGATCTCGACCTGGTATCAGCACTTAGGAAGCTTATTGTTGACATTTCACACAGAATGAAGAGGAAAAAATATTTATAAACTAAAAAAGAAAGCAAATTTCTGCATGAAAATATGGTTATTATTAAAACAGAAGCAAGTGTTAGAAAGGATGGGAAAAAAATTGGAACCCTGTACAATACGAAACAGTGCAGTCACTGTAGAAAAGAGTATGGTGGTCCCCCCAAAATTAAACACAGAGATGGGTATGTTGGTGTATGCCTGCAATCCGAACTACTTGGGAGGATAAAGCAAGAAGATCGCAAGTTCAAGGCCAGCTTGGGCAATGTAGCAAGACCTTATCTCAGAGTGAAAAATAAAAAAAGGCTACCAATGAAGCTCAGTAGTAGGGTGCCCCTGGGTTTAACCCCTCGGACTGAAAATAAAAACCATTTACTCATAGAAATACCATAAGATCTGACAATTCCACTTCTTAATATATACTAATGGAATTAACAGTGGAGACTTGAACAGATATTTCTATACCAATGTTAGTAATAGCATTAGTCATAATAGTCAAAAGGTTCAAACCACCAAATGTCCATCCATCTACAACTCAATGGATTAAAAAATCTGGTAAATACATACAATGGACTTTTTTTGACCTTCAAAAGTCTGAAACATGCTACAACATGGATGAACTCTGAAGACAATAGTCTAAGTAAAATAATTCAGACACAAAAGACAAATATTGTATGATTTCACTTACATGAGGTGCCTAGAATAGTCAAATTTGTAGAAAGAATAGTAGATCCGAGGACTAGGAATAAAGAAAAGTAGAAAAGTGTTGTTTAATGAGTACTGAGTTTCCGTGTGTGGCGTGATAAAGTCATTCTGGAAATGGACACTCGGGCTGACTCATGACACTATAAATGTACTTGTCATCAAACTGCGCACTTAAAAATGACTAAAGTGATAAATTCTCTGTTACGTATGTTTTCTAATGATAAGAAACGATAAAGTAAATTTCTTGAAGAAAAATAATGCCCCTTCCTCTAAGAAACTATTTGAAATTAAAAACCATTAAGTCTCTCAAAAGAGAACAATATAAAGAGTAAAATCTCAAAGTTGTGTATTTCCAACTGAATGATAATGTGTGCAAGCCAGGTTAAAAATCCCTCCATTCTAGATGCGTACCTCTTACTTAATTGCTGGTGCTCTTTCCTTCGAGATGGCTCTCCAGCTACAGGGCCGAAGTTCAGTTGCAATGTTGAGCATTTAAGGACAGATTTGATGCCCTATTAGAGAAATACAAGTATAATAGTGCTTGAGTTTTAAAACTTGTTCATTTCTATATGACATAGCATTTTAACCTTCAAACTATGAGCAATTTTTTTCTAGAACAAGGACATCTTAAAGTGCTTAAGTGGATGTGACTTCTTTGCAAATTATTTCCGCTTAAGGTTGTTGTACCTTGAAATCCTGTTTCAGTAATTCTGTTCTGGTCCTGATGATTGAACCCAGGACCTTGTGTATGCTGAGTAAGCATAATACCCCTGAGTGAGCAATAATACCCCTGGCTCCAAGCCTTTCTCTTTGTTTCTACATTAACATCAGTCATAATAAAAGGATTCTGAGACCTCGAATTGAGAAAATCAGTTTTCTTTTTATTCTCTTAGATCTACCTCAGCTGTTTTCTTTAAAATGGGACCAATGTTATTGCATCATTTTCACTGAAATCTTTTGGAGAGCACCATATTATATAGCAGATGGCCCTAAATATTGTGCAAAGACCATTGCATGTGGACGCCTCTGCCTATAGGAGATAGCCTGGAAAGTGTACAGAATTATAGGACATGCAGCGGTCAGAATGGACACAGCAAGCAAAAATGTGGCATTTGCATCAAATACAGGCCAGGAGTGAACTCATTTTAATGTGAAATCCAAAATGTGATAAGACTAGAAAGAACAGCACAGGCTGGGAGAACCTTTTTAATCAGACCAGGAAAGACTGCCTCATGAAATATTAAAAACTTGAAGGGAAGAGGTGGATTTGTTCTAGTAAAAGGCTCATTTAAAATTCTGTGAGGTCAATAAATTATCACTTAAAATGACATTTCCTAAAATATGTTCCAAAGAACACTTGGTCTAAATGGGGAGAAACAGTTCCCGTGGCCCAACTCGCCAATATACTAAATCTCTCCTGAAGACTGACAAGGAACACACAACTATCAAAGCCCCTGTTAAGTCCTGCAATAAAGATTATTGAGTTTTGTTTAATCCAGTCTTTCCCAAACTTTCTACCTAGTATGTACATTATACGTACTCGGTAGTAAGAGAGGATTTAAAGTATAGGAGAAGATTGTGTAGGACACATGCCAATACTATGCCATTTTATAAAAGGCTTTCACTATCTGCAGGTATCCTGGGGCCAATCACAGGAGGATACCAGGAGAAAACTGTACTGTATATAATACTGTACATAATATATCAGAAAGTGAAGTGCAATGGAGAAAAAAATTAAAAATTAGCAAGAGGTGTTGAGTATGGTAGCCCATGCCTGTAGTCCCAGCTATACAGGAAGCTGAGGCAGAAGGACACCTTGAGCCCAGGAGTTCTAGGTCAGTCTGGGCAACATAGTGAGAACACATTCCTTAGAAAATAATGCATAACAAGGGGAAATAAAGTTTTACTGTTTTCAAGAGGGTAGCCAAGTATAGCTTCTCTAATAAGATGACATTTAAGGTACCACTGATGTCTGTGCTGATTTGGTTAGTGGCTGGGGAAACCTTGGAAGTTCCATGGGAACAAGAGAACAGACTCTGTCCTGCAGAGTGAGGCCCTCAGCACCTTCCCCTCCCAGACAGACTTAATATTGATAGGAAACGTGACAAGGTGGCAGTAGCCATAAGCAGTTCTAATAAGGGATTGATTTTACCAGTGCAGATGGGTAAATTGCTCATCTTCTAAAAGCAAATTAACTCTTTGGGGCCCCTAGGGTATTGTTCATTTACTAATTCATTTACAAATTGTTTGCTTCTTGGCCTCTAATTAGTAATATTCTCCTTAGTGACCACGTGTTCCTCTCCAGTCCTCCATTCCCTATGATATGGTGGCCATTTATCTTGCTCTTCAGGAGGGAGGCAGCACATAGGAGCAGCTGGTCATACATCATGTGTCAGAACCAGAGAGGGATTCATCAAGCCATGCAGCAGCGTTGAGTGGAACAGTGATACGGGACAGACAGGTTTGCTCTGATTCAATTCTTTACGCCTAAGGAGGGGCTCCGTTCACTCTTGTTGTCACTGAGATATCAGAGATAAAATAATTTAGAAAAGGTGGAAAGTTTATGCTACCTGGGAATACATCTCAGTTTACATTGTTCAGATAGAAATATTTCCTGCTTTCAGAGCTAGCTACATAGTTTGTTTCAATACAAACCAAAATGTGGGGTGCCTTTTTCAAAAAGCAGTGAACTGGGCATAGTGGCACATATCTGCCATCTCAGCTTCTCCAGGGGCTGCAAAAAGAAGATGGCAAGTTCCAGGCCAGCCTGGGAAACTTATTGAGACCTTGTCTCCACATAAAAAATAAGGAAGGCTCGGTATATAGCTCAGCAGCAGAAGAGCACCCCTGAGTTCAGTCCACACACACACAGAAAGAAAGAAAAAAGAAAAGTAGTAAAAAAATTATTTTAGGAAATCAATCTTTTCTTTTCCCTTTCCCCCATTCTTTCTCTTGGCTCATCATAGTGTTTATTTGCTCTTTAATGCTCTACTAAGAAAAATCATAAGGTATTAGCATGAATTTTAGCACTCAGGTTTATATTGTTTGGTGCTAATTTTATATGCAAATATGAGCATTTAAGTCATGTGGAATCACTGAAATTACAGAATTCGTAGTTTGAAGTTTGTATATGCATATGCCTTTTATTCTTGGCAGAACAGTGGAAATGCTACACACAACTAACTCAGCTGTTTTCATTTTACTTCTTGATACATGCAAGTTCTATCTTCACTATCATGCTGATGAAAGGAAATAGAGCTATGTATGGCTTTATATTTTACTCCTCTCCTATGCCATCCTCATGAGTGCTTTCTCAAACAGAGCACACTTTTCTTGCACTTACTTGAGACTTTCTGACTTCCTGCTCTGTGTCCCACCAGCACTCTGTCTCAGGGGGCATCACAATGCTATATTCCAATGGGGCAGCGAAGGATGACTGACATATGTATCTTCACTCACAAAAAACAAGTTGAAAAGTAAAAATTGTTACAAATTTCAAGATGGCGTCTACAGAGCACTGAGGCTTGCAGAGAGCACTACTGCCTTTGAGGCAGGTACACAGGTTGAAAAGAAAGCAGCTGGCCCTGCCAACATTCTCACAAACATATAATAGGCCATGTGGGAGCCACAAGTGAGGGTAATGCCACTTTGGAAGGAATTTTGCAAGCACTAGCCTTCCTCCATTTATCTTCCAGATATCCCTCTGGTGAAATCTTCAGAAGGAGAAATATTTACCAAAAATATTCATTATTAGTTTGAAAATATCTTCAGGACTGTCTTAGTTACTTCCTCGTTCCTAAGACAAGATACTCCACACCTGAAGTCAGAGGAGGAAAGGTTTATTTTAGCTCACAGTTTGTAGAGGTTTCAGTCCTTAGTCTCCAAGGCAAGGCAGTATGGCAGAGAAGAAATAGTTCATGGCTGGGTAGGCAGGAGGCAGTGTCAGCAGCAAGCAGTGCCAGCACACCTCCCTTTGTATTCCATCCAGGCTACAAGCCTTTTGGGTGATGCCATCCACACTAAGGGTAGATCTTCCTATCACTGATACCCAGAACTATGCTAAACCAATTTAGTTATTACACACTCTTTTTTTTTTGGTACCAGGGATCAAACTTGGGACCTTGTGCTTGCATGGCAGGCACCAGAACCACTGAGCTAAATCCCCGGCTTATTACACACTCTTAATCCCAGTATCACACACCATGGTCTAGCCTATGAATACCTGAGGCTTTTGGCAGGACCTTAGATATGAGCCATAACAAGGACTTGGTTTGTACAACTAACCTCTAAAAGCTCCCGCCAATTAACCTTTTCTTTAGGCTCAATTCCCAAAGTTGTTGGCCCACTCTTGCAATGGTTCATCCATCTTTTGATGTGGGTGATATTATACCTCCTCTTTCCCTCCCTCTCATGCTAAAATCACATTTTGATTAAAGTTGCCCTGCTTCCTCCTTTCTTTCAACCACTGCCACATTCCTTGTGTATCAGATCCCTGTGTTTCAGAATGATTAAGATCTAGAGTAATGGAATACTTCAACTGCCAAAATGAATCGGAGATCAATGCACAAAACCATGCAAAGCCAAAAGGGCTACTAGTAATTCTGACACCCATAACAGCATTTAGGGCCTGGTGGGCTTTGCTTTTGCTCTTGGTGACAATGTAGCTCACAATCTCCTCAAGGTACGTTATCTTCCTTTCACAGGAATCACTTAGGGGGAAAAAAAAATAAGTTACATGGCAAAAAGCTGCTTTCCAACATATTCCTTTTCCCCTCTGTCTGCAGCCATTCAGCTAGGTCTGGCTTGACTTTCTGCCCTATTCAAATGCGCATTTTATAACTGATATGGAATATGCAGCATTTGGGCAGACAGTTCCTATGTATTTACTGTAAACATGGTGGCTGCCTGTATTGTGGCAGAAATCATATCACCAGATTCCTAACAAGAAGAAGTATAATGGTAAAAACTGTTAAAAAAACATGCAGGAGAAAAGACTCCTTTACAAAGGGCCCAAAGAACTAGTTCAAGTAACAAAGCTCTATTTTCCATCCCATATATAGAGCAAATGGATTACCAGGCACTGGCAGGAGCTGCAGTGCCACCCTGCCTCACCGTGCCCAGTGGGCTCTCTGCTGCATTGTTCACACCAGCCTTCCCTTGTGTGCAAAAAGAAGCAGCTTGTTCGGGCAGTGGTGGCTCTCCATGGTGTACCCTCATACAGGGAGATACACGCAAGGGGCAGCTTGCTTAATCCTTGCAAGTCGGCCCAACAGAGGGAAGTCCAGAGTGACGGAAGAAAGGACACATCCAAGATTTTCACCAAATACAGTCGGGTCCAGAAGAGAAAGTTTGCACAGTTCTATTTAGTTTACACTCACCCAACAAACACTGCTGTAAGGCAGAAAAAGTTAAATGAATGATAAACAAGCTGGTTCTACTCACTGATTAAAGTGTCATGATACCTCTTTAGAAATCAAAGGAGCTATCCTGCTAATGAACTAAATTAGACTGAACTAACATCTATGTTAATAATTATTACTTACAGAGCTAGCTGAGTTAGATGCGATGATGATAATGTAAAAGCTGAATATAATAACAATATTTCTTAGGTGCATATCCAGTTTAAAGCAAATTTGACAGGAATATGCAAGCACCCCAGTGGCCCAATTTCAAAGAATAGAGGAAATTTTTTTTTCAGAGTAAGGATGGTAGATTAGGTCCTAGGTGAGTAATGAAAAGAAGGCTGAAAAACAAAACTTCTTATTAGAACCAGAAGCGTTAACCTGACAAACACGCGCATTCAGGCTCTTTAATACTATGTATGAAATACATATGGTACTCATTTTCCCTTATAATGAGCCGTGATAAAAAACAATTTTATGTTCTCAAGGTTAGAAATAGAAAAGACATGCATTGATGATAGTATTGATTTTTTAAAAAAAAATTCATTGAAATGCTGTTATTAAACATAGGTTATAGTTACAGTGAAAACTGAGAGCTGCTTTTAATCCCCAGGGGAGGGTGGAGTTTTGTTGGGTCCTTTTTGTCATTGTCAAGGTGTAATGAAAGAATGAAAAATACTTCAGTGTATTTCCTTATTAGTACACATGAACAGCGTGAATGTTCCATTATTGAGTTGTCTTCATAGCTGGTACCTTTTTCAGGCTCCTTTTAAAAAACTAATTGACAAGGAAAAATAGCCTTCTGGTTTAATATGTGAATGTCTACAAGTTCACGCAAGTTTTCACAAGAAAGCAAATGAAGAGCATGTCCTGCCCGCTTAATCACATTAACTCGGAATATAGTCAAAGCTTCACATTTTAACTATATCTCTGTGCTGAAAGTAAATGTTAAACAAAGATTAGATGAAAGTATTTCTTTTTTGGGGGGAGATGAAAATATTTCTTGATCTTGTGGTAAAATTCTTCTAATGAGCAAAATCTGTTATTACCCCTCAAACTAAAATTTATATTTTTCCAAAAACTGTATGAAATAATTCAGTTAACTGCAGCCAGATACTGTACTGTAACTTGATCATTTTGAATGTAAAATCCCCCTAAAGTAAGTAATCATAGACAATCAAAATGCCACTGGTACCTTGGGGGCATGTTTTCTTCCTTTCAATTAAGACCACAGCTAAAGAAGACCAAAGACTTTTCAATATACAAATGATTAAACAGGTTTAGGATTGCTTCTTTAATAATCTATTTCTCTAAAAGTATCACTATTAATAATTATAGGTAACTTGCACCTCTATTTTCTTCATGAAAGGGAAGGAGAGCCAAGGGACTTTTTAGAAGTTAGCAATCTCACTTTTTTGATCAGAGTTTAATTGTATGATATGATTATACTTTCCACATATTTCTTATTGTGCGGCTTTGTCTTTTCAGGTAACCAAGGTGAGTCAAAAAAAAATAATATCGTGCTGGGGATTTAGCTCAGTGGTTTTGCTGCCTACTAAGCAGGTGCAAGGACCCGAGTTCAATCCCCTGTACCAAAAAAAAAAAAAAAAAAAAAAAAAAATGAGCAACGTCACAAATAAAGAGGGAAAAACAAATTGTCAGTAAATCTATGAAAAGATGCTCAGGAGACATAAGAGAAATGCAAATTAGTTCAATCGCTTTGGAAGACAATTTGTGATTACTTTGTATTTTAAAGCCCATTCAAGTATCTTACAATTCAGGAGTGAACTCTTACGTGCCACCAGGACACACAGGCAAGAACATTTACAGCATCTTTCTTTGTAATAGCCCCAATACATGTAAACAACACACCTACCTAGAGCCCAGGAAACTCATCCAGGGGTTATAGCACAAGGACAACTTGAGTGATTCTTAGGAACATAATTAAATTAGAAAATCAAGCATTGGAAGATATGATTCTATTTTTAGATAACTTAAAACCAAGAATAAAAATTAGCAAATGCAAATTCAGGATGATAGTTATGACTGGGGTGGAAGTAGGGGAATGCAACAGCAAGGGGAGAAAGACATAATTTGGTAGTTTGGTCTCATACTTGAGGTGACTGGAGAGCCCACAGCTGTTTGGTATATTATACTCTAAACTTTCATCTATGTTACATGTTTGTATATCTCAAATATGACCTTAAAGATATCATATAGATTACAAGTTTTAAAATTGGTTTCCATGGGAGTCGGGGATTTAGCTCAGTCGTTCCGTCCCCTACCTCGAAAGCGCAAGGTCCCAAGTTTGATCCCCGGTACCAAAAGAAAAAAAAACAACAACAACAACTTGGTTTCCATGGAAGATTTACGTTCTCTATTTGTAGCTTTCACTTCATTTTGTGTGAGTTAGATATTCTAATCTACTATGGCAAAAGAACATTCATTCCATCCACCCATACTGTGGGTCACTGCACAGCTTTTCAAAACATTTTA
>NW_004624742.1:15951286-16033312 GCF_000247695.1 Heterocephalus glaber | reverse complement strand
TTTTTTTTTTTTTTTTTTTGCTTTTCTTAAGGAGAACATTGTCTCTTTAACACTTGAGTGCAGTCCATGATACATGCCTGGACCAGTGTAAGATGGGTTTTACCTCATCACACTAAATGAGCAAATGAGGAGTTTTTCAGCACATTTTATTGTGTGACCCCCCAGCCTGCTGTGTGTAGCTTTCTGCAGTTAGTATGATGTTTCACATCAATTAAAAAAAGATGAGAGAATGGGTTAGTTGAAGAGTTTGTTTCCTTGTAATCAACTGTAAAGAAACCAAGGTCACGTAACAGATTTCTTCTTTTTTCTTACTTAGCCAGGAAGACTCTGTGAATGCAAATTGCTTTATTGGTGAAGGGAATTAAAATTATAAAAAGCCAGGCTTAAAGAAGTGCAAAATCAGGACTGTGTCAGAGCAGGGACAATATAATTGTGGTATGGATTCCCATATGGGACTAAATTATCTAGATTTTAGTAACATCAGCAGTTTTGTGTAGTTGCTGGAATGCGGCCAATGTGCCACATTTTCTTCATTTTTAAGATGGTTCTGATTCTACACAATTTTAAATATGCAGAAAGCTAAAATTGTTCGGGTGTCTTGGTGGCACTTCTCAGATACATGTCTTTGCATGTCAGGAATTTTATTTGACTATTAAACAGGAAGTGACACTGATGTGGCTTTATTTTTCTAAGCAAAATTCCATTTATTATCATTCCTATCTAGGCCATAAAATCTTCCCAGTAGGGGAAAGAAAAATACCCTCTTCTGTGAGTACATATCAAGGTTGTCTTCCTTTACAGTGTACCATTCAGTAATACTGTTTTGTAGCAACTCAATAAAGCTGATAGTTTTTCTGGGTAATTACCCACAGCCCCCTGCAGGACAAATTAGCATTCATGACCTGAATAATGCTTACTAGAAAGAGTTCAATGGAATTTACTTAATCAGAATCATTGCTTTCTCTTGGCTAATTTTTTTTTATTAACCTAGACCCTGATGCCTGCTAATAGCAAATACCTTTCAAGCCAGTTTAGATTCCTGTAAAAGAAAAAAAAAAAAAGCATGCATCTTTTTTTTTTTGGGGGGGTGTACCGGGGATCGAACTTGGGTCCTTGCGTTTGCACAGCAGGCAGTGAAACCACTGAGCTAAATCCCCGGCCCTAAAAGCGTGCATCTTTAACTGATGTAATATATTTAGAGTATTGAAAAAATAAATATATATTTTTATGTGTAATGTGTGAAAAAATAAGACATCTGTCTTCCTTATAAAAATCTGATTGGATTTGCATTTTCTCTTATAATACTTAATGATTTTAGAAAGACAAAGGGTTTTTTTTTCCATTTCCTATATCCCTTAGGAGTTTCTTAATTTGCTGCTGAGAAAACCAGAATATTGGTCATAATTTCAAGGTGGATGTTTTATAATCCCTTTCTAGTCTTAGGTATCATGAATTAGAAAATTTTTATCAGACAATGGAGGTTGTTTTTGATAGTTTGATTTTTTTTTTTTTTTTTGGTACTGGGGATCGAACCCGGGACCTTGCGCTTGCAAGGCAGGAGGCAGAACCACTGAGGTAAATCCCTGGCCCTCGATGGTTTGATTTTTTAATTTATTTTTGATTATTTGTTTGATGTTTTTATGATCTGAATAAAAACAGAATATATTTATTAGGATATTAGAAGATATAAAGTGATATTCATTGAGCTTCTATTACGTACAAAATAGTCTGCTAGGTAAACAGTTTATTCTATTTCATTAATTCTTTTTTTTTTTGCTTAAATTCTTTTATTGGTACATTTTAGGTATACAATATATTTACATTTATCATTGGGTGCTTGTACCTGTACATGATGTATCTTGCAAGGTAATGGGGAAAAATAAGACCCAAGATATTTTGTTAATTCTTGAAATGGTTCAGTAAAGAAAGTACCAGTACACTCTGTATTTACAAAAGAAGAAGATGAGATTCGGAATTTAAGGTAATTACCCCACTTTATATAGCCAGTGTGGGGCAAAATCAAGACCTAATGCAAAGAGTGCCTGAACCAAAAGTTTGCATATTTTTGTTTTCTGTTTATGTGTGTTGATTTTACTTTTTAAGAAAGGCAAAAGAGGAGGTCCCTTGATTGAATTGCCAATTTGAAAAAAGACTTCTAACCTGGAAGAGGTCTTTCTAAGTCTTTGAAGGACAGCCCTACAGATAACAGCCAACAATCAGAGGGCAATAGCAATGAGACTGTCCTCTAAAGTTTATTCTAGCACATTTGTCCTCTTTCCTCTCATCTTCTGTGAACCTCCACTGCCCAGAAGACCAAAAGGCGGGTGTGAACAGCTGGAGCACAGAGCTTTACTCCAGTCAAATCAAACTTAGGACAAAGGCGTGAGATAGATCCAAAAACAACAAAGCAAAACCAGAGAAGACCTTCTGTGTTTCTAGGTACTTAACTCAGTAGAGACATAGGGATTTCTGTAGGATAGGGAGACTGTTCGTAGGCTTAGTTTCCATAACAAACTCATCATTTTTACTTAGGTGGTATGGTTGTTTAGGTTTCCATATTGTATTTATTTAGAGTGTATGTGTATTGAAGGTGATACAGAGAGAAATTGATGGTGATTATGTGGGGATACTTAAGAGTCCCAGAAAAAAACCTCTTGGCTCCTCCACTGATTAGATTCCATACTTTAAAAGTATAAAACAATTCATTACAACTGAAAAGGAGGACTCACTCTTTCAGGCTCCTGTGCCATGCAATGCTGAGTGGAATTTGGTGCTTAATTATGTTTCTGGGGTGCAACATGGTTATCCCAGTTCTAAATCTAAATAAATAGAAATCATTTTTTTCAACCTTTGGGGTTTCTGAAAACCTACAACACATTTTTTACACAGGTTTTTTTCCTTCTAAACTCTAGACTATTGCAAGGAAAATTCAATCCATATGTTTCAGATTTACTTGCAGTTGTACCAAAATCTTGTGTTGCAGTTGACATTTGATGTTCATGAAGTTTTCTGAATGCTTTTTATTTGCCTTTAACTCAAGAACAGAAAGTTGATTTGTCAAGCTTATAAATACCAAAACCCCAAAATATTAAATTTGGGTCGAAGACAGCAAACTTAAAATTCTGTATCAGGCATTAAATTTCATAAACCATTTGTCTTGGTCTGTCTACAATGTTGTTTACTCGCAGACACACATATGCCTGTCAGTATGGAGCATGTCGATATACTCTGGTTATTGACATGGTGAAGAGACAGTGGGATGATGAAAAGAAACAAGGATTTTTTTTTATCCTGGTTTTCCTTCCAGATTGAAATATTAACAGCATATTATTTACAATTTACTGAAAGAAATGTGTAGAGTGACACCCTATGTCGAATTTTCCCCATCCTTCAACAATCCCTGTTCAGTCCCTGGTTAGCACTTGGTGACTCTTCATCTCCTGAAATATTAGTGTCTTAGAGATGGTTATAAAAAGGAATCAGCATTGTAGGTGCTATTTTAGGGGTTTCTAAAATGACTACTCCCTCTCATTCAAGGCTAAAATGTGATGCTGCCTTAGCTCAGAACATGACAATCACACCTTCCAACCACAACTGGTTCAGCCATGGGCATTATAATCCTGAGTATCCGGGAACTTCAGGGGAAAAACGTCTTCTGTTAGCACAAAATAAATAGCAGTCTTCTGAAATGTACCTACAGATAGTATTAAAGTAGGCTGTTCACTTTGTTATATGATTTATATGTACGGAATCTTTTATATACTTTTTATTGCTCTTATTTTCAATATTTCCTTCTCCTAGAACATAAATGATATATAATCAGAGTAGAAAAATAAGAAAATGTTCATAACCATAAAAGGAAAAATTTTCATGAAACTTTAATTTCCAGAGATAACTACCACTTACATTTGTTCTATGTTCCTCTATTATATTTTCTATTCCTAAATGTGCATGTATTATATTTTTCAAACATGAGATCATATACTGCCTCCTATTCACTGGCAATACAGTCCAGTAAAGGATTTTGTTATGCTTTAGATGGCTGCATTGTTGAAATAAAGTATTTAATCAAATATTCAAATGCAATTTTTTCAAATGCCTGCACAGTATTTCACTGTTGGAATTAACTATTTAATCATCCAAGTGTTCAGATATAATTATTGATATTTAACGATTCAAAATTTAGTTTTGGTTTGTCCCAAGATATTAAATATATAAGCAATACTGCAAATAATGGTATTTGATTTAAATCTTTGTGACTGTCAAAAAAAATCTTTGTGACTGTCAATAATTATTTCCTTAGGGATAATTGTAAGTGAAATAATGAACCAACACATTAAGGCTTTCAAAGCATATTTTTAAAGACAATAGTCATTCTGCCTCTTTTTTAATATCTGCACTCAACTTTCATCAGGGCATTTGCAAGAGGGCCAAAAATATGGAGATGGAGAATTGAGAGTGGCCATGTAAGAAAACTAGACTGCAGAGTGCAAAGGAGCTAAGAAGCAGGTCTTGTTCTACGACTCCTAGACGTCTTCATTTCCTTCTCACATGGTAGTCTTCCTGCCAGAACCTGTAGGCTTCTCTAAGGTGTTACTTGAACTTTAGTGAACTACCCATGCACTGCAAATGTTTTCCGTGGATATTGGCCATTTTTTATCATTTTTCTTTGATGGTTTGATAAAGTGATATTTCATTGCAAGAAATATTTTCAGGGTTCATGAAAACTGTTTTAAGCCCAGTATGGACCAATTTCTATTTGAAAGTAAAATTTAGTGTGACATTCTTGTGAAGAGTATAGGAGTAAGGAATGTAGTAGCTCTGTCTCTCCTTAGGAGATGAGACAAGAAAGCTAAGCAGAGAAATATGAATACCTTTAGGAAAAGGCCCAATGTTCGCACACAGTCCCTTCTTTCCCTCAGTTGTGACCATAGACAAATGGCTCAAGCTGTCTGAGCTGCCTTTCCTCCTCCACTAGTGCTAGAATCATTTTGTGTCACCGTATGAGAATTCAGCAGTCTTGGTAATGCATCCACGATGCAGTAGGTGCTCAGTAAATAGCAGGTACAGTATTTACATAACTGTAGACAGAGAAGGCGCCAGGTACTCACGGAGGGCTATTTTAAATACCTGGAGCCCTTTTGCTGCCACTGCGTCTGTGCCATGTCCTCACTTCTGGAAAGGAGATAGGAAGTGACCAGGACAGGGAGGACAGAGCATGCAGAGCAGACTACAGATGTGCCCTTGGTCATTGCCCCGTCACTATAAAGCAGGATTGGAGAACTGGCACCTAAACAAAAGCCGAGTAGCAGTCTGCTGTGGAAGATACCTTTCTCCTCCTCTTGCCATACTCCTTTTTCTTACTTCCTGTCAGACACACAGTAGGCACAGTTGGAGTGATGTGGGGGGAGTTGCAATAATCCCCCCTCGCCCATCAGTTTCTGTCAGTGCCTAAAATTTCTAACTTCGGCAAATTAAGCCACCACCCATTATACATTAAAATGCATATAACTCTGTGGGAAAAAAATTAGCACATTGTTTCATATCTGTTAACACCTTTGATGGTCAATAAATTCATTGTTTGGATCCCTTTAAAGAGGAAATTAATCGAGGCTCTGGAAGCGAGCTCGGTTCTGCATGACGTGGCAGGCAGGAAGAGAAACACACAAAGGGGAACAAGGAACAGGGAAACCCCAGGGAGACAGAGGGAGGCAAGCCATGATGAAGTACTGAGAGAAGCACATCAAAGATAGATGCCACCCTCCTCCCATTTTGTCCCAGCAGTTCTGATTGCTCCTTTTTCTCTAGCCCCCAGTGTGCATGCTCACATGTAGAACTTTCCATAAAAAGCACTCCAAAGCCCAAAAGAGAAAACTAGCTGAACCCCTGTGTGATCCCCTGCTAGATCCTGCATCAAGCTTCGTCTTGTACAGAGCCCTTTGTGATTACTGTCAGAGAGAGGGGGTGCATTGGCTGTGCGGGCTGCTGCTCAGGGGGGAGCTTACTGGTTTGATAGTAAGATATGAAGAAAGAGGCATTCCACATACCATTGTTCGCAAAACAGACTGCAGCATCCATGATTTCTAGGGCCAGTCTCATGGGTTCCCAGCTACATCAGTAAAGGGCAGTGATTTAACTTCTCTGCACCTCACTTTCTTCATCTGTGTTGGACACAATAACGCCATTTCTCTTCTTTTCTTTTTTTTGATACCGGAGATCGAACTCAGGTCCTTGGGCTTGCTCAACAGGCGGCGGCACCACTGAGCTAAGTCCTCGACCCCGACATTTACTTTCTTAGTCTGCTCTAAATGAGGTAATATAATTTAAAAACCAAGAGGTCTACCTGGGATACAGAAATATTGGCTTTATTAGGTTAAAAGCATTTCTTTTGTTCTATCTCAGACCTCTTCCTTAGATAGATAAACATATCTTACTTGTCTATGGTTTTTCATACTTTCCAAAGCCTTTCTGGAAGTATTTTCTTGTTTTATGCAGGTAGGTCATTTTAATTTCATACTGATTTCTATTTAGATGAAAACATTTTAGAATCATGGCAAAATGAACCTGTCTCAGAAAAGAGTCAGTTTGGGTGAGTCATGACATCCATCCCAAATCTCAAAACTTTATGTGCAGCCCTATATACTTGCCTGTGGATGCGAAAGGAGAACTTGACTCCCTGATTTATATGGAATTTCTGTACTGTCCCAGAGCAATCACAATTTATTCCATAAATTTTGAATGACCCAGTAATTATACTTGTAAGCATATCCCTAAGATCCCAAGCAGTGAAATGGTATAAAACATTGTACAAGGAAGAATTAACTTTAGAATTATATACAATGGCCCCTAAATAGCAAATAATCTAATATTCTTGGCCTAGAATCAGTGTGGTAAACTATGACACATCAACTCAATGAAGCAAGGACTGTGATAGTAACTACCATGGGTCACACACCCCACAAAGGCTGTACATCTCTCCAGTGCCTTTCAAACACCATCACATCTGATTCCCTAAGAGTTGGGAGTTACTGTTGCCATATTACATAGACAATGCCACAAAACCAAGGTCTCTGCCAGTGTGTCAGATGCGGGTCACTGGAGCTCATCTTCCAGCAGTTCTTGCTCCTTTGTTACAAATAGAGCCCTGATTTCCTTTGAGAAGGTGATCGGCCCTGGGTGAACTGAGAATAGCCTGAACTGATAAAAGCAGTCTCTATCTCCTTGCAAGTAAGTCTGAGGATGAACTTCACCTTTGTGGCGTTGGTTATGGCATTCCTTCATTCTTCCTGCTTTCTGTTGGTTGGGAATGCGTACATAAATGCTGGCACTCAAGCAGCCATGTTGGTCTCAGTGGCAAAGACACATTCCTTGGGTGGAGGAATGAAAAGCTGTGAAAATTTGGGTCTCCAAAGACTGAGATTATGAGCATTCCTGAGAACAACTTTTAGATGTGTTTAAATCTCAGTTAATGTGAGGGAGGGAGGTGGTTCTAAATCACTTATGGCTTTATTTAATCCTAAATAATATCATTGCTTTCAGTAGCAAAGAGTAGATGATCATTTTTAAGATAAAGGTCGGAAGTTGCATGCTCCACCTCACTGATCTCGCATTGGCTAGAGCTACTAACCAAGAAAGGAGAGCAAAAGCCATATTCATACTAAGACATCATGTACTCGGGGACAAGGAGCACTTCAATAAGTCGGAAAAAAGGTAAAAACCATGCAGAAGTGCTAGATGCACCTAGTGAATCCATACCTGTGTGTATCCTACTGTCTGCCACATCTAATCAGATTACA
The DNA here is from genome assembly GCF_000247695.1 of Heterocephalus glaber. Next base: position 16,025,516 of record NW_004624742.1, on the reverse strand, counting down.
CAATGCTGTGAACATTCGTTATATTTTTTCCTATACTTTATTTTTAAATTATTCCCAACTAAGAGATTAGAAAAATGTTTTAGTAAGTTACACAGGATTAAAATTTTATATATAGTTTATAAAATCATGAGTTCAAAAAAGTCAAAACAGTGATTGTACTTGAATTTCAGAACATTAATGAATCACAGATTCACTTCTACTTTTCTCTATTTTAAGACTTCTTTAATAAGTAAGTCATAATTATACAATAAAATATCATTTGTGCAATTATGAGTATACCAGGGCTGGTGAACCTACAGCATGCCAGCCAGATCGCCCCAGCAGTAGAGGATGGGACATTCAGGTTTAATTGCAGTGTTGACACTTTGCGATAAATAAGTGGGTTTGGGCTTGCAGTCTGGGCACTCGGTCTATTAAAGGTTCGCCGTCACTGGTATATATCATATAAAATCACATCCACCACCCAGTCGCAGAGCCTTTCTATATATAGCCACTCAACAGCACCTGTAAGAGGTGGATTTTATGTAGAAGAGGAATGATAAATAGCATGTCATTTGATGCTTCATAATTTTTGGTTTTTAACTTTCTGGGTCACTGATTTCTCAAAGAGTTTTCATTCTTTCCACACATTAGTTAGGTGATTGAAGAAGGTGTCAGTCTCCTGAGACATGGGAAAAGATGATGTGGAGGAATTAAATTCTTCTTTTCTTTTGGCTGAGTATACAAAATACACAGTATGATTTAGGAGTCCTTCCCTTGTGTGTATTAACTTCTGTCCACCGTGGGCAGTGTATTGTCATTGGCATCCAAATGGGATCCATACTGTTAGAAAGTATGCACTGCATTACTAAAATTGTTGCTAGGAGGCGATGAAGTGGCTAGGACCAAGAAACATGAGAAAGCGGAAAAGGAAGTGTTGGTTGATTATGCTTAAAGCATCTGTCGAGATGGGCTGGAAGAGATATTCCTAGGGGGATGCTGGGAACAGAGCCGCGGGTCCAGGGATCTCCCTCTCCATGCGCTGAGCCCTTGCATGGGCTGCTGGCATGGGGTTGGGAGGGACCAGCAGCAGCCCCCATCAAGGATGGGGAGAATCCCAGGACTGTCCCGGGCGTCAATGACAGGACCTCTTTCTCCTCTGCCTTGCCCTCCCTTCCATTCCTTTCCCACCCCTTCCTTTCCTCTTTCCTTGCTCTGCAGGGTTGTGGATGGAACCTAGGGCCTCACACATGTTAGGCAAGCACCACTGAGCTCCAGGCTGGCCCTTATCTTAAGAAATTACATATGTGTGTGATTTAAATTGTATTTTTGCTATCATTGTTTTGGGGTTTGGGGTAGAGGAGAGAAGACAAAGTTGGGCTACGGAATCTGGGCTGGCCTTGCATTCACTACACACCCCAAGCTGGCCTCCAACCCATAATCTTCCTGCCTCAGCCTCCTGAGTGCTAGAATTACAGGCATGCACCACAACATCCGGCTTACTTTCAAGTCTCTGATAGGTGCTTGCTCACTGAATTTTTAAGGAAAAAAAGACAAAAATTTTAATGATGAAAGTGATTTAAACCAGTTAGCTAATTCTGATGAGACACATAAAAATCTATCTCATCTCGTAAGTTATTAGGATGATAAAGTTAACTGGTGTTTGATTTATACCCATGTTCAGTCCTATAAATTGAGTATATAAACCTACTGTTACTCAACAGGAAGATTATGACCCACTTTAAATATCTTACTTACATCCAAAGGGATTTCAGCTCTGAACATGTTTTAGGAAAATATCTTTCTGTTTGTCTCACAGCTGTGTCATTCAAGAACTTTAAGGTGCTTCAAGCTTCAACAAAAACATGGCTTTCCTAATGGAGACATAAAAATAAATACTTGGAAGTAAATTTAACAAAACCGAGCACATACTATAGTTGAAACCTTCAAAACTACTAATGAATAGAAAACAGATAAGCATACACTATTTGGGAGTAAAATGACACAAAGATGGCAATGTTCTTTCAGGTCTCCTAAAATATCAATCAAAGAATAATTGGAAGAAAATAAGCTGGTGCCAAAGTTCACATGAAAGAGAGAACCAGGAAAAATCTATAAAAATATCTAAAGAACTAGACCTCCCAGTTACTAAAAATCTACTAAAGCTATGATTATTAAACATAATATTGAAATGTAGTGTTATTACACAAACAGACATAAACAGAACAAGCTAGGTCCAGAAAGATACACAAACATATAAGAATTTGAGATGTGAAAATGGCATATCAGATTTGTGAAAAATAGATGAAGTAGTTACCTGATAGCACTGAAAAACTGGGATTCCCGTGTGGAAAAAAATAATTTAGATCTATTACCTAGTTATATCATTTGTGCTAAAAATGACTCTAAAAGAAGAATAAAGAAAATGTGCAGATATCTCAAAGAGAAGAAAATGTATTTAGATAAAACATAAAAGAATCAATCTCCCTGGTAATCTGAGAATATAAATCGAAATCACACTGATATTTTTCATGTTTTAGATTGGCAAAGATCCAAATTGCTAACACAAGGGTGGGGGATTTAGCTCAGTGGTTCTGCTGCCTGCCTTGCAAGTGCAAGGTCCTGAGCTCGATCCCCAGTACCAAAAAACAAACAAACAAATTGTTAACACACTGTGTGGTGGAAGGATTGGAGAACCTTGATCTCTTCCACCTTTACAGAAATCAGTTGGCAATAGCAACAAATTAAAAAGTGTACAAACTCTATGAAGCTGCAATTACATTTCTAGGAATTAATTTGAGAATGTATTTGAGACCATATGCAAATATAAAGCACACGTAAACAGAACACTGTATCAGAACTGTGGGTGCGTAAGATAAAGAGGCTCAACAACCTGAACAGGTCCACATCCATAGGAGAAGGTTTAGACTCGTCAGGAAACAGCCATGCAAAGCAACATTTATGCAGATGTGAAAGAGTATAAGGCTGGTCTTCATGTATAAATGTAAAACATTTTTTTCAATTTATATTAACAATCAAAAACAAAGCTATAACATGCTATGCATAGTATGCTTCCGTTTCTGTTTTGAAAATGAGGGGTGAAAGAACAGAATATGCACACTTGCCTAAAACACCTTTGTACAGTTACACAATAAATCAATAAAGTTGTTTGTCTCCAGAGAAGGAATCAGGGGATAGTGGTGAGAGACTTCTCCTACCTTTCGTACCTTTGGAATTAGAACTTGTTGAGTGTATTTCTAATATATATGTATCTTTGAATACCTTAGCTTGAAGCCAACAGTTCTCTCCTGTTGTGACCAGTTTTGTTTTGATTTTTGGTACTGGGGATCAAACTCAGGACCTTGCACTTGTGAGGCAGGCGCCCGAACCACTGATCTAAATCCCCGGGGCTGTTGTGACCAGTTTTAAGCACAGACTTTTTTGAGTTTTTGGTGCTGAGGATTGACCCAGGCCAGCTGGGTGCAGAGCCCATGTTGCCCACTGCTGAGCTTCACTCCCAGGCCCGAGCACATTATCCAATTAATGGGAGAACAGTTTAAGGTGTGTTGGAGCCACTTCCCTCCAGGCAAGCAGGCCTGAGATCTAAATATGAATTAGAGAAGTAGCATTCTTTAAATGCCCCACAATAAACTAACATTCTGCACGTGTAAAAATGTCAACAAGGCCATTCTAAATGTACTTCTGGACATAAAACATCTTCCTGATGCTGCATTGGTAGCTTGAAATTGACTCTAGTGGGAGTACCACGTCATGCTGTCAGCAAGAGCTACCAGCCACAGCTTTATGTGAGCGGTGGGAACAGGGTGGGGCAGGGGTGAGACATTTGCCAGCAGCCACTGGCTCAGACGATTTTCTTGGAGACTTTCAAACTGCTTGGCACTGCCTTCCAGAAACATGGGTCTGTGAGAGGTGTGTGACAAGGGAAGAAAAATAGAAAGCAAATAGAGCACAGATAATTAAAAATACATCTTCATCTTCCAGGGCCACCCACAGAGAACAGTGGGCACAAGGAGACACCACTCACTGCACGTCCGTCCCCAGTTTAAGTGGACTGGGAATTTTCTGTCTGAATCTTAGACAATTACCTGCAAGATAGGGAAATAAAATCAAGGCAGATTTGCAACCTTATTTAGTCTCATTGGACCACATGGTGCATCTCATTTAATATTTGCTTGTTTTATTAATAATTGAAAGCAGCTTTGCAACACATGGGCATGCAGTGTAACGTTTGAACCTATGGGGACTAATGTCGGGTGAGCATGGTGCAGAAAGAATACAAGCTAAGGTTGTGGTACACATTTGTTGTGTATTGCTGGCATTTGCCTTACATGCTTACCCCCTCATGAAATTTGTTCACAAATTCATCTAAATATTACAGCTTTATAAGTAGCAAACTACTTATAAACAGATACATAGCCATAAAATAAAGTTAACCTTTTAAAATAAATACGAAGAAAGAAAAAGCAGATTGGCATTATGGATCTTAAAAGAAAAATTGTTTTGAATACAGAGAGAAAAGATATGTAATGTTTAATATCACTGTGAGTTAAACTTTTATAAGCTCCAATTAGGTCTCCTTTCCATGGAGGGTTTTTTCTTGAATGAAGAGGGAGAAGATTTTGTTTTGGGGGTAGTGCTTATATTTTTGTGATTTAAAAACAGTTCCTACATGGGTAAATATGCCTACCTTGCCATTACCTACGTCAGTAATGCCCAAAGGAAACTTTATTACAAATGCACAAACTTGCCCTATTAGGGAACTGAAAATTAAGTCAGATATTTTTGTCTGTTTGTTATTAAAATTCTAGTATAATTTTGCTCAAGGGTCAAGCTAACACGGGTACTCTTACTTACACTGGTGCAGTGCACAAATTTGCTTCTGAAAGTTGTAGTCACCATTTCAAAACATCTCTGGCTGTGGCATTTCTCTGGCTATCGATATACTGGATATGTTTTGGTGATATTAAAAATTTTTAAAGATAGTGATCTGTAGATTATGTCTGGCTCTAATAGTCACCAAAGCAAAATTAAAGTCAATGTGTAAAAGTCAGAACTTTTCATTTTACAAATTCAAATTCAGCATTTAATCTCCTAGGTACTGTAGGGATGACTAACACAAAGTCAGTCTGAGGCTGGGCCTCAGGGCTGAGGCAGGAGGACTGCAAGTTCCAGTTCACCTTGGCAAAGTAGTGACTTAGCAAATCCTGTCTAAAAAATAAAAAAAAACTTAAAAAGGGTGGGGATGCTGGGGATGTAGTTCAGTTCAAAGGCCCTGGGTACCACACACATGCTCTCTCTCTCTCTCTCTCTCTCTCTCTCTCTCTCTCTCTCTCTCTCTTTCTCTCTCTCTCTCTCTCCCCTGCCAAGACTTTTCAGACCATTATCCACTGGATGAACTTGAACAGGTCACCAAACCTTACTGAACCTGCTTCCTTATATCACAATGTTGTCCACTGGTGCTGTAGTTCAAATGTTTGCCCTCCTAAAATTCAAATATTGAAACTTAGTGCTGAATATGATAGAATTGAGAAGTAATCATTTAAGAGGTGACTTGGTCACCTCCTAAAGCATTGTCACCAATGTTAGCATTGCCTTATAAAAGAGGTTGAAGGGGTCTGTGTTGTCCCTTCTTCCATGTGAGGACAAAGCAAAAAGAATGATACAATCTTGGAAGCAGAGGTGACCCCTTACCAAACATGGACTCCGCTGATGCTTAGACCTTGGACATTATCAGCCCCCAGAACAATGAGGAATCTACTTCCATTATTTATATATAATTACTCAGCATAAAATAATTTTATAGCTTCTAAAATGAATTATGGGAGAGAGTAGAAGCTCAGCAATAGGCAACTGGTGGCAAAATGAATGCTCTAATAAGTGCTAGAGGAATGAGAAAAGGGATAAATAACTGAGACGCTTTAGAATTTGCCCCTTGTTCCTATCAGTGATCCGAACCCCTGGCATGTTGCCTAGGATATAGTAAGTTCTCAATACACATCCATTGTAGGATTTAAGAGCATGCATGAGTCATTGCAGCTGATGTAAAAGAAAATAGAATTTTATCTTGAAGGATGGGCAGGCTTGGCCTTGGTGGAGGGAATGAGCAAGGGTATTACACATGAGGAAAGGGCAGAAGCCAAACACTGGAGAGGAAATGAGAAGAGGACAAATGAGCAAGTTTTCCAGACCAGAACAGAGTACATGGAGACACAAGGAAAATTCACATGTTGGCAGAAAAGGTGGCGGGAGATTTATGAAGAGCCTTAAAAACTACACTGAGGAGTGTGGACTTTATTAGGTAAGTAAATGAGCAGTGCAGGGCAGCAGGATGAAAAATGCTGTTGTAGGAGCTCACCGGCCTGAGCTACGCCAGCAGGGGCGGCCCGTGTGGCCGAGCAGCTGAGCAGCTGTTGCTGCAGTGTGGAGGGCAGGGCAGGGGACAGGTCGGGAGGAAATCTAAGTAATCCTGAGCATTTGGCGAGCTTCAACGTGAAGCATGAAGGAAGGCCCAGGGCCAGGAGAGGAGGGTAGAGTAGGTACTGGTAATGGACTGTAGCGAGAATCAACAGTGTGCTTCAGATGGGCCCTGTACCATCGCCTGAGAATAATTATGTTATTGGTTGCCAGGAAATGTCCAATACACATTCGGTGCAACTAGGTATTTACAGAATACTCTTAGTGTGTTCCAAACTGGGTGCTGACCATTCAGCATACAGAATGTTATACTTTAGCCTGGTCTACCTCAAATGTTTTCAGGATGCTTACACTGAGCTACAGCTGGGCAAAAGCATCTAATGCAAAGCCTTTTTATTTTTATAATAGTGCGGAATAGCTCCTGTAATCTTTGAACACTGCCGAAAGTGAAAAGCAGAATGGCTTTAGAGGTGTGTTCTTCATATCAGCGTAAAGCTGACAGATTGTAAGTTGAGCCATTGTAAGTCAGGGACCATCTGTATACAGAAAGGCAAAGACACAAAGAGCTGATTGAGATGAATAACGAGACTGTTAAAAGCATTGTGATGCCTTTGGGCATGGTGATGCATGGCCCAGAATCCCAGGCTACTCAGAAGGTTGAGGCAGGAAACCTGGGAACATGGGGATACCTTTTCTCAAAATAAGCATAAAGTGGGCTGGGAATGTAGCTCAAAGGCAGAGCGCTCCAGGGTGAATCCTCAGTACCACACACACACACACACACACACACACAAAGGCAAAGTGCCTTAATAGCACTATGTACCAGGCTCACCAAATAGACTACCTTATTTAATCTTCACCCCTTTACTAGGCAAGTAAAATTTATCCTCAATTTACATACACAAATAGTGAGTAAATTAACTTGCCCAGTATAACAAAGCCAGTAAATACTTAGTAGGTTTTGAAATAAAATCCCAGCAGTCTAACCCTAAGCCCACATGTTCCCCATTACCTCATAAATGACTTACATCCATGTAGGGAAGCAGTCAGTGCAGACCATAGGAGGAAATATTACTGAAGAACAAAATCTGTGGCATCATGAGTTCTATTTTGGAGCATGAAGGAGACATGGGGCTTAGAAGAGAAATTGCATAAGCAAGCACACAGGAATGAATGCAATGTGCTCCAGAACACGGAGGCAGTCAGCCCAAATTTGCTTGAAGATAAGCAATGGAGCCATGAGGATAAAGGTATAAATTTGAGCCTGATGATCGTGACAGGGCTGAACAACCAGACTTGTTGCTTGGTAGGCACTGGGAACAATCAATTAAATGCTTATTGATCACCAGTCATCCTTCCATAGTGGCAAGCCCAATGGTTCAGGACGAATGTATCTTCCTTCTAAGGTTTCTAGACTTCAACTTTCTCCTCAGCCTACTATAAACCCAGATCGCAGTCCATCCAGGCCACATCACATGGCAGATCAACTCATGCTGCTTTCTCAGGATGGCATGATCTCACAAAAACTCCTGGGAGTCTCTTTGTCATGCTCAGCCTCAACATGAGCAGTGTTATTACTCTGGGACAAAGCCTCTAAAGGGGCCAATGATATACAAGAATGCTATTTTTAGTATACAAAATGAACTAGAGAAAAAATGGAGTGAAGCTTAGAAGGTTGATAACTGGCATCGTATCTACCTGAGATGCAATAAATATTTGTCAAAAAAAGAAAGAACCTTTAAGGAAGGTCTTTTATTACTCAAGTTTGAGGAAAGGAGGACTTGAACTAGTAGAAAAGGAGAATTAAAAATGAATCAAAAGTCTTTCACAGGAAAAATCAATATACTCCATTGGATCTGTGGTGACAGGAAAAGAAGAACCTGGACTACACCAAGTTTTTGAGAAGTGATGCTGAAAGTTCCAAGAAAGAAATTTTATTAGGGTGAGAATCATCTCTCTCTTTCTCTGTTTTAATCTATAATCAAGCCACCTGCCTTCTACATACTAGACAGGCAGTCAATAACTAGGATGCTGAATCAAGAGTGTATTCATTTTAAGAAGAAAAACAACTCACATATCCTCAAGCTGTGAGTCTCAAGTCTAAGCAGTAATATTTACACCAGGAACTTCATTATATCAATAAAGCAAAACAATAAGAACCATACAAATGGAAGGGGAAATAAAGATTGAGTACTTCGGCCCAGTGTCTATCACTACTGCCTAGTGGCATTCTTGGTTTTAGGTTAGGGCTAGACTTACATCTAGATTGAAGAGCCTGGGTTTGGTGTTGCCTATTGTTTTGAAGTCAACTCCAAGATGGATTTCTCAAGGAGATCAATAGACTTTCTGAATAATTTCTCATAAGCTTCAAACTCCACAAAATACAGACCAGCCATTGAACGATCATACACACTAGCTTCAGTGGTCAAAAAAAAAAAAAGGTTTGAATTTCCTTCTCAACTTGTCACTATTCCAAAAATTCAAGTTTGCCTTTAGACTTTGAGTCAAGTTAAAACTAGGTTTGAATTTGGTTAATGCTGTTTATCAGCCTTATGGCTTTGATCCATATTTAATTTTCCTGTGCTCCAGTTTTCTCATCTCCAAAATGGTAATATTAATAACTACCCTTCAAGGTTATTATAGCCTAAATGTGCACAAGAATTCAATAAAATGCAGCTATATTATTATTACTAATTAAATCAATAATTCTTCCCATTTTTCACATTTAAAATACATTCATGATTGACATTTTGTTATAAATCCTCCCAAGCCAATAAATACAATTACTATAAATTTTTCTTTACTTTACAAGTTATCCTGCTGGAGAATTCCTGGATATGCTGATTTATAAGAATTATCAGATTCAGAACATACTTTGTTTTTAAAAAAAATTTCTGCAGTGTCCACACCCATTGACTGTAAGTCTAAACCTTAGTACTAAATTTTACTGGTGACAATTCAGGCTGTGAACAACACCCTCGGACCAAGCTATCTCAAGAAAAATTTCAGACTGAACAAAAAACAAATTCCTAAAATTATTTGGTGAGGTGTTTTTTTTTCTGGAAAACAGAAAGGGATGAAAATAAATGAATAAAAAGACCATAATTTGTATTGTAATAATCACCAACTAAAATTTGATATGGTTTCTGTGTGTGTGTGTGTGTGTGTGTGTGTGTGTGTGTGTGTGTGTGATGATATTGTAAAGGGGCTCTCATCTACTTTTTGAGGGAGAAGGGTGCTCACATACTTTTTCTCTTGTTTATGTTTCCCTGAATTTATCTCCCAATTTATCTACTCATATCATTCAGATACAGGAAGAAAGAAATTAGGCCAAAATTTCCCTCTTTTTTCTTTTAAAGTAGAGGAATCTTGTCATAGTAGTTGTACATTTAATGTTCTTTCATTTAAAGGTAAATAAAATACCCAAAGCTGTTCTGAATTTCAGAATGCATTTAGATGAATTTCATCTGAACAATCTCAATAGCAGCTCCCTACACTAAAAGCATAGTAATATAAATGTATAGAAAATATATAATTTATTCTACCTCAGAGCTTGGCATTCATTCTTCTGGAAATAATTCAAGGTCTATTTCTCTTGTCCCAACCTCGACCTTGTGCTAGGACTCTAAGGGACATTAACTGGGAATCATTGTTTTAGGCATTTCTTTGTTTAACTTTTTTTTTTGGTACTGGGGATCAAACTCGGGTCCTTGCCCTTGCGAGACAGGCAGTGGAACCACTGAGCTAAATCCCCGGCTCCTGTTTTAGGCATTTCTTTTTTTTTTAGGCATTTCTGATTTAGCAAGCAGAAGGTCATTGCTCATTGTCACAGATCTTGACTTCCTCCTAGATGAAGAGAAAATCAGGACGTGAATAAAGAAAAGAAGGCTAACACACAGGCCACTTTCAGATCATGGGCTTTCTGAACAATGCCTGACCATGGAAACTGGAGGAAAATCTGTCTTTCCAGATCCTCCTAAGGCCAAATTCTAATTCTAGTCCTCCTGTCCATTAAAATGTGGGTGTCACCTAGTCTTATGTAGTTTGCTTTTCTTACCTACTTACTGATCAGGAGTTGTATTAGAAACAACACCTTTGATCTGCAGCATGCTTTGCCAGAATCAAAGCACTTTCATATATATATTATCTCATTTGATCTACACAACTTTGAGCAAGACAAGACAAATAATATTGTTCCTGTTTTTCCCATAAGCAAATTGAGCCTTGGAGATTAAATGGTTTGTTCACATTGGACTTAATTAGTGTTGGAGCAGATGCCCAGCAAAGTCTTCCGATTCTTGAACCAGTTTCTGACAACTTCTCATTGATTCTCCTGCTTTTATAAATCTGTGATTCTAACAATCACATTCTCTCTTAAAGAGGTTTTGCATGGTTCATACCCAAGAATATGCAGTAGATAGTAAGAGCAGAACAATGCCACTATCTTTAAAATGTTTTCAAAGGTTACAGAATCAAGTGCAAGTTATTTTTAAAGATTCTTTATTAATTCAGATGCTAGGTGAATGTTGTTATTTTTATTTCAATGACGAGAGCATACATTTAAGTCCCTTCCCTCTTTCTTTCTCTCTTTTTTTAACCCACAATCAGGGCTTGCTGGTTCTAAGCTTTTTGGCATCTTTGGTTGAATCTTATATTACTTGAAATAGCTGCTACTGAGCTGTTGTTTGGTACTTTCGTCCAAGACTGCTTTAAGTGTGTACAATGTAGAAAGAGTTCTTTTCTGAGGACTGAGAGTCTAAGCTTCAAGAAATGTTGAAGGGTTTTGTTTTCCCAGGGCTGTCAAGTTTCTTTGAAAGAACTGAAAAGAAGCAACAAAGGAAGATGTGAAAGTGATTTGAAAAATTTTTAAATATCTCTTTGGCTTTCCAACCTTTTTCAAATTAAAGTTCTGTTGTTAACCCTTCTGTAGTTGAATGCCTCTGTCTGGATTGTTGCCCTTCCATGATATGACCTCTTTATTCGTGGATGCATGTGAGTGTGTGTGTGTTCTGTCTTTTCTTTTTCTTTCTTTTAGCCTTTTCTCTGAATGCTAAAGGTTTATCACAGACCAAATTCTTCTCATCTTTTAAGAAATACAGAATTTATCTTAAAAGCTGCTTGATCTAGAAGTAAAGAAAGAGGGAAAGTAAAAAGAAAAGTTAACACTGGAAAAATACAAAGGGAGAAGAGCAACCAGTAGACCCAAAGTATTCAGCACACCATGTTTAAGTGATTTACTTGGGTTTGTGTGTTTTTTAACAGGAACATATAAATGCATAGCAGGATTTTGGCATATGAAATTTTGTAGTGTTTACATTAAGGCACTCAATGATAATAAACAGTTATTTAAACAGTATGCCCAATGGTGCAAAGAACACAGAATCAGATACAGTTCCTGCAAAGTAAGCTTGAAATGTAAATACGAATTAGAGAGGCGGGGTATAAAATACCCAGAAAAAGCCTAGCATTTCCATATGTAAAAATATCATCACGGGCACTCTAAGTGTACTCTGAGAAATAATTCGTAAAGTTTCCTAGCTGCACATACATAGTAAGTGGAGTCATATTTACACAAACTCGGTGTGTGCTCAGATGTAAGCACGTGTGTCTCAGATGCGCGATTTGAGAGATACATTTACTGCTCAATATAGGAACCCACCTGAAAATTGCTATCTACACCATTCATCTCCTTTACATTTGTAATTACTTTCTATTTCCTTTTTAAATTACAGATTTGACTAAACATGCAAACATTTGTTGTTTCTGCGTACTGTGCACACATACAATTGCGTGAAATTCCCTCTAAATAACTGTTTAATTTTGCATTTGGGCTGTGCAGTTACTCTTTGCCTACTTTAGGGAAATGTTTCACTTGCTTTTTTAACATTGGCAAAATGGAAAATTGAAAAGCAGTTGAGAAAAACGAATCAAATTTTTCATGTAAACAATCATTTCACATTGATGTCTTCAAACATGAAAGGTTTCTGCTATTTATTAACCAGAGAAGGAGTTCAGATGATTTCATTGCGCATCGACTTTCGCTAAGGAAGGAGGAAGTGTGGTCAGCTAGAACAAAACACCGAAACGAGGGGCTGGCAGCCTCCACGTCCAGTCCCTTCTCTAGCTTCAGAATTTCCTCTTAGACACTCACTCCCTTTCCAAGATCCCAATTTTTGTGTTGTTCTTGTTGTTTCTTTGTCTTCCTTTAGTGGCTGTTTTGTTTTGTTAAAGGACAGGATCAAACTTGCAGATAGTATCTTTTGAACTCTTTTGTTCAGATATTTTAATTGATCTGTCCTACTTACACGGTGTATTGATAAAGTGTATAAAAAACAATGGTGCGGGGCCGGGGATGTAGCTCAGTGGTTCCGCTGCCTGCCTCGCAAGCACAAGGTCCTGAGTTCGATCCCCAGTACCAAAAAACCCCACAATGGTGCATCATGGAAACAGAACCATCCAACCTTCATGCAGTTAAAGGCATCGTGGGCACCACTGTGTGCAAAAGCACTGGACTACTGTCTGCATAAACGTAGTTAGCCTTTAAGTCACAACACAATTATTTAACTATCATTATATGAAAATATAAGCTTCCCAGTAGGCTAATATGATGTAAGTTAAGGGTAATTATCCCCCAAAAACCATCACTGTGCATTTGACATACAAAGAGCGCCTTTATTTTTGAGAAATACTTGTTAAACACATAAAACATTTCAAATCCCTTGACATGTTTTTATTCTATTTTCAAATTACTGTTTTAAAATTTATGGAATATGTCCATTGTGTATATTTGGAAAGTTGGCATGAATATGTATATTTATATATGTATATTTACATATGTATAAAATTAGAAAAAAGTGTCATGCTTATGCCAGAAACGCAGGCATCTGTGCCTTTTAGAACCCTGAATTACAACTTGCAGTAGCACTATTTCTAATGGAAAGGATTTTATCCCTGCTATTTTTTCTCTTCCCCAGGTTTTTTTAGGCTGATTCTATCCTTTTGGTTATAGAAAAAATACAAAAACTAAATGAAATGTTGGTTTCAAATTGTTAATTTTATAACCACATTTTTTTTTCATTTATCATCGAAATTCTTTTAGGCTTAGATATTTAATAAAAACATCAAAGACTTGCACTAGATTGTATTTATATTTTGCTTTTCTCATCCATATTATATAAGAATCTAGTTACACTGCTCTGAGAAGCCCCAGAGTGCAATAGTTCAAACAGGATCAAAATATTCTCTCTCACCTAACGGTTTGGGTGGGCAGTTTTGTTTGTGTAGAGCAGCAATACAATCTCAGAGACACAGGCTCCTTCTCCCTAAATGCTTGACCGTCTTCAGAGGTAGGCTCTGTCTCCTAATCCAACATGGCTGCTCTAGTTTCAGCCATCCTGTTTGCCTTTAGCTGGCAGGAAAAAAAAAAAGATATAGGAAAATACATGCTTCTTTCCTTTGAGGTCAGAATCTGATTTCCACATGTAACTTGTGAAATGTTATATGACAGATGTTTGCGCACAAACATACACCCCTCCCCCAAAACAATACCACCACAAAGTAGGAAGATGCTTACACCTATTTGGGAAATCTCTAAGAATAAAATAGTCATAATTGCAGCTTCCTACAAAAGGTATTATGCTGACGATTCATTACAGGAAGCATTTTTGTAGCTGATTTTAAAAAAATGATGAACAATTCTTATTAAAGTTTGGAATAAAACAGCATTGAAGTTTCCCTGAATCTGCATGGGCTTTGCATTTTTTGAAAAATCAGTGTGTTAAAACAATGCAAAATAGAATCTTTATGTGGATATACAACAGAATTGAGCTTGGGTAATTATAAACTGTCCAAATTTTCACCCACATAAATGCTCAGCAGAGTATTTGAAAATCACAAGGGCTATCGATCCATCTTCGTTGTGTGGGACTATGTCATACACTCTGCAGGCCAACTAGCATTCTTGGCCCTGCGCCCTAAATTCCCTCCTCCAAATATTATAGCCAAAAACCAGCTTCACAAATTTAATAAATAAAATAATAAATAAAATACATGCACACACACACACACACACAGACTGTCCAACTCCTATGGTTGATAGCTCTAGAACTACAAGGTGTGGATGTGGGCACTAGGCCCACCTTCTGACTTTCCACAGATAACCATGTTAGCATGCATTTTGCAATGACCTCGTGCAGAGTCATCTGATTCCCAGCTGGTGATAGCTACATCGTCACCACCATCTGCTGAAGCTGCGCATTCTAGATATAGGACCACTGGCCCCTTCTGGGTACCAGGTTATATACTTGCTATGTAGGTTATTGTAATACAGGAACTCGGGATAGATATCGATTTCCTCCTCATCAAAATGTCTCCTGAGCATTCCAGCATTTCAGGACTGATAAGGCAGCCCAACAACATGAAGACTCCGGCTATGTCCTTCTCTCTACTCTGTAGTCTCAACATAACACGTACATGGATCCAACATGGCAGCACTGGCGCTCACCATCACATCTATATTCCAGCAGCGAAAAGGGAAAAAGATGTAGTTCTTCTTTTCAAAGGCAAACCCCAAAGCTGCACAACTTCGGCTATATCCCTTTCCTCAGAATTTAGTATTTTCATTTTTGAGATTCTAAAGCTTCAGCTTGGTGATGACTCTAGGCTTCTAGTAGATATCGTTCTGTCAAACAGGTGGCATAATGAAATGGCCGCAGAGTAGAAATTCTAATTCTGGCTGTGCTGTTAACTATCTTCAAGATCCCAGGAAGGTCATTTAGCTTCTCTAATTGTTTCTCCATCTATAAAATGAGAAAAAGGGAGTTGAATAGGTTATTTCAGATTTCCTAATTACAAGGTATACATACTATAATGCCCAGGAAATCTTATGACCACACTGAATCTTCAACCCGTTTTTTAAAAGAAGTATGTAGCTGAGTGTGTTGGCACATTCCTATAATCCTAGCACTCAGGATGCTGAGGCAGGAGGATCGCCATGAGTTTGAGGCCAGCCTGGGCTACATAGTGAGCTCAAGGCCAACCCGAACTACATAGTGAGACTTTGTCTCAAAAAAATCAAAAACTAACAAACAAACAAATCTCGGGCCCTTTTTAAAATTTTTATTTTGAAACTGGGCCTAGCCTGACCTTGAACTTGGATCTACCGACCTCAGCCTCCTGAGTAGCCGAGATTACAGGCATGTACCATATGGCACCCATTTTCGCTTGTTTGTTTTGTCTTGTTTTTCCTAAGAGTGGTTTTCATTATAGGTGATTGAATTTTATTTTAAGCATTCATTCCGATTTTACAAGGTATGTCAGGAACATATAACTTAATGAAAACAACTTTACATTAGGCCTTTGTCATAATCCTTTTAAACAAATACATGCTGAACATTTCCTATATGCCAGATGCTGAATTAGATACTGAAGATAGAAGAGTGAGCAGTATTAGCACTATCTTTCACCTCACTGAGAACAGATAGAAAATAATAGCAATTTATGGCAGGTACTATGAGAGCAATGTACAGAGGTCTGAACAACAAACTAACAGATGTGACCAGCTTTGGGTAGGGAGAACAGAGAAGATGGAGACCTTTGGAGAAGAATGAGCCAGTCTTAAATCATGAGGATAGGCAGAGCATTTCAGAACATTCTGCATAGAGGGGATAGCCTATGCAAAGATTCTGAGAACCTCGAGAGAAGGTGGAAAAATAAAAAGAGAAAGCAGAGAGATTAGTAATTGAGAGAGAAATGGCAAAAGTGTTTATTGGGAATACAAGTAACAACACAGTAAGCTGAAAAGCATCTGTACCCAGATAAAGTACAATTTAGAAGTCTAATCATTTACCTAATAATATATATAAACAATCTACGAGCCATCATGTTTGCAGTTTGCGCCATATATCCCACATGAAGTGGAAAGGTGAAAGATGTCCCTGTCCCTCTGGGAATATACAATTGTGGGAAAAGAATGACTAATATATAGAAAACCATATTAGTCATATCCTAGGGTCTTTCATCCTAGGGTCTTTCATATCCTAAGGTCATCAGGGGAGTGTATCATGATCCGTGGTAGTACTTTGTGTTGTATCACTGATGTTGCTTATGATATTTACAGCCTGATTTTCCTGTGCCGGTAACCACAACAGGATCAGTGTGCTAATAGGTACTTTTTACTTTTCCACACGCTACATTTAGTCCAGGTCTCAGCTGTGGAAGAGGTACCAGATGGCAGCTGGTACTGGACAGAGTAAAAGAACACTCAAGTTAGACCTTACCAGTGTATTCCAAGATCTTGTTCACACCTGCCTACAGAAATCTTGAACTAGGATGGGGATTTACCTCAGTGGTTCCGGTGCCTGCCTCACAATTCCAAGGTCCTGGGTTTGATCCTCGGTACCAAAAAAAAAAAAGAAATCTTGAACTCTGGCCCCTTCACACAACCACTTTAGCAAACCACTTCAGTCTAAATAAGGGACAAACTCACATATGGCAAACAGACTATTTGCTTTCTAGAAGCTATAATAAACTGATTTGATTTCAAATAAAAAAGGAAGATCAAATGTGGCAAATAATCTCATTTTTAAAATAATCAGAGCTTGAGGGTGGTGGTGCACACCTGTAATCCCAGCATTCTGGGAGGCTGAGACAGAGGGATCTCAAATTCCAGCCAGCCTGGGCAATTTTGTGATTTATCGAGACTGTTTCAAAATGGAAAGGACTCTGCACAAGCACAAGGACCCGAGTTCAATCCCCGGTACCAAAAAAAAAAAAAAAAAAGAAAAGGACTGGGATATAGCTCAGTGAAAAGGCCCTGGATTCATTCTTCAATACTGCAAAAAAACAAAAAACATATAAAATAAGTAAATCCATGTCCTATATTAGGTATATCTTTTTAAAGCAGTATCTTAGAATAAACTAAGAATAATTTGCCCCAGTGTTCAAAGTCCTATATTAAAGGCACTATACTTTTACTACTTTACCCCTGTATGTAAATCTTTAAAAATTCTTGACATGGGAGAACATCTTGTAATAGGCCAATGCCGTGACTCGGCCCTGCGGGTCTGGAGCCGACTGGACTTGCCTGTCCCTAGCAGTAAACCCAGTTCTCTGGGATGGTAACCTCTGAGGCCCTCTGAGTCCTTTGAGAATGCGTGGCATGAGCAAAGAAAAAGGAAGCCCGAGGCCTAACTCGTGGCCATTACCATTCCCAGAGTGGCTTTTGTAGGTATAGGGAATTACCAGTAATTCTGATATCCTGGACACATTTTAAACTGAGTAATAACACTTTGCCTATTAAATGCCCCCTGTGATTTCAATTAACTGGGCTTGCTCCTGAGCATTCTTTTGCTGTTAGGTGAGGCGTGTTTACAGCTGGCTCAAATTGCTTCAGTGGTGAATAAAAGGGGATTCTCATCTAGGACCAACTTTTTAAACCTGTGCAATTTGAACATTAGGCGCTAATTTGCAAGACATTTTCAGAGAAGTTGGGCCAATAACACTTGTACAACATTTCTGTTCTTGGAAGAGACATAAAATCTAAGAATACAGTGGTCTATTATTTTGGTTATCAATTCCATAAATAGAATCCTGGCATTATTGTTATTGAATGGCGTGTTAATAACCACATAATAGTACCCTAAAGCTCAATAGAAATGTAAAGAATATTCATAAAGCAGCAGTGGATTATTCAAATTTTACAGTAGTTATTTCTCAGGGAAAATCACCAGTTATAAAACTAATATTCCTCTAATCCAATATTTCTTCCACTGTTCTATGGAAAACTGCTATTCTTGGAAATCCTGTTCTGGGGAAGAGGTCCTGGGGATTAGGAATCTTAGTAGACATCTATCAACAAGATTTATGTTATCTAACAAGTTTGGAATGTCCTGGACTGAAAAAAGCTTGGTGTTGGTTTTACTACTTTCACAAAGCCTCAGTAGTATGATAATGTTTATTTAGACCTTGAAGAAAGGAGTTATAGCCTGCAGGATTGCAGTTTCCCAATTCATGAGATTATAGAACCAAGGAACATGTATGCTGTGGTCCACATGTTTGCATCCCTCAAAATCTGTATGTCCAAATCCTCATGAATGGGATTCTTGCTCTTAATAAAAGAGGCTCAAGAAAGCGTGCTCCTCTCCACCCCCATGAGGATGAAACCAAAAAGTGCCATCCACGAAGAAGCGGGTGTTGGTCATGCCAGCATCTTGGTCTTCGACTTCCCAGCCTGCAGTAACTGTGAAAAAACAATTGTACTACTTGTAAGCTGCCAATTTCTGGTATACTGCTATAGCAGCAGAATGGACTAAGACAACATCACAGCATGTTTTTTCTACTGGACATTCACATTTATGTACTGGTCATCAAGAGCCTCTAAAGATCTCCAAGGAATGATGATGGATTCTATTTCGTTAGGAAGGCTATCCAAAGTCCACTTGAAGTCCTGGAAACACTCCGTTATCTTGTCTGTCTCAAGTCTTTCTGGACTCCTCACCCTTTGCCTGCCCAGCTTTGACCTGACAGCTTGCTGAGAATTTCTGCACACCTAAGCCACGTGTCCACCTGTGCACTTAAACTGCCTGTTCTGCCTGCTCACACAGTCTCTTCTGCAGAATCCTTCCTGCACCTCCTCCAAGGCAGTTCCTCCAAGTGCCTCCTCTGCTGGACTGATTCTCAAGCAGCAGCCTCAACCCACCCAGCGGGGCACCCGGACTCCCCTTAGCCCACTTTCCATGCAGGACACTGCATAGTTAAGTGTGTATTTTCTGACTCCTTGAGCTAGAAAGTAAGCTGCAGGAAGACAGGGATGTTATTTTACCTGGACGCATACCCAGTTTCTGGAACAATGTGTAATATATATTAGGCTCTTAATAAATATCTACAGAATGAAGAAAGCAAAAAAGGCTTTTCTATCCAGGTTTTTTAAATCAAGATGTGGCATATGAACCATACATTTCTTTTCTTGTGTTATAATATTTACGATGCACGTTATCATCAGTTATGTCTTAGAATCAGTGACATACAAATCAAGATGCTTGCGTATTTCTGAGCTCACTGCCACCAGAGTTAATGTAACATCGGAAGAAGAAAGAAGAAGAAAGAGCTACCTGCCATCAGTGACTTCTCCTTCTCTAATTTCTCACTCCCCTTCTTCTACCTGAAATTAATTTTTTGCCAAGTTGCCAAGCCCTGTAAACTCTATTTCAATAATAACTTTCTTATTAGCTCCTTTCTCTCCTTCCCCACTAGGAAGAGCACTCCCAGGGGGACAATTGCCGATGATCCCACAGAGGAGGCCAAAACCTGTCGGAGGTGGCGTTTGATCCAATTAGTCTTTCTGTGGGAAGCACTAGTGCGTCAGTGCAGTTTGAAAAGCGAGATCACAATTCTAAGAACTCTCACCCTGGCAGTGACCTACCTAACTGTCAGAAGGTCAGCAGGATGCTTGTTTCCAATTCCACACTGACTCTTCATTCCCTTCAAGTATAGTTCTGGACCAGTTTCTCATCTCCTTTCTCTTCAGCTGAGACTTGCTCAAGAGTCCGGATATGCATCAAAGATGAAGTCGGAAAGACATCCCTGGTGCCTTCTCTGCTGACATCTTTCTGGCCTTCTTACTCATACTAACCAGAAAATAAGACCAAAGCAAAGAACAGGAGAAAAAGAAGAGCTTGACATGTATTCCTCACTGTTTCTAAATAATCTCATGTAATGGGAGTTAGACCCATTTTTTAAAACTGGGAATTGAACCTAGAACCTCATATTTGCTAGGCGAGCACTCTACCACTAAGCCATATCCTCCTCCCTCACCCCCTTTTCAAAACAGGAAATTGCGTTTCCAAAAACAAACATTTGAGAGGCAGGCAGTGAAGCACTCCTGTAATCCTAACACTGGGAAAAGCTGGGGCAGGAGGGTCATGAGATCAAGACCAGCCTGAACTACCTAGGGAGATGCTGTCTCAAAAAAACAAAGCTACAAAATCATTTACCCGACATCATATAGGCAGTAGGATTCAAACCTAAAGTTGCCCATAAGAATAAAATAGACTGACTTGTAACAAGCTTCTAAATTCCAGATACTGAAATCTATGTGTTACAGAAATTATTAAAATTTATGAGCTTTATGAGGTTCTTTTTTTTTTTGGTACCGGGGATTGAACTCAGGACCTTGCGCTTGTGAGGCAGGTGCCGGAACCACTGAGCTAAATCCCAGGCCCTATGAGGTTCTTCAATTGTTGTCCCCATCTTGTAGAGCAGGAGATTGAGGAAGAAGGATTAAGTTATTTGCCCGGATTCACAGAGCTGGTAAAGGTGATGCCAGGACCACAGCCCGTTTTCTCTGGCTGGACTGATTAGTCCCTATTCCCACTTTCTCTGCTTCCTGAAGCATGTAAAGCAAGAGCCACTAGGCCCTGACCATCCCTACCTGAGTGATGATGACCTGCTTCTCCCAAGTCTGAGACCCTCTGGTGTCCCCTGCTCGGCCATTTCTCCTGTCCCAGAAATAAGGACTAAAGAAAAGCACCCAACAGATCAGTCCTCCTAAAAACAAAAAATCCCCCTTTCTGCACCTTTTCTTGTTTTGTTTTGTTTTTTGTTGTTGTTTTGGTTTTTTGGTACTGGGGATGGAACTAGGGACCTTGCGATTGCAAGGGAGGCAGTGGAACAACTGAGCTAAATCCCCAGCCCTCTTGTTTTGTTTTAACAATTTACATCTGCCCCCTGCCAGCACTCCCACTTTCCCTGTGACCACGAGGAAAACAAAACTCTAAAGCTTAAGGAGCAAGAATCAGAGTTGAATTTCATCGGTAACTGACAAAGCAGGGAAACCCTCTGTAAACTTTAAAATATTGCCCAGTGCTGAGTCCCCTGTGAACTTGGCAGACCCACAGGCTGGCTTCCTCTGCTCTCTTCTGCCACTCTCTTGGGGTTGGCTCAATACTTGAGGTTCTCAAATACTGCCTTTTAAATTAGACTGTTGTTAATTTAAATCTAAGGAGGTATTACTCAAAATATTCCATGATGTGAAGACTGGCATAAAGACTTAGAAGAGCTTAATTCCTGTCATCATGGCATCATAATGACAAGAAGTATCACAAATGTGGTCAGACTATGCGCAGGTATGCAAAGATGTGGAGTTTATTTCTTTTTAAAGAACTGGGACGTCTTCATAATCCCATACTATTGGGTAATGTAGAAAGGTTATTTGAAATTGTTGAGGTACTCTTATCCAATAAGTCA
Source organism: Heterocephalus glaber (assembly GCF_000247695.1). Next base: position 16,003,859 of record NW_004624742.1, on the reverse strand, counting down.
ACCCATCTCTTTGTGTAACTTAGTTTCTGCTTAGATGAGTCAGAGAACTGCTTGTCAGATTTCTCTCCTTTCCCCCCTAGACTTCTGTGAGATGACTGCAGCGGGGTGTGTCATCTCAGGGAGGTGGTGTCCTGAGGCCATGGGTGTCCTTCAAGCTTTTCGGGTCTGGTCTCCTCCCATTGCTGGTAACATCTCAGGAGGGCCTTGTCCAACCACTGGGCAGCCCAGACACTACCTGTAGTGATAGTCACTTGTGTATTGTTTTCTGGACTCAGACAGTGCTCCGGGCCACCGATAGCCATCTCTCCTTGTGACAGGACCTCTATCTCCACTTCTGCTGACAGTAACACATTCCATGACACAGGATCAAGAATCCCAATTGGACCTTTGTCTATGGTAGATTGCATCATTCCCTGTAGACAACTTCCTGTGGCAGAGTTGCTAGGCAGGCCCTTCAGCTACTTTCAACCAAATCCTGCATTCTATGGGACTTTGGGGGACTTCTGAAGAGCTACCACCCCATACAAAGAGCAGAGCAACACTCTGAGTGGCTCGAACTCAGATCTTTCTGAGAACAAAACAGAACATTAAGCCACTACATTTAATTTGATGCGATAGCCCCATGTTTAAGCAGAAGACTGTAAAGAGACAACTTCAAAGTCCCTCTGAACAGCAGAAACCTCTTCCCCTTTCACATTCTTCTCATCCTCTCTAGATCTCTACACCTCTCCCACTCACCCTACCGCCAGCAGGAACTGGTGAAGATAAGAATTGAAGCTGCTTCCTCAGATCAGTCTTCAGCCCAGACTCCAATGGGAATGCAGGAGCCAGGAACTTCCCACTCTCTTCCCAACTTACTCTTCTTCCTAACTTACCCTTCACTCTCATTTACAACTCGCTAGTATTCTTTCTCGGGGCAGTTTCTCAACAGTTAAAGAAGAAATAAAGGAATTTAGAAAATCCTTTTCTTTCCTACAACCCAAATTTCATGACTATTGTCTTGGAAAAGAAGTCAAAAGAGCCAGCTTCTGAGATTCAAGACTGATCAATGGCACCTTTGTTCTAATCTTGGGAAAACCTTGCTCCTCCTTCCCAGAGGCTGGGAGCTTGGGAGGTAGAGGTTTGCAAAAATGAACTGGGTTTCAGGGATAAGTGCCAGTACTTTGATCTATTATTTTAAATGATTTCAAATAATTCTCAGTATTGTAACTCCCCCCCCAAATAATAATATTAGGTTCTAAGTAGATCATATCGAGTGCACCAATATTATTTTATTTTTTACTTAATTCTTACAAGAGCTCTATTATGAAAGTTATTACACACAGAGAAGAAAAGCAAGGCTCAGAATGATTCACACGGGCAGTAAGGGGTTCTTTGTCTTATCCACTGCAGTCAAGAACAGTGTATCTCAGTTTGACTACAACCCACTTGAGAAATAATTTATGTCACAATCCAGATACACACATAATTGAGGAAATAGTTTCATGTAACAGTACTGGACTTACACTCAATTTCTCATACTCTATGCAATTTTTCTTTCTTTCTATCTTTCTTTCTTTCTCTCTTTCTTCCCTTCTTCCCTCTCTCCCTCCCCTTCCTTCCTTCCTTCCTTTCCTTCCTTCTTTCCTTTTCCCCTTTTTTTAACACTGGTCAATCAGCTAAATTCATTTTGTGACTTACTAAAGGATCATAATTGACAGTTGAAAAATGTACCAGCATCTGCAGCACCAACATCACAGAATTTGAGTAGAGATTACATCAAACTTTTAGACTTTCAGAAACCAAGCTAAAGTAATTTTTCAGGTACAAAGTTGTAATTGAGATAGCTTGAGTAAGAAAGACTTGGAGCAAGTAAAATAGTGAATAAAATGTCAATGAAATACCATCAAGTAGCGTTAAAACTACTTAGTAAGACAAAATCCAGAATCTGAAGAAACAGATTTGTGGTTCTATGAATTACCATTTGCAAATAGTTTTACAAAATCTTCTCCTAAAATTTAGCCTCTCAGAAATTATACCCAGATAATTTTAACCTTAATTTTGATCTGTAGGACTGAATTGCATCTCAGGTTTTAAATTTTTCCCAAGGATTTAGATAAATATGCAACACTAGTTCCTTTAAATTTGTACTCCAAATCTCTAAATAGTTTCAAAAGAGACTTTCATGAGCTTCAAATTCTTGGATAATAAATGATCTGAATCAGTGAACATTCTACATGTTAGAATAAGTAAGGTAAACTCAGGATTGACAGAGTCGATTAATAATTTGGGGATGAATGAATGACATTTCAGGAAACGGAAGGTTCACGAAGTGTTCAAGAATTTCCAGATCATAAAACCTAGAAAAAGCCAACAGATTTCTGCCTTTCCAGCCCAGGGCTCATTACAAGGTTGTGTGTTGGAGTGTTTCTGCTTTAGGCAACTTTTGAGTAAATCAAGAAATGAGCCTTCTCCCTTGTTTATTGCACTTTCTAGTTCTCACTAAATTATACCTTTGACCTCTGAGACATTTGCGAAAGCACCAGGATGTGGTTGCAAATTGGATTAGTATTACCACGAAGATCCTTTTGACATGCTGGAAGACCTAATCCATCAGCTACCTACTGAAGCCGAATGGAGGATGGTATTTGTAACTCTTAGGGATAAGTTTTTAAAATGTATAACTAGAAGATGAAAACAGAAGCTTTTGAAAATATGGAAAGTAAACTATTCAAAACAAGGTAAATGAAATAATGTTTGAAGAGTTGCCAAGAGACATGAATTCTGGTCTTACAACCACCAAAAGACAGTTTTGGAACTGTATAAAAAGTACTGGTCTTTGTAAGCTTCAGATTTGTCACCTATAAATGACTCCCATAGCTTACCATCTGGAAGTGGTCTCATAGCTACTATTGTTACACCAAATATTTGAGATCTGTTCTCACTTTCAAATTGCATGTGAGATCAAAATCACCATTTTAGAGTCATTTTCTTCAAACACCCTTATTAGTTAGGAACATTTTTGAGAACATTTTAAATGAGCAACACTCCTGGTATCCAGCTCTTTTGAGAAAACTGTCCCCCATGCTTTCAGGAAAGGGTTAAGGAAGACTCGATGTAAGCTTGTGGGAGGAGATATTCACATAACCTGCAGGGGGCACTAAGGTACTTATTGGGAAGAATCTGATTAATGACCACGAAGGGAACCTGTTAGCTTACATCAGAAGCAAATGGAAAGAGAAGAATGGAGAAGTATCTTCATTTATCATTCTTCATATGGTTTAGTGCCTTCTTACTTGCTACCTCAAGTAGACAGCCTAGACAGTAATCAGTGATTATGAAAGATAAACTACCAACTGATAGAAAAGGGAAAGAAACTGCAAAAGAAACCTTCTTTGTAAGGCTTTAATAAAGGAGCCCTCACTACCTAATAATGTCAGGATTTGCCATTCAGTCAGGATTCGGAAATCCAAAGAAAAAAAAATGTTTGGAGCTCATGACATTGATAATTGGCAGAGCGGAGGTAAATTACAGGGAGAATCTAAGAAATATTAGTTCTTCCTTTTGAGAATAGGATCAAAAGATAGATCACAGATGAAGAGGCAAGTCAGTTCCTTATATCACAGGATTGCTTCTGAGGAGGGAATGAGCAGTATTAAAAAGGATACCCAGAAATTCCTTTACGTTTGGATAATTTTTAACATTTTGAAAAGATCACGATCCTCATGATGGCCATTTTTTATTTAAAGGTTTAGAGAGGTTAAGTGGTTCACCCAAAGTCTTACAGTAAATTTCAGAGCTGAGTCTTTAATGGAAATGGACTTCTAGTGATTTTCAACACATCATTGGGCTATTCTACCAACCAAGTGTGCTTTGGAGGACTTAAAATGGAAAAGTTCTGTTACAAGCCCAAGGGATGTCAGTTTATGGTGTAAAGGGAAAATCAAATGGCAGATATTCTCAAAGCAAAATAAAGACAACTTCTCATCGCATCGTTTGTATATCTAAGAATCTAGCAGGAGTTTTCACAACACAAATGGCTAATCTTAACAGCAAGCCAAATTGGCAGTCACGTTTGTCTGCCTGATCAACAATATGCCATGCTGGTTGAGATTTATCTAGTTACAATGTATCATTTCCAAAAAATAAATAGAATTCTAGTAATAAAAGTTAGTAGAAGAGGCAGGTCCATATATGATCCCCCGCAAAAAAACTAAACAAACAAACAATTCCTTCATTACTGCCTATATCCAGATTAGTATCCCAAGCAAAAGATCCAGGACAGGAATTTGAAAAGAGTCAAAACAGGAAGAACAAGTCTGGGTGTGAACTCTGCAGGGAAGCCTTGGGCAGCTGATGAGAAGGAATGATGTCACAGGTTTGAGGGGGGACTTTGAAGTCATACCAGGATTGAAACCAAGTTCTGTCCCTTAAATCACATATTTTGACCCAGGGAGTCTTCATTCTGTGTGCACTGGGGATAAAACACGGATTCTGCAAGCAGATGTTAGGACCAGAAATAGTACCTGTAAAGGTGGGATCCGTCATAAATTCTCAATAAATAACAATGAGAATTTTGGAAATCCATAATACCTGATAAGAAATGGGGCACAAAGCAAGGTGGCAACCCAAACCCAAGAGTTACCTCTTCCCAAACCTGCCTGAGGCTCACTCTGACATCAGGTCTGGGTAGGCAAAGGTCAAAGACGCTGTCAGAAGACACTTCAAGTGTGAGTGTCACTTTGAGTCACCAGCTATAAAGATTTATTATACTTTGATTTGTATGAGTCCTCCAAGATCAAAGATAGACTCTGAACGTAAGTTGTCAAATGAACCAAGGATTGTGGAAATATAAAAGCAAAGTAATTCATGTTGCCTTAGGAATAGCTCATTTGCAAAATCTAGTATGCTATTACATTGACATATTTCTTCATTTCATCTATTAAATCTTCCATTTTAGTAAAACTGGTTTGTTACAACCAAATGCTACAATTATGCACACTGATGTACACATCATATGTGTACAGTCTGCCTATGTATCTAGCAAATACTGGGTCCGATTTGGAATAAAAAAGGAAATTAAGATCAAAGTATAAACTAACAGTCTCTGCATTTCAAATATCTTCCAGTGTAGCTACATTAAAAATGCTTCTGAGATACATAGCTTTTTAAAATCTCAGTTTTTCTAGCACATTGTCCAATCAAACTGAAAAGTTTTTGTTTAAAAATAAGTGTCCAAGGCTGGGGATTTAGTTCAGTGGTTCCACCACCTGCCTTGTAAGCTCAAGGTCCGGAGTTCAAGCCCTTGTACAAAAATAAATAAATAAATAAAAATGTCCATTTGAAAGCCCTATATAAAATAGGTATCTTGAGTTAAAACACTTCCCAGTTAACTGCAGTGTGCTTATGGGCCTTACTTATGCAACACTACGTTGAAGGTAGAGACTCACTTTTCTGTTCCCTGACCTTTTGGTCTAATCCTCCTGTACAGGACTTGGCCTACTTTATCTGAATTTGCCTGCATCTGGCCTGAGAAAAATGTTTATGTAGAAACTGACCTCTCCCTGGCTCTCCCAGCAGCCTGTTTGTGGTAGAGATGTGCGCTTGCTCAGTCTCCTTGTTCATTGTTGACTAAGACCTTGAAGAGTTCTTCAGGCTCCACTAGGCCGGAGGAGAGTCTATTGAGAGTCTCAGCCTTTTTCTTCCTGCCAAGTTACTTTTTTATTAGGCTGATAAACTTCTGAATTGTTGAAGAGCAGCTGTTCGAAGAAGGATTTAGCTGATTCTTATGGGGTTTTTGGGTGCGTGGGAGATGGATTTATGCTGAGATCCATGGGTCCCCAGCACAGTCAAACCTGGGTGACCTCACTTTCCAGCCATGAAAAGGTTTCTGGAATGTGATGGGAACACGGCATTACTTTTTGAAAAAAGCCACAGTCACTCAGTCAGTTTCCTTTCCCTTCCTGTTTCCCATCTCAGTGTGAATCTCTCTCTATAAATGTTCATCTTTAAAATTAGGATTTCAGGTAATTTGATGTTTACTAGGCGAACACTCACCAGATAGGGTAAATGGAGCTTTGCTCAGAGGCTAAAGAAAAATAATCCAGCAATAGCATGTTCTCTGAGGAAGGCTAAGTCTGGGCAGATGCATGAAAGGATTTAAATTTTCACATATTGCTCAAGTAAGCAAAACCAAAGGCATTTAATTTCTCTAATAATCTCAGACATGGCTTCCTCATAATGTACTACACAATCTGTATTGATTACTCTGTCAGTGAGATATGCATTTAATAAACATGTATTCCAAAGTGAAGTATAAAATCAAGTTTAAATTACTATTTTTGAAAGCCACTCTTTTCTCAGCGTGTCAAAACACAATGTCAAGTATGGGAGGGGCTCATAGTTCAATTGTTTCCTGAGAAACTGATTCATAATAGGCATTAAGATGCACAGGCACAGGGCAAAAGTAGGCAACAGAGAATCAGAGGAATATATTCTATACTTTTTTGAAACTAGGTAATGTAAAGACATCTTCTGTGAGATCATTTGGGGACAGAAAAAAGCTTAGCTGAACACTATAAAGGAAGAATAAGTTGTTAATGTTTCTAAAAAACAAAGTGTTAGGTTTTATTTAAAACTGTTAAATTGATAAAAACTATTTAAATATCAAATCTTGATCCACTATATTTCCCATTTATATGCATGTATTAAAGATTAGATGATAAGTTTTAGCATTGTTTTCAAAGGGTGTTATTTGTATGTAAGAGCAAATTACTTTGCCAAATTTAAACAACTAATTTCTGAACTGTTAATATCTTTAGAAGCAGTATTTGCAACTATGCAAAAATTTTACATATCTTTTATGCACTTCAGCAGAGGTCTATAGAAAGCAAATGGTAAGCGTATAGCATGTTAAATAGAAGAGGTGATTAAAAGGAAAAGCAAATTTACATTTGTAGTAGTAGAGGGTACTGTTGTTTTTGATTTGTTACATGCCTTAATCCGGCATGCTATTTCACCCTTCGTGACACACATCAATACCTTCTTTATGTCTGGCTATTACCACTCATTTAAAAATCTATTTTACATGATTCTTTCAGCCAAAAATGTACCATAATGACACAGAATACAAGCATGTGCTTCATAAATTCTGTAAGAATCAATACTTTGGCTGGGAATTTGTCAGTCTCTCAAAGTTATGCATCATTAAACTTTACTGTTATTGCAGTGGACTCTTCTTCAAAGTTCAGTTCCTAGATGGTAGTGGAGAAACGCTTTTAGGGCCAGGAAAGGCGGAGAGAAGCAAAAGCTGCTTGCAGTGGGGTAAACACCTTGGATGAGGCTAAAGTTGCAAACTGTAAATAGAACAAAAGCTATTTTGCTTATGCATGGTTAGGGAGTTGATAAGATTTATTTGGAAGATGTTTATCTAAAGGTCATAGAGCTGATAGTGCAAACAAATTTGGAGAATATGAGAAACATTCTTTTACTGACCAGATTCTATCTCAGTCCTAATACTCTGACACTGACAGCAAACAGGTTCAGAAAGAGATGACACCTGGATTCCTCACCGAGTTTACACTACTCCCTGGATTAGCTTGCTGTGAGAACATCCCCTCTGTTTCTGTCCTCCTTGAGAGGCACTTGGTGCTTGTCATAATGACTGGTCTCTGAAGACACTTTCTTTCCAACCACACCTACAGGGATTCCCACTGAAATCGGGTCACCTAGGAATGGCCTCATCAGCATGAAAAACAAAGGCTGGCAGAGGGCTGATTCTCTGAGTCGACCTCTGCTTGCTTGTCTATTCTCATCGGTCAAGATCTCAGCATTCTTGTAACCGACATGAAATATTTGAAGTTCCCACAGCAGACTGAGCTCTCACTGCTGGGCTCAGGGCCTGGGCTCCTGCAGCTCCCTTCACCGTCCTGCCTTTTTGCCTCTTTAAGTGTTACTTTCCGTACGATCTGAGAGCTTTTGTCACCTTCCCTCAGGAGTGTCCCCTGACCCCCTCCAACTGAGTCCAGGCTTCTCTACACTTCTAGTGAGCACCCGGTTTTGCCTTACATTGTGTAAATTTTTAAAAATTCATTAAGTTTATTGGTACATTGTAGATATACAATATGATGACATTCATCAACATTGTATATGTTTTATTATATATTTTAATTACTGCATGTTATTATTACATAAAGATGGCATTTATTTGGGGAAGTTAGTACATGCAACTAACATATCCTAAAAAATTTCAATCCTCCCTTCTCTCTTTTCCCTCTTCCATTTCTCAAAGTCTACTGGTTTCCTGTCCTTTCTCCTTTAAGCTTTTGTTTATTAATTGATATACTTTCTAGGTTTCTCCCCACACTGACTGTGTACTGTAATGAAATAGATTGTTTATCTTCTGGGTTCTTTATAACAATGACAGTTTTAATGGGGACTGCTTCTTATTTGGGCCACCCTACATGGCACGTGTTCCAAAAATTATTCGTGAATTAATAAGTGACATTTTTTCATGTGCAAAGTCAAGAAGAGACACTAGAAATCTCAAAGAGGTATAAAATTTAAACCCTCTTCTTGAGGGATTTACAGTAGCCCAGGAAAAACAGCATGGCCATTGATATTTAAAAGAAGAAAAGGCACTAAGAATAAACATTTAAAACTTTATTTTTATCATCTACAAAGAAGTCATAGTTTCCTTGAAATAATACCCTCCAAATCTTATTTTTCAAATTGGTCATTTAGATATATGAATGAGTAAGAACCTAATGGCCATTTCAATGTAGTAATTACAGGAAGTTATAACACCTTTGGCAAGAATGTTTTCACTTATTCCTTTGATGAAACGTCTCACCCACTGGTTTGTTGACAGTACCTTCAAGCCCATGTGGGTATATGGGAGAGTTTGAAGTGCAAAGATTCTACTACATTCATTCTTTCACCTTGTTTTTCAGCTTCAGAAGTTTCAGGTTCCACTTAAGCTCTTAAAACTTGTTCTGTCAAGAACAAAAAAGCCTGATTCTCACTTCTTAAACTAGTCTATTAGTATAATAAAATACTTATGGTCCCTGGCACCAGGTTAACTATAAATGTGTGTTTGTTAGTCTTGTTCCCCACACCCTGCTATCTTCAAATTTCCCTTTCAAAAACACTATATCTAAGCCTAAAAACGAGTTCAGATGAAGAGGAAAAGCGATACAATGAACCTTGAAACAAGTTCTTGGACTGTGTCGTGCATCTGAATCATGGCTGAGAGTTGAGGCATTGGCAAAGGCTACAGCGGGCTGCCAACAGTAAGCAGCTGTGCTGTCCGGGCCAGGAATCAGCAGGCCGGAGTCAGGCTCAGGAGACTCTCCCCAAGTTCAGCGTTCTGGTTGTCTGCTCTCTCAGACTTTCACCACCTCCACCTCCACCTCCCATGTCTCGTCTCCACTGAGTTGCCAGCGTGCTGGGAGTCAGTCATCCTCCCACCCTATTCCGAGAGGTGGCCTGGTAAGGGGGGCTTTGACTCAGAAATTCCTGAGTGTGAACCTGGCCCTACCATTAGGATATCTGAACTTCCTTTTCTTTATTTGTAAAGATGGAATTAATAACCGGTCATACTTAAAATCTCTTGGGGGTGAGTGCTAATTAATATAAAGTTAATGGCGTGGTATACTCTAATCTTGGAGAGAGGGAAAAAGCTCCTCTAAGTAGGTAACTGATTAAGGTCTGTTGTGATGGATAGAAATACATGAAGAATAGACATCAAGTGTATTTCACTAGCCCTCTGGACTCCTCAGTATATGGCCTGTGCTCGGTAAGCTACTGCCCATATTCTTCTAACATGCCACTTCACATAGTCATAACTCGACGCACATGCTTGGTGCTTTTTTGCTTTGTTTTTGTTTCGAGACAAAGTCTCACTATGTAGCTGAGCTGGCCTCAAACTCATGGATCCTCCTTTCCTGGCTCAGCCTCCTGCCTACTGGAATTATAGATGTATGCCACTGTGCCTGGCTCAATATGTAATTTTAACCAAGTAAAATTTGTAAGAATAATGAGTGATCCCTAAACACTGCCAGGAAGATACTTGTAAAATTTGTTTGCTTTTTTTGAGGCAGGGTTTCTCTATGTAGGCTGGTGTTGAACTCACTATGTAGCCCAGGTTGGCCTCAAACTCACTGCAATCCTCCTGCCTCAGCCTCTCAAGTGCTGGGATTACAAGCAGGTGCCACATGGCCCAACTTTATACTTATAAAATTTTAACATCTTGTTTGCTCAAATCATAATTTTCAGGCTTACTGAGTTACTTGAGTTTACTTGGGTTGACTCAATCTATTGATGACACTCCGAAAAGTCTTGTGGAAGAGAAAGGTGTTTCCCAACCTGCAAAGGGTGTTTCCTCTTCGTGTGTAGGGACAGTGATGATCCTTTATGTGGTTCACCCTGCAACATCATGTGCAGCTTTCCAGATAGCTGCTTCACAAAGGAACCACATTTAAGGGCATTATTTATACCATGTACATCTTTAATATGTGGCTTTCATATTTAGTCTACTTTGAGAACACATTATGATAATTTTCATCAATGGCAATTAAATGTCTTGCTCCTTTTTTCCCTTTTTGGTGCTGGGGAATTGAACCCAGGACCTGGCATGCAAGAGTTCTGCCACCGAGGTCCGTTCCTTGCCACACTTTGCTCTTCAAAGATCAGAATCTGACAAAAATCTTCTGGCAAGAGAATAAAGGGCCTTGAAGAAGAGACTCCCTTTTCCAGTCCAGACAAAGACACCTTGGAGGCTGCCAGTTGTCCCATCCACACAATGGCTGACAGTGCTGAGCAGACAGTAGGATGTTCAGAAATGCTTGGTGAATGCACAAGTGAATAAACAAAGCATTTCAAAGAGTGAGGGTATTGTCAAGTATAAGGAGAATAGAAGGCAGTATTGCAAATGGTGAAGAATGGAAATGCTGGAGTCAAAAATTCTCCAGTTATGGGGCTGGGGATTTAGCTCAGTGGTGCCATCGCCTGCCTCCCAAGGTCCTGAGTTCCATCCCTGGTACAAAAAAAAAATTCTCCAGTAAAAGTTTCAGTCCAATGGCTGTGTATCTTGAATGAGTTTTTCCTTGCTGCTCTTTTTCCTTGCCTGCAAAATGAGAAATACAAGCTGCGAGGACAGAGTGAGTTGATTGTGTCCCATTGAATGGTGATCTAGGGCATCATGTGCCTATGCAGTATCCAGTAGGCCTCTATTTTAATAGAGGAGAGGAAACACACAGACTTACCTAAGAATTCAACACAAATTTTCGGATGGATAAGTATATATAGAAAAGCTGTAGAAATGGATTTTTTCTAAAACTCAAAGCAAGATGAGTGTTCGAAAAAAATGCCTGGTTCATGAACGAAAGAAAGGTGAAAGAGAAAAAGGAGAAGGAGGTGCAAGGACAGAGCATTTGTTATCTGAGAGTCAGAGTCAGGAATGTCGTCTCCCTGGTGGCCCAGGACTCACTGGAGGACCTGCAGCCCCACCCCATGCCCCAAGCAGTCAGCGGAACCGGACTCCTTTCCTTCCCCAGCTGTGTGAGATTGCCACCCCCAGTTGCCTTCCTCCTGTTGGGTGAATGCACCAGACACCCTTCTGCCTTAGGGGTGTCCCTGAAGCCAATCTCTGCTCTGCAGTTTTATTTTATGTTTTACACTTTCTAACAAATCCTGTAATCATTGTGTTTTATTCATCATCTCTCTCCCTTCACTCAGGTGCCCCTGGATCACTAGAATGTGAGCTTCAAGGGAGTGAATTCCTCTGGATTTTTTTTTTCTGTGCCATATCTCCCATCTCTGGAAGAGTGTCTGAGATGCTCAATAAATATTATTCATGAGATTTCTTTTTCAATCCTTTTCTCTCTTAACATTGTTTTTTCTTTCAGTTTAAATCTCATAAAATTTTCATTTTGTGTTAATTATAACTTTGATAATAGATTTCTCATCAAACAATAATTAATCTCTGCCCTAGTCTAGTGCTACTATGAGAAAAGAACATACAGAATTTTAGAAAAGCACAATTTTGCTTTAGTTTGTTTACTTTTATTATGCTCAGCCAAAACTTCGTATCTTTTTTTGGTAACTCACAAGATAAAAATACGGTTTACATCATTTATATATATAAAAAAATCTCTGTTCAAATCTTTCTGGAAGAGGACAAATTTTTTAAAAATTATAGCTTTTAAGATACAAGCAGAAGAACATTTCCAAGTAACTAAATCAACATGTACAAAGATCAATATACATTTGTAGTTGCAAAGGGCATTTTTGTAAATAAAAAATAGAAGATAGGGATTATATGAGTATAGGAGAAACCAATTTTGCATAAAACAAGACCATTAGGAGGGAAGTAGATAGTTAAATACATATTTATTAAGAATTTTTGAAGCCAGGTATGTTGACACATAGCTGTGATCCCAGCACTCCAGCAGGCTGAGCCCAGCCTGGGCAACTTTGTGACTTAATAAGAACTTGCCTCAAAATATAAAATTAGAGGAGGGGTTACTGAGGATGCAGTGCAATACAAAGGGCCTGGGCTCAATCCTCAGGAATGAAAAAAAATGTTTTTTTTCTTTTTTGAGGGCTGCGGATATAATTTATGGGTAGAGAGTTTGGATAGCATGCAGGTCAAGTGTTTGATCCTCAGAACTGTAAAACATAAATAATTTTTTTTTAAATTGAGACTCATAATTAGCTTGGAAAGATAATTCAATTTTAAAAAACCAGTAATTTTGCTCTGTATATAAACTGACAAGTGCATATACACAGACATAACACCCACACACATTTCGTTGGAAGAAGACAATTACACGCAGATTATGTATACCTAATTATTGCTCTAACAAACAACGGTTGAGAAATTAATCTTTTTTTCTAATGAAAACCTTTCTTTTCATATACATGTACATTTTTCTTATGCTCAATAAAAGGAAATAAATTTTATTTCTTTTCATTTAGTCCAAAGTATTAATTTGTATGGTTTCAGGTAAAGAAAATATATCATTTACATAGAAATTTACTTGTTTACAGCTATTCCCCAGTAGATATTTCTATTACTTAAGATATCAGTAAATTAGTTTTCCTGTTTTATACACTTTATACATTTTTCAGTTTAAAAAATGTGATACCAACATTCCCTGACTATTAGGAAATGTTTTTCATATTGTGAAGTATTTAGAGAACTGTTTTCCCTATTTGGGTTTGTTTAGTTTCTAAATCCAAAGAGTTTATTGCATAGGACTATTTTTAAAATTAATGTTTATTAATATTATTTCATATAAACTTATAATCTGCAAAAGAATTCGTTCATTTGTCCATTCAACAAATATTTCTCTTTTTTTCAACAACTATTTCTAATTCCTTTATTACCAGAGCAACGCCTGACTTTTTATTTTCATTTGGAAAATCTCATAGCTAGGTGGATGCCATACTGTGCCTGGTGATGTGATACTTTGTACTCAGCTGTTAATATCTGCAAATGTTTCTCAGTATGACCTGTGAAAGGCAACCCGTTTTCAGCATTTCCTGCAATTGCCTCTTTAGGAATGTGATAGAGGAAATGGGTTCATGTCACTCATAGGATCTGAGACACATCCAGTGAAAATCATTGTACCTAGGTTTCTATTTTAAGACACTTGGCTAGTTACTATTATGTATTTAGATTATTTTTATCTTGAAAAATATTTTAGGATGACTTTTATTGCTGGTCCTTGACATCCATTTGGTGTTCAGGTCATTATTATTTCTGGTATTTTTTTTTGTTTTTCTTTTTTGGTACCAGGGATTGAACTCAGGACCTTGAGCTTATGAGGCAGATGCGGTGCCACTGAGCTAAATCCCCAGCCCTATTATTTCTCTGTTTTTAATGAGAATTCTTTGGTTACTTAAGGGAATAGGACAATATCATTTGGGGTTAATTACTCATCTTCCTTGTTAGAAAGCAGTACCTAACAGTAGAAGAAAGAGAAAAGATAAAGAAAAGTGAAGCCAGGAATGGAGAGTGTATATTTGACTCATTTGTCAAATTATTATAACATGCATGATATAGATGGCATTGTTTTATACAGATTCTGGTGACTCACAGAGTAGATAGAAATATAACAGAATTTATAAAGACTCGGGTTATTTTTCAATAAAGAAACTACGATTTAAAAAGAAAATGAAGTTCCTGTCTCCTAATTCTCATGCTAACGTTTCCTCTATTTCTCCCAATAAATCTCTACCCTGCTTAACATGTCATACAAAAATGCAAGTACCAAATTTCTTTTCCATGTATAAGCATGTATTTGTAAATGTAAAAAATTCAAAATAAACAAATAAATCCTATGCAGTTAAACCACAATACACATATCTGCAATAGCTAACACTTTCTAAGTATCTTCGGGGCTATATTGTTTAATTTTCATCTTTTTATTAGAACACAAACACACACACACACACACACACACTCTCTTATGAGTAGACCAGTGTAGATAGATCAGTGCTCACATGAGGAAATAGAGGATCAGAAAGATTAAGTAACTTCCCTAGTATCTTGGAGCTAGCTAATGGCAAATCCAGATACAGCCCAGATGTTTCTAACCTTAAAGCAATGATTTCAGCCACTATGAAGTTTTCATAGTTAGCTAACATCAAATCCTTTTCCAAAATGAAGTGTGGATAGAACAGTGTGTTCATAAAAGGAGGAAAACAAATTAGGGTCTTCAGGCTATGCCCCTAACCACCCCAGAACCTAGCAGTTTGAGGCCCTGACCATATGATCTCAGTTTCTGTGGGTCAGGAATCCGGTTGAAGCCAAACTGAGTCCTTTAGATCAGGTCAAAAGAAGGCTGTCATCAAAGTGCCACCAGATATGCAGTCACCTGCGCGTGAGACTGGAAGAGGATCTGTCCCCAAGCTCACGGAAATGGTTATTGACAAGATTCAGTTTCTCAGGGCGTGTTGGACTAAAGGCCTTAGCTGCAGTCACCCTCAGTCCCTTGCCAGACAGGCTTCTCACAGGGCAGCCCAGAGAACGGGAGCAGTTCCTTCCATCAGGACGGGCAAGCAAGAGGGCAAGAAATGTGGGCAAGGTGGAAGCCAGAGTTCCTTCGCAGTTTGATCTCAGAAGAACTATACTGTGAGAAGCACCATCTCTTTTGCCTTTTTCCTTATTTTGGTAGGATTCAGAGTTGAAGCCAGGGCTTTCTCACTGAGCTACATACCCAGCGTTCGCTCTCTTTCTCTTTCTTTCTCTCCCCCCCCCCCTTATTATGAGACAGGGTTTCCATAAATTGCCCAGGCTCAGCTCAAACTTGCAATCTCCCTGCCAGAGTGCTGGGATTACAAGTGAGGGCCTCCACACCCCCTACCATATTTTATTCATTAGAAGCACATCACTAGGTCCAGCCCATACTCAAGGGGAGGGAATTATGCATGAAGACCAGGAGAAGGAGCTCCCTAGGAGCCAGCTCAGGGGCTGCCATCTGCAGTCCAAAATGTGATCTTTGGCCTGGAGGAGTAGTTCAGTGGTACAGAACTTCCTTCTTCTCCTTCTTCTTCTTCTTCTTCTTCTTCTTCTTATTATTATTATTATTATTATTATTATTATTATCATCATCATCATCATCATCATCATTTTGGTACCAGGGATTGAACTCAGGACCTTTCACTTGCGAGGCAGGTGCAGTGCCAATGAGCTAAATCCCCACCCCTTGCCTGTATCTGTGAGGGCCTAGATTTTATCTCTGGCACCACAAACAAACAAATACATTGTACGTGTTGTCAGAGGATATTGAGGACTAGCGGCTCAGCTGTCTCCTGTTTATAAAAGTTGTCCCCTCCTCCAGTGTGGCCTCAGAAATGCTGTAATTCTATCGAGGAGTCATCACTGAAGCAAAAATTCATTTCTTTTCAGAGCTCAATTTGCATTTCCAATAACAAAAAATACATGAATGGATGCAAATGACCAGTTTCTGTGCAATATAGTAGAAAGAAGAAAGACTCCAGAATCTTCTGCTCATATTTAAGGTACCTCAGAGATGCCACCTGTTTGAGCACAGGTGGCTGAGACTCTGAGCCTCAGGTTCTTGACTGCGTGGCAGGGACATGCTAATCTTTTCACAGTGCTCCTATGAGGGTTAGAGGAGATGACAGGATTTCATTAACCACAAAGTCAAGCACATAAATACAAATGTTGTCATACATCCCTTCACCGCAGAACACAATAGATTGTGAAGAGCAGCTACTTAGCTTACTATTTAACTCTCTTAGTACAGCAATAAATATCTTGGGAATATAGATGACAAATGGGCTATGCTATTATTCAAAGAACCATTAGTAGCCACACTCTGCTGATTGACGAAAGAGGAAGAAAAGCAAAGAAAGATTTCAAAGCACTGTTTTTCCCAAGACCCACTTGTGTTTTTAGCACTTCCTGCCTTGCTCACACTGCATAGGTGGGAGTGAATACAGGAGCTTTCTGTGGTGTCAAAATAATCTGGAAGCATGCACTTCCTTCAGCATTTTCCCTCATCCACACTGGCCCCAGCTACAATGATCCTGTGGTACATGTCTTTGACTTGAGGAACAAAACCCATCTTCCCATATCATATGAGAACTACATGGAGTGTGAGCCTCGGATGGAACCCAAGAGTACATTAGCCTTTCTTCTTCAGTGGTCCAAATTGAAATCTCATCTGATGTTTTCCCATTAGAAATGAGATAGCAAGATGTTTTCCGGGAAGTGATGGAGGCACAAGGGACAGCAGTCTGTGAAGATGTACAGATCTAGAAAGAAAAAACACACCACTGGGAGCCCTGAAATGTTCCACACTATGGTTTTTTAGTCACATATAAATTCAAAGAAAGAGGAAAGGATTTTGCAGGCAAAGGGTTAAGAGAATGCAGAGATACCAGGGTGTTCTATGAACTCTGAAAATATTCTATGCCCACAAATACGTATTGCTTGCCATTAGGCTGTTTTTTGTTAGTTTTGGTCAATCACATGGTTTTAAATAATTTGCAGCAGAGAGTAATGGCATTACCCATCTAAGTGAAATCCAACCAAACTGAATTCACATAGTCTGCTTGCAATCTTGTAATAATGCATCATACTAGACTAGGAAAGAAATGCTTTTTACAATTTGAGTAATAAAATGTGCATAATAATCATGTACATAGTAAGTCAAACACCAGTAAATTATGAAAATGCAAGTCTATTGAAATATTTGTGTTAACTGTACTTTAACTTTCTACTTACTTTGAATTCCCTTCCACAAATTCACTTGAAATTGGAATCATCATGTAGGCAACATAAACATAATATATTAAGGCTAGAGTTGTAACTCTACAGTATGCCCAGGGTACATGAAGCCCAAGGTTCAACCACCACAGTAAAAATAAAATTAATTAATTAATTCACTAATTTAATAACATGATATTAGATATCTTCAGGTACGTTTTTTTTCCTGGAACAAAGTTCCACTTTGCACTAAGCAAATTTGAATTTTTGGACAGAGTACTGCAAAAAAGAGAAATGTGACTTTTTGACTAGTTACTCTATTATGCTAAATACTATCCTGCAAATATTTAACTTTTTATAGAAATAGAAAATTACTATTTGATAACATTTTACCTATTAGGAAACTATTTCTTGATATTTCAGTTTAAAAAATTCCAAACTAATCATAATGTTGAGGAGAGAAAGAAATTCAGGTACATTAATCATAAATTTAAAACAACTGAATTTTAATTTTATCTGAGCAGCTCAACATTTTACAAACTAGCCAAATACATCTCATAATATCTGTATATCAAAGGTACTTCAAGGTACAGACATTTCCTAGTATGCTTGTATTTATAGTATTTGATAATAAACCAGAGGTCTGGAGTTGTAGTTCGGTGGGATAGTACTTGCCTGGTATGTGTGAAACTCTAGGTTTGATCCCCATTACTTCAATAAATAAATAAAAGAAAAATAACTCAAGAGACTGATCCTTTTAGGCAATACTAACAACGTGGAGACAAGAGGTGGCAGAACTAGAAGATAATCAATTGGCGAGCAGTTGTTCTTTTGAAAAATGTGGTCATAAATTAGTTCTGCACTGTCCAATATGGTGGCCACTAGCAACATGTAGATATTTAAGTTTAAATGAATTAAAATAATTAAAATGAAAAATTTAGTTTTACTAACCATGTTTCAAATGGTTAATGGCCACAGGTTGCTGGTAGCTACAGTATTGGACAGCATAGTATAAAATGTTTCCATTACAACTGAAAGTTCTATTGGCCAGTGTTGAATTCTACCTCCCATTTTAATGACCTATCTAAGGTCTGTATTATGGATAAAATCCAGAAAATACGTAGCACATGTATTATTCTGTTCTGAATGCTGATAATTAGAGAGAATGTCTCTTTCTCTTTAAAACTTAATGAACACAAAACACTTCATGGCCCAAGGTGTTCAGTTAAACTACGAAAGTTATAACAAAACGAGAATTGGAAATACTTAGAATCACATATTGATTTTTTTTTTTTTTTTTTTTTGCTGGGGATCGAACTCAGGACCTGGCGCTTGCGAGGCAGGCACCAGAACCACTGAGCTAAATCCCCGGGCCAACATATTGATTTCAATGATGCTCTAAAATATTCTTAGCAAGTCTCCATTTGTCCTGTCTATTTGCAAAGAAGTTAATAGAAAAGAGAATATTTTTTAAAATACTAGTCCAAACAACATTATTATGAAAGGAGGATCTTAATATTTGTAAGGATTAGAATGTCATTGAAACAAAATATCTGATAGAGTGAAATAGGCTTCACTCTATTGGGAAAAAAGATTTTTCATATCCTTATTTCAATACTTTATTCATTCAAGTCTTAAACTGAATGTGTTTAAACGCTTAAAGTCATCAAAAACAAGGTAGAGGCTTTTTTTTTTTTTTTCATAGAACTTGCTAACTGATGATCAAAGTAATGTATTGGTGTAAAACATTTTTTTAGAAGTCAGCCTGCCCAATTTTTTCCTAGTTTTCCTGTTGTTTGTGCTGTAAAGTGAAATATAATGCCTTCACAAAGAAAATCAAGGACACTGAAGCTTCAAATTTAACCATTTAATATGATGACTTAAGTGGAGGAAAGGTTTCCTCTAGGAAAAATATAGTGGTGTTTTCCACTCTTAAATAAAAGAACAGCTGAAGCAAGGAGTTTTCTTCCAAGAAATGTATTTCTAAAAACAAGAAACACGGTCTCCGAACTTTCTTGACCTTAGCCTGTTCTCTTTCAAAAAGTCATTAAAATGATTAGAACCTGAAGGAGGTTTACAATTTTAGATTCTTTTTCTCTTTCTAACTTACTCCACATTGAACCACATTGAACCCACCAGCTTTAAATCCTGCACACATCCTGTTAATCCCACCTAGCTCTCTGTCTGTCTCAGTGAGTTTCTTCAACAGATTCCCTGAATATGCATTAAAAAACATAAATCACTAGATTAAACTTGTAGAGAATGATGAAAGCTAAATTCGTGTATATACATGTGGTGGGACAAATGGACCCTTTTATTATTTAACCTGAATGAAAGCAATAAATTTGAAACAGGTTTAACTGTTGATGTTGGTAATCCACAACAGACTTTGTAAGTGTTTTTGAATGAACATTGGTTTTGTTCAATAATCCCTTGGATTAAAGAAGGGTTAGATAACTCAAACAATCTGCAAAGAATCGTATTATTTTGCTATTTGTCTTTTACTTTTACCAAAATCAATATGTATGGTTTAGTGTTAGCAAATTAAATAAAAAATTACATTTGTCATTCACTTTTTAAAAATGTGTGGTTGAGGCTAGACTATGTAGTTTTTACCTATGTTCTATTGTTAATATGTTATATTATATCATAATAAGATGTCTCCTGGTTTTAGCTATACCAACAGTATCTTCTCTTATTTGCCTTATTGAACTATGGTATTCACTTTAGATCTTCTGCATTATATACACTTTAGAGTTAGGATAAAATTCCTTTAGAATTCTACTATATATTCACTTAAGTTGCCAAAAAAAAAAAGTTGAAAATTCTTAGGTGAGTGCTTAGAGTCAGCTCTAATAATAATTAGACCAAATTATGGTTAAAGTTTTTTAGCAGTTAAAAAATCCCAGGAAGTCTTTTTATTCACATCTCATTGAATTCTTCACAACAATTCTGTGCAGTAAGGACAATTACTGTGCAGAAGAGAAAACTAAATTACATAATAAAGAACTTGCCTGAAGTTCCATATCTAGCAAATAGTTGATTCGAGGTTCTGGGAGGAGAGCTCAGTGTGCTAAACATGTGCAAAGCCCTGAATTCAATCTCCAGCACACACACACACACACACACACACACACAAATCAGAGCCCACATTCTACTACCTATTGACTGATGCATAACACATTATTCTAAAACTTAGTGATTAAAAACAGTAGATATTTGTTAGTTGGCAGATTATGTGGGTCAGGAATTGAGAAGTGGCTTAGCTGGCTTATCTGGCTCGAGGTCTTTTAGGAGACTGTCACCGGAATGTCAGAGGAGCTCCAAAGGCCTGGCTGTGGCTTGAATGTCTCTGCACCCAACATGGCTCCCTCGTGTGAGTGTTGGCAGGGTAGCTCTTGGATCCTCAGCTGTTGGCGCAATGCTCAGGTCTTTGCCTCTTGGACCTTTGCAAAGAGCTGCATGAGTGTTCTCTCAACTTGTAGCTGGTTCTTTCAGAGGAGAAAAATGTCACCATATCTTTTAGGACCTAGACTCAGAAGTCACATGCCACAGATTCTATAATAGCCTATGTGTTACACAAGTCAGTATTACTCTATTTAAGATGACATTATAGAAAGAAGGGAATATCAGGAAATAGAGATCATTTAGGTCATTCAAAAATCAATATCTATGATGACATACTAGCTTCTGAGACAAACTGTACGTTCCCAGCATAAAATAGATTACAAGAAAAATTTAACATCCCCAATTTTCCTGTCTGCAGATACTGAACAAAGGAACAGCTTTGAAAAGTTATATAGAATTCTAACAGCTACTGATTCAGATCTTTAATATCCTTCAAAGTAGAGAATATTACTTTTATTAGATAAAAATTTCCAGAATAATATTCATGCCATATTCAAATATAGGAACAAAATCATATCCAAAGGGAGATATTAAATTTTTTAGTTATCAATCATTTTGTTCTCACCCAAATTTTCATTTTATTTAGCCCAAATTGCCAAAAGTTGTCTGGACTTCCTATGAATGACCAAAAAGTAAATATTTGCAGCTTTTCAGATGGTACAATCACTGCTGCAATTACCCAGTTCTGCTGCTGGAGCCTGACAGCAGCCATAGACAATACAAAGTGAATAGGACGGCTCTGTGCCAATAAAACTTTATGGACGAAAACAGGTAACATTAAGCTGGTTATAACTCAATGGTAGAGTGGATGCTTAGGATGTACAAGGACTAGGTTCAATCCTCGGCACCCAAAATAAAAACAGTCAACCAAACAACAACAACAAAAATATCGACAGGCCAGATTTGATATGATGTATCAACCCTTAGTCAAAACTCCTGTTTGGATGGACATTTGAATAAATATTACTTTAAATTCAGGCAACTAAAATTAAATTTCATGTGACAGAATCATGTTAAGTCATTTGTTCTGGGTTATAATAAAATAATTTTGGGAAAGTTGGCAGCATTGTCAAGATAGAAAAGATGAACCTGTGTAAAAACAGAGCATAATAGATAATTTACATATCAAAGCATCACAGGAGGAATATCAAGTCATTCTACAGTATAAACTAAATTTGTTAGGCTGAGATTTTGAAAATTCTTAATTCTGTAGTATGAAAATCTCATATTTTTGGCTGACCTGATTTCTCTAGACTTTATACACTGCCCTCAGCACAAAATAGAAACTCAGTATTTTCAAAGTGAATTAAAAATCTTCTCTTAACTCCTTGACACCACATGGTCTTCACCTCTAGGATTTTACTGCCTTTTCTTATTTTTTCAATAAGCTTTTCAGGACATTTTAGGATATATAAAATTCAATGTTAAGTTTTACTTTTAAGAAGTCATCCAACAAAAAGTAAATGGCAGGTAAGAAACAGCTTATTGGAAGGTAATTGAAGATATAAAGGCTTTAAAACAAATCGAAAAATTACAGAATAGAATGAACATTGACTTCACATAGACTGGCTAACAGGAGCAATGAAGCATCAGACAAAAGAGTAATTGGTGAGGAATTTATTGGCCTCTGACAAGCTATTAAAGACCAGTTCAATTTATTCAGTTTCTCTTTTATTTCTGTTATTTTTTACTTTGAGATAAAGCATTATTTTTTAAACTGGTATTTAATGTGGTTATACTTATAGCTTAAAAGACGTCTGCTATAGTGTTCATTCACTCATCCCAGCAAATATCTATTTATTTATTGAATGTTTACATTGTGTCAAGTACTAAGCAAATTCTCAGATATACAATGGAAATCAAAATATAAATCCTGTTCTTAGAAGCTAATGGAGACAAAGGAAAATAAATAGGCATGGTAAAATTGAGCAATGCCACAAAGTATAAAGCTTGTAGCCAACTTACTTAACTCCACATTAAACATACTTATTAAACTTTAATATTATGATCCCATGTACCCAGCTATTTCAACTCTTCAAGACAAAAGTGAAAAAACCAACAAAGCCATGAATACTATCTCTGCTTTATTATTGTTCTCCAGAAAATGCAAATTATTAACTAAGTGTTTAAAGGGGGAAATGTTTCATAGCCAAATTATTTTGAAAAACACTGGGTTTAATAAAATTAAACATTTTTCTCCCAACATAGGACTTACGAGATGGCAACAAACATTGTGACTTACTCGGAGGAGAGACGTGGTTTACAGTATTTTGAAATTATTTTGTGAGGTATAAAGCCCTAAGGAAGCATCAGTTACCACTCAGCAGGTGTTTCTTAGAACACCGTTTGACAAACACTACTAGATACAACTTCACAAATTTTAATGAATTCATATTCATTAAAATCTAGGAGAATAAGTTAATCCATTTGTGTGTGTGTGTGTGTGTGTGTGTATGTGTGTGGCTGGAGATTTAACCCAGAACATTTTTATTGCAGGGCCAAGGGATAAACCCAGGACATTTTAGGATAGCCAAGCACTTTACGATGACACCTCCACCTTCTAACCTAGGGCATACTCTCTACTCTTGAGCCACACCCCCAGAAGTCTATTTTCTGTTGCTATATCAAAATGTCAGAGGTTGGATACTTCATAAAGAAAAGAGGTTTATTTACCTCATTGTCTTGGAGATTCAAGATTTGCTTGGCTCTAGTGAAGACCCCATGGCAGATGGGGTGGCCAAGGTGGAAGCAGAAGCAGGAGAGTATCCAAGATCACATGGCAAAATGAGAAGCCAGGGGAGTCCAAGGCCAGGCTTACTCTTTTCATAATGACTCACTGTCCTAGAAATTAACCATAGCTCTGCAAGAACTACATTAATGCCCTCCAAATGTGGTGCTGCCTTTGACCTGACCATCTCCTGGAAGTCTCCACCTCTTAAAGGATCTGCTACCTCCTGACATAACCACACTTGAGATCAAGCTTCCAGCCCACGACATAGCTTTGGGGCATACACTCAAGCCACCTCCAAGTAATCACAGAGCTATTCTTTACATGAGATATTGAACATATCCTTTTGTTAGGCAATAGTGCTTTTGTACAGCTCTTCAATTTGGATCCAGAAGTTGGTTGAATTATTCTTTTGAAAGAAACTTTTGTTTGTGATCCCATTAAAGGCCATCAGGTTTTTCTAATTTGCAGCTAATTACATGACAGCTCTCAGGAGAGTCCAGAGAGACACAAGAGGAATCTGAGATTTTAGCCTGAGGAGGATGATCAAAGATGAGTGGATTAAGCAAACTGGTGGTGGCCTTCAAATAGTCCCCAACTTACATGTCTCCTCTTTTTCCCTTCCTCCAACTTCTTCCCCTGCCTCAGCCTTCCAGGGTGCTGAGACTGCAGGTGTGTGCCACCATGCCGGGCTTCCCACTGTATTTCTTTGCTTCCTCTCATACTCAACCCCTTATTAATGCTGCCTGTGATCACCAAAGATCTAAATTCAACAGCACTGATGGCCATTATGGCAACAATAACATTTTATAATTCCTGATTGGAAATGTAAATAGTGAAATGGGCATCCCACTCATATCAATGGAAGCCATAAAGAACCTGTTCACATCAGAACCCACTGAGGTGCGATTTCCTATTTTCCTCTCTACTGGCTGTATTGGTACTGTCTCTATTTTGCACAAAGTATTTTTGAAAGATAAGGCTGCTCCATCTTAGAGCATGTGCAAGGAGGGAAATTTATTTTGAGATAGAATTTGACTTATGCAATATTTGCTTCCAAATCATATTTGAGTCTCTTGTATTATAAGATGCCTTCTGCAGCATTTAGTTTCAGCAATGGCATATGGTTCTCAGAAGACACACAGCCCTAAAGAAATTCAAACAATAATAGTTTTCCAGTCGTTAGAGAAGTCTCTAATTGAACTGGTAAAGAATATTCCTGGGGAATCTGCTTCATAATTGCAAGTGTTAGATAATGTTGTGAACACGCCTTTATCTCGATGACATTAAAAAGCAGTGTAATCAGTGACTGCAAAATGAAAGTCAGACACCTACAAAATGAATTTTTTAAAAAGTTATAAACCCCTTTAGAAGAGGCCCATGGGACTCCACAAGCAAACATGCAGTGAATACTTTCGGAGGGGGGAGGAAGGGGATATGAAAATGAAAACGGTTAAAGCTACAGAAAGGAGGAAAATCAGAGGCTGGTGGCTGACCAAAGGAAGCACCTGCTTTCCAGAAATGAAAATCATGTATTAGGCAGCTCTGACTTAATTGCCAAATGGGGTGAAGCCCAGCCTCTAATGTAAAAGGGTCCCAAATTATAATTGGGCATCATGGATTAAAATTCAATACCTGAAAATTTCCTCAGAAATGAACAGGCAACTGGGACAGACTGCAGAGCCCAGTACAATATGCTTCCCGCAGCTGACACTGGCAGGTCACTTTATTTGGCACCAAATAAAGTTCCCAAGTGGTCTTTAAGGGCATTCAGCTGCTGAGTGCTTATTTCATTCTTCCCTTATTGTGCTGCCAGTAGCAGATCCAAGGAAGTAGCATAAATCAGCTCTGTGGATGAAATTTTCTCAGGCCGAGTGATGGAGATGAAATGGCGCTGCCTTCGCCACGTTAGTGAGGCCTCTACGAATAGTGATATGCTGGACAGTGATGGCTTTCACCTAATGTCATTAACAGAAAACGTGGGGTGAGGCCGGATAAGAAGGAACATTAAGACACCTCCAAAAACAGATGCCATCTAACAAGAGGAAATTTTAACGAGAAAGACTTTATGTCTGCCATTACCACATAACTCGGAATACTGGGAGGTATTCCGGTAGCTACTTTCTGTGTGCACTGCCAGCCACAAAGTTGAGGCTGACCCTTACATTTCCTATATTAAGTACATATTCACTCTCTTCAGTTTCTTGCTTTTTAGGCATCTGTAGCTATAAAAGTCAATCCATTCAACATATTTAGCTTTTTATGTGCTAATTTCAGTGCATATACTCAGTACCGGAGCTAGTTTTCTTGTTTCTGTCAATTCCACTAAAATTTTCTAATTATAAAATAATATTTCACGTCCTCCCCCATGCCAGTTTAAAAACTCCAGGAGCTACAGTAATTCTTGTGAGGCCATGAACCTGTCTGAGGAAGTGCGGATGAATGTAAAATATTCTTCCAAGCTTAACAAGCTTTATTAATGTGACTCCCAGCACACATTTTTTATTTAAATTTGGGGAAAGGTTAAAAGTCAGTAGTTTTTATTATTGTTTTGCCTTTGGTTTAGGACGAATTTTGCATGTATCTACAGCAGAAACAGTCTGCTAATTATTTCATATAAATCACCATTAGCAGTAGTATTGAATAGTGCTACTATCACTGAATAGTTAAGAGGCTTACATTTTCATTAGAATTAGGAACAAGGGCTAATTATTTTAGTTAGAGCTAAATTTGATCGAAACGGGAAGCATATTTGGCATTTAGTCTAGAAACCTAGGACTGTTTTTTTTTAACTGCTTATAAATGCAGTAACTAAAAAAAGGTAGATTTTTTTGTTTCCTAATTTGGGGAGAATGTGGTATAGCTACAGTGGGATCATTAATATCAGCATAGTAATAGAAAACAATTAATGTAAGTTGTTATGGTCTTGTGTTTACAACCAAATTCTGGAGTATGAAATGAATGACTCTGACCAGAGAAGTTGGCACAAATATTTAAATGCTTCTTTAAATTGAAATTTTTAAAACTTTTTAATGTGGAAAAACCCCAATTTAAACTAAACAGGACAGTATGAACCCCCATGTACCTACAACCCAGAATGAATGACTATGAACACATTATCTGTCTTATTTCTTCTATACCTCACCCCTCCCCTCCTCAGACCTTTTCTCCTCAGTAGTTTAAATGTACAAACCAAACAGTATGGAATTTAATATTTAATGATAGCAAAGGATATTTAATATCTTGATGCGTGGAACTCACTTTAAAAATTGACTCTGGCTCAGGCACAAACAATGTATTTAGGGTGCACTTTTTCCTCGTTTACCATAGGAGACAGTGGTGTATTCTATCGACAGCATAATGTAATAGATGAGGCAGAAGTTTAGGAAAATCATACCTCAGACACCAGAAATTTGATGATCTGTATTTTTCATTTTCTAACAACTTTCTAATTGACACAGTGTTATTTTTTTCAGCAGTGGAATCTCTTCTCTCATCTTCTACTTCTACCAGCCTTCTAAACCTCCCAGCCTGTCTTTCTGCCTTCTTTGTTTCTTTCTCTCCTTATTTATTTTTGCCTCTCTATATATCACAGATAATAATAGTTCCCACATCATAGCTTGTTAGATTTTAATGACAGCCTCCAAGGACAGGTGCTAGTTAAATGAAACATATAATTAAAATTTGTGCTATTCTAAAATTGGGTTACTTGGCAATCCTCAAATCAGAGAGAGCCTGCATTCAGATGACAGGCATGCAGCCCTTATCCGGGTTACCAGGGGTGCAGCAGATTCGATCAAGGCCATCTCTTGCTAGATGCCAACTATGTTGATGGAATGTTCAGTTCAGCTCCCTCACATTTCAGGTGTTTCTACTTGGCATCTGAGTAAGTGCTGTGGGACTTCGGGACTTTGGCAACCAGTGTTCTTGTTCTTGATTAAGCCAATAATTTGGGTGAAGGCTACATAGGTTTACCAAGCAATTAGCTTAGTATATGCATATATGTATATCTGTAATTAGCATACTTACACAATAAAGATGATAATGTTTCTCTTTAACCTCCAGAACTTCCTCACTAAGAAACAGAAAGGCATAGAGTCAGCGTCAGTCCAGGTCTTGAACATTGACATTATCTTTTTGGATCTTATGCTATCCTTTAGGGCATGGTGACGCCTTCCTTGTAAGAAATATTCTTTGAAGCATTCTCACATGGAAAGGCTACTGAGAATTCTTCTGCATTTTCTTAAGAGCAAGTTCTCTGATTCTGTCCCTGACCCTGTTAATTCCACTCTCATAATGCTTCCACCTTTCACCGATTGCTATCTCTTTGGAGTTGCCATTTGTGCCCTGCACCACACTGCTAAGGGAGAGACGTGTATCTCTATTGAGTTGGGAAAGTCATGATCTCTTCATCTGACACCTTGCATGAATTTTTTCTGGGCCACACTACCACTGTGTGTTTTCCCCTTGCATTCCCTCTACTCTTTAGGTCCTCCTAGTGTAGGTCATAAGTCTGTATGTTACCCACAGCCTTCTGATAAGCATCTCCTTTGCCTTCCTAGTTTCTCCAGACAGTATGACTTTGCTGGTAAGTCTGCTTTGGTATCCATGGGCTGCTTGGAGATACTCTGATTGGCAGCTACACCAATGAGCCTTAGCTCTGTTTTGTAGCTGAGCTTCAAGTCTCAGTGACCCCTTTGCCTTATCTTGAGTCCTAAGCTGCCCCCTCTGCAAATCAGCAATCGGACAGGGACAACTTCTTTTCTTAAACCAAGTGCTACAGGTAGGTTTACCCTGCTAGAAAATCAGCCCCTGGTTTCCCATTTCAAATCTTTCCCTGCTCCCATAGCTTCAAGGCACCAGGGGAAAAAATTGTTTTCCAAGTTGCTTCTATTCAATCAGAAACATCTTTATTTTAAAATTGTTTAAATGTTCAATCTTTCCTGCCTCACTGTGTGTGGGTTCCACTCTAACAAATATGCTATAGAAAGACGTGGTTGCATGTTTCATTTGATTTTCTTTTGAAAAAAATCTGGATTTTTAAGAAATCAGCAAGAAAAGGTACAAATCATTAGGAAAGCATTCAAGGTAGATTAATTGCTTATCAAGTTTTTATTCCCTCTTCAAACCATATTGAACCACTTGTTTTACATGAATTCCAAAGGCTGGCACTAACTTTCACTTCAGGAAATAAGTGACACAGGGTATTATATTTTAAGGACCATTAAAACCTTGAAATTGCATAGTGACTTAAAAAACAACAAGTTATTTAGCCTGGATAGCTTTGTAATGGTTGCACAATGGGGAAATTCACTGTTAAATGACCCTCCCCCTCTTACTTCACATATAATGCTTGACAGGAAGAGGAAAGATAAATGAAAGCAGTATCCAAGTCTGCAGGGTCTAATGTAAATGGTATAGAAACATTTTGGGTGTACTAAGTGAATTAGAGAGAAAGGACCAAATTTTCCTCTGAAGTCTTGTGCCATTGACACACAGCTGTTGATGAGAAACTATTTCTGCCTGTGACAAGGGTAACTCATTGCTGCTGTC
Source organism: Heterocephalus glaber (assembly GCF_000247695.1). The sequence goes on along the minus strand of NW_004624742.1, from coordinate 15,974,949 downwards.
AATTCTGAGCCCCTGTAATGTGTTGCTAAAGTTGCTCTTCTCTGTATTTTAATATATTTGAGATAAGTAGCAGAAGGTAATTGTAACCCTGTTAATGAAATAAGTTTAATATAAATGATTTAGGGATTATATTAAGTGGCATTTGAATCTGGTGCTGCTATTGCCTAATTTATCTCCTACCTAACCTTTTCTTTTACACCTTCATTAGAATGTCTATTAAGGTAATGAAACTTCGCTACCAGATTGAAGGCAGAACACGACTACTTCTACAGTAACAAGAATGATCATATACAGAACCATTTTTTGTAGAATTTCAAACCAACAGCAACAACAGATAACAAGCAGATCCCATCTATTTTATGATGAAAAATCAAAAAGGAATTGAGTTTCTAAAAAAGCAGTAATTGCTTACCTAAGCAAGGTGATTCAGTTTTTTATTTTCCTATTGCACATTTATGTAGTTTTGCCTCCTGAAGCACACACATAATTTGGATTTTTTTAAAATATGATTTACATATGGCCCTGGAAGAGTTATTTTAGAAAATCATAGGATGCTCTTCCCTTGTAAAAAGAATGTCCTTCCTTGTTAATGCCATGGATGCCTTTCCCCAAACGCCCATTCTCTGCTCAGGACAGTGTGGCAGGTAATGAGGAAAACAGGAAGGTACCTAAGTTGAATGTTTTCCTTTGTTTATCTGCAAGGGGTTCATTTTTCAGTGGGAAGAATCCCTTAGTATCAGTGATCCTGAAAATGCTCAAATTCTGCCAAGAGGAAAGTTAGAAAGCTTTGTGTACTCCCAGTTTAAATTAATCTGAAGCAATAGAAAAGAAACTTATCATCTGAAAGAAAAGCCGCCAAGCTGCTTCTATTGTCTCTGTTTATAAAACACATTCCTTCTAATTTACATGCGTTCTATTTCCAGTTACAGGGTCACTGGTTGGCAATGCTAGTAGTCGTACATCTAAAATGACAGCTCTGATACTGACTCTTGCCCTTCATTAAAGATGTATATACAATGTTTTTAGACCTATTGGGGCTTCCAGAATAGTTTCAGTTACTGGCAGTCACTTCTTGAAAACTACTCTAGACCCACTAATAATAAGGACCTTCTGATGGACTTTTTAAAAAAGAGATCATTAATTCAGATTATAAATTAAGAGAGTATATTTGATGGGGAAAAAGTACAAAACTACCTATATATTTTGGTATAATGTATAAAATATAAACAGCCTACGACCTTTCCCTGTGTTCTGAGAGGGCTGCAACTTTCTTTCCTTTTGAAAGGTATCCAAAATATGCCATTTTAAACATTAACTCATAAATAAAATACAATGCTTGTCAATTTTTTTTACCCATAGATAGGGACTATAGACACTGTTCTGAACTCTAATGTTCTCCTAAGATGCAATTTGAGAGCTTAAAAAAGTCTTTAAAAGACTTCCTCTGAAATATGCAGTTTTAAAAACAAAAATTGTGTTTCTATATGGCCAAATTGCTCTGTTGTTATAAATATTGTATGTAAAATTACCAGATTGTCTGGCATTCCATTTTCACAGGGGATACTGCATCGTTAAGCAATGAAAGAATATAATATAACTATTCAAACTGCTTAAAATATTTTGTAACCATAAATTATTATCCAAAAATATTTTTCAAGTAGATAAAAAGAGTTGTCAATTCTGCATAGTGAATGCCTCATAAGGGGCTCGTTTGTGGTTGAAAACTGAATAAAAGCAGTAAATTAAGACCAGACTTAACCACAGAGAAGCTGTAATCCACTGCAGATTTTCCTTGGTGAATGAAGTATTGTTGTGTGGATTTATCCTCCTAGCTTGCACCCTAACCAGTCACATCTGTGGCCCAAGTGCTGTCTGTACTCACAGACAGGGCAGGCTCACTACCCCACAGAGGTAAACCCATGCTGATTTGAGGCTGTATTGATAAGTGCAAAACAGACACCGCTGGTTCACAGGGCCTGCCTGCTAAAAGGTACATGGTACCTTGAAGCTGAGCTATTGTTCAAAGGAGAAAGGTGTCTTGCACCACGAGTGGGCACTGGGAAAACTTCCAGTGATGCTAGGGGTGCAGTTTTCTAATGGGTGCAATGCTAAGAAGAAGCCTTGATGAAATCAAGGGAAATGTGGGTATGAAAAAAGTCAAGAACATCTGGACTTTCTAAACGAAGTTGGTGCTGAGACCTGGCTGAAATATGGTGTATGTTCAAGGAGCATCACTCACTCTAAAAATTCAGTGTCAAGAATTTAAATAGTTTACAGATATAGAAGGCCTTGATGATTGCTTTATCCAGTATTGTGGATTTCCCTCTGTTGTTTTTCAGCAGCCACCATAATTAATGAATAACACCCTGGAAGTCTTGACAATGAGCTGGCTCAGTCTTTTTTTTTCTTTTTTTTTTTGGTACCGGGGATCAAACTCGGGACCTTGCGCTTGTGAGAAAGGCGGCGGAACTACTGAGCTAAATCCCCAGCCCCATGAGCTGGCTCAGTCTTAAGCTTATATGTTTTTCTCTGTGATTACACGCCAATAAAATTACTGATTTGCCTTTTAGTAAATTAAATTAAAGGGAGCCAACTAAGTCATTTCTCTGCCATTTTATGTTTGTGTGTGTGCTTATTTCTTTTTTTCCTTTTAGAGTCCACTTTTTTCAAAGAACATTAGTTCTGATTTCTCTAAAGAAGCCTAGTGGCTGCCCCTCATGTTTTACAAGATATTACCAAGTCAGAGCCAAAAAGAAAACTATAAGTAAATATTATTTGAAAATACTTAGTTTTCATTACTTAAGAGAAACTTCTTAAATCTCTCAGTAATTCATTCCAATATGCTCACTTTATAATCACAGTGGAAAAGACAGAAGTGAAAAGACACAAGTGGAAAACACTTTTTATACTACATAGGGTTGATATTTAGATTGATTGATTGATTGATTTTTGCTGTACACAGGATTGAACTCCGGACCTTGCACTTACCAGGCAGGTGCAGCACCACTAAGCCCTGATATTTAGGTTTTTTTTGGGGGGGGTGCCAGGGATCAAACTTGGGTCCTTCCGCTTGCTCAGCAGGCGGCAGAACCACTGAGCTAAATCCCAGCCCCTAGGTTTTTAAAGAGTCCCACATGTTTCTTAGGCTTATTATCAGACATAAGCAGATACTGGTGCATTAAGGTTACAGTAAAATGGACTGGGGATTTAGCTCAGTGGTTTTGCCACCTGCTGAGCAAGCGCAAGGACCCGAGTTCGATCCCCAGTACCAAAAAAAAAAAAAAAAGATTACAGTAAAATGTCTATAAAGTATGGACTATTAGCTTGTTACACTGTTTGAATCCTTCGGATGGAAAACTTTTTCTTGGAATTTTTCAAGATCTCCTTTAAGCAGAAAAATATTTAGGCTAATGAAATCTCTATCAGATTGCACTGCTACAGGACAGTGTAAACTAGGTGGTCTGCTCACAAAAGGACCACTGGGACTTGAAGTCATGCAGATCTCTTTACATTAGTAAAAGCCTTAGCTTTTCTAAATATGTGCTAGATTTGATTTGATTCCTGAAGAATGCAGTTTATAATTACCAACTCTACTCAATTAAGAATAACCACGTCTTGATTATATTCATTTAATCTTTGCAAAGGTGTCTGTTTCTGAGAAAACCACACTCTTTAAAACTCTCTGACACTGAAGGATACATATTTCACCAACACTCGGAGAGTTTCATAAGCTTTTCCTTTCAGTTAAGGAAAAGTTACTGAGGTAGGTATACACCGGTTTAGGTCAAATTACCTGTAAATATTATACCAGCTTCTGAACTTAAAAATAATCCTTTTTCAGTCAAATGCTGTATTTAAATCACACCCCACCCACACTCACACCCACACCTACAGGAGTACAACACAAACATACCCCTCAGAAGTTAAGGGGCAAAAACTTCAGTAGAAGCTGTGACTAGCAGTAAATTACCCTTTGGCGCTTTGGAGTTATATTTTCTAAAATGGTTACAGATTGATTAAAATAATGATTTATTTTTAAACTTATGCATGGCTTCTGTGTACTGCAACAATTTAAAAAAGTGATAAGACTTTCCCTTATAAGAAAAATTGCTCATTAGTGTTTGTAATTTCGTGTTGTGTAGCAGGTTCCTTATGTGTTGGGAAAAGGTTATGGATCCACTCACTGCTGCGCGTCAGAAGCGTAAAGGTGATAGGTGAGATTCCCTTTGTTGCAAGTGCTGAGAAATAATCATTTAAAGGTCAGTTGCACTCAAAAAGGGAACATTTGTTTAATAAGTAACTCATTTTGGGATATGCTGCACTTTTAAAGGTTACAGAAGAGACCAATTTGCCATTGATGTCAGCAAAAAGTACTATTAAAGTCACTGGTCCTATTAAAACAATCCTTTGTAAAATTCAGATTGCATACCTTCTCTCATACCCCACTGCACATCAGAAAAGTGCCTCAACTATTTGTAGTGTAGTTTCAAAGACACATCATCTTGGTGACTTTACCTTAAGTACTCAGCTCCTCTTAAAAGCAACAGTGGCGTGTTGGGTGGGAAAAACCATCAGTGTACGTGAATAGGAGCATGCAAGCGTGTGTCCAAAAACATACACACTCCTATCTAACTCATGTTATTTTGCTTTATTTTTTCAGTTTTATTAATTTATAAGAACATCCCCATGTGTCACAGGTTATAGGGTTTCTCACTGCCTATATTGTTGTACTGAATAACAAAAGTCTTGCTAGAAACTCCCATGTAAAAGAAAAAAATTATTGATTCAGCTATATAAACAAAAAACTATTGATTTATCTTTTCCTATTCCAAGACCAACTTCCCTCCCCTACTGTCCCCTAAAAAAGTCAAAGAGAATTTGGTTTGGCAATAAAATGGAAAGTTAATCTGATATGTACACTAAAGAGAAGTAACAGTAATGGTAATATGGGCAAATTCTTTTAGTACCAGAAGGGTTATTTTTTTCAAGAACTGAATAAAAGTGGTAGCTGATTTAATATAACTTTTGCACTAGGAAAATTTTTTGCCTTTAGGGATCTGAGGTACAATGAATAAAAGTTGTTTTGTTGTTTTTATTTTACCCTTCCATTTTTTCTTTATGAAGCACAGTTTTAAACTGGCAATAATTTTCTCCAGAAGATTAGCTCTTTGCTTGAGATGAGTATATGAACAAAATAACTCCAAGAAAAACCTCAGTGCAAAGGAACGCCATTAGAACATTTGATTGCTTAAGATTTAAATTTACTTTTTCACTCCACACATTGGTTGCTAAGCTCCCTGGCTGTGATATTTTGTTGGTGGGAAATAGTGAGTTCTCAGGTTTTTATGATGATTTGATTTTAACATGTACTAAGTCATAGATTTAATTACAGTGTGAAAACAATGCATTTTCATGCAAACTTACAAGGTTTGCTGTTCAGATGAAAGGAATTGGAAAGCGTATAACTCTTACCCTAATGTAAAGTAAGAACTATATTTATGTCTATAAAATGTTTGCAATTAGAAGAGAATACTACACTCTTATTTCCAGCAACTTAGTGAAGAATCAAGTTTTTCTCCTAATTTGACTTGCTTTTCATTTGAGTGAGGGCAAAATCTATTTCCTGAGCAATTTTGCAAAGCAAAGATATTAATACTTTGGGGTTTAATTGTATCCTGTGTTTAAATACACTGTGGGTGAAACCCCAGACCTCTGCTTAATTGCTGTGAGAAAATAGCCTGATTTCTTTGAGATTAGGCACACGCTTATGTATACTTTGACCTAAGAGTACCTCCTTCAGAATTAATCTTCTAAGGTAGAGGGATTTGCTTTTATATGTGCAGCAGGCCATTCATGACAAACGGGGCCTAATAAACTAACTTCACCTTCCAGACCTCGCTTTTGCTGTCAACTTTTTTCTTCATCTATTCATTTCACACATCTCCTGTGCAGTGGCTGATTAGCAAATAATGCTAACCTGGGCTGGGAGAATAATTTTTATGGTATTTTTTAAAAATTAGAGGACTTTAAAATGTAAATTGGATACTTCAGAAATAAAACTAGAAAAAACTTTTATTTTTACAAATGAAACATAAAGTATTCTAAAATAAATCCATTTAAGAAAATACTATAGGCTCCTGAAAAGACAAACAATTCATATTTACTTAAAATTTGGTTCTGCAGCTGTATTTTGTTGGATTCATCTAATGTATGAAAGCACTTTTTCTTTCCCATTAGTTACATCAGAATTGTTTTTGTAAGATGTAACAGAATGTTCTGGTTTTAAAATATTTATATTAATCAAAGTTAGGGGTGTTTATATTTTTTGGCAATAGGACTTTTCTTTAAAAGTGATGCACTTCCATTTAACTAAACAAAAGTGTTGAGATGGCCTAGCATATAAACTTCAACATGGTACAGTTGCTAATAGAGATTTTGAAGACAGGAAGAAAGGAGAGCTGGTTTCTGGGCTTCAGGTTAAACACAGATTCATAAAAAGTGCAACATTGGTAATTTTGAAGATTTTCCTGAGGAAATGTCATCACTGACGCTTACATACTCCACAGTTATCTGATCGAAAGCTTTGCATTTTAAGATTCTTCCTTTATTTTCTTGGGGTATTGAGAAGTCAAGTCAAAAAGCTGGCTAAAAATCGTAAACCACTGTACCTGGGCCTTACTAAATCATTCAATGAATTTAAAAGCTCCTTTAGATTTTTATATATTTCTGAATTGCTTTAGTGTGACTGAAAGACCTATGTGTTACTAATCTGCAATCTTCTATATTTGTGAGCAGAAATAGCTCAAACTGAAGTGAATTTGTTACCCTCCAGCTATTGTTATTTTTTCAAGCTTTGATTGCCAAACACTGAACCATATGGACTATCGTGACTCTCAAAAGAAAAGTCAAGTCTTTATTAAAGACACTAAATAGCAAGCCAACCTTAACTAAATTTTTATACAGTTATATATAATCCTTTTGCAGTAGGGGACAATTCCCAACTATTTGAGAAGTTTAATAAGACATCGTTTGAATAAATCAGTTCACTTCACATTTTTGTGTTCTTTGGTGTTACTTTCATTCAGTAGTTCAAACTGTATTGCTTCACTTCTGTGGAAATGCTCCCCCCCACCACCGGAAAAGTGGGGACAGAGGACTTAGTCCATAATAGGAAGTTACAAATGTTTTCCCCTCAAGAGATGATAAGAACATATCAAACAAACAGGAAGCATTCTTATGCATTGCAGGCAGAGGGGCTAAAGGTCTCTTGTTCAAACTTTTGGCCCTTCTAAAATCCCCAATCCTTCATTATTTTGTTTAACTTGGTGTAAGTCTTGACCAGTAGCTGACTCTGAGAAAACATTTCCTGACATCGTTTTCAAAGGTGTTGTAGGATTATTGTGCTCACCTTTTCATTTCGGGTTAGAAACGAAAAGTCCAACTTCATAATATGGTCTTTAAATTACCAGGTCAGGATAATTCATTCCTTTGACCTTTAGCTTTGCAACTTCATTTTCAAACTTTGCTTAAAATAATCAATGCACACATATATCCACAAACACACAACCGCTTTTAAATGGGCAAAAATGTGCTGTACCAGAACAGGAAAAAACAATACTCTTTAATTACCTCGTTCATAATATAAAATGGAGATGGAAGAGCAAAAAAGATCCAGGTATAATAAATATAAAATTGAAATATCTCAGCTAATTTTTTTATTGTACTACCTATTGCCAATGAAAATAAACATACATTCCATTATGTTACACCATATGGATTATTATTAATATCTTGTTTCCAATGTTATGCAATTTTGGTATAATCTAAATCTATGCATTAGCCTGGGTAGGGAGTTTTGCTGAGGCAATTGAGATTATATAGTCCAACGCACAGAAAGAAGAAAACATATCTATAATCGTCACCCATTTTCAAACAGAGGGGCTAATCGGGCCAGTTCTATTGTGAGCCTTTCTTCTCTTCATGCAGCACTTCCTTTGAAGTCAGAAAGAGATGGAGGAGCGGAGGCTGAGAATGTGGCTGGAGGAAAAACATGAATATTATCAGGTCAGGTTCTCATAACTAGGTTTTATGCCACATTAACCATCGGCTTTACTTTAATGCAGAACCTTTTATTATCATTTTTACCTCCTGCTTTAATCCAGGATCACTAATATAATTTCTAATAATATACTGGGGATTTTTCTTAAGTATGTTTACTCGAGCATCCTAAAGCTAGATCCACAATCCAGCCCTTCAAAATTGTAAAGAAATATTTTAGAAGAAGCTGCGAACTTAAAAAGCATCATTTTCTGCTCGTTGGTAAGTCTCGATGAATTAGAAGCACTAAGCAATTAAACCGCTATCCTGAGGAACTGCAATACTGAGAAGTTATGAAGTAGGTGGAGTATTCATGTATTTAAAAAGCAATTTTCTCTCCTTCCCTTTACATCTTACCACCTTCAAGGAGAACTAAAATGAAGGGTTACATTTATGTCACCTAATTAAACATCAGCTTTCTTATTGTCAATTGAAAGTTTATTTCTAAAAACAAAAAGAAAGAAAGAAAGAAAGAAAGAAAGAAAGAAAGAAAGAAAGAAAGAAAGAAAGAAAGAAAGAAAGAAAGACTTTATTTCTTAGCTCCTGTTCGTTGCATAGTTTGGAAATGTACAGGAAGTAAAGTTATGTGAACTATGTAATGGTAGACTGTATCATGGACAATTGTTAGACTTAGATAAACAGAACATTGTCTAAAGACTTTAGTTTCACTATCTCCAAGTTGAGGAAAATAAGTAAAGACAAGAACTAGGACGGAACCGATCAACTTTTCAGATAAAGCTTTCTAAGAACAAGTTCTTCACTCAATTAATATATATGAATGCTATGCAGAGTATGTTACTGGTATTGGAGTTTAAAGATAAATCATACAGCTCTTGAAAAAAGTCATGAGAAGAAAGACATGTTGATAAACAATAATAAAAACACGACAAGTATTGTTAACAGTTGTGCTATAGGAGCAGAGAAAAGACAGTTATTCATTCTTCTTGGAGTTTGGAAAGAAGTATTGGGTTGGTAAATAATGGTTTCACAGAAGAGTTGATAGATAAGTTTTCATCTTATAGTATAAATAATACTTAACAAGCGAAAATGTAAGGAGGGGCCATTCCAGGCAGAAGGAACAGTATGGACTCAAACCAGAGCACGTCTTCTCCTTGGAATAAGCAATTGTTGAGTGTGAGTATAGCACATGGTGTTCAGGCTGTGTGGCAGGAGGAAGAGTCTACCATAATTTTGCTCCAAATTGCAGCCCAATAAACAAAGCCTTGTAAGTTACCCTAAAGAGACAAGACTTCTTGCAGGAAGCAATGGAAAACCACCAAAATGTTTAAGCAGGGGAGTTCCATGAGCATCATGTTTTTAAAAATAGCTGACATCATTATAGAGGATGGCTTAGAGAGCAATGAGAATTGGGATAATTTTCACCAGTTACGGTGAGGTTGGGAATTGTAAAGGAGTGAGATCCTTTCCTATGGTAATAAAGAGAGATTTTTAAGAGGCAAAATGAAAAACAAAGCAAGACTAGTGCCCTCAATTTACCCCAACTTTCACGTGCATTCTATCAGGTGTGGATCAGAGTGGTAGGAGTAAAAGAAACATTTTTCCAATATTGTTAATAGTGGAAGATGGTGATGGAGTCAGAATCCTTAGAAGCAGAGCCAGAAACGAAAATTCTTCTGAATGATTTACCTACCAAGGGAGTGCTTTCAGGAGAAAGAGAGCAAGAGGAGCAGAATAGATAGAAGATAGCTTCAGAAAGGTGTGGTCAAGGCTGAAAACTCACTTTGCCTTCACCTGGCAGCTAGAGGAACTGTGGAGCAGAAGGAGTAGCTCAGGGTTCCCCTTCGGCTTGTTCCAGGACACGGCATCATTGCCATCCACTCATTCGCCCTTTCTAGATCTTCCTCCTTTGGGCTAGTACCTCTGCAGGTCAGTCCAGATGGGTGACCTGGAGGGATAAACCAAGTTCTCATTTCCTAGGAGACTGTGCACCTGGTTAGCATGCCCTCATCAGATTGTATCATTGTCTTCTGCACTCCAGTTAAACAGGGCATGCGAATACCAAGACAGGACCTGTGTGACAAACACATTGTTCCCTGCCCCCACATTGTAGTAGCCTTTCTGCCTCTTCCTGATAAGCAGGTCAGTTACTCTGTAAAACAGTAATTTTTTTGATGCCACCTAATGTCCTGGCAGGAGGAACTCAAAGTATCTGGCTACAGCTGTTGCTCAAAGTGTACTGAGACTCTTGTGATATCCCCTGGGGGTGTTTCCCTCCTCTGCACCTGGGTGCTCTAGACTCACAAAACTTAAAGTGTGTCACCAAAAAGGACAGTGAATCTTTGTTATTTTCACCCTTTGATTCTTGGACTCATGCATTCTAACAGTTGAGACAGACCACCATATACTCTCCATTGGTTGAACCTACACACTGTACCCTGAGAGATGGTGCCCATCTTTCCAGGGTGACTGCTTTAAACTAGTGTTTGAAACTGGCCCAGAATGTGGTAGAATCCATGTCAACATGAGCATGTGCCCATTGCTGTATCTCCTTTTCCACAGAGTTTCTTGGTGCAACTAATATGATGTAGTCTGCATAGTATATGAATATGATGCTCTGCAAAATGGCTGAAGAATTCCAGTACCTTAGGACTAGGACTGGAGAATTAGCAGCATGGACCATATAGAAAAGGGTGTGCAACCACTATTGTTTATCAGCATGCTGCAAGCTGCTTCTGAACCTCCTTCCTGATGGCTGTTGAAAATAACACATTTGCCAGAACAGTAACCACATACTTTGCATCCAGTTAGTTTCCCCTAATATATCCATCATATAAAGTACAGCAGCTGCAATTGTAATTATTATAATTTGCTTAAGTTGGTAGTGGCTCACTGTCATCTGCTGTGATTCATCTGGTTTCGTGTGGGATCCAGGTTGGTTAATTGTTGGGAATAGGATAAGGATCCTCACCCTTGCATCTCACAGTCTCTAAGAGTGGCACTAATCTGTGCACTTTCCTCCAAGATTTCATAACTGGTTGTGATTTACTAACTTGGCCAGGGGATAGTTTCAAGGACTTCCACTTGGCCTCTGAAAGTATGACAGGTGGTCAAGAAAACAATGAGGATTCCATCAAGCTCTACTCTGCTCACCCTAGTTATACATTCGAGGACTAGAAAACGATCACTGTGTGAGTGTGTGGACCTAGAGGACTCCTGTGAGATAAAGTTGGGTCAATAATCCATTCATTTCCTGACATTTATTCATCCACATTCTGTTCAGCAAGAGGCCCATTGCAGTGCTATCAGAATCGATCTGTTCCTTGGATCCAACAGTCCTAGAAAGATCTCAGCATCCTCTTTTCCCCAGTATACAGTTTTCATGTAAATAGCTCTTACTCTTTTGGAGGAAGAACTGAGCAGTCACAGATGGATCATAAGGTTGAAATTCCTTTCTCATGGGGATGTAGCATCACCTTTCGACAATGGTATAGGGGTCTGAGAATTCACTAAAGTCTGAAGACAGGGCAAGACATTATGATTTTCCACCTGACCTTAGCCTTCTGATTGTTTATTTCTGGTAGATAGATAGGTATCAATAAAATAATTGGGGTTACACTATCTTTTTATACAAGGTAGCCATTTTGCTTTGTTGTTGTTTTTGTTATACTTTATTGAAGTATAATTTATATACAATGAAATGTGCCCATTTTATGTGCACACTTAACACTTTGACAGATGTGTATACTCATGTAAACATCGCAACATTTTCTTCACCTCAATGGTTTCTCTCTACTCAGAAGGCAGCTATTTCTAAAGATATGACTATAAGACAGTCAGTTGCCACCCACACCTGCACAGTAGCCTTTCCAACCTTGTTTCCCTATATGAGGATTGCACTCACAATGCTCCTGACAATTAAATACCTCCTTCAGGCCTTTGTTAATGTGGAATCCTTCCATCTGCCAGACGACAATGTGCCATTGCTCGTCTCCCACTCTCGGCCTAAGGGGGTCTATGCTTCTCCAGAATGTTGGAAGCATTCAGCAAATTACTCATCACAGTAATACATAGGATGAGTTCTCCAAGTCTTCCCAAAGAACACGGTTAGATATGGATTTTTGAGTCATACGTAATGGACCTGTTTAGGCATCCTTGTGCTGGAGGCATTTATTTCTTCCCTCACAATCTACTAAGGCATGCTGTACGTTGTTGCATGTAGACTGTCACTTTGTCCAAGAGTTATATTAGTCTTGCCCCAACCCTGTCAGGTACCATGGATTGAATGCAGGGCCTCCAGACTGAACTACTTCTTTATCCCCTTTTTACCTTTTGAGACAAGGTCTCATTAAAACACCAAATTACCAGGCTGAGCTCACATTTGTGATCGTCTAGCCTCAGCCTTCCAGAGTGCTAGAATCATAGGTGTGGACCATTTTATGGCTGGCTGATCCTGACCTTATATCAGACCTATCACGCAAGACATGGCCAAGATGTTGATCTGTGTCACAACAGAATAACACTGTATTGGCAAACTGTCTCTTACATAGCTTTATATTCTACTCATCTTGATCCATGAACCTCAGGTTTCACTCTGAGCCATACTCTTTGGGGATTCATGCAGCCAACACCTAAAATTTTGTTGGAGCATCTCCTACCTTATTAGGCCCTTGCCACCCTACTTGAGATATGCTGAGACATGGCCCCGTCTGACTTCCATAAGGGAAAACAAAGGGAGATCCTGAGGATGCCTCATTTGAGACTTCAGCATAGTCTTCATGATAGAACATTTCTCTTTCAGCGAGAATGTTCAGGGAATATGCAGATTTATGGTTCTCATCCACCCAGATAGTTCTACTCCAAACCCCAGGGTCCTACTTCTTTTTCTTTCAGGCCCCTAAAGTTGGTTTAGGCTTGCCTAGGCTGAGAGTTTAGCTTCTTTAAAGTTCTGCAAATAATACATCAGCCTGATCTTCAGCATGCCCTTATCTAAGAGATGAATCTCTTTAAATGTTGCTAGGGAGTCTTTCTGATTCTCACTTCACTTTACATCCCATAGGGTTGATAAGCATCTGGGTGGCCGATTCTAGTGTGGTGCCCAGTGATCACCGCTTCCCAGTATTTGTGACATTATATAATCTGTTCCCTTAAGAATGGACATTTTTTGTGACTTTGTTTTAACCAACCAAATATGGCAAAAATTATGGGGTTTCAGCTCTATGATTAAGCTACATAAGATTGTCACTTCCATCTTGGGAACAAAATCCTCGTCGCTGACTGTGATCAATTAACCTTCCATATTACAGAAGTCTGTATGGCAAAACACTGAGTATGACCTTCAGCCAACAATTCACAAAGAACTGCATTTTGCCAACTGCAGGTGCTTAAGAAGAAACTTCCCCCTGTAGAGCCTTCAGATGAAACCCAGCCTTGTGCAATACTTTGATTCCAGCCTTATAAAAAACCCTAAAGCAGAGGACCCAGCTAACTCATTGTTGGAAACAGGGAGATAATAAGAGCCTATTGTTTTCAGCTGCTAAATTTGTGACACTCTGACACAGAGCGGTGGATAACTAATAGAGCTCATCACTTTATCTCTTCAATGATTCCATGATATTTAGCAAGAGCCAACCAAACCTACAGTTCTTACAGTTCCAGTTTCTCCCTAGACACACTGCATCTGCCACTGTTTCTTCCTCTACCTGTATTTCAACCAAGGTTACTACTGTGGGTGAAAATTTTAACCTAGAGTAAGCAAACTTTTTTCTGTAAAAGGGCAGATGGTGACTATTTTAGGCTTTGCAGACCATATGGCCTCCGTCTCAAATACTCAGTTCTGTCTGAAAATATACTAATGAATGTGTTCCAATAAAGCTTTGTTTACAAAAAAAAAATGTTGGATCTCACAGGCCATATTTTACTGACCCATGAGCTAGTGAAAGAGGCCTTAGTGTCATTCACTTCTAGAATCCCTTTATAATCTCTGCTTCTTAGGGACAATTCTAGTATCATCCATCTTGGCTAGAGTTTCCTAAAAGCAAAACCTAAGAAAATGATTAATATAAAAGTGATTTCCTAAGGGAGTAATCTCAGGAGAACAGGAAAGAAGAACACAGGAGGGGGCAAGTTAAAGACAGTTAACCAAAGATGTGTGTTTAGCTGAAAACTACAGGAACTTTGATCTGCTAGAAGCTCTGGCCAGGAGCACTAAAGCCACCTTTGAAGTGTTTGTGTAGGGTGTGTGGAGAGGGAAGGAGAGAATTTTATATTCCTTATACAGTATCAGTAAATTATTGGCTGCTTGTTGCCTGCGTTTGGGTATATTCCAAGAAAAGCAACCTTGCTTTTCAAAAAAAAAAGAAGGGAGAATAGCTGTGAACTGTTAGCAACCAACACTTTTAGTAGCTGGAGTAGGAGCACTTCCCTATTTTTTCCCTGGAAGCAACATTTTTACCCCAACTAAAGTTTTGTTAGTGGCTGGAAATGATATGGACACACACACACACACACACACACACACGCACACACACAGCTAATGATGCCAAAGCATGTAAAATGATTCCTGTTCATTTTGGTTATATTCTTGATTGGTGAAATTGTTAACTATTAGTTTTCTTAGTCTATTTGTCAAAACTAAAACCAACATAGTCAAAGCGAATAGAAGTGAATGACAGGGGGCCAGGGATTTAGCTCAGTGGTTTCGCCGCCTGCTGCACAAGTGCAAGGACCCGAGTTCAATCCCTGGTACCAAAAAAAAAAAAAAAAAAAAAAATAGAAGAAGTGAATGACAGTTTGGGGAGCAATTGTGAGAAACACAGGAACACCAAGATGAAAAACAAATAGCTCGAAGGTCTCATATCATCTGGTGCTCACTCTTAAACATTACACGAGCAATCACCCCGCAGCCCTGCTGCTTCAGCTGCCAACACATTCTATACCTTACTAGCTGTGTGACCTTCTGGAAGTTACCTAAATTTCCCAGTGCCTCCTTAGTTTCTCATCTGTAAAATGGGGCTAACACTAGTATCTGCTTCATAGGATCATAGCAAGGAAAAATGAACTCTTACCAGAGTTTTACATGGTACACACTTAGTAAGGGTGAACTTAATTGTTGCTGTTGCTGTTTCGTTTATTGTGATCCCTAACTTTTCTAGGGATTATGTTAGTTATATTTACCTACAGCTCTGTCAGTGCTCCCTTAATTTGTGTCATAAACTCTTAATCCTGTGCTTTGTAATGTTAGAAAATATACTTAAATTAGTCTCTTTGCTAGACCCCAAGGAAAATTCTGCAGTAAGCCATATTCTTGGGTCATTTATGCAAACAATGAGCTAAAAGTGTACTTATCCTTTCTTATGGATGTATCCAGATGTCCCCCCAAATCCGCATTCAGTCATAGGTGGGACTTTTGGTGGTGACTGGATCACAGGGGCGTGATACTTATCAGCGTCCTGGCCTTGCCTTGCGCTGTCTCTCCTCTGCCATGCCACTCTGCTTGGAGCCAGCTGACTATGAACAGAAACCTCCACAGAAAGCCAAAAGAGACTTCTCCTTCCATAAGTTGTGGGGGTCCAGTATTGTGTCCCAGCAACAAGGAAAGTAACTGAGACATGTTTCAAAGTAAAAAAAACAACAATCCATTTAAAAAAATGTCTTCATTTACATTAGAGATGATTATACTTTAGTAATAAACTTTAAAATACTTACATTTTTGGTAAGGTAAAATTATGCCTGAATTTTTGGAAGTTTATTGGCTGAGTATAAACAACTGTTTTCCTTCAGAGAGTAAGAAAATAGGTACCTCTACATATTTCCACATGTACAATAGGTGTGCAGCTATGTGTACATATGTATACACATACAACATATGTATACACATATGAAAATATTGTTTATTACATATTCATGTACGCTGCTTCAGGAGATTTCCAATTTTTAGATTTATAAACATACTTTTGAATTTTTTTTTTTTGGTATCAGGAATCTAACCCAGGACCTTACGCTTGTGAGGCAGATGCAGTGCCACTGAGCTAAATCCCTGGCCCACTTTTGAATTTTTAATAGTTCTCAGAGTCCCATATTTTGTATGTTGGACCCACATGAAATATTTCTGATCGTTGTTGCTGTCTGGCTTCTACTTCTCTTCATCTTTTTAAATCACTGTTCAATAAACAAAGAAATAGGAATCAAACAACCAGGCAGATTTGGAAGAAAGATCACAATTATTTGATGAGTGAAACATCTGGACAGGGATCATGACCTCATTATCTTTTGAAAATAGTTAATAAAACTCTCCTTTTAGTTCACTGAAGAATTGTAAGTGGAGGTGCTTCATCAAACATTAACTCCGAAAATGTATGCCAGTGCTTTAGAGAAGTCAAGTTGTCATTCTATGCCATAAATATTTATTCTGCAGATGGTTTTTAAACCTCCTAGTTTCCTTTTTATAAGGAAAAGGTAAGTCAGTATATTTATTTTAGATTATATTACAGAAGTTTTCAACAGTTGAGATTTTTGAAAACATTTATTCAACTCCTTTTCCTATTTAAAATCATTGGCTTGAATTGAACAAATCATAAATTCAGGTGGAAGTTAGTCTTTTAGTCTACTATATTTTTCTCCTTGGCAATATAAAAATTCATTTAAAAAATCAGAAATCTTTGGAAAATGTATTTTTCAGAAAGAAAATATTTAAAAATCAATAAGCCATTGGGCAACTAATAGTGTGTGAAAGATAATTACATTGAAGGACTAAATTATTTTCAACCCAAATGTGATTAAACCTTTCTGGTTTAAAAAAACTTTTATAAGAACTTAGGTGTAATATAATAAGTAACATGTGCTGTCATGTGAATCAGCAAGCACATTTAATACAAACACTCTGCATTTTGTCTGTTTGATTCAATCAACAAACACTTATTGAGCACTGACCAAATCCGGGACTGTGACAGGTGCTAAGAATACAAAAATGGAATGGAAGTTGCTGTCTTTGGGGGACCCAGAGTCTAATGCAGGCAAGAGACTCTTCTGCAACCATACAGTGTGACAAGTGCCGTATGAGCAGCATTGGCTAAGTATTATGGGAGCAGGAAAAAATAATGACTGCCCAAATCCAGTTTAAAATTGAGAAATGTACTACATTTTAAGAACAAAGGATCATGGAGAATGTCAGTACATAAATGAAGATCAGCAAAAACCTCAGTGGGAACAAATTTAGGGAAAAAAGTTTAACTATAACCCCCTAATAAAAGTAGGAGTAGAAATATCAGGATGATGAACAAAGGGCTTATTGTAACATCTCAAGAATATTTCTGTGGGCCCTAAATTGTGATTCATGACAGACCCTGCTCTGAGAAATAATATCCTTGTCATGTGCCAGATTTCACTGAAATCATTATTTACAAAAGACCATCCTTTCAACATGGCAGTGTACCACTATGCTAAAACTAATTGTTTTTCAATATTCATTTTTCTATTAGCATATGTTTGAAGTGCACAATGATTGCACTCCTTGCAGGGAGTTAGTTCATGTCCAAAACACATCTTATGTAAAAGTAAATTTTCACTATGATGTATTCCATACTGGAGCAAATGTGGTCACTGTCGATTCACATATTAGAACAAAAACTGAAGTGAAATGCTTAGCTCTTCATTCAGTTACTAAAACTCATTGAGTTGGCAAGATATGATTACAGGAGCCTGCAATATCAATGTACTGTTTTAGCATTTGCTTTCATATCTCTTTAGGCTATTAAAGGCATTACCAAACATAGTTCTTTACCCAAGCATCTTAGTCGGCTCAGGCTGTTGTAACTGAATACCACAGACTGAGTGGCTTCTATACAACAGACACTTATTTCTCACGGTTCTGGATACTGGGAAGTCCAAGAAGATCAAGCAGCTGGCAGGTTTGGCATCTGGTGAGGGCCACTTCCTGGTTTATACTCTGCCATCTTCTCCCTCATGTGGCTAATGCATGGCACTAACCCTGCCCATGAAAACTCAGGCCTCCAGTACCTAATCACCTCCCCAGGACCCTGCCTCCCAGGATCATCGTATTTTGGGTTGGGATTTTAGCATATGAATTTGCAGAGTGACACAGTCTTTAGCACCCAGTACTATCTATGGTTAGAATGTTTTCTTCAAGACCATGTATTGGAAAATTGTTCCCAACTTCAGCAATATTTGGATCTCAAAGGGGTGATTATGGGCCGGGGATTTAGCTCAGTGGTTCCAGCGCCTGCCTCACAAGCGCAAGGTCCTGAGTTCAATCCCTAGTACCAAAAAAAAAAAAAAAAAAGAGGTGATTATGGTCCTTTCTGCTCACTGTCTTCCTCTTTTTGCCTTTCTGCCTTCTTCCATGGGACAGTGTAGTGAGATGATCACACATGACACTGGACGCTTAGATTTTTCAGCCCCTAGAACTGTGAAGGAATAAGATTCTGTGCACTGCAGATAGGTCCTTCTGAGGTATGCTCTTACAAAGCAGAACACAGGCTAATATGGTGAATATCCTCCACTCCCCTATTGTACTTTCAAAATCCATAGATTGATTTATTTGCTATCTAGACAGTTTTCCCAGGCAGGTAGTTAAAATATATCAAGCAACAGAGACATCTGGTTGGAAACTTATTTTTTTCCTGAAATATTTCTGATGTAGTTTTGCTTTAGTTTGGAAAGTAACATGCAGAATTAAAAGGTCTTTTGTTTTCTTCCTTAATATTCTGTTTGTTTTCCGGTGATGAACAGGCATTGCTGGGTTCAACTGCTGCTTCTTAAAAATCTTTCCTCTGTCCCCAACTATCTGTCTTTAGTTAATAAGATGATTTTGTCTCATTTTTCTGAATACTTGAATAATTCACTCTAAAAGAGCTCTACAAAATATAGATTTGAACACAGTCTTTGCCCTATGAATTTATAATTTAATGAAAAGTTACCTTCCATACAAAGAAAAGGTGGAAAGATATTCTTCCTGGGAAAAGTATGTGACAATAAAGGAAAGCCAGTTATGTCTTTTCTAATCCTTTGTCTTTGACATCTGTCACTTGGGGGAGAGGGTTATGTGGGTGTTGGGTGGTATCATAGTAGCTGTTGAAAAGTTCTCTTCATCCTCCGGTGTTCATTCTTTCCCCCCTGTCAGTAACATCCTATCTTACATCATTACGTTCAGGCATTTTTTTCTTTTTAGCTTTCTGCTAAAGAATTATATTTGCAAATATTTTACAGGCTCGAATTAAAGCTTCAAACACACAATGGCGACAGCAATAATAATGATGAAAATATGTGAATTCATTTCGTTTTCTACACTTTCCACAGCTGCTGTGCATATATTACCTCATCTAGTTCTCTCAGTGACCGTGTAGCTAGGAAGCCAAGTATCATTGTTTTCATTTTACACATGAGAAATTTAAACATCTTGGTTGGGGCTCCTCAGAAGCTTATTCAAAGACAAAGGTTCAAATGAAAGTAGTTTGTCTGGGAGCTGATTTCAAGAAATGCTGGCTAGGTGTGTAAACTAAGACAGGAAAGAAAGGAAAGTGAGCCAGCGAAAGGTGTGTTTTTGCAGTCCTTCTATTCCCCTCTTTGTGATGAAGGTTGAGCCCAGGGCCTTGTGCATGCTAGAATAGACAAGGTCAGGGAAAGAGGTCTTTCCCTGGCCTTGTTTGGACAGATTCTCTGATGAAATAAAATGATGACATTTCTTATTCTCAAAATGTAGATTACAAGAGGGCGTAGATGAAAGAGAATGTACTAAACAAGAAAAGAAATTCTTTGAAAGGTCAGATAATAATTAAAATTTGTTTACCCTGTACATAAAATAAAATAATTCAAAACCTGCAGCTTTTATAGACTGCAAAGAAACATACAAACATATAAACCCAGCAAGCATACTAATACTCTGCTGGTATACATTGGTAAGGCTTCCAGTGCAGTTAGAAGTGTCTTGCCAAACAAGAGAACGAATTTTAGTGCTTACCATGTCCTGATACCTTTAGGGAATATGTGTATTGCAGAAATTGTGACACACAACTGGTCAGACAGACAGTGCATGGAAAAGTGACAGCCGGTGTGTATCTCACCACTTACCAGCAGCGCTCAGTCATCAGATTCGCACTTGTGAAATATTTGCATACAGATGTGAAGGTATTCTTGTGGCTTACTCAATAAATCAGAATGGGACTTTCTGCACCCCTGAGTTTTCAATTAATGTTGTTGACAGAATGAATGGCTATTTATGCAACCAGCCTTTCATGTTCATTCATGGCACACAATACCTACGTCTTAAAGATCTCATCTAAAGGCCTCCCTTCTTAGAAGGGTGCTTATGGATTCCATTGTATATCTAGGGTAGCATAAGGTTCAATGATTCTATCTAATCAACAGAGTGAACCTTACATTTTAGAAAAGGCTGTTGAAGCCTTTGTTCTGCAATGGGGCATTATCCTACAAATTCTACAATAAGTCCAATGTCTGATTCCATAAGGATCTTAGGCAACTATGTCTGAACTTAACTTTCCCAAGTATACCCTGTTCATTCCCACCGCATTTCAACAGTCATATATTTTTGGGAAAGGATACCTACTCAGGACAATTAATTTTCTGTGTGTAGTGAGTCCATAGTGCCTCTATCCATCTGAATCCACAAGTGCCTGGTGCTTATTTGAAGGCCAATAAGTCTCAGCTGAATTTAACCCAACAAGAAAGCTCTGGTCACTATGTGTGCTAAGATTTCTAGAATGTACACTGTCCCTGCAGGTGGAAGGTAAAAGTGAGGCCTTTCTTTGCCTCATCCACCTCACAGTCTCTTCTAGCAGGGCAAGGAATGTGTAACTGTTAACTGGGTACATGAGTAAAATTCCATCTCTCTCTGTGAATTTAAAATGGGAACTCCCATTAGGTTTAGTCACTACTTAGATAATTAAAACCCACACCATAATTTCTTTTTCCATACACCTTTAGTGCTTAAAAATAAACTTTTCAAAACTACATGATCTCTCTGTGGCCACACATTAGCCCTATAAAGCAGCCCAGGATTAAGGTCCCCATTTTTCAGATGAGAAACTGAGGCTCAGTGAGCTTAACTGATGTCCACAAAGATAAATACCATCCAGATGACATTTAGAGATTAGGATGCTGATGCAAATTTATCAAATGTAATCTAAAGTAACTCATTTTTAAAAGTTCAAACTGTGTTTCCCAATCTTGAGGCACCATGTAAAAAGTACAGCATGTTTATTTATTTCTGCAAAATAAATTAAATGTGTAGTCCATGCATTATTGATGTTTATTATTTTAATTTCTAAGAAGGATGTGTATCTAATTGCTTTAACAAGAGAAACTGTATTAAAACAACTTATATTTACACGCCTTTTCAGTTTGCACTGCAGTATTTATCCTTCCGCTAACTTGAGGCCCATGATACAACGTGACACTATTTTCAAAATCAGATCTGTGAGTGACTGTTCAGAAACACAGATTAGTGTTTGCACTCTGGGACATCTAGGTCGGAATACGAATGTATCCAGACTAGAAGCTCCTCGTGATAGATATGTACTCAAAAGTACTCAAAGAAGTAATGTTCAAATCGTTACCAAAGTCCTTGGCATCATTAACTAACCCCAGACAAACTTCTGGAGTTTTTACATTTGCCAATCATTTCTAGAAGATTCTCTCTGCTCATAATTCATCTCTAACTCTTTATTCTTTTCAAGTGTAGCTCTTTTCCGCTTGAAATCTTTCTCCTGCTCTCTCCAGCACAAACAAGAAGGGCCAAACAGCCTCAGCACAGACTCATCACTTAGGGCCACTACAATTATCAGAATTGAGATGTGGAAGAAAATTTAGAAGTTATCTAATACAACATGCTCAGTGAATAGATAAGGAGATGTGTTTTTGACAACTTAAATGACTTACTTGCCTAAGCCAGTGGTAGAGTCGACATAAAATATGCCCCTCGAAATGGAATAAAATATATTTGTTTAAAAAAGTATGAAATGCAACCAAGAGAGATTCTTGGTGAGGCTGGTGGAGTGGACGTTAAAGCACAAGATTTCTAAGCAAATCTTGATTTACTCAGAAGCCTTGAGACAGAATACAAGAAGTCAACCAAGCCACCCTGCCTAAATAATGAGGTTAATATTTATTTCTGAAAAAGCTTAGACCTATCATCTAAAGTCTTAAATCATACTCATTCAATGCCACGCTTAACCATTGTAGTAATGAAAAGGAACAACCAGTCTGAAACAGGGAGGCTGCTGATAGACACTGAAATAATGAGCATGCTTCCAGCCCTTGAAGAGGTGATGGCTGGTGAGAGAAAGGCATGACTAGCAACTGCTTTTCCTGGTGCACTGCAGAGTCGAGCAGGATGATTTATAAACCTCAACACATTGAAGAGCAAAAAAATAAATCATTAAGTAGCATGGCTCATGATTCAACTTGCTTTTTTTTCCCTAACACGGGTAATAAATTGTGTGGGCTTTAATAATTTATAGGAGATGTTGTTATAATGTGAGAATATTAACTTTGGTGAGTCTTTTAATTTGTGTGTAATGTCAATAGTGTGCTGAAGTGTTTCTTCTATAGGATAGCAATACTATTGGTGCACAGTTGTATTTTGACACTCAGAGGCTCATGAGGTCTAGATGACACAGATCATGATAGTCCTGAGCTTATCAATTTGGTGCAAGTCCTTCAAGAATTACATGGCACAGAGAGAATTAAACCAAAGGATTTGAAAGCACTTAAAATCATATTAGCACATTCACATTCAACCCTTTTCCCCCATGTCCTTGTGAAAAGATAACCTGACTAAAGCCATTTTATTCCTGCCTGGGACTACTCCTTAGATTTGCTAGGAGGAAAAAAAATTTAAACTAACAGAATGCAGCACCAGGAAAGCCCTTGATATATTCTAGATTCATTTGGGAATGTGGCCAATTTTTTCCTATTTAATAATGTTCTCCATAGATTCCCTCTGATGCTTTCTCATCACTCCTGGAATGTGACAGTTATGACCTTCTCATATTTGAGAAATAATTCCTACCCATGCTTCCAATTGAGAAGGAAAGAATCTTGTCACAACTTAGTGACTATTGGAGCCAGAAACCCAAATACATGGAGGAAAAAGAGAGAGAAGGAGAGGGAAAGAAGAGAATGCAGTTCCACAGATGGCACCCCAGGAAAGAGCACCTGGCCAGTAAGGCTGAAGCATGCCAGAACCAGGCACCATCCTGAATTTCCACTCCAGCCTTGAAGCCACACGCAGAGCAGACTTGCTCTTTCTGTGTTTCAAGGAAGTTGCCCTTAATGTATACTTTTTGTTAATTTTTTTAAAATTTAAAATAAGTGAAGTAGTCAATCTGAGAAGTTAGAATGAATTCACCAGCATGAGCAGAAATCAGCAGAATGGGAGTCCAATTATTGTTCACAGTGAATGGTGAAAGTGATAGTATACTGGCATATGATGGTAGAAGGTCCATGAATGACAAGAAAGATGAAGAAAATTAAAGATTTAAGGCTCTCTGTCTATCTTTCTCTCTCTCGTATTTTTTTTTGTTAAATTCTTTTATTGGTGCATTTTAGGTATACAACACAATTACATTTCT
>NW_004624742.1:15926383-15946186 GCF_000247695.1 Heterocephalus glaber | reverse complement strand
TGTTCCATCTCATTTCCCTTTGGGGTTGCTGTAGGTGATCTGGAAGTCTGGTTTTGAGACTTATTTACATGTTTTCTCATTTCGACTGGGGGTGGAGGGTGGGAGGTTGCTGTTGGCACCCGCAAGGATCACCTCCTCTGAGCTGGGAGAGGTGGGACAGGGGCCAGGTGTGGCAGTAGGGATGGTGGCCCAGAAGCCCCTTCCTCTGGGCCCAGAGCGGCGGGACAGAAGGTGTCCCAAAATCCCTTTCTTCTGGGCTGGGGGCAGTGGGAGGGATGGTTGCCAGGAAGCCCCTTCCTCTGGGCCAGGAGCAGTAGGACAGTGGCTCAGAAGCCTCTACCTCTGGGCCAGGAGTGGCAGGAAGGATGGTGGCCCAGAAGCCCCTTCCTCTGGACCAGAAGCAGTGGGATGGCAGCTCAGAAGCCCCTACCTCTGGGCTGGGAGTGGCAGGACCCAGTACTGTGGTCTGGTGGTCCCGTGTCCTCTGCGTCTTTGTAGTGTGGAACCAGGTGGCTGCCTGTCTGCGGCAGGCTGATTCGCCATGTTCTGTGCGACTTGCAACCTCAGTAGGGCATCCCTCTCTCTCATGTTTTTGCTTGTTTGTTTTGTGGTTCTGCTGATCAAACGCAGGGCCTCCTGTATCCTGTACACTAGATAGCTCTATGCTATCCTACATCCCCAGGCCTCTCATATTTTTAACAGTTCTTCATTCTGTTTTGAATTTTTACTAAAATATTTTTCCATTGGTCTGAACATTTAATTCCTTTCTCCAAAGCTAACCTGAATTTCAGCGTTTCTCTCATAACTGAAACACAACAAATTCTCACTAATCTCAGGGCCATTTGTACTTTATCCTCAGTGCTTTATTTTACTTCACATATAATTTCATGTTTGGTTTCTTCTGAAGGGGTGTGTGTGTGCATGTATGTGTGTGTGTGTGAATCCCCACAAAACAAATCACTTTCAGGGCTGGGGATTTAGCTCAGTGGTTCCCCTGCTTGCCTTGCAAGCATAAGGACCCAAGTTCAATCCCCGGCACCAAAAAAA
Organism: Heterocephalus glaber; assembly: GCF_000247695.1. Next base: position 15,945,139 of record NW_004624742.1, on the reverse strand, counting down.
AAAAAATACTTTTTGGGCCAGGGATTTAGCTCAGTGGTTCCACTGCCTCCTGTGCAAGTGCAAGGACCCGAGTTTGATCCCCGGTACCAAAACAAACAAAAAAACAAAAATAAATCACTTTCACAGCCAAACTAACTTACAATTACACTGGGTCCATATGCCAAGGCAGAGGCTGACCCGTAGACACCATAAAGTTCTGATAACTGCAAGCTTTAATTTTTATTCTTGTATTTTACAGTGTGATACACTCAATTCCCAATATTAATCCAACCCTAACATTTTGAGTGTTGCTCACATGTGGAATATTACATTGAAATGTGTGCTGCCAGAGAGACTGGGAAAGAAGCTCAGGAATAAAGGACAGTTGGGGAAAATATTTTACAGTGATCAACATAGGACTTGTCGTATGGAGTTTTCTCACCCTCAACAAGACAAATGAAGCAAAAATTACTATAAAAGGCAAATCCTATGCCCTCCCTTTCTCTAAATTTAGTCTGCATTGGTTTTAAAAGTCTAAACAAAGTTATTAGCTTGGTTAGGGATATGGTTCCTGAACTTTGTCAAATTAAGGAACATCTTTTGGCTGCTCAATCTTATGTAGAAGCCAGTATCTTCCATTGGATGTGGATGAGCTACTTTCAGTGCAGGGGAAAGAGAAGGACTGGAGCTTCCCATTTTCCAGTGCCCATACAGGACAATGTGTAGACTGCTGGAGTTCAGGGCGATACAGCTAGCAAACCCCCAAAGTGCAAGCTGTACTCAAGGCAGAAGCATATAAATAAGTATGATGGGAAGAAATGTCAGAGAAAGACAGTAGTGCCAATCAAGCAACTGTCACATTGTGGAGATATCATAGCAAACACTAACAATGGAGATGTTTTTGACCTGGGATTCAGGGATTTCCTGGAATGTAAGACTTTGTGCTAAAATGAGGGCAGCCTGGGCAAATCAAAACCATTGGTCATCCTCCTGAAGGGGCATTCCTTGAGGGTCCAGATGACCAGTCAAATGTCTTTCAGTTCTCAGAGAGTAGAGAAGCAGCAGATTCACGCAGAGACCAGAGCACACTAGGATTCAGCAGTGTCAGGTGGGGTTAGCATCAAAGAGCTCTAAAGTCTTGGCTAGGGGAAGGAGAGGAGAAATAATGAAAATGGACCCCTGTTATAAACCACTCCACAGAGGGCAGGTACATCAACATGCATGTGTGCATACCCATACTCTTTGAGCAAGACTTAAAATCTTTATTCATTATCATCACTGGGTTCTTCCTTAGACAAAACACTTGTACACACTCTCATTTCAGCCTCCAAGATAGGAAATTTTACAGATGAAATTGAGGCTCAGGTCTTTGAAATCCAAATTTGCTGCTCTGTATCCTACTAACCACCTAATCCGAGGATATGATTTAAGGTCACAGATGAGGACAGCAAAGAAGTAGCAATTCTCTAGGATGCTGTGACACCTGCCATCCAGGGTCGACACTAAGAGTCCTTTCCCCAGGCTGCACATCCCTTCCTATCAGCCTTGCCTGTGGAGATTGGGCCCTGCTTAATTACAAGGCTGAATTCTAAATGTGCTTGGTGTTTGTCAAGTCAGGAAGAGAGAAAACTCTCCTGTCTGTGATTTATATGTGCCCAATGACAAATTGCATTATTCCAGGGAGAAGAGCAGATGGCCCCAGAACCAGACAGTTATAGCCCACAATTATAATAATTATAGCACCCAGTGGATCTTCATGACACCAAGAGAGCAAGGAATCTAGCAGCCACCCCTAAGACACTTAAAGGAAAAGGAGTTGAAACCAAGTCCCCAAGTGATAAAACAAGTTGAGATCCTGCCTCGTGAAGATGAAAGGGTTTACTCTCTCCCCATAGAAGGCAGCAAGCAGAGAAAGTGAGCCAAGGGCAGACTGAGACCCAGACAGGACTTGCCATTTCTCTGGTCATGCCATCAGCTACTACTGTGAGCATCAGCTTTGAGAACAAGAACGTTTCACTGATCTGAGTTGCCTTGGAAGAAACTGAACTTCTCAAGGGCTGATTTACATCAGTCATTTTTGTCCCTTATTTCCATTGCTGACAGTCTGGTTCTATTGTCTGTGACAATTAGATTTTACACTCTTGAAAATAGCCATGGAAATTACTGAAGTGTTTTCCATTTGAGATCCTCTACATTTTTGAATAAAATCAACTCTAAGCTGTTAGATGGAATTAAATGAAATAAACTAATTCGGATGACTGAAATTTTAAACTTTTGGCAAGAGACTTTCCTTCACCCAACCCCTTTCTTAATGAGCAATTATAAATGACTTTCACAAATGGAAACACCATTTCTCACTTTTTTAAAAAAAGTACTACACTATAGTGTCTCAACTTCCCCCACTTGATTTAAACATCAGGATTTATACCTCATCCTGTGCTAGTCTATCTTTCTGTTCCTTCTTTGTACATCTCCAAATACTCCAGTGGCTTTTTTTAGAATAAAGTTAAAATAGTACTGAACTCAAATTGAGCATTCGGAGACTTGACTTTCAAAACTTTGTATTCTCCCCTAGTCCCTTGGTCTCTTCTAATTTATTTGCCACATAGCAACTAATTACACTAAAAATTCTCATCTCTTTAATTTTGTTTGATCTTTCTGTAATACACAACTAAATTTTCATCATCAGGAAACTGCTTTAGTACTTATTTGGAGGAGAATATCATGGAGGAGAATTATAGCAAATATTACAATGAAGTGATACAACTTCATTGTAACTTGGGTTCTGACTATCAAGAACTGATCCCTACTTATACAAACATGCCCATGCATATGCTTCTGTTTAGCTTGCTTCAATCAAATATCTTTACTTTTGTTGGTTTATTTATCCCAGGTAGCCAAGAATTTGGCTATGAATTTGACCTTTTTCGCTCTGTTTGTTTCTATTTTTTTCTCCCTCTGTCCTTTTCATCCCTGTTTCTCATAAATATATATACCATAAGTTCTTCATATTACATAGCTATACAAATAAATATACACATAAATATCTCAAGAAGCCACTTTGCATATGTGTGTGTATTTATAACTTAAGTCTTCCTTTCTTTGCTATTCATCTGTGGCTTTCACGTGTTTGAACTCTGCAATCATGTGACCAGAAACCACAAAGCAAACCATTGCACATAATGACAAATCAAGCATTTTAAACAATGAAATGTCTCTTGATCATCTAACTTTGACTTTATAACCAAAAGCAAAGTTTTCCTAAAATGAATCATGGCTATGAGCTTGCAGAACTCAAGATTATTTCAAAACTTTATTTCTTAACTCCTTGCATAATAATTTCCATAATTTTTAAGCTAAGCTATTCTTTGAATTTTGGTTAAATTATCCTGGGGCCAATTTTAGGATTATATCTTTTCTCTAAGTGACTATGACTATTAGTACATATATGAACATGGAATTTAAAATTATGCTGATGTAAGTTTCCTCAAGCACAACACTGAATATCAAAATGTAGGTTAAACTCTAGGTAAAAACAAAACTATATTAACCAGCCATCTTATTAAGCTGCTATTTCCCTACAGCCAGTTCTTTGGGCTCTGGGGGCTCAGATGTGAATGAGATACCCATGGGCCCGGCCAGAGTGAAGCTTATAATCTAGAGGCAAACTGGCCACTGGGTGTGCACCAAAGCTGATAAGGGAAGTTCCAAGGAGAGCATCTGGACATGTTTTTTTCCAGTCTGTACTAGGCAGGTGGCTAAGATAGGTTTACCAAAGTAAATTTCATCAAAATAGATGATGGAAGGATGCGAGGTAATTAATGAAGCAAAGATGGGACCAAAGAGTTCAAAGTTGAAAGAACAGCACACCTGAAATTCAAGGGGTAAGAATGAGTGCATTCTCTTTGTTGTTATTCTTTTGAATTTGCATATATTCTTATACCTCTTGTGTTACTCAAACATTTAGCAGTGTAATTGTATGTATTTTGGAGAAATTATATTTTAGAAATCTCTCCCCAAATCTGTTTGCCTAACTTTCTGAAATGATTTAATTTCTAGTTAACTAAAGATAATAAAAGAAAGAAAATAATCATCTTCCTTTGGCACTTATTGAGTTTAGAAAATTTAACCAATTCTGACGTTTTAGTTACAGTGTTATGAAAAGGAGAGAGATAAAATCTATTAAAAGCAGATTTTCTTTTTCTTCCTTGGAGTCTCTAGAGTTTATCCTCAAGGGCATCCTCAAGGCCATAAACTCATGAACCTTACTAAAGTGAAACACCTTCATAATATCTCTCTGAGGGCCGAGAAGCAGTGTGCATATGTGAGCATTAGGCAGACCTTTAAAAGGATGTTGTAAGTGGGGTTCACTGTACTGGCAACTCTCATGGGTTAATTTTATTTGCTACACTGAGTAGCACGTTCAGATCTGATTTTCAGTGCATGATCGTACCTAGTTACCGCCCCGTACTCTTGCTGAAGGAAGGTTCATCTTCCTTTTCCTGGGTGAAGGGTGGGTCAGAAGGAAGACCTGGACTGTGAGTTGTTTGTAGTTACAGATGCTATGCCTACCCAAGGCGTGCCACACGGGAAGGGAGGGTTAGGCTCTGGCCCCGGAACCTGCTTCAGAGGATAATGAAAGCATGGTATCTTCTTTGCCAACTTCCTATCCACATCTGTTATGCTTTCCTGAAACCTTTTGCAGAGTTTGTAGCAAATCTCACAAGGAAGAAGCAGCCCATGCTCAAAAGTTTGGGAAATAGTGAGTAAAACAAAGTTAACTAGGCTTGCGTGTCTGCTTCCTAAAGTGCCACTCAGAGCCTTGAATGCGCATGTGCACATTCTGGATGTCCAAGAGGGAAAAGTTTATGCGACCCTTCCTCATCTCATTTGACCACTAACTATGGCGTTCCTCATAGCACCTCTTAGCGCTGGTCTTCCAGAAACCACACACTGGAAAGCACAGCCCTGCTGCTTTTCTCCAGTGCCTGTTTAAGACCCAGGACTCTTCCGACTCTGCACCTGTTCCTCATTCTTTTTCCCAACATTCCCTACTTCATTTTCTTTGTTCTTTTCTCTTTACCTTCACTTCTCTCCCTTCCTCTATCCTCTTCAGAAATTGAAAATAGCTGTCCAAGGCTGAGGCAGTAAGATCCCAAGGTGGAGCCTCGCCTGAGCAATTGAGTGACCTAAAGCCATGTAAGTAAGTAAGTAAGTAAAGGGACTAGGGAGGAAGCTCAGTACAAAGGCCCTGGGTATGATCCTCAGCAACACATACACACACACACACACACACAGCTCTTGAAAGCCTGAAATTGGGATTTCTGAGTCCCAAGCTCTGGCCAAGAGCTCACCTAAGACCCTTGATCCTAAAGGGCTTTCAATGGAAGGGAAGTGATCTGCAGAACTGATGTGCAGGAATGAACACACATAGTATACAAGAGAATTCTACCTACTAATTCTTATAAACTAAACCTAAGCTGATTTTGTATGTATAGCTCTCGGGCTCTTCTTGGTAGATAACCATTTTCGGTTTTCGTCATGAGCTTTGAGATGAATAATACTTCTGCACAACTTTGATGTTAGGTTACAAATGAAAGCAAGACTCACATTAGATTCTCTCATAAGAGCTTTATTAAATGAAATTCACTTGCTAACAGGCACAAGATACTTAATAAAACCTACTTTATGCCTTTAATTTGTACATCTCTCTATCCTGTTAGGTGTTCTCACCACTGTCTTCATGTAGGAGCAAAAGGGCAGTATTTCAGAGGCAGAGTTTTGTTCCTCGCATATCAGCATCAGGCAGGCAAAAGTCCTCTAAAACAATGACTGGACATGGAGATTCGGAGATCAGCTTCATGCTCCAGTCCTATGAATAAAGGGTGTTCTAGTTTTCTGTGTCTTGCACATGGTAGATAGGAGAATAGAACCAAAATACTGTATTGTTGACACATCCACCTTCAATTTTCCAATGACAGCCCATTTCTAGCATTCATCATGCTAATTAACAAGATGCTGATTTCCCCAATAAAAATCCACTTTTGACATTCGCTATGCTAATTAGTAAAACACCTTTATCTGAAATAAAGATAGATGAAATGCTTGCTTGTAGTAACCTCTTCTGGATTGTGGCCTTTCAGCATCAGCTCACAGCCTCCTACCCACCTCTAGGGAAACAAGTTCCTCATTAGAATGCTAGCCACACCTGAAGTGTAATTTCAGCTAACCCATCTTTAGATCACAAGATCTGTTCTGGCACATTCTATGCTAATTAATGTAGCCTCTCTAAATTCTACAAAGAAAACAAATAGCTTAATGCCTTGGAGTTTATTTGAGAAGGTATCTAGGGGAAAGACACATCATACCTCTACATATTTAGGCTGATATCTGACTGAAGAGAGCAGCTAGGCTTAAGAGTCTAGTTTTGGAGAAGTGCATTTCAGGAAATAATAAAGGGAAGTGCAAAGGTTCCAGTGCAAAAGTGAGCTAGAGAGATGGACACACATCCTGTGTAACTCCCACAGTGAGAAAGCATGAGGAAGAGAAGATGGGCTCGGAGAAACCTTGAGAAACTGAGCACTGAAGGTATGTTAGGAGGCTGGATAATATTCTAAATGAAAGGTGTATTCATTGCAGAATGAATACACGTCTGAAAATAGGTCTCCACTGAGTGAGGAGAATGGATTGTCCGGGTTAAGAGAGGAAGCTGTGAGACCATTTAGGAGGCTATGGCAGTTCTATATGAATTTATATGAATGTTCATGGTGGCCTAATTTAAGGTGTTACAAGGAAGATGGAGAAAAATGGAAAAATTGGGGACACATTTGGACTTAGAACTACTAGGACTTAGTAATGAAAAAGAATTAGGACAGAGAATGAAGGTAAAGAAATCAGATCCTTAGTTTTGGGTTTCTGAAACTAGGTAGTTGGTGGTGTCATGTACTAGGAGGTGGGGAAGAGATTGGGAAGGAGATCAGTATCATAGAATGAGATCCTAAGCATACAGATCAGGATCTACTCACAAGGCTACTAATAGTTCAAGCCAGTTTCTTCTACCAAGCCTACCATTTTTTTTTTTCAGAATTTCTGGAAATTGCTAAAAGCATCGTAAAGCATTCAGAAGCATTAAACTACACCTGCCTCTCAGTGGGTTTTTTTTTGTTTTGTTTTGTTTTTTTGGTACCAGGGATTGAATCCCAGTCCTTGTGCTTGCACAGCAGGGGGAGAAACCACTGAGCTAAATCCCTGGCCCTCTCAGTGGTTTTATAATGAAAAATCCTACACTTCATAAGACTCCAAAATCTTTCTGAAAATGAAATGTAGTTCATGCTACTACTATAATGGTTTTAGGCTTCATAATAGTTACAGAGGAGTGGAATTCATTGTTGCCTGTAGGCTCACCAGCTACAAGATCAAATTCTGGCTGTGCTTCTGATTCATACCATGACGGTGGACAGCCATGGAAGCTTCATTTCTCTCACTCATTAATAGGGGAGCAATCTGTGATACAAAAGTTGAATGAAATACTGTATGTGAAAAGTTTTAAAACTGGATGAAAATGTATATACTGTTAGGTGTTACCTTTATTACTATAAAAATCCTAGTAACACGGACCTCATTCTGAACATAATAAATAAGAAAATTACTCACTATAACTATCACATGCAAATTCCTTACTTTATAGGCTTTGGTATGTGTAAATTCTCAATTTTAGCAAAAATATATTCTCCTGAGCCTCCAAGGAGTGAGCTTGATAATAAACCACATTAACTCTTACAAAAAAATCATTTAGTCCAGTGGCATTCCAAAAAAAAAAAAAATCAAGGTAGCAAAACCACTTGGGTGTTTTAATAAAACACTAATTACCAGGCCTTTCCCTAAGCCTGCAGAATAAGAATCATTGTGAATGGAATACAGGAATCAGAATTTATTAAATAATTCCCACGGTGATGGTGATTCAGTTAGCCCAGAGTCTAAGATCTGAGAAACTATCTCATAGGTGAGAAAATGGAAATGCAGAGTAGTAAAGTAGTTGACCCTATGGTGCAACTGGATTGAGATGCTCCCAGTCTAGACCAACATGCCTTCCATCATGTATTACTCTATTTTCTGTTACTCTGATAAATACCTGACGCTAGATATCTTGTAAAGAAAAGAGGTTTATTTTATTCACAATTTTGGAGGCTGCAAGTCTACATTAGGGGAGCCCCATGGACTTGGTCACTGGGAGGACCTAATGGCAGATGGCATTGTGGTGGGAGTTCATACAAAAGAGAGATGATCTCATAGCAAGACAGGAAGCCAGAGAGTAAGGAATGAGATGGGGAGACCAACAACAATCTCCGCCTGGGCCCCATCTCTTAAAAATAACACTTTTTAATATCATCACACTGGGGACCAAGCTGCTCAGAGACTTGCAGGGTAACATTTAAGCATTGCATAGGGGTTCCATCCAAGGCCTGGATCTTGCTGATCCTTCTACCTTGTAGGGTACCAAAAGTAAAAACAAATGTAAGAGATGTCAAGGAAGTAAGAGGAGCTGAAAATAACAAGTGAAGGGAGAATAAGAAAGTGCTCCGAGGCAAAAGCTTGAAGTGAGTCTGAATGGCCCAAGCAAAGCACAGCCATCGGCCTAACAAAGATTGATGGAGATCCTCCGTTATGTGCACAATTGACCTCACCTATGTAGGTGAGCTGGGATTCGGTGACGCTTGGTGTGGAACTCCACTGGTGTTTTATGCCCACTTTCTGTCAAAAGAAAATGCAAAATGATCTATCAAAAAGAGTGGGACTGCTCAAGACTGACACATGCATCTGCGTGCACTCATGCATACACACACACACACACACACATACTCCTAATGTAAAAATGGTCTTAGGAGGAGTGGAATATTTTTCCAAACAAGAAACACAAAATGGCCAAACTTATGGAAAAATACTTTCAGGGTATTTATGAAATTAATTGGAGCAATGCAAATCAAAACTACAATGAGATAGCAACACACCTGTTAGGATGGCTATTAATGAAAACACAGAATTAGGACTCATTAAATATTAATTATCTTTGTTGATGCTATTATTAAGTTGTGCATCCCATGCAAGGTACTGTAGTTGCCAGAGGATCATGGCATGATCTCTGCCCTTCAGAAGTTTGTTTAAGTACAGGAGAGAGAAAAGGAAACAAATTATTATAATAGTATAACTGTACAAATATGGACTTGAAAGGAGTTTGAATCCCAGCTCTGGTGCTCACAGGCTGTTCAATCTTGAGCAAGTTGCTTAACTTAACATGAAATTATCTTATCTGTAGAATGGAGATGGTTGTATTTGCCTCTTCAAGTTGCTCTGATGATTACAAACCTAATGCATGTAAAATATGTACTGCAGAGTCTGGAACATAATTAATTGCTCAATAAATATAGAAGTTATTGTCAACTTGTTAGATTAAAAAATGCCCAATCGGTGTGATGTAGGTGCCAAAAAAAAAGGCACTGATTCAGAGTCAGGGACTGGGACGGTTTGGGGCGTGCACATCTGTGAAGGAGGTAAAGACAGAGCTGAGTCTTGAAGGTCATATGGAGATAACCCAGAAAAGAGAAAAGAATGGCATGTTGAGCAGATGGTGCTGTTAGTAATAAGGTGGGATGCAATCAGGGAGCTACAAATAATTCAGCCTGGAAGCAGTGAGGACTGCAGAGCAGATACATGAGAGGCTGGGAAGATGGACAGTAAGACTGCAAGGAAAGGCTCCACCAGGGCTATGGAGCACTGCTGGGTCCTGTAAGGAACCTAAAACCTTTCAAAGACTTTAAGCAATGGGAATGACACGATCAGTTTTGTGTTTTTAAATGACGGGGGTAAACAGCTTGATCCAACAGAATAAAAACAGCGAGGAGTGGGGAGGGCTTAGCACTTAGAAATGTGAGCAAAGCCTATGAGCATTTTCTGAGCTAAATGACTTTTAAAACAATTTCCATTGCTGATTTAAGATACTTTGCACAGATGTGAGAGCGTATTTTTTTCCTGATGGAATCTCATTTCTGTTCTAAATTCTTTATATCTCTTTGTTTGCCCTCATTTGTGTTTACACCACCTGTCAATTTAGTATAATCTGTGATTTTAATGTGTTTCCCCCTCTTCCAGATCATTATTAAATGTGCTAAATAAAACCAGACCCATCATTGCCTCTGGCTCTTTCCTCCCTGAACACTTCCACCTAGTTCAATATGCTGATTGTTATTGGCATCACACCTCTAAATTCCTTGAAACTTCCTTAGTGTATCCTAATCTGTATCTGTGAAAGAGATAAATAGACAAAGACTTTTCTCTTTAGCTAGGCAAAATCCAGGCCCTGTGGCTGGGAGGGGGTGTGCTTCTGTAATAACACTGCATGGCATCAAAATATTCACTTTATATTAGATAGAAATAAAGTGCTTCAGGGGTCCCGAGAGGTTTCTCATGGAAATACGGAGATGCACTAGTTAGTCAGACATTTTCTTAAGCACGCCAATCACCCCTGGCCCTCTGCTCCGCCTACAGTTCTTCCCCCAGACTCCCCTTCTACGCTAAGTCACAGCCAGGGCTGTGGCCATACTCAAGTGGCATGTGCGAGAAAAGGAGCCCCGCTAGTGGCACTGCAGGAAGCATCTCTAAAGTAGGAATCCTTGGGGCCGGGGATTTAGCTCAGTGGGTTCGCTGCCTGCTGCGCAAGTACAAGGACCCAAGTTCAATCCCCGGTACCAAAAAAAAATAAAATAAAATAAAGTAGGAATCCTTAAAAAGCAGTGACCGCAAACACACAATTGTGTAGAGCATTCTTACGGTCTGGTGGGTCCTACTTTTTGCTCTTCTATTCATCCCCCAAGAAGCATTCTTTGCCACCCATCTCTCTCGGTCTTTTCGGGCTGCTGAAAGCAATATAGAGGGCCCACATGAAGTGTGGCCTTCGTGTGGCACCATTCCATGGTGGCGGGTGGGAGGGCAAGAGGGAAGCACACATGTGCTCCTCTGTGTGTGCACAAGAGGTGGAGGAGGGGCTGGCGAGAGGGCCAGGCCTGCTGAACTTGCCTTTTATCTTTACGAGATGGAGCATCACCGTGTTGCCCTGTCTGGCCGCAAATTTGCAATCCTCCTTCCTCAACGTTCTGAGGAGCCATACACTTGCTTTATAAAAAACTCACTCTCCAGCTGAAGAATGCACTCCCATGACACTGGCATTAGTCCATTTATGGACGCAAAGCACTCGTGACCCAGTCATTCTGAAAGGTCCCACCTCTCAGCACTGCTGTTCTGAAGATTAAGTTCCCAGCACATGAAATTTGAGAAACACATTCAAACCTCAGCACTGTCCGAGTGTTAGACACCGTTCTAAGGACTACAAAACCTTGAAGAGTCTAGCTGGGCATAGGGGAAAGCTAAGGCAGGGTTGCACATTTGAGTCCAGCCTGGGCTGCTTGGCAAGACCCTGTATCAAAATAAAAAATAAAAAAGGGCTGAGAGTGTAGCTTGATGCAAAGGCCCTGGGTTCAATCCCCGGTACAGCAAGGAAAACTAAAAAGCCTGAAAAATCAGGAATTGAAAATGAAAAGCAGTTGGTCTCTGTCCTTCGGGAGCTAAAATCCATTTGGGAGGATGGGGTAAGGGGAAGTAATCTAAAGTATGTTTTCTTGAACTTTATTTTTTTTCCATATCCAAAATAGAGTGATTCTACTAAGGACATGAGTTCACATGACTGAGTTAGGAAGTTTAAAGCAGACAGCCATGGTATATACTAATCTTTCCACCACACCCAAACCGCACCACTGCCAACTGCGTCAGAATCTGGCATCCTTCACAGGACTCCCTTACAGAGCTGTCTCTAGAAGAAGCATGTGGAGCCAGAGCATGTCAACACGTGGGGGACCTACAAAATCACCACATAGAGAAGGGAGCCACATTGCGGACAACTCTCCAGGGCTCCCTGACGGAAACTTTTAAGGCTGCAGTGTGTGGAAAGAGGAATAAGGTACGATGCTAACCCCTCTCCCCTTTACACCACATCAAGCACGGGACCCAGAGGCTCCGTTTCTCTTTTCAAGTCACTGAGGATGGAAGAGTTTCCTGGCAAAGAGTACTTTTCCAGTTGTTCATTCGTTAAGGTCAATTTTCTTCAAATGCTCTATTTTGTAAAGCTACTAATTCCACTCTCACTTTGTATCTGAGGTTGCCCACTCATTAGTGTTCAGTTCCAGTTTTCAGAGAGGCTGGGTACTCACATCTGTAGGATGTGGCACTGAAGAGTGAACACTGGTCTCCACGGCCCTTGGGAAGCCAGAGAGACCACTGCTTGTGGCGTCCTCCGCTGGGCTTATCTATCATAAAGTTCTCACAGTGCCAGCAGAGCAGCTTTCTTTCATGGTTTTTGATAAGCTTAGTTTTTCATTTCCTCTTTTGCTTTTGAGTAGTTGCTTTCCATCTGGGATGTGAAAAACCATGCATTTACAATTATGTCATCAATATGGGACACACGACCCACACAAGGAACCTTTTCCTTTTTGAGAACAAACTTGGCTTCTCGGCTACACTGGGAAGGTAGCAGAACTTGGATGCTATGTCACTGTTTCTTTAAATGTTTTTTTCTCTTGCAAGCCCCATTCCTGTAGCATAATCTAAAATATTCCCCGTGGAGTTACCTCCACAAATAAACACACTTCAGTAAGTAGCCCTTTCCCAGGGTCACTGGAACCAAAATGAACGAAGAAAAAATTCCACCCACTCTTATTGCCAATGGTGACCTCATGCTACTCTTGAAATGTGGACAGAGCAACACTCCAGGACTTCTCACTTGGCTGCAGACCTTTCACTTGGTTATAGCCCTCTTTTATTTTCAATTGCAGAAATTTTACAGCGATTTATAGCAAAAGGCTTTTTGTTAAGGGTCGTGTTGCTTCCCGCCCCCCCTTTCCAATTATAAGGGACATATGTATATTTGTCTTCCTAGCATAGAGAAGGCAGAGAGAGTAAAAGATCATTAAATAGGTATAAGTGATTTATTCTTATCATAGGTAGTTTGGATTATGCCACTTGACATAGACATTTAGCTGTATCAAAGCATCCGGAAACAAAGCTAAACAGTTACGTTTTAGTAGGAAAGCCAGATCCTCGGCCACTATGTCAGAGTTTTGCGGGTCTGCTGCCCCTGACTCCCTGGCCATCACTCCTCTCCTGCTATTCCCAGACCACTCCGAGGCTATTGTCTAAACCAGATTGACTGTTATAAGGGGAAGAACAGACAGTTTCTTGTGTAATGTCACCAATTTTTTTACATTCTGAGAATCCTTCCCCAGGCAATGGCACAGTTTTACAGGCAAAAAGGTGACCATATTTTTATGACGGTTTTTTTCCCCCTCGATCTGAGGTTGGTGCACAAGAACAAAATAGCTCTTTTTGTTCATTGTACCAAGAAATTCCCTCCTGGATCTATCAAGTGTGACTGCTCACCTAGCAAATAGGTTGGACATATCCAGACATAAACATCGTATGAATAAAACATCTTGCAATTGTTGGATATAGTTCTGTTTTTACAAAGACAAGGTGTTCGGCTCCGCTCTATGCTATCTGCAGAAGTTCACGGCAATCATTCTCAACTGTGACACTTTATGTTATTAACCAAATAAAATTCCTTTTAATTATCTCAGTTAACTCTGTTTATGGTGACAGTATATGCATCATTAATTTGGAGAAGTATTTTTTAAAACTTCTACGGTAACACAATGGCATGTCTAGGTTGAATTCTGAATTGATTCTTTTTAAAAAAGGTTGAACATTTGGTTTCCACATTTCAACTCAGACATTATTTATCTATTTGCTTTTCCGTTAACTTCAAAATGCAGTCCTTTAAAATGGAGACACCTTGGAAGGAAGGATTACTAAGCAGTCATTTCTTGATGCTTTCCTGATACTCAAGTTTCACAATAAGCAATTCTGTCCAATCTCATTTGCCCTACCATATCAGAGGAGAACAGAATTCCCCAAATAAATGGAACCTAGACCACACGGCAAAAAGTAGGCCCAGCTTAGCCTCTTGATTAACAAGCAGGAGCTGAGGAAGCAGCAGAACACATCAGGGTTATGGGTGGACTGTCAAAGCCAGCACAGTTGTGTTTTTTTAAGGTGCCTGCCTTCAACCACCTGCAGTGCCTTTAGTACCTCATTGCCCTGTGCACTGACCCAGTGGAAATTTCCCTATTCACCCACAACCTACAGCAATTTGCACTTATTGACACCATAGCAACTAATTGGTCTTCATGACCTGCAAACTTTCAGGAAGGTCAATTTAAGCCCCTTTTCTTGTCAGGGATCAATGTAAAATTCCTCAAATCAGATGCATTTCTGCTCCCTGAAGGCCACTGTGAAGTTGTCTGAAGTTTTCTTAGTCGCATCCATGAGAAGACCTCAGACACACCAGACTGAGGTTTAAGAGATTGATATAACAACATTTTGTGATCTTTCTAAAAGGATGAAATAAAATATACCAATATATCTTCTAGAAAGATCATTGAATTTTATTGAATTATTTCTATAAATTAGGTCTGGCACTAGATGAGATGTGTGTGTGTGTTGCATTTTGTTTTGTATTCAATCTTTATAATAGCAAATTAAATCAGGAAAGCATTGTATGAAATAATTAAGGAACAGACTCTGGAGTCAGACTGTCTGGGTTCAAATCCCATCTATGCTTACCAGGTATGTGACCTTGAGTGAATTCCCTAGCTTCTCTGTGTCTTTGTCTCCTTATTTTAAGAAAAGGAGGTTAATGGAAGATTGTTTTGAGGATTTAATAAAGGAATAGAGAGAGAGCACTTAGCACTTCACCCAGCATATAGTACTTGATTGTACATGAGTTGTTACTTTTATTATTCTTATTTTACAATTTAAAAGCTCAGAGAGTCAAGATCTGAAACATATAGAGCCAGATCCTGAGACTAGAAATGTTTTACATTAAATAAGTCATTCTCAAAAGTTGGATATGCAGTCTCCATTGTGGGGAATAATTGTAGGCAGTCCACAGGCAATATTCTAGCTCACTGTTGAGTATTTTCACATGAAATTGAAAAACATAAGATGTGTAACTAGTATATGAAGAACACGATTTCATGGATTCTATGTTTAGGTTAAAATCAGGTAAATGAATCCATGAAAAATGGAAATATTATGTAAGGAAAAGTAATACAGAAACATGGCAAAAAGTTAAGTGATACATACATGAAGATCAAAAATTTGAGAATGTTCTGCTATAGCATATGGCCTCCCTAGCACATTCTCTGAAATCATATCTGAAATCAAAGTTTTCTGAATCTAGGAAAGTATTACAATGGAAATGAAATACCTGTTCTATATTCTGAGGTTAATTAATGAAAATAAGTTATATATGTCCGGGGTTCCCAACACTCTACTTTATATTGGTATGAGAGAAATCTGTCCTTGAAAAAGGAATAGATTAGTTGAATAGAAATATTCAAAGATATGAAAGAGAAGTCAAGAATGCATTAACTTACATGTTAGTATTAATTGATAAGTAGGTATTCAAATACCCAAGCTCAGGGTTGGGAGACGTAAGTATGCCCTGGAATAGTCAAATAGAGCTTCATCTGACCATGGAAATAGATCAGGGCTTGTATGTGAATGGAAAGCAAAAGGCCTTGCAAGTGCTCAGCAGTACGGGCAGCTCCCAGAGTGAACTGTGGAACTTTGAATCAGTGGAGATGCCGAGGTTGTCCTCTAGACTTTTGTATCAGAGTCTCCAAAGAGCTGAAGCAGGAGTTATATCTTTTCTCTCTGTGTCACTGTGACTGCATTGCACATGTAGCTGTGTGGATATACCTGCTTTCTAGAAGGCTGGAGAGCTTTCCTTTCTGTGGACTTCTAGAAGCAGCCCCATCTGAGAAGGCCTGAGGAGGGAGTTCATTAGGCTTTGGGAGAAAGTCCATCTTTCCTGCTATTTCCTCTGCTCTTCTTTGATTTGTGCCATAGGTAGGATTCGAGGATCCTCTCAGGATCCCCAAGACCTATCACTGCCCTAGAGTACGAGCAAGACTCTGACTTGCTTCCAGCCAGAAGAATACAGCAAAGGTGATGGGATGCCATGCCCATCTACGATTCTTTCTTAGCAGAGTAGAAAGAGATTTTCCTGTTATCCTGGGAGAAGTACAGAGCCAGGCTAGAAACTCCTCATGGAGAGAGTCACGTGGCAAGGTGGGAAGCTGGTGTCAAAGGCCTCAAGGTGGCCTGCAGCTGAGAGCTAGTAAGAAACCAGGGCCTCCACGGTATAGCTGCAAGGAAATAAAGTCTTCCAAAAACCTATTTGAGCTCAGAAGTGAATTCTTCTTTGTTCAAGCCTCTAAACGAGAATGCAGCCTAGCTGCCACCCAGATTACAGCCTTGGAAGAAGAAAGAGCTGCCTGGATTCTTAATCTACAGAATCCTAAAATAACAGGCGCCTCAATGTTTAAGCCTCTAAGTCTGTGGTGATTTGTTACGCAGCCATAGAAAATTATAATCTGACAATAGCCTGAACAAACAAAGGCGCAAAGTCATGCTGGATCTGCTCTAAAGACATAGCTTGACTCCCTCACCTCCTCCTCTGCTCCTAGCTGTAGCTGGTTACACATTTACACCTTTCCCTTGGTGACTTGCAGTAACCAATGATTCTACCATTGCATAAACGCCTCTCCTCCCAATGACCAGTTAAAGTCCCACTCCGTTCCCAGTACAGCAAATAGATCTTTCAAAATAGATGGGCAAACATTTAGAAAATGGGAGAGCAACTAGGATTTTTTAAATAACTGGTATCTTTCTTTATTACAGAACAAATATGTATCTGCTATAGGAAATAAATCATAACAGGGGAGGAATCCTCCAAAACAAAACCATGAGAAATGCCTACTCTTAATATTGTCCAGTATTCCACTACATGTGTACATGGTATCATGTGTCCTTTCAACCGGCATTTCTAATTTATAATTAGCATGCACTTTTTCCAAGTTATTTAATGATCTTTGACAACGTCATTGTTAATTTTATAATGTTTCTGACATGATGTTTCATTTTATATATATGATTTAACTCATTTAATAAGTTTGGATAGGGCCAGAATTTGATAGGACTGCAAAAATTTCTGACAAGTTAGGCATTCAGGGAAATATTAAGTGAGCATTATTTTGTTCTGAACCATGTTAACATTTTCCTCACTTTAACAAGCATCAGTAGTGATCTTGTAAAATGTAGATTTTGATTCAGAATCATAACTGAGCCTGAGGTGAAGCTCAAGTTCTTTATTTCTTCAAGGTTGAAACGGATTCTGATGCTCACAGCTATTTGAGGTGGTCACTAGGGTCAACAACGGTAACTTGGAATTCAAAGCCTAGCAAGGGAAGGAGCAGCAAAAGAAGGTAAAAGAGGTGATAGATGCTTCAAGGGAAGAACAAGAGCACTTCAAGACAAAGTGCATATATAAGATAAGTGTGGTAGAAAAATTTTGAAATCACCTTTGTATCCTAAATGGGAAGACTTCAAGATTAGTGACACCATTGACAGAAATCCAGCCAATCTGAAAAGACTATGATGAGGCTGATTTTGACATAAGAGTAGGTTACTGCTTGGAGTTTAGTTCTGTCCCTCAAAAAGAAATATTAAGGGCCTGGTCCTAGGAACCTGTGAATGGGATCATATTTGGAAATAGAATCTTTACAGATGCAATCAAGTTAAAATAAAGTCATACTAGAGTAGAGAGGGCCCTGAACCCACTGAGATAATGGTGTCTCTCTCAGGATAGGGAGACTGGGAGAAACACAGACCCACACAGGAAGTAGGGCAGGTGACAAGGGAGGCAGAGATGGGAGTGATACACCCAGATGTCAAAGATTACCAAGGATTGCCTGCAAAAACCAGAGGGAAGGAAGAATGCTTTACGGGAGACTTCAGAGGGGAAGTGGTCTTACTGATGCTTTAATTTCAGACTTCTAGAATCTAAAATTGGGAAAGAATACATCTCTGTCATTCTAAGCCACCCAGTTTGTAGTACTTACTTTGGCAGCTCCAGGAAACTAATAGTTTTTTAATTGTTCAAGTTGTGAAAAAAAATAAAAGTATGAGATTGGAGAAAAGAAACTGGTCTGGGATTAGGCATGCCAATTTTAGAAACTTTAGAGTAAAAATTGTAGTTCAAATTTAAATGCTGAAGTCACTAAGGAAATAAGCAGAGGAAAAAAGTTGACTGTACAATCTTGAAATTCAGTCATAGTTAAAAAACAGCAGAGAAATATACCAACCCCACTGTCCAATTCTGTATAAAAGAAAAGGCTGAATTAGACAATTTTTTTAGTTCTTTTACAGCTCCATTATTTTTCATCCATCATTGAGGTCATACTTTGGCTAGATGTTGGGAAGTTCAGAAGCAAAAAGAGCAAACTGCAGAATAGCTTTGGTGATAATAAAGGCAATAGAAATACTTTTGTATTGGGTCTTTCCGGGAAGTTCAAAACATTTTTATCTGCAATATATTATTAATCCTCACACCTTCACTGAGAAACAGAAGAAATATTATCATCATTGAAAGGATAAAGAAACCAAGACACAAGAGAGTTAAATGAAAAAGATTCTTCAGTGTTTAATATATGACCTGGATAAGGCAGAATGCTTATCAGGAGAAAAACTAATGACATTATAGAGTCTAGAAATACTGGCGGGAGACACATCCCATTTTTTCATTTTCCTTCCATCTCTTTTTTTTTTTTT
>NW_004624742.1:15861171-15926283 GCF_000247695.1 Heterocephalus glaber | reverse complement strand
CATCCCCAGCCTTTTTTTTTTTTTTTTTTGTACCAGGTCTATTTATCCCTATTTTTTGTTTGCTTGTTTGTTTGTTTTGTTGAGGTTTTTTTTTTTTTTTTCGTTTCCAGGGATCGAACTCCGGTCCTTGTGCAGCAGGTGATAAAACCACTGAGCTAAATCCCCGGCCCCTTTCATCTTTTTTTCCCCTGCTCCTTCTCTCCCTCACCGTTCTCTTTTCCTCTGTCTTTCTCCAAAATTACTTAACCCTATTTGTAAGGTTAGATTTTGGTTACAAAATATTTAACCCCACAAGAAAAGAGAAATAATTGGCATCTTAAGTGATCAGGAAAATAGGTGTTTTTCTTCCTCAAGCTTTGTCTTTCTTTGAGTTAATGAATAAATAATAGCTGTGTTAGATTTGCTATCATTTCTGCAATTCTGACAGTTTCCTCCAGTCTTTAAGAACGAAGAGCAGTCATCAAGTTATTTTACTTAGGGAAAGAAACTGTAGACCTCCCCAGTCCATGTCCTGAGAGTAGAGCCTCATTTCATTTTCCAAGGGAAAAACCCCTCAATTCTTAAGCAGTCTTAACTCCTTCAGAAGAGACGTTTCTAATGTGCTTCAACAAAGATTTCAAATTCTACCTTCTCTTTATGTTGTGGTTGCATTCCGCAGAAAGCTATTACCTAGAAAGTTCAAAACCACCACCATGGAACGGTGTGCCTTAAAATACGAGCTCCACCTGCAACCAAACCATTTTCTTGACAGTAACCACCTTTGCAGCACATCACATTTAAAACCAACCGCACACTTTGGATAACTCGAACTGTGGAGTATATATAGTTAAAAGTTCTTTATTTCAAAAAGCTGTCAGAAAGGAATTTGCATTCCTTCATGTGCCTTTGAAGAGTGTCTACCCTGCAGCAACCACATCTGTATTTTTCCTCTGTGACACAATAACAATCCCGGGGGACACACCCCCTGAAGCCGAGACACAAAACACGTGGGCTTAGACACATTGTCACAAAGTGGCTTTGCAGCTGGGTTTTCAGGTTTCTGAAGGGTACTTCGCTGGAGTATTCCACCCTCAACCACAATTTGTAAATACCGAAGACCAGCAAACACCCAAGCCCAAGTAAATAGTGTTGCTACCAATTAGTGAACTATTGCTTTCAAAACTGCTACAATTTCTTATAAGCCATAAAATAGGACAAGTATTATCATTTAAAACATATGAAAAACGGACACATAGGACATTTAGCACAAAACACCCTTTGGTCCCAACGTGATGACCCTGCCCGGATACTGGGCTTGTAGGACACTCTAGACTCCAGACTCATTGGTCCATGGAGAAGGTTCTGTTTCAGTCCTTGGACTGGTCCCTCTGAGCAGGCATTTCATAAATACTTGCTCATTGTGAATGAAAGCATTTTTCCTGTACTTAACCAGTAGGAAGAGAAAATTGGCAGTTATACAGTTTAATGGTGCCTCGCACACTCATGCACACCAGAATGGGGGAGCGGAGGGGTGGATGGGGAGGTAGGGATAGCTGAGTTAACAATAAGGGGCAAGGATAGCTCTGCTCTGTTCCTTCAATACTTGATTCATTACAGTGATGCCAAGTGAGGTATATATCGCACTCCAAAGGGGTTTTGCAGCACCCTCAGTAATTTTCAGTAAATGTTATCTATTACTATTATTATTATCATTATTTTAGAAATGGATAAAGAGTTCAGAAGTCATAAAAACCGAAACTATAATCTCATAGCACATATGAGTATAAAAACACATGACCATTGAAAAAACATTACTTCAATGTATATATCTGGTTTATCCAACCAGGTTGGTTCTCTTCTGGCTTTTTCTCCTCCAATAATCTGCACTGTGGACATTTTACAAAAGGTTCCCTATCCTAGAATATTTATTTAGCATCATCCTTTCAGGAAGTCCAAGAAGAGAACACAATTTCCACTGTGCTGGTTTTAGCTGGGCACAGAGTGAGGCTGGGATTTAGGCAGCTGCTATGAATAATAATAGCAATAACTGTCATTCACTGAGAGTTTACTGTACTCCTCTAAGCACTTTATTTTTATTAGTATGTATTCTCACAACAACTCTACCAGAACATACCATTCTTAGCACCGTTTTCCCTGGGTAGACTCTGAGGTTGAAAAGGTTAAATAAGTGTTCCCGTCGTAGTGGATCTGCTTCCTTGTGAATGGAAGCAGACTGGGAAACAAGGCAAATGTGAGACAGTAGGACAGAGCCTGAATTGGATCCGAATGTTAAGTCCTGTCATAGCTCAGCTAAAAACAGAGTAGAGCCTGGAGCTCTGAGAGATTCCGGAAAGCTCTAAATTGTCACAAGCCTGCAAGTATTGATACCGTGACCTCAGCTCACCACAAGATTCTGCAACCTGGCCCTGCCCTAGAGCTCTGGTTATATCCTGAGTAGCTGAGTGCCTCTGCTCCTCTTTTCATCAGCGGTTGAAATTTTTTGCTTTTTAATAAAGCAATAGTCTCAACAGTCACCTAAGTTGCAATGAATCCCAGAATTTTTGGAGCTCTTCCTTCAAAGTTGCCTTCAGGTCTGGGGACATCATATATTTTTAAAAATATCTTAATATTTTAAGGACTTCTGAAACCACTTAATGTCACTGATATCCAAACCAGATGAAAAAGGTGGAGTTCCCACTGGGTAAATTATATTGATACTAAATGATATTGATCATACAATGTGACTACAAAGTAATATTTAGCAGAGCTTAGTGGTGCATGCTGCAATCCCAGCATTCCACAGGCTGAGGCAGGAGGATTGCAAGTTCAAGGCCAGCCTGGGCTATATAGTGAGTTCAAATCAAGCTGGACTATACAGCTTTTTATGTGTTGCTTTGCAAATCTGTTGATTAGATGAATACAATCCATTGAGTGCATTAATCAGAATTGGTACATTTTGCTGTTTTCTTACGGTTCTATCACTTCTCTTATTATGCAAGCTAAATGCCCCCTCTTGATGAATCTTGATTGTTATAAATCAACATTTACTGAGTGTCTTCTGAATAACAATGAGCCAGCCACTCCGTATCTTTTATTTTTTTCTCAAATAACCCAGTGAAGAGGTCGAGCTTATTGTCCATTTTACTGATAAGCAAACAGACGTATAAGTTAGCCCTGCGCCAACTATTTCTCAGTAGAATCAGCAGGTAAGTGCGGGCAAGCTTAACAGAATACTTTTTTCCTACCATTCACTATTGCTGCAGCATTGGCCTTTCTCCAGGCAGAATTCACTGCTAAATCAGTCAAATGGCACACATATGTCGTAACTTCTTCCAGTAAGAGAACAAGTTTTTTAGGCTGAAAAACTAATGCTATTTTACTTCACAAATATTTATGAACTATCTTCAATTTCTTTCCTGCTCTAAGAGCCAAGGAGAAATAATGTGATTTATTTTAGATAAGGTTTTAAGATTATTTAAAAGCTCTCACATTTTGAGAATAATACCTGCATCACAGATTGTATATTATTCCCAAGTCTCATTAGAGTTTTCAAGGAGAAAGTCATCCTTATATCTACCAGCGAGTAGAGTATCTGCCAGAAGAATTTATAGTGCAAGAGTGACCATTACCTCCTACTTCTTTAAAGCACATTTCTCTTAGAGTCCTTGACAGTTTAGACATAGGGCAAAAGCTTCATTTATTGACTTCTAGTTGAAGAAGATAAAAAGGGTGTTTTGAAAAGAATTAGTAATAAAAATAAAGGTTGAATCATATAAGCTTTCAAGGAGCAAGATAATAATACCATGCATATAGCACTTACATATTTTTCCCTTAGTATTAAATATATCATACTGAATGCCTGAAAGTATTAGGAAAAACATCTTTATACCTTATAAAATCAGATCTCACACAATCTGATGCAATATTTTCATACTAATGGTTAGCACTCTCAAACACACTGTTAAATCAATTTAGCGGGTCATGAACAACATTTTTCAAAAAGGGAAGAGAATAAGTTATTTTTAAAAAGAAAAGATTAGAATAAAATAGAATGGATTAGTTTGTGTAACACATGGCAAAGTTTCTGTTAGGAAAGTAAATTCCATATTCACTTCTGTTCCTCATCAAATAGAACAGAAGAGTACTTGAAACATAACTGTTAATAAATATTGTTATTAAATGAATAAATATATACATATATAGATATTTACTTTTTAATCAATCCTTTAGAATGGGTCATAATAAAAATACATTTCTCAATGTAGTACAGGTCAAAAATCAGGGGAAATTGTAAGTGTAAACAAGGTATGATCAAAAGATTGAGTGAAGGGTGGGCTGGGGATTTAGCTCAGCGGTTCTGCCGCCTGCCTTGTAAGTGCAAGGTCGCAAGTTCAATCCTTGGTACCAAAAATAAATAAATAAAGATTTAGTGAATTAAAAAAAATTTTTTTTAATTATTACAGTAAAAGACACATTACCAAAATACTCCCCCTTGGATTGAAAATACTTATTTTGTTGTTCTTGCCACTTTCTACAGCAGTTCTAGAAGTCCTCCTTGGTGAGTATCTTTAGTTGCATGACTTAGCTATTTTAATGTCTTGAATTTATTATTTATCCTTCATGTTATTTGACTTCGAGCAACTATAAAAGTCACCAGATCTGATGAATAAGGTGAATGAGGACATATGATAAGCCTGCCTTTCCCTTGGATGGTGCTTGGTACAGCATTACCATATATTTTATCAAAACTTGTAAAGATGCTCACAAAAAAGGACTTCCAGAACTGCTTCAGAAAGTGGCAAGAATGATGGGAGATGGTATTTTGAAGGAAATATATTGACAGGAAAGTGTCTTTTACTATATTAAATTTTTTAAAATGTAAGCGTTTACCACATATTTTTGATCATTCCTTGTGCATGATATATATACATATATATATCATATAATAATCATACATGTACATAAAATGTTTTAGGTAAGGCAACAAATGGGCTCAACTCCAGGGGAGGTCACTGAATGGAACAGAGAAACAGAGTTTAAATCTATGAGTGAAATTTTTGTACCAGTGACATATTGAGAGAAGTTGTACAAAGAGACATCTATAGAGAAGTGACACAAGTGAAGGAAAGCAGCGGAGACAAAGCCGGCAAAGCTGTGGTTGCAGAAGTCAAAACTTCCTGTCTTCTCCAAGAAGGGCAGTGTTCTCCAGCCAAGGGCAATGCTCCCCAGAGGTGTGGGCAGAGACAAGCCAGCCTCCTTCTCAGCTGATAATTCCTGGTTCATCTACGCCATGAGCACTTACTGAGCACCTACTCCCCATCCAGAACTGTGGTGCGGCCCTGCCTCAGGCATATTTTAAGTTTACAAGGTCAAAGCCCAAATGTAGCTTCAAAAAATAGTAGAATCTGTATTCCAGAATACCTTTGTAGTAGCAGTTTCATTTCCATTACAAACCACATTCCCACGGGCCGGGGATTTAGCTCACTGGTTCCGCCACCTGCCTCGCAAGCGCAAGGACCCGAGTTCGATCCCCGGCACCAACAAAAAAAACAAAAAAAACCACAAATCACGTTCCTTAAGTGACCTTCAAGTATTTTTCAGGACTTAATTTTCCTAAATTTTTGACTCTACACCGTGAACCATTTAAAATGAAGTGACATATATGTGAAAGTAAATACTGGGCTTGATTAGCAACCTAAGGGAATCTTTGAACATACCAATATTTTACAAAACTATGTAAAATGTATTGCAACTTTAAAATTCACAGTTGTAAGAATAATTATATGAAGTAACCAAAAAAACCCATATGCC
Source organism: Heterocephalus glaber (assembly GCF_000247695.1). The sequence goes on along the minus strand of NW_004624742.1, from coordinate 15,920,493 downwards.
AACCATGCTATTGATATGGAAATTAAAAGTTACATTTCTAAAGAAGAGGATTTAGCAGAATCTTAACAAAACTAACCAACCAAAACAATTTCTAATCTACTGCTAGCTTCTACATGTTCTTCTATTTTTATGTGGTGTTTTAAATATTTACTCGATTAAAATAACAACCCAATATAAGACATGTGGATCTACATTAATATTGAAGAAGAATTGGAAGAAAAATCTCATTTATTCTCATTCTTGCATCATCTTCACATCATTATTATTTTTTTATGGGCATCAAAAATTTCTAGTTTGCCAATATGAGGCCAAATATAGATTTAATTAATCATGTTACTCACATGCTCCAACACCGTAACTATCTATGGCTCATTCACAGTCTGGAGCCAACCTATGCACCAAATCCTATCTCCTCCCAATTACCACCCTGGGGAATTTGCCTCTTTCTCTGTCCTATTTACTGTCCTCCCCCTAGAGTCAGAGTCTTTTGCTGTCCAGTTGTCCAGCTTCCCTAAGCCCAGGAGCAGGCTCTGGATCTAATCCTGACCTAAGTCAGAAAGCAGAGTAGATTTATAATGCTGTGGTTCAGTTGCAGGCACTGAGGATGAGTGACCTTATCTCGGGCTTAGCTCTGACCCTGTAGTCTATTAATTAAATCTATATATCCTCAAATTCTAATGTGCACCCAAATCACCTGGCTGTCATTAAAATGCAGACACTGATTCAGTAGATAGGAATGAGCCCTCAAATTCTGCATTCCCAACAGGTTTCCAGGTAATGCCAGAGCTGCCAGTCTGGGAACCACAGTTTCGAAGAGCAAGAGTTAGTACACTGGCTCTCCAGCCTGTCTGTGCTTTTGAATCACTCACTTTTGAATCACCTACCTCCCATCTCCAGATATTCTGACTTTATTGGTATGAAGTGTTACGCGGTCTCAGAGAGTTATAAAAGTTCCCCAGTCGACTCTAACATGTAACAGAGTTTGAGAAACACTGGTCTGCACTTCAGTTCCACAAAGTAGGTTACTGATTATTTTATTTTATCTGAGATCTAGTCTCCACGATGTCCTTACTATCACTTTAATGTTTCCATGCTTAGCCACCTACAGAATCCCACACCAAAGATCCTCGCTTGAATGGCTGGAGGGAATGTGCAAATTTTTTAAAGATTTCCTTGATGATGAGTATATATTCTGCCTGCCAAGATCTTTAAATCTAGGCTCTGATACTGATGGCTCTGAGATTTCCTGTCACAGCATGTTTCTCCTGCCCATCAAATATTTATTGCATGGCATTCTATAGCCACATAAATTCTTACTAATATAAATTTTAAAAGAATCATTTATTTATTCAGCTAAATCCTTTCCAAGCACCTCTTACAGGTCAGGTAATATTTTAGAATCTGGAGATCTAGCCTTAAACAATAACAACAACAACAAAAATAAGTAAAGTCCTTAGTATATTGGTGCCTACATGCTAATAAGAAAGACAAATAACAACCAAATAAATATATAAACTGTCCTCAAGTAATGACAAAGAAAATTATGAAGAAAACTATGTAGAATAAAGGGATAAAGACAGGATCAGGGTGTGGTGGTACATGGCTGTAAACCTGAAGTTCCGGGAGGCTGAGAGAGAAGTTGGAGCCTAGACTGGGAAACTTAACAACTTAGTGAGACTCTGTCTTCAAATATTTTTTTTAATGTATAAAATGGTCTGGGGATGTAGCTCAGTGTGCAGTCCCTAGGCTAAGTCCCTAGTACTGCCAAAAAAGGAGGAGGAGGAGGAGGAGGAGGAGGGGGAGATGCAGAAGGAGAAGGAGAAGGAAGAATGAGAGTCTCATATATCATGCAGGATGGTCCAAGGAGGCCCTCGGGTATAGGCAACATTGGAGCAAGACCAAGATGGGCTTAGGGAAATATGCTTCACACATATCTTAGAAGAATAAAATTCCAGACGGAAGAAAGGAGCAAGGGCAAAGACTGAGTGGGTAGCTCAGAAGGTTTAAGAGAGAGTAAGGAGGGCATTGTGGGCGGAGCTGAGCGAGCAGGGTGCTATGTGAGGAGGTGGAAAGGTGGGTGTGGGCCAGACTAGACACAGGCAGTTCACACACAGTACGGGCTTTGATTCTGAGTAAGATGAGAAGTCTTCAAGTGGAGACCTTTTTGACTAAAATAAATTGTTTTCAAACCAAAATCTCTGACAATGCTTGCATAACCTTTGTAGTGGCTCACTTTCTCAGATACGCTGCCTAGGAGGTTTATAGGCCCCAATCATTCTCTGTTCTTTTCCAAATATGTACTAGACAACTCTCTGCTCTTCAGCTCTATAGTTCCAGATACTGGGAAAACTAGAGAGCTATGGCATGGGCTGTGTGCCAGTCAATCTTAGTTGTCAGTGTGACTAGGTTAAAAGACTCTTGGAGGGACGAGGATGTAGCTCAGTGGTGCAGCACCTGCCTGGCAAGAGCAAGGTCCTGAGTTTGATCCCCACTACAGAAAAAAAAAAAAAAAGACTCTTGCAGACATGATTGGACCAGTTGTTCCGTGACGTTCATAGTCAAAGGTGCCAGGACCCAAGTGGAGGTTGCTCACTCGTACATTCCTTTGGAGGATGCATCTCTTCCCTTGTGCTCTGCTTCCCAGCCATCCTGAAGTGAGCAGCTTTGCTCCCTCACACCCTTCTGCCATGATATTCCTGCCTGCGGGCCAGCTCACCATTAGTTGTGTATTCTGTATATTTAGTCCCAAGGACAAAAAGCTGATCGATTCAGGATATATCCTTGTAAAATTCTCATTTGGCTTTTATATATAGATATGGTTGAGGGAATCTGTCCTGCAAAGGGAACACTGAAAAGACCTCATACGTCCCATTAGGATGCCTAACTAGTGTCTCAACCATAATATAGTCAAATGAGGACCACTGGGGGCGTTTTTTCCTGCCAAATCTACTCCTCTAGATTTCAGTAAACAGCAACATCATCATCTGTCCAGTTCTAGACAAAACTGAGTTGCTATTTAAATTCCTCTCTCATCCTCACACCTAATCCATTAAGTCTTGTTGAGACTACCTCTGAACTATTTCCTCCATGAACCGCTTTCCCCACCTGTACTGCTATAACCTTTATTTCTACCACTATTTGCAAGGGTGAGGAAAACTCTCAGGTCAGTTAGGCTTGAAGGATTAACCAGACACCCAAATCATGATGAAATTTGTAGTAGCCTAAATGTCTCTGGAGTTGTGCCTCCAGCACAAACTGGCTAGAGAGATCATTTGAAAGATGTTGGAGTGTCAGTGGTGCTTCAAGCCATAAAACTGCATGAGATCACCCAGGGAGTGTACAACTGTACAGATAGAGAAAATGTCCCAGAGCTAAGCCCAGGAGCATTCCTAGAAAGGATACCAAGTAAGAGTTCAAGAGAGGTAGTAGGAGAATCAAGAGAAAGTTATGTTCTGGAAGACAAGGCGAGAAAGTGTTTCAAAAGGAAAAAGTAATCAATTGTACCAAATACTTCATCTAGATTGAGCGAAAGAGGACTAATAATAGACCGCTGGAGAGTTGGGGATTTAGCTGAGTGGTTCCACTGCCTGCCTTGTAAGCACAAGGTCCCAAGTTCTATCCCAGGTACCAAAAAATAAATTAATTAAATAAAAATAGACCACTGGACCAATTTGACTATTTTCTCTTGCCAAGACTAATAAAATACCTTCTTAATCTGTTTTCCTGCCTTTCATCTCGCCTTCTTTTTTTTGGTACCGGGGATCAAACTCAGGATCTTGTGCTTTTGAGGCAGGCGGGTGGCAACACCACTGAGCTAAATCCCAGCCCCTCATCTTACCTCTTTATAGGAGGGCTCCCACCAAAAAACCCACAATGATCTCTGTGAAGCTGAGTCATGTCAGATTATTTTTGCACTTTAAGCCTCTCATGTTTACTCATCGCAAGTGGATGTACAATGGGCAAAGTTTGGCTAGAGGATGTGGCTCAGTGGTAGAGCATATACTTAGCATGCAGAGGACTTGGGTTCAATCACTAGCACCAAAAACTAACAAGAAAGAAAAAAGAAAAACTCACCTGGCTTCTGCCTACTTTTCTGAATTCATCTTCCTCTCTGTCCCCCTCCCTATGCTCTGACCAAGGAAGCTTTGAATTGTTTTGTTTTGTTTTTTTGGTACCAGGGATCAAACTTGGGACCTTGCATTTGTAAGGCAGGCGGCAGAACCACTGAGCTAAAGCCCTGGCCCAGGAAGCTTTGAATTGTTCAGTGGAAGACAGAAATGCCCGATCCTTATCCTCCCTACAGAGGAAGAGCTGTCAGCAGCGAGTTTTCTACAGTTAGCACCTGTGTCTCTCTGCACGCTAGTCTGAGGGGTTTTTTCAAGACAGGCACAACCCCAAAGCCAGGGGAGTTAATATCCAAGAATAGCACCCAGCCAGTGGGTGGGGGAGAAGGAGGATGCATGTCCAGCCCCCTAAGTCTCTGGTAGCACTATCCTGAGGTAAGCTGCAGTTGGTTTCAAAGGGACCTCAGTCCAGGAGAAATGGATCCCAATTATCCATCCCAGAAACTCCCTCACAGAACACCTTCTTTTGGCTTAACTCCCTCCCTGTCTCCTTTTCCATTTCCTGATGTTTCCCGGCATGACTTCCCAAATAAACTGTCTCTCTGCCAGTCCTTCCCTTGGGTCTGTTCTGAGCAGCTCAAAGGAAAACACACACCAGGCTGCTGGCACCATTGGGCTTCTGCAGAGACACTGCCTTGGTTCAGACAGCTCTCCTCGCAAACCTTCACATGTCGTTCTCCTTCTCTGTCTCAGTCTGTTTCCACTGCTGTGAGAAAATATCATAAACTGGGAAGCGTATAAACAGCAGAGATCTATCCCTCACAGTTTTACAGGCCAGGAAGTACCAGAGCAAGTGCTGTTAGATTTTGGGGTCTGGTGAGGTCCCCTTTTCTGGTGCATGGGTGGCATTTTCTAGCTGTGTCCTCACATAGCGGAAGGGATGAGGGAGCTCTCTTGACCCTCTTTTATAAGGACACTAATTCTATTTATGGGGATCCCCTTGATCTAACCACCTCCTAGAGGGCTCCACTTCCTAATACTATAGCCCTGGTGGGTAGGATTTCAACACACGCATTTCAGGGGTCCACAAACTCATGCAACAGCAGGCTTCAGTCTGAACGCTGCCGCTCCGAAGGGCCTCTCTGACCTTCCCGTATAAGTAGCTGTGTTCAGTCACCCTGCCCCTGTTCTAGCGTCTGCACAGCTCTCACTAGTGCTGAGTTCTGTAGCATTTCCTGAGTTTACTGGCTGTCTCTCTTGTTTCCTCGACACGCTCAGAATACATCCCCAAACACATATATGGCACATGAGATTTTAAGAACTCCTTAAAGGCACAAATCCTCTCCGCCTCTTTGCTCAGTCCCTGAGCTATTTATTACTCAAACTGGAGGAGCCAGTTAGCATCTGCCGACTGGCTGACCTGACCGAGGCCTTGCTTCTCCTAGCGGGGTAGGTGTCCTCCTCCCTACTGCTGCTGGGTATTACATGCGGGAGTCTGCTCCATACATCCAGTGAGCATGAAAACTCAACATATCTTCCAGGAACATAATGTGATCAAAAAAAAGTGTGTGTCTGTGTGTGTAGAAAAGTCTCCAATCATTTACTTTTCAATAATTAAAAATTTTATTTTTTTTATTTAAACAAACATATCTTATGGAGTAACATGGAAGATCCTCAAGGGCTTTCGTGATAAAATAAGCATTCGCTGTCCCTTGCTTTAGGGGCACTTTGATGGAAACTCGGAAAGCCTTTCTCTGAGGGGTCCATCCTCTAATTGGAAAAAGGGAAGAAACTCTAATGGGAATGGATGGCTACACAAGATGTCCCTAATTTTTTTCTAAGTTTCCCCCTGTTCTCAAGAGCTTTAAAGCCATTACCCATACTTCCCCATTTTCTGGCCCAGTTTTCCCCAAACTGAGTTTTCCAGAACCATTAATTTATGTTCTCCAGAGATGAAAGGAACTCCTCCTTCAAATAAGACTGGAAAACACAGATTAAACCTCCTTAGAGCCTTTAATATACTAATGTGCTTTTTTTATACCAAAGAGACTGTGCATATAGCCTCCCCTCAAATTTATCTGACCCTGTAACCCTTTTTAGGGGTTTTTGACGACAAGAAGTGAACACTCACTCCACTGACCCTACAGGAAAAGGTTGGTGTTCCAAATTCTGGGCACATGTCCAGCTCAGGCATCATGCTAAGTGCTTTTCATAGAGGTTCGTGCGCCTCAGATTAAAGGGGTGATTTTTTCCCTTTAATCTCAAAAAAGCCTTCAAGGTAAGAATTATATTCTTTAATTTCTGAAGAGCACATTGAGTTGTAAAATAACTGACCCAGGCTCCACAGCAAGTAAGTAACAGAAAAGGGTCTGAGGCCATGTTGCTCCAGTTCCCAGAGCCTTTGCTGGACTTAGCAGTCTAAGAAAAGCCGAGGAAATCAGAAGTGTCAGCTGGAGCCTAGGGGCAGGATTTCCAGGGCCTCCTCAAAATAGGGAACATGACAAAGAGGGGGTACACAATCACATTTAACTTCGGAAGGTATTGCTTCTTTGTGAAGACATTTTGGACTTAGCGTTTGCAATATATTGATTAATTATATTCTTCTTAGAAGTAATAATTCTTAAGCAAGTGCATAGAAGTGAGAAAAAATGGAACATTTCTATTGGAATACATTTCATACAGTCACTCTACACATGGCCCAGTATATTGAAAATTAGATTTTTTTTTCTATGACAGCATGAAACAGAGAAATCATACACATTTCTGAAGAAATTATGAAAGTGTTAACTTGAATGTGAACACAGATTTTACCTAGCTAATATCTAGTTTGTCAGCTTGAAGCAGTAAATTATAAAAGGTATCACATTTGTCTACAAAATAACTACACATCATTCACTAGGTATACTGTTGGTTGAATTTCAGTTTTGTATAAAACCCAAATTGTTAAAGTCAAAGCATCTTTTAAACATGCTCTCTTCATCTTTTTTTTTTTCATTTTCCCAGATAGACAATGAAAATGCCAGGTTGTATAATTACAGTACTGAGCATATGGCAATCCTACTGAGAAATATTAATTTGGAAATAAATTTTTAATAAAATAAAATAACCATTTTTCTGATAGAACAATAAGCTAAATGATACCATTCACTTGTCCAAGGACTTATTTCTAACATCTTGGCTTTTCTCCTCTCACATTTCCGCATCACTCCTTACCCAAGGGACCTGGGGACAGATACATCCCCAGCCTCCTTACTCAAGGAGATGGTAGGTCAATATGATGACCTAACAAATGGCTGAAGCTTCCGTGACACCTCACTGGAGTAAGCAGCAATGTAATCCTCTCATTCACTGAGTGGCCACTTAGCGGTTCTGGAATTCTTGAGGAAAGCAGATTGGATGGACATGTTCTTACTTTCAAAATAAATCATCACTAAGATTTCTGGAATAGAAATCTATGAGTGGCATTCTGGAGACCTGGCTCTCTCCGACTGAGTGTCTTTTTGACAAGTTATTTAACCACTCGACATTCAATTTCCTTATTTTTAAAATGAAGCCATTGGAATCACTAAAAATGCACCTTGAGTCCTACAAGTCCCAAAATTCTATGGCTATTTATTTCAGTTCTCTAAAGGGTGCTACTTCTCTGTTATCCCCAATATAGCTCATGGTTCTCTTCAATTTGCAAAATGTCTGAAATAGGAGTAATGAAAAGAAAAGCTAGGTGTAAGGGAGAATGCTTGTGACCTCAGCACTCAGGAGGCTGAGGCAGGAGGACGGCGACGTGGAGACGAGCCTTGGGCTATCCAATGAGACCCTGGAAGGAGGAAGAGAGAAAGATATGGAGAGAGGGAAAGGTGAGGAGAGGGGAGATAGAGAAGATAGATATAGAGTTCAGTTCAACAAGAATTTATTATGACGTTTATCAGCTTGGCAACTATCATCCATCAGTGTATCATGCTCTTATTTACCAACCATCTTTGCAATCTATATTCTTTGCATATTATATTAAGACTTTTGTTGCCCAATCTTTAGGGGGAAAACTGGGTATAACTCAGATATCATTATTACATCTGGAATGCACTTCCCACTGGAGTATGCCTGAACATTCTTTGTTCCATTAAACAATATAATAAATACTCTTTGCAAAGTCGTTTTCATCTTGTTAGTATCATAATCGATATCATTGAAGACTACAAGCCACAAAGAGCACAGCTGAGAGCCATCTTCCTCTCTCCTTGCTTCCCCAGACTCAAGTAGCTCCTATGCTTGACACAGAAAAATTAAAAGAAAGATATAAAATAGACCCTCTGCTCAGTCCCAAAGTAAGAAGTGAAAAAGGTAAAGTCGTTTTTTCTTGAAGTTATCGTTTCCCTAAAGTTGTCCCTACCCTTACCTGTTTCCTCAACCCCATAGGAGTAATAACACCTTGCATGCACTGAGCAAAGAATTCTAACAAGATGCTCTGGCTTTCTAAGAGAAGCACTCATATTTTAGAAGAACCAAACCCAAAGCCAGGACATGAAGGAAGGTGACCCGTTTGAACGAATGATAAGCAATGTGACCTTCAGCAAATTCTCTATGTTTAAGAAAAAAGAGATGTATTGTGTTTGAAACTTTTGGGGGTTCTGCACTTTCTACTCTGGCAGGTAAGAAGCCAAAAGTCCTTGCTGCATTCCTACGAAGAATGTTACCAGGATAAGGTCAGGACTGTTCACTGCTCAAAGGCTGATATTTGAGAGACAGGAGTTGGCAGAAAGGAATCAGTCTTACTCAAGGGTCAGTCCAGGAGAAGATGAAGAGGCTGTCATCCTCCAAGCTCCCTCATGGGCAATTCAAGGCTGCAGGGGATTTTTAAGGAGCGAAAAGGAGACCTGGGGAGACTTGAGCAGGAAGGCTGTGTCTGAGGAGGATCTTCATCACACAGGGTACGTTTCTCCTTCTTTCTTCTCTTTCTCCTCTCCTTCCTCTTCCTCCTCCTTCTTCTGTTGAGGGTTTTTGGTTTTTTTTGGTACTGGGGATCGAACTTGGGTCCTTGTGCTTTCAAGGCAGGCAGCAGAACCACTGAGCTAAATCCCCTGCCCTCCTCCTCCTCCTTCTTTTCTCTAGCTAGAACATCAGAATCAATCTTGACCTCCCAGAGCTAGTTCCTGTAGGTTCTTAAAGCAGACATTACTTTTCTTAAAGTTAAACCTCACAGCAATATACATGCTCATGCTAGTTGTTTTACAGAACTAAAGGCTAAGCACGGGATTACAGAGGTCATTGGATGACAGGTCCTGTAGATCTGAAGAAAGATTATTGAGCAGATCACATCTTAACCATTTAAGTGGGTCTTCTCTTCAGAATGTTGGGCAAAAGGGAGGCAGTAGAGGAGGAGGAAGGGAAAGTGCCAGGGGCATCTCCCACACGAGTGGCCATTGTTATAGTAAGGAGCAGAACAAACCGAAAACTACCAACTTCTTCCAGTTCCTACAGAGACAAGGGGTTTACAGTTCAAACGCTTGCCTCCAAATCTTGGGAGACCAGAAAAAAGACTGAGGAGACCACAAGGTAAATACAGAGAATTACGATTTGCTCGGGCAGTGGGATCCAGTGTCAACAAGGAGAAATCTAAACTGTAATTGATGAATGTCTCTAAAGTTCAGCATGGATAAATCTGATACAATTCACTATTAATACGAATATGGTATAGTCTTCCTCTTTTTAAATGCACAAGAACTTTCCAGTAAAACTTCCAACACTCCAGTTGTAAATTCTCCTTAAATTACCACTCTTTGAGGTAGACTATCCTTATTATCCACTCTTAGTGTGCCTTTCAAGATTTTTCTATGTATTTTCATATTTATATGAATAAATATAAGTACATAGTAGGGCTTAATAGCAAGAGGTGCCTATTTTATCTTTCCATGTCAGGGTATACTGATTGTCTTTATTCACTAAATGGTAACTAGTGTGTTATGACACGAATGCACTTTTTTTTGGAAAATCATTCTTCCTTTCCTCGCCATTCATGCTGTTTCTTTCCTATATATTTTAGCTTGATGCACTTGGACATCCTAGCATGCATCTCTTTGCCCATATATATATGTTCTTTTGGTTAGTGATGAAATTTAAGTTTTAATATACTGGTGCCGTTCTTCAATGTTGCTGTACCAAGGCCTTCTTCCCATTGAGCAAGTGTGAAACCCGCACATTCTAACCAATACTTGATGTTATCAAAAACTGAAGACAATCTAAGGGGCAGAAATGTTATTCTCATTCTTGTCTGTGCTCATTCTCTTATCTACTAGACCTCTGCACACATCACAGGATCTGCTCTCTCCCTCTTAACCCCCTCTGGCCTAAGGGGATGTGGTGATCTTTGTGGGTTTGTTGTTTGTTTGTTTTCAATGCCCTTCCCTGTAGCTAAGTATTTTCTCAAGAAAGAATGGGTATCACTTCTGTTAATGCAAATATGTCAATTAGTTACTGCTCTAATGGATATTTGCATTTCAAGCCACATCTCTAACTGCTGAATAAAATAATGTGCCAGCAATTTAAAGAATCATATAAGAGAAGAATTATTTATCGGACAAGGACACTGTCTCACTTTCAGAAGTCACACTATTAAAGGCCCTGGTCATGTTCCACTAGGAATGGCTTGTGTGTAAAATTATGATGCTCTGGTTAGAAAACACTTGTTGGCCGGGAATTTAGCTCAGTGGTTTCGCTGCCTGCTGCGCAAGCACAAGGACCCCGAGTTCAATCCCCGGTACAAAAAACAAAACAAAACAAAACAAAACAAAGAAAAGAAAACACTTGTTTATGCTGATCACTACCCAGATCATCTCAGTGTAAGAGGCTTCTTCAAGTAGCACATGTGCAAAACTCTCTTCTGAAAGGCAGTTGTGGTATGGCTGTAGAGGGAATATAAGCTACTAGAATTCTGCAGCAGAGTTCATTTGTATTAACAGGAATGACATCCAGGGATGGTTGTATATTTATGGGTCAAACTGGCTTCCTCCAAGCTCTTGAAGAGAGTCAGATATTTCAACCATTCAACAGATACATTCTTGGAGATCTTTGAACCCTGGACTCAGTTTGCAGATATCTGACCCTAGGTCCTATCTCTCCAACCTCTCTCATCCTTAAATTTTCTTATCTCTTAAGTGAAGCCACAATATCATTACCAACCTTACAGGGTAGTATGAAATTAAAATCCAAGGCCATATGTGAAAGCATCTTTATCGATTCTTCATTAAGAAACTTTAATTATTAATTAAAACAAAAAGAAAACTTATTTTTGAATACCTAGGATACACTTATCCTCACAAAGATCTTGTGAGATAAATATTGCTTCTTCTAAGAGCATATGACAGCTCAAAAAAATTGAGTATCATGCTTAAGGTAAACATAGAACCAGTTTTTTTAAAACAAAATCAAACAAAATCTTTCTGGGCCTAAAAATTCAGATTATTTCTATCACAGAATCTACCTTCATCACTTTACAGGACACAAAGCCTAGTAGGTACTTAAGAACTGTGTGTTCAGTAAATGCACAAGTGAAAGTTGATGCTGTTTGAATGCTGAAGTTTGAACACCGTGAGAGTTCACCTCATTTACACATGCAAGGATCTAAGCTACAATAATCAAGTTGGTCATAATGAATCACATCTGAAGGTTTACTCCCAACAAGACAGCACGATGGGTGTAATGTTCTGGAATTTCCACTGACAGGATGGGTGACAGGTCTGCCAACGCAAGCAGGCAGCTGCCTTTCAGTGCAGTTTCTCCTGGGCTGGCTCTGCACACATCCTGGGGAGATGCGATAACAGCACATCTTACATCTTAGTGTGTAGGAAGCAACACATCTTAGTCCTTCCAGAAGCACAGCCTTGTTTTGGGGTAAAATTGCAACCACTGATCTATAGCTGAGCTCTGACTTTAAAAAATGTCTTTTTTCCTTCCATGCAAGCTCTATCTTTGCAGATGTGGTCTACTGGGTGGCAATTGCAAAGGAAACCACCTATGGGGGTGACGGGAGCAGTTGATGATCTAGTATTTTGGGAACATGTGCTTTTAAGGAGAGGCTGAAAAGAGAGGAATTTTGTAAGGAATGCTTGTTATATGTCCAAGAGCCAGCAAGGAGATCAGAACTCAGGGTCCATGACTGCTAATTTAGATGTGAGCTAAGAACCACCTGCGTATCATGCAAACATAGAGGACTAGTGCCATGGACTAAAGAATCTGACTCCTTTTTTCTACTCGTATTAGTATATGTTTGTGGTGCGTAATGATTACTTTTGCCGTAGGGGGTTGGTGCATGCACTGAGCACATCTCAATCCCCTTCTTCCCCCCACCCCATCCCCACTTGCTCATCTTATAGACCAGGAAGCTGAAGTCCTAATGGGGCACATGGCTGGGTTTTCAACTTAACACCACACTGAGGGCTTTGCATTCAGTGTGCTGCCTTCTGCCACCCACTCCTCCTCAGCCACAGCTCCTCGCTGCTGAGTGTATCGCCATGCAGAAGCCTGAAGCTTTTTAAATCCTCCCTGATTCCTGCAGCAAAACAAGCAAAAGATGCATCTTTCTTCTCCGAGAACATTGGGCACAAGATCATGCTCAGCTGTCCTGATTAATTTACAGTTCAAGTGTAACACCATAAGAACAGATTGCACTGGACAAGGAGAGGGATTAAAGAGTTAATGAATGCCAAAGAGAGCTGGAAAGATGGGTTAGCTGGGGACTTGGCACAATTTTTAGGACACATGCGAAATAGTGATTTTTTACACACCTCAAATCTATTCTGTCCAACCCGTTTAGCAATGATGGGAAAGAGGTTTTCCTAGACTTACTGGCTTGAAATAGCTCAGAAAAGACATTTAAAGGTATAACTTAATCAAGAATGCAAGCAGGTTTCAGGAAAACCAAATAAAACAGCAACAACAACAAAAACAAGCTCTTCTCTTCCAGGAATTTTGAGTCCACCTTCTGGACAGAACAAAGTGTCTACCTGCAAAGTCCCAGGACCCCTGGAACCACAGGGTGCTGGGCTGTGTTGCAGGTGGCCCAGACCGCGTGTCCCAGCTCAGTATCCCAGAATATCAGTATTCTTCTCACTGCCCCTTGACAAGCCCGGAGATGATTTTTATTGACATCAGGGAGTTAAAAATCTCAAACTAAATTGCAAAATTCAAGAAGTTTATTTTGCAACTCTCCTGCATTTTCCAGATTCTTCTTCCTTTTTGAGGAGTGTCCGATCTGTCCTCACCCCAGCCCCTAGGGTCCTCATGCCTCTACCACTCAATTCAAAGGCATCCACCCTATCTCCCACCAGATAGTCTCTTCTGGACATAGCTTATCTTAAGGTGGGCCAAAATCCCATTCCTCCTCCATGTAGGAGATCTCAAGTAAGATATTTGAATGAAAGAATTTACAACAGGGTGAATCACTAAAAAAACATGATCACATTTCTTCCAAGAATTTACATTCAAAATGATTTGCTAACTTATCTTACAGGAAATCTCTTAGTGGGTGGAAGTGTTATTTTTAGCTAAGGCCCTAGGCTTCCTGGGCTTTCCCTACTCCCAACACTTGTCCTTACTGACTAAATGGTTAATTTTCATTTCTATTCCTTAGAATACCTTGTTTCTCTCATTCCACTCAACCAATTTTCTTCCACTTCACTTTTAACGAGTACTGTAAAAAAGCTCACAGTTAACTTTTTCTGAGCCCAGTCTTTGTGTTAAACACCAGTTCTTGGTATTCACTTCTTCCCACAGTCCTCTGGGGGAGAGTTATCAGTATTCCCAGGGCAGAGAAAACAGGCTAAGGTGGGTTAAGCAATCTGCCTGAGGTCCTGATACGGAGCAGAGTTTGAGTCACCCAAGTCAGTTTGCTGCTCAGCCACTGCACCTGTAGGGCAAAAGCACTCATTCTGGGTTGGAGGGCCCTGATCGGAGTTGAAACCCTGCCACTAAGTAGTGATAATCACTAAGTGTCTTAAACTTTCTAAAACTCCTCAACTGTAACCTAGGGAGATAAGAAGATCATGCCAGGTGAGCATTACACATGAAAAGGGATTTATAAAATTTTGCCTATTTTGTAAAAAAAAAATTCTGACATAAGAAATACAGTATCTTTATTTTTATCACCTCTATAAAGAGAATTTTATTTCCATGTCCATGTAAATTCTACATAAGATTGACTTGTAATAGATGATAGTATTCTCTCTCTCTCTCTCTCTCTCTCTCTCACATCCCTCTGACTCTCAATAAATAAATGCTAAGTAAATGAATTATCTTGCCTTGGAAAAAAAAGGAGAACCATGGCTGGTGAAGGAGGAAACTTTTTGTTAATTGAGAAATTGTCACTGGTAGGAAAAAACACTACTGACTTTTAGACATGATGACTAAGCCTGTAGTAGCTTGGGAGTAACAAGATGTATTCAGACAACATACTAAAATAAATGAAATTTTATGTTTTCAACAGACCAAGAGTTTTTTAGGTTTATAGCCTTATGCTTACCACCAGTTGTACTTACTAAAGTTACCTTATTCCTATGTGCACTTTTGTACCCCATTTCTCAGTGATTTGCAAGTCTTTTCTTTAAAAAAGAAATGGCCTTGTGGAGAGTGTATTTGTTTAGTCCGATTTCGTCCCCCCTCCAACCTCCATTTTCTATTTCCGGTTTCACCCTCCCCTCTTCTACCTGGCATGTTTCCCAAGAAGTGCTTCAGTTCCAAAGAAGGAAAATACTGACAGTGCATAATTTAAATGAGAGAGATGTGCCATGCCACATTTTCATTAAAATTACAGAAAAATCCAAGCTGTGTGGAGTTTAAGGGAGATCAGAATAGAGTCCAAAGTGCTATCATTACATTTTGTAGTGTTTTTTTAGCTCAATAAAGCAGCTGTCCTATATTTGCAAAATAGCTTGGAAATTGTTGGTCGTGGAAAAGGAAAGACGCACACTGGTTTTTTTTCTTTCTCCCATTCAGTTTAGAGTTATCCACTAGTTACCAGAACTAGAAAAAACTCAAATGCACAGTTTCCAACATTTCTATCAGCTTCTAAATATCAGACGAAGAATGTGGTGAAAAGATCTAAAAGTGAATCAGGACAAAGTTTTGCTAACAGATTAATAAATTATTACTCACAGATCAAATGTTCCACTGGTTGATGAGCTTAATAAAACAATGACATTTGCTTCTTTCTAATGGTGTTTCAGTAAGCAAAATTTTCTGCAAACTTACACAAAACAGTGAAATAAAAAATGTTATTCCAGGGAGAGAGAGAGAGAGAGACCTGAAACAAATGTGGAAAATAACAAATACCGAAGCAAAGCAATACCAACCTTCTCAGTAATTGCAGGCCTCTGTCACTACTGAGTGCCATTGTCCTTTAGAACTGGAGATTCATTATACTTTGGCTTCAGTTCCTTATATTTTGGCATCAGTTTGAATCACAAAATGTTCGTGTCATTATCTGGGAGATTTTTGTCTTAGTATTTAATAACTTTACTGTATATGGCACACACCTATTTTGCTAGACTGTCTTAGAACCTAGGCCTAAGAATCAAAGATATCAAATAATAAAAATAATCTTTGCTGTCTGGATATCCAACAGGAAATCAGCAAGAATGTTTATTAAACTCAGAGAAAACTTAGAAGCTAATTCTTTACCTTTGTTCTCCAAATAAATTACATTTCTATGTCTTCCTAACTGATATGTAATGCTGTATCTCCAAACACAAGGTCCTTGTTAATTCATCTTTAGTCTTTTTAATAAGTGGTGTTTTTCACTCTAACAGAGACCTAGAACATCATTACACAAAATCAGCCTATATACAATTCTCTATGTTTTCACTTTAAATGTTTACTTTGATACACCAGTAACACATGAACACAAGTCTGTAAGAAGAATAAACAGTACAGAAGAATATTGAATAAAAGAGAAAACTTATTTGTCTCCATTTTTCATATAACTCAGTAGATTAACGTCGATGCTTCCAGGCCTTTCACTTTCTAGATAGATTTTTAAATATACAAACCATGTAATCTTAGTGTTTTTGTTTTGTTTCACAAATAGAATTATAGTAAAAAAAAAACCCTTTTTTATGATTTCAACTTTTTACTGTTAATGTAGTCATATAGAAGACTGTCTGACACACATACCAACTTAGTGAGTTTCATGCTAGTATATTCCTTTTTTTTTTTTGTACTGGAGATTGAACTCAGGACCTTGCCCTTGTGAGGCAGGTGGCGGAACCACTGAGCTAAATCCCTGGCCCCGTGCTGGTATATACTCTTGGCATGCCCAGGCTCCTTACATGGCTGTGGATGACCTTTCTTTCTCTGATTTAACACTCGATGGGTAATGATACTTAGTTTTGCCTGTTCTGAATGCTTTAAGTCACTTTAATCATAGTGGCCTTCCAGCTCTTTCTCACTTGTTTATCACTGCAATTTGTTAATTAAATGAGTCATTCCCTAAGTGTGGTGGCCCTTGCCTGTAATCCCAGCACTAGGGAGGCTGAGGTAGGAGGATCACTGTGAGTTCGAGGTCAACCTTTGCTATATGGTGAGTTCAAGCCCAGCCTGAACTACTTAGTGAGAACCTAACTTATAAAAAAATGAATCATTCGGGCCTGGGATTTAGCTCAGTGATTTTACCGCTTGCTGCGCAAGCACAAGGACCAGAGTTTGATCCCTGGTACCAAAAAAAAAAAAAAAACAATCATTCAATCATTTGTCCTGCACAGATTCCATGGTCTGGATTTTATTGATGCACTCCCTTAGTGTTATATTCCCAGTATATTCCTACATTCTCTGTAATATATAAACTGATAGTTATTGGAGAGGCTTACTCCAAGTCAGTGTTACATGTATGTGTGCTATATGTATATGTATGTGTATATACATATATATTATGCTGAATGTATAGATTCAACATAAATATACATATATTTATATTCAACATACTTTATAGGTAATATATCAAGATGTCTCTCTTCCAATTAAAACATTTTTTTTTACTTTTTATACCTTGAAAATTCCTGCCTCCCTCTTAGAGACTCTTGTGGATACAAGTGAGAATTCTGTAGGATAATAAAGTCTTCTGTCCTTTTTTCTCCTTTGTACACTATCCAAAGACCCTAGCTTCCTTCCAGGAGAAGCAGCATTGGAAGGTCATGCGGTACAGTTCACTTACTCTGCTTCCAGCACAGGAAAGAGAGCGGAGCCCTGGGGAGCTGTATCCAAAATGGGGTGTGTACCTACCAGACGGTGCTCAAAGACATCCACTGCAGCTCAGGGGAGGCAGGGAATGAAGAGTTCTGTTCCTGTTTGTTATTTTCTATCTGCATCTGTATTATAAAATGTACAGAAGCATATGCAAACAATTTGTAAATGCACATGCATGTGGACTCAAAATATCCAATCACTAAGAATGTTCTGAGAGAAAAAAAGCTTAGTTGATTGCTGAATATTTCCACCTCACTGATTTGTCATCAACTCCAACTCAACCTGTTTTTAAAAAAAACAAGTGCAATCATCATTGTTTCCTCTCAAGGTCCAATTTCTCTCCTGGATTTCCGTGTTTCCATTAATGGCATCAGCAGCATTCTTCCTGTCACCCAGCCTAGAAACCTTGAAACCCCTTCTGTCTGCTCCACCTCCCATGTCAGTCTCTGCGAGCACTTTTTTTATCAGCTTCCTCCTTTCTGCCTCCAGGGCCATCACCCTTTCTGGGAACTGTTCAACCACTGCTACAATAAAAGTCTAATTGGTCTCCACTTGTTCTCTCTCTTTTTAAGTGTACACATCTTAAAAGATGAATCTTTCTACATCACAGCTCTGGCCGTTCCGTGAATCTGTTGCAACTCCTCATATAACTATGAGCTACTAACTAGGAAAAGTCAAGAGTGCTCTTATGTATGAGCCTCCTCCTCCGGCCCCCCACCTCTCCCTCCTTCCATGGTTCCCCTCCTTTTCCATGCTAGTATCGGTCTAACTGAGTCTTCACACTATGTCTGACACGAGCTTAGGCATATGACGGGTGTCATTAAATTCTCACCAGACACTTCGAGGGAGATGGCTGAGCTTCACTGTGATGAAGGAGCTTCTGGAACCAGAATGCCTGGATTTCAACCCCTGTCTTGTCAACTGTGTGCCAAATGACTCACCCAGCAGGTCTTGCCTCAGTCTTCTCCTATGCAAAGTTGCTCAATAAATGTTACTCTGCTGGTTCTTTGTTGTTAATAATACTGTTAATATTCCCATTTTCCAGAAAAGGACACTAAAGCTCACAGAGGTTAAGTCGGTTGGCCCTATTCACACAGCTGAGTGTTGGAGCAGGGATTCAAGCCACATGTCTGACTCCAAAGCCTTTGTTTCCGGATACAGTCCTTTCCTGCCTCTGGCTTCCAGGCCCATCTCTCCTGCTTTCTACATATCTGTGCTCAAAGCTCTAGAGAAGTCAGGTCACTAGCAGTTTTCCATGCTGCTTCAGCCTTATTACTTCCTTTCTTTCCTTTTCATTTGTTACTTTCCCTCCAGAAACACTTCTATTTGCAATGCCTGTCATGCCTCTCCTTCTTCCGTGGTGGTGATCTCAGCCACTTGAAATTCTACCCATTGCTATGGAAGATCACCTTCTTTGTGACATCTTCTTTTACCCTCTTCCTATGAAACCTGGAATCTCTTTCTGCTAGAATGGTCATAGTTTCTGTGGCTCTTATTCTGTGTGTGCCTTTTATCGCAGACACATATGCATCTCTAGCAAAAACCCACACATTCTGTTCAAAATTACCCCCAAGATCATCTTGTCTAATGACCATTTTCAGAGCTCCAGGGTTCAACAGATGGTTCAGGACGGCCAGAGGCAGTGGGGAAAAGCTGAGTGGGGGTTCCTGCACCGTACACACACCCACACCCCTTCCAACAGAGTATCCTTTTTATTATAGAGGGACAAATGTCTAAGCACATTCCCGTAATGCGTTACTGTCTTCTCTTTCCCACTAGATGTCCACCATTTAGTGAGCAGGGTGAATGTTGTCTAGGATGTGTCTAGCAGTAACCAGCTCAGAGCTAGACAGAGTAGTTGTTTGTTTGTGGTAAGTCTACTGAGGGCAGATCTTCTGCTCAGCACTTTAACTTACTCTGTCTCCAGTAGTCTTTCAACAATCGTGTGAGGTGAGCATTCTCTCCATTTTGAAGGTACTTAAATGGAAGCCAACTTCTCTAAAGTTAGAAATCTGTCCAAATTCATATAGCTGGTGAGTGACAGAAAGAGATATCATGTCTAGATCTGTCTGACGCCAATTCTGAAACTGGATGGACCAAGATTCCAATCTCTGTCTACCTCTAACTAGCCCTGTGATCTGGCAAGTTATTTAGTCTTCCTCAATCTGACTTCTTATAACAGGCATAGCCATGATTCTAAGCACAGTTCAGTGTACAAGATGCCTGGCTTTCAAGCAGAGTTGGCAAATGTTTTCACTGCACTGTACTATGTACCCCAACATCTTCCCCAGAAAACTCTAGGTTTCCTACCCTGTGCTTCCTCTTCAGCAACAGGTACCAAAAAACACCATTCTGAGACTTTGGCCACCAGGTGATAGGATTTTAAACTATTCAGAAGAGCCATTAGGAAGAGAAGAACAACTCAACTCCCCAATGTGAACAGTGTTTTATTGCATGGTACTACAGTTTGAGTGTCTGCAGTCCCCAAAATTCTTATATTGAAACCAAGTCCACTATGTGATTTTATAAGTAGTGGGGCTTTGGGGAAGTGCTTCATTGTGGAGGATGGAGCCCTCAAAAATAGGATTAGTGCCCTTATAAAAAAGGCCCAACAGTTTGTTCACCCCATCTACCACGTGAAGGGACATTAGAGCCACTTCCTGTGAAGCAGAGAGTGAGCACTCACCAGATACCAAATCTTGTAGCTTGTGGTTCTTGGCATTCCACACCCCCGGAACTGTGAGAAACATGAATTATTTATTATATGGTGTTTTGTTACAGCAGTCCAAACAGACTAAAGCACATGGTAGATGATAACGAGGTGGGGCGAATCAGACCCCAAATCTCACTTCTCTTACCCAGAGGACTAGAGTTAAATACGAGAGGGTGTGCAGATGCAATTATGTTGTTTTTGGAAATCTACCATTAATATTCTGCATACGTTTTTAAGAAATACCGATGTAACATTTTAATTTCTCTCTGTACCTTTCTGGAATAAGTTGCTTTGTGAATACAGATAGAAACTATAGGATATCTCAAGAATCAAATTTAACACTTCAACTTTTTAATAAAGTTTAAACATGTAATACTTGTCTATTTTACTGTTGCAAGGTCAAGTAATTTGCTAGTAAAGCATAAAAATAAAAAGAATGGCGAATCAAAAGACCAACTTGATTGTAGAGAAATGTTATTGATGGGCTCACTGCTTTACGGTTTTATTATATATTATGCATCCATTCATTGATGTTTAATTAGGTCTTATTATTTATTAGCATACATAAACATTGTTTATAATTCTTGCTGCTCATATGCAACTTATTTTATCAAATAACTATTAGTTACATTTTTGAGACAACAGTAATGGTTATTTGTTGTACCTATCCCAAGAAGAACAGGCCAATGGGAATGAAAGAATGAACCAAGAGAATTATTCTGCAAGACAGTTTAGTGTAAGTTTTCCTTCCTGTCTGGGATTCCTCTTCTAGGAACTGGATTCTGTTCTTATCTGAGAACCCAGGCAAAATAATTGGTTTCTTTTATCAGCCTTTGCAGAGAATATGTTAATTAAAAAAATGGATTGACCATTGGATGTGCAATGTCTATGATGCTGGTACATTGCCATATTGCAGGAGGGCATTTAATAAGTATCGCTTCATGATTGCTTAATGACTTGTAGATAACTGTTAATATGTCACCATTACCTTCCTTATCACATTTTCTTTTACTGCATCCACTGATTTTTTCACACTCTTGTTATATGCACTGTAACTGAATTTAACATAACAGACTGTATCAAAAATATTTCTAGATTACTTTCCTTTTTGGCACTAAGTACTGAGGTATGAATTAATGCTTATTGGAAAAACAGAGCTTCGAATCCAATGAAATGCTGTTTGTGTGTGGGAAAACATTTTTTGCAAAGAAAACCATTATCCCAATGCAGAAATATTTTCGAGTTACCCTCCAAACACTAGATGATCTCTACCAGTAATTTTTAGGTCAATTTTGCCCGTTAGCCTATTGCAAATACCACACTCCCATTTTTCTCCTTCCCATCCACAAGTTCCAGTAATGAACTGGATGTAGTCTGAGAATGAGGACTTAATGTTTCCTTCCAACTATGACCACTTTAAAGCTGTGCTTCCATCCAAGGAAGCAGACAACAAAAACACGCATCTTAAATTTATACTTATTTGATGCGTCCAATTGTTTCAGCACTCTAAAAAGTAATGATGTGCTGTCTTTGGTATATTAGATCTACTATCACCTGTTTGTTTTCCAAACTGTTAATAGATTAGACTGAGTAATCTGCACTTTCTCGGTGACCTAAAACAACTTATGGAGGTTGAAGGTACAAGCTGTGACTCAGAGGCAGTTATTCTCTGTATAAAGCTCATAAAACCTGCAACCTTACCCTTATTAGAGTTGTCCTCTCACCGACTGTGTTAACATCTCCAAAAGTAAATAGATGATTTGCATGAAGCCACATCCGCATTTGATTTCCAAGTTACTTCTGCCTGCTAGAAGAGAGGTATCCTACAGTGAAAATTTATAGGACTTTCATTAATTCTTGTAAGCTACCTTTTCCAGGGTTTAGTGGAAAAGGAGGTCTTTGAAAAATGTCAAATGCAAAATTCGAAAGAATCTGGCAAAGACCAACCGCAAGTAATGATGTTCAAAGAGAGATAGGTGTCTTATTCTGTTTCTTTACATTTGTAATCAACATTAATAAATTTGACCAAAAGTGCTGTTTGGAGAATCCACTTCATGGTAGATATTGGGCAATTTAATGATAAACAAAACAGAGTTGGATCTTGCAAGTCACAGAGACTAGTAGGGTAGCAAATAAGCAGTAGCAATTTTCCATTAGAGGCAGAGTTCAGGTGAAGTTATGGGATTCTGGGAAGTCTTGCTAAAAATATGAGCAAATTATCAAGGGTTTTCCAGTCAGAAAAATTATTTTTCTTTCCATTTTATTTGCATTATTTTAGCCACTATGTTCAATTCTGTGCTTCCTAAAATAACATGCTCCTCCTCTTTTACCTTATGACTACAAAAGTTTAGAAAGTAGAACATTTAAACTTAAACATTTTAGATGTCTTTAGTATTTCCATTAACATTGTTTTACATGTCATTATTGTGTGATATCACCTTTGTAGCAATGAAAAAAATAAAGGCAGAATGAAGGAAAATTCGACTTAGTAGTAGTGGAACCAAAACAATATTCCAGGCACTTGATTCCTAGCTTAATAGTCTCTTCATTTGGCTTTAAGCCTTATACGTTTTGCTTTTCTTTTTGTAGGGGGAAAGATAGTAGGTAGTTGTACTTGGAAGACAAATTTTTTGCCATCTAGGAAATTATCTTTGTAACGATTTTAGACAATAAGAGCTTTGAGAAAAGTGAACGTAAAGAATCCTTAACTATTCCTTGGAAAAAGTATCTAAACACACATCATTTCAACCATAGAAAATACAGTGGAAAAAGTTGTTTTGAGTCAATGACATGATTTTCAAAGGCTAAATAATCAACTGCAGTATGTAGTCAAATTCTAAAAAATTTTTTTAATCTTACCTAACCTATATATACAACTAATTTCATTTATCTGTCTCAACTTGTTAAAAACTGTCTATTTCTAATTATTCATAGGTTTATTATATATCCCAGTTTTTCTGACAGAGTCCCAGTATACACCAGTTTGCCTGCTGTGATCAATAAAAGCATCTCCTTTCATTGACGTTATTGTCACTGAATTTCAACAATAAATAATTCAGTCACTATCGATAGTTAACATATTCTGCACAAATGTGTTGGAAAGAACCAGATTGTACCCCCTTTTAACGCACCTCCACCCCACTGCATATTCTCTCCTAGTCTGTGTTTAATTTTGAATGGCTATCAGATAATTATTACTTAATTGTGATCAAGTACAGGAGAAAAAAGTACATGAGAATGTAGTCTGCTTAAACACTTTTCAAGTAAGGAAGACAGAATTACTTCCATGCCATTTGGTAATAGTTCCCTGGTCCAGATCTCACCAATCACTGTAACTTCCTTGTTTTGTTAAATTAGATCTGATTGATTTTAACAGGGCAAGAACAGGTGTCTACCATTGTAACCATTTGGTCTTCCTATTAAATCTTCCAGTTGTAGGGTCCAGTCACTTGGTGACATCTACGGTTAAAGTCCAGTTTAGAATCTTGACACTGAAAAAGAATGTACCTTTTAAGGATTGTCTCCTTACTCTTATACTTCTTCTCTAAAATGATTTGAAGACTTTGTTCAACTATGGCAAATAAATATAACAATAAAAGTTGTTCAGTATGAGATAGGTATTTGAGGGGGAAGGAAAAATGTCCAGGTTTGCTTTAGGCTATAGAGTTTTAAAAGGTAGAAGGATCTCTGGTAAACTAATGCCACCAAGTATTACTATACCTCACAAAATGTCTCAGCTGTCAAGAGGAAATACTGTGCAGAGACTTTTTGTTTTCTTAGTTTTCTTTTATAATTTGTGCTTCTAACTTGTCTATCTCTGACATCTTTGTATTTTCCAGACTCCCCCATGCAGACTTCTAACTAATTCTCAAAGAAACATTTATCATTGAGCAAATGAAAGTAAGACTATTCTTTATAACTTTAGATTTCTAAAATAGATGATATAGTAAGGCACATTATATCCAAGATTTATAATAAAATATATTTCCTCTGTTCTCATAATTCAAAGGTATTTAAGGCCTCTGCGTGTGTGTTTGTGTGTTTCCCCCTGTCAGAAAAGAAAAGAAAAAGACAAACACTTCAAGAGGAGAAGCCTGCAATACTACTTTACTTTCACTATAAGTGTTGAAGTGTTGATGCGCTTCCTTCTCAAATAATCAGTGGCTTTTTAAAAAAAGCAGTATGGAGTGATTAGACTATGCATTTCATGAATGGTATTAAAACTTTTTTGTGAATCAAATTCTTTCCATTCTCAAGACTTTCCCTAACCAGGCATAGATTCAAGAAATTTCTCAATAATTGCCTTGTTTACCAGAGAGTGATTGAAAAGTGCATACACTAAATCTCCAAAATCTGAAAAGCTATATGAGGGCAGAGATAATTCAGACAATTTAAGAAAGTAGTTTTATTTTGGTCTATAAATGGTGCTATTACATTATTATTTTCTTCTTTGTGTCACTCTGTAGTCTTAAAAGTATCTGTAAATATTTTATCTTTTCTGAAATTCATCTAATTTTGTTGATTATATATATCTAGCAAAAAACTTTAGTCTAAAACTGATTTAGTATGTGTTTAAGCCACATTCATTATATATTAATATATTATATATATTAATTATATATTTATATATAAATATATATGTATATACTGCACTGTACTAGATACTGAACTCAATAATGAGAATACAATTTTAAAAATGAATTAGAGCTGGGGATATAGTTCAGTGGTAGAGCATTTACCACTTACCACAAACCCCTGTGGACAAGGCCCTGAATTTGAGCCCCAGGACACACATGTATGCATGCACACAAACACACACACACACACAAATAGAAGTTAACATTCTCCCACCCACACTGATCTCATAGTCTGAGAGGGTAGGAATGTAAAGAAATAATTAAGGGGGCCGGGGATTTAGCTCAGTGGTTTCTCCGCCTGCTACGCAAGAGCAAGGACCAGAGTTCGATCCCTGGTACAAAAAAAAAAAAAAGAAAAGAAATAATTAAGGGCTGGAGATGTGTCTCAGTGGTAGAACACTTACTTAGCATGGCAAGACCCTGGGTCTCATGCCCCAACACTGTAAAAAGAAAAACACAAAACTACATGGCTCAGGCAATAAGGATGTGTTTATCATGGCACAATGGAGGCGTAGAAGATAAAATGATTCATGATCAACTCTGCATGGGACTTTTAAGAAACACCTTTCAAACATACATGGATACAATACATTTTTAACAGTAAAGTTTGCCATATAAACATAACTGCAACTGTTGTATACAAACATTTATTATACAAAAAGCCCAAGTACTCTGCAAGCAGAGAGGAAGTGTCCTAGTTTAGCATTTTCCTTTAAAATGATACCTTATATGATTTGTGTGTATATGATAAAGCCTTTGATCTTTCTCAGCTGTTCTTTTTAAAATAAACAAATTGGGCCGGGGATTTAGCTCAGTGGTTTTGCCGCTTGCTGCGCAAGCACAGGGACCCAAGTTCGATTCCCAGTACCAAAAATAAAATAAAACAAAATAATATCTAAGTTAGACATGCTTCTTTTCTTATTCAGCAGGGATTTAGCTCAGGGGCACCACACCTGTCTTTCAAGCTCAAGGTCCTGAGTTTGATCCCCGATTCCAAAAAGATGCTCATGAAGGCATTACTAGGCATTACTAATCCCAACCCCCATTTTAAAATACTTTTTATGATACAATTATTAATTTATCATTAGAATGAGTAGTGAGGGCTGATATTGGATATTTCGCCTGTATGGATCTTAGTTTAGAAGATGGGGGTTGATCTTCCTATTGAGAAGTTAAGTGAATGTCATACTGTCTCTGAGAACCTCGGAATAGTATAAATCATAAATCTCTGAAGAAGAGGCTATTTCTAGAAACCATCAATATGAACTTCAATGCAGGTGGTCCTCTACATGAAGATAATGTGCCTTCCCTTTCTAGATTCAGTGAGAGTGACTAAATCTTTCATGACCCCACAGAGAATCTAGTTCAAATCAGTAATCTCCCAAGTACCTTCTGATTCTATGAATGGTTCCACAGAACTCTCCTTATGATACACAGTAGTAAAATCATCTGAAGTGGAAGAAAGCGTTCCTGTGAATGATCTCCCCTGTTGGATCATATCTTTCCTTCCAGTCAAACATTCCCTGAAGCTGAATGGCAGTGCTAAGGCAAGGCTGTAGAAAATTCTTTCTAAACAAACAAACAAACAAACAAATAAGCAAGCAAAACTAGGAACGATCCTGCCCTGCCAAAATGTAGTGTGTCCTTTTAAATCCATTTTGAAATAGACTCTCAAGGCAAGGAAATGTGACTGGATGTCACAACATCTGCTAGAGTGCATTTATTTCCAGCAGAAACAATAGCACAACTCCATGTGGCACTTAGATTACTGAAAGAGACCCAACTGCTAAAAAGATGCAATACCAAAATAGACATTTGTAAAGGTTTGTCAACTCCAATGAAGTGGTTTCTGTAGACTCTGCACTTTCCCATGCCCCTCTTTATTTCCTCAATCCTGTAAAAACTAAATAAAAGGAAGAGGCAGCTAAAATGATGAAACCTTCATATAACCTTTTCAGCAAGAGATAAAAACATATTGATTGATGACTGCTGAAGGACATCATTAAACTCTCAATATTTGATTTCATTTCTTCTTCTCTTATTTTATTTATTTATTTATTATTCAGCTGCCTGCAGGCATCTCAGTACTGACTGACCCTGCTAGTTCAACTATTACAGAATTTCTCTCTCCAAGAAGACCTGATGTAAACATGATTATCTGTTTGGTGGTTCTTATGATGACCCATGAATAAAACATAGGACAACCTGGTTGGAGTTGAAGCAGTTCACTACTAGTTACCAAAAAGAATGTGTGGAAGCTCCTGGAGAGGTTTCCTATGGTTAACCCCTGACACCTGGAATCTCATTCTTGGCTCGAAGTAATCCACAAGGCTGTGGCTAACCACCTACCCCGTAATAAGTCTTTAAACAAAACCAAATGCTAGAGGCTGGATTTGAACAATGCTCCTCTAATTATGGTGGAAAGCAACTCTGTCTTTAGAAAGTACTTATGCCCTGTATCCTTGAAAACAAAAGGAAATGTTGAGTTGATGAGATGGAACGAGCAGTCTGAAAGCCAAGGTGATAGAACTAGAAAGCTACCTCTATCACATTTAACAGTGGACACACTGAAATCAAAATGCAAATTTATCTATTTGGTTCTTTAAATATTGCAGAGAAGTGATTGGATTTCTTTTTGCCTTTGATTACCTGTTGAGACCAAGACATGTTTATGACTACAACAAAAGAAAGGGGTATGCTATAATCACTGCATTGGCAAATCAAAGAGGCAAAACTGGTTGGGCCCCTGGTTGGGTGGATGTGTTGGGTGGATATAATCAAAGAAGAATTATTTAATGTAACCTTTCCCACACAATGTGAGAACAATTGTTGTAATTCAGGTTTATTTTTAAACCATAATCATTTTTAAAAACTGCCTATAACACATTTTTCCTGGAAATCTTTATGCGTTGGTTTTGGCCACTGATCTTCTAATTATGTTCTTTCATATATTTAATAGTTGATCTCTGGTAGAAGGAATCATAAATGAAAATTTCATATAAAGATGATTTTATACTATTGCTATGTAACAGCTGTTGTTGACTAAACAACTTTCCTGGGGCGTTTGTCTTTCAGCGAGTTTTCCTCATCACCTCTGACAAACTTTGTACTTCGTAACTGGTTGCCATTATTCCTTCTTTCAATGAAAAAAAAATTAAATGAAACTTGGACATTTTTACATTTGAAAATTTATAATATATATTGCATTCCTACTAGTTTTGAAAATAAGTATGACTTTGAGAGTGTATGTGTGTGTTTTTTGTAACATTCATCATTCAGTAAAAAACACTGTCAAAATACAGAGGCATAATTAATGTAAAATTATAAATTAATGTCCAGGACTCATCTACTTTAAAAATATTGTAAATAATAAAATTTGCATCTACTGCATATTTATAAGATCTTTGTACATTATTTATACATCACTATTGTAAGATTTAGGTATCTTAATTTAAATATAGTATCTAAATCTCAGTAAATCAGTTTTGAAAAACTGTTGCATTTTGACACTTTTTCGAAATCATAACCAAATTTCTTTTCCAAAAATTACCTTTAAAGGGCCAGGGGTTTAGCTCAGTGGTTCTGGCGCCTGCCTCACAAGTGCACAGTACTGAGTTCGATCCCCGGTACCAAAAAAAAATGCATTATAATGGATATTGGTACTTTCATCACGGCATAAATTCACTTTTAGAAAATTTATTTCTAATGTAACTTTTCAAAATATATTATTTTCAAGTATCATACAAAAATAATCTTATCTGTATGTTTTAACTGAGATTTATAATTACCAATATTAATTGTGGAATTCCCAAATTTAAAAAGATGCCCTGAAATATCTTGTTTTCAATTATGGCTCCACATTTTTATGTTTCATGGTATTGTTGTTCTGTTTTTTTCTTTCAACTATTGTGTTCTGTCTTCTTGCTCTGTGAAACTCGGTTAAGCAGGCCTTTTTCATCCCTTCTTTACTCTCTGCCCTTCCCTGTCTTTTACTTCTGGTGTCTTTTGGAGTTGGGGAAACAGATAAATGCACTGAATTCCATCCAAAGACTAAACAGGTCTGTGTCAGGATCCATTAAGTTCTGTACACTTCGGTAGATGCGCTTTTACTGTGAGACTTTTGTGGTACATATTTAGGTTACTAAATTTACGTTCATTGAACAAGTATTTATTAAGTGCTTACTGTGTTTCTGCTACATAATTAGACAGACATAGCTATATCCTTATGATGCTTACTCCTTGACAGGCAAATATAAAACATATGATTACTCAAATATTTAATTACATTGGATAGGTGCTATGAAGAAGAAATGCAGGATGCTCGGAGAGTATTTTAAGGAAGACAGACACCTACAATGATCTAAGAAGGCTTCCCACTTAAACAGAAACCTGAGGGATAGGATTAAGGGAGCCAAATAAAGAAGATGACATATAAAGAAAACGCGTGGTGTTCAGAGACTTTTTATTTCCCGAACAGTCAAAGTAGATAAAATGTTGATTTTAAAAGACATTTTAATAAATGGGTAGCTGGCTATATAATCTCTTTTAAGGAATTTAGAAAATGCCTTTGATGATCAACTTCTTTTACCTGCTTCTTTTTTTCCAGAGCTTAGAGGAATTCTTCTTTAAATTCTCAATGCATTTTGTACTTAACTGTGGAGTGTGACTCTTCAGGAACCGGGCCATTTCTGCTGACTTACCTTGAGAACAAATTTCCAATTCTGGACTGTGCTCTGCTCGCAATCTGACTGTAGAACTCTCACTGATGGCAGTCAGAGCTATGCTTGTATATCTAGGAAAGTCCACTGCCCTCTGTCACTGTCAGACTCCTCTGGCACAGAGCCTGGAAGTAGCAGTGAGTCTCTAAGGAAATGAGCTCTCCACGGTGGCCTGGATCAGCAATGAGAATGGATGCAGAGGAAACAGGTGAGAAGGAAGGGCAGCTAGACCAGCACCTTCATCCTGCCAGTGAGCAGCAGTAGGAAGAGGTGATAGGAATTCCAAAGGAATGAAACTCTGCATTTCATCAAATCATCACTATTATAGCTACAGATGATTTTTAATAAATCATACCTTCTAACTTATTCAAGGCCTGGGCAAAAGTACAAATGGAGGCTCCAAGTTGGGAGCAGCCCTAATCTCTTGCTGCCCTCTTCTCCATTGTATAGAGAAGGTGCCTCCTACTTTGTCTAACCTCTCCTGCTCCAAGGAGCCATAGCATCAGGACCACTACCCCAGGAAGGGGCCCAAACTGCTCAGCCAGTGGACTCCAGAACATTTGGAAAGGAAATTTCTAGAAATACTTGGTCTAAACCACTGATTAATCTGTATTGCTTTCCATGATGGGGCATTTCTTACTGGTTTTAAATTGATGCATAGGTTTGAAGGTTGAGAGACCTAAGCATGTTTTAAAGCTTGTTTCTAAATCAGTGCTTCTCAAACGTACTGTGCACCACACCAAAATTATTCGGACATCTTTGTAAAACGCAGATCCTGGGTCAGTAAGTCTGGGATGGGGCTTGAGATTCTGAATTTCTAACAAGCTCTCAGGTGATACTGGTCTACAGCACACTTCCAGTAGTAAGGCCTATGTGGATATTTCTGGCTTCAATTGTGAATGGGTGTGTTTGTGCATATACATGGGAAATTTTAATAGTGTGTAAAAAAAGAAATCACACAGCACCATGTGTTTTAAAAACACAGATTTTAGACTTACTATTTAAGCTCTTGTCTCAGATGATGCCTCAGACAACAGCCTTTCATACCTATTCTTCCTCTATATCAATCTGCTATCGGCGAAGTCACCATGTCTTATCTTTCAATTGGACCCTCTTGTGTTGCTTCAGCAGTCGTCTATAGCCTTGTAAAGCCCTACAGATTTCTAAGACACATATTAGAGCAAATGGAAGACTAAATGTCTCCTGGTGTAGAAAAGAGTTTTTGATTAGATTTAAACAGCTGTCATCTCTGAAATTTCCCTCTCTAAATCATTTTTTGCTTTCAACAAGCTCTTCTACGTTGCTCTCTTGGATGGATGCTGCGGCTGGTACCCTTCTAACTATTCATGTTAACTGTCTTGTGGTATGGAACTGATGCATATTTAAGAACATCTTTACTAGCTCAAAAAGCACTTGGCTCAGAGAAATTTTACTCTGGTATCTTCTCTGCTGTAATGACTATTTTTCCTTGTACTGAGCAAAATTCAACTACACGAAGGACAATGATACTGCAGGTTGCACTGCTAAAAGCAGTTTTGAAAGCTGTCGAGAAAGTTACCACTTTTCATTTAACCTAGATGAAATGTAATCTAAAGTATATGTGTGTGTTTTTTTTTTTAAAGCAGCTTGGGCTTGTGGGAAATGACCATTAAAAAATGGGAACATTGAACCAAGATTACATAATGGAAAATGACTAATGTTTTAGGGATAAATAGATTTTAGATTGTGTTAGTCTACATTTTAAAAATAAAATGTGAAATACTCTACTGGGTATTGGACTAAACATCCCCCTGAAAATTTATAGATTATAGCTGAAATGGCAGTTTTCTTGTTAGCCATGATCAAAGTGTTTTGGGACTGTCTAAAAACATGTGAAAGTTGATTACACGTTTTATTGCTGGCACCACATCGACTGGCCACCCGTATCATAGAGCAATTGGGACTGTGCTCAGCTAGCCTCAGGGAAAGAGTTGAGACCTTTAGAAAGCATTTGCTTGGCTCATTTTATCAAGTGGCTTTTATCATTTTTCAGCTTTTCGCCTTATTTATTTCACATAATGAGGAAGAAAAATATCTTATTTCTGGCATTTAAACAAAGAATACCCATCATTTCAAAATTCATTTCGAGCCACACATACATACCCTCTCCATGAAATGTGTCTGTTTTGTTTGTCGGTGAAACAAAAGACATAACTGGAGTAATGCCATTTGGTCTTAAAGTAACCAATATTTATCTTTAATCTTACCAACCTCTCAAAATCCTATTCATTTTTTTTAAAGCCCACTAAAAATCCCTTCATACTGAAGAAATTTGTATTCCTTTACTCAGAATTACTCCCTCATTGTTTTATATTTTGACAATAGAATATATGTCTATCTAATGAAGAGCTGGCTGTGTAATCTTTGTGCTACTAGAAGGTGGCTCCTAAGGGAACGGAAATTGTGTGATTGATTTGTGATTTTTATTTTCTCCAAACATGCTAAGGCAGTGCTTTCTAATAATGGAGACGTAGTATTTATAATGCTTTAATGTAACCTTTTAAATGTCAATGACTACAAATGAATTCACTGTGAGATAATCCATTTTATTCATTAAAATCACCAAATAATTGTATTTCCTTTCAGAAATGACCTATTTAAATTATTTTTATGCATTATTATTTTTTCCAGTACCAGGGATTGAGCTCAGGACCTTGGGCTTGTGAGGCAGGCTCAGTGCCACTGAGCTAAATCCCTGGCCTTATTTTTGTGAATTATTAGAGTTGTGGCAATATTTCAAAAGTTAACATTTGAGTACAACTTGAATAAAATAAAATCACATTTTAAAATGCTTCTAACAAATCTTTTTGAATCAGAAAAATTTTAAATTTTAATGGTGATTTTATTTGTAAAATTTCATCTAGGGCTCCCTCTTTTGTTTTGAATCATAAAGAAAATTATAGGTACATAATGCTTAGTCCATAGGCTTTATATTACTAATAGGTTAATATAGCTCCAATTTTTTTTAAAAAGTATTCTTTGTTGCAAAATAATGTATTAGAAAAATTAAAACATAATAAAGAATACACCTAATGATTATTCTCATATCCTGCTCAGGACTGTAAGAAACTAAATAAGAGAAGTCAGTGGAGAATGACTGCCAACATGAAACAATGTTTATCTTCCTGTCCAAGTTTTATTTTTAATTTTTGCAATACAATGTCTACGTTTATATGTTTTATTTTCTGCCTTTCTTTTTCTTTTAATGGCCAACATTGGCAACTTTTCCATTTTCCCTAATTACAGAAGATTATTAATAAGTCCAAAAGCATCAGAGGAAATGTACTCTTTGGAGTATTAGAGCAAAAGAAATGAATGCCATAATGGTAGCCTTGCCCTCCAAACCATAGAGCTATTTTACAACAGCAGTGAGAGGCTTGCAGATGAGAAAATAAAAATTAGCCACCTAAATTCAGGCAGTAAAGTCAGAAAACACTTGGGTTTGTGAATCAGTGCTGTGACTTCGTAGTTGAATGACCTTGAAAAAGATAGTATCTTATAGATTCAATTCTTAAATCTGAAACTCTGGAAATAATAACATGGCCTATCCCACAGGTTTGTGTGAGGACTCATGCATGTCAATCACATTCTGCCTGGCATAACCCCATCTTGAAATTAAGGTTTAATGAGGTGGTGGAAAGATCACTTTCCTAACGGTCAGACTTGGCCATCCATCAACTAGTCAGGCACGAGAACTGGTGAGCCTGTGTGTCTCTTCACCAATTGGTCCTGTTTTTGTTTATTCTTAAGCAAAAGGCGACACCAGGTTGTAGCAATTAAAGAAGTGAGAACCCTCAAAGTCAGAGAGAAAATCAAAGCAAAGTCTTAATCACTCAATCTTCCAGAAAGGAGGAGGAGGAGGAGGAGAAGGAGGAGGAGGAGAAAGAGGAGGAAAAAGAAGCTCAAGCTTCATGGATTCAATTCTGAATGCTATTTCTTAAAAGGAATTTTTATGTTAAGGGACAATGGAAAGATACCAAGTTAACAATGCAAACCCAAGGGCAGGCCTCATGGAAATCAAAGAAATTGGCACTGTGGGGATATTGTAGAATAAGGGAATGTTTGAAAGAGAGGGCTGTGTATTTACCATTTTGCTTGATCTACATATCAAAAGCATCCTCCACTGTATAGAGAAGATCCTTGCAGGAAAATGTTTCATATGAAAAGTAAAAAAATAAAATAAAAAGGAAAGAAAGAAGAAAGTGCTGGAGGCCATGTCATTTTCGTTTCATCCTGTTCTCTTTACAGATTTTAGGCCAGGTGCAGTGAGTAGCTCATGCAAACTAATACTTTCTCAAATCTCCACAAATGCAAAGGGAGATATGAAGCAATAAAGCAGCTGCTAAATTGAAATGAAATAACATAGCTAAGAAGTAAAGATAACTGAGAAAACCCAAGTAGCCTCAACACGAAAAAGCACAGCTATTTTTTCTAGCTAATAACCTCTTATGTAATAAGAGCCTACTGTGCTAGTCAAGAAAAAAAGAAAATTTACTCAACTCACTTCAGAAATATTTTCATTTGGTAATATATCTTTTTAAGCATTTTGAATTGGTCATATTGAAAAACTGAAAGGCAAATCTTCAAATCTCCAATGAGCTGAAACACAAGTGATTAGCTATAGGAAAACTTACATTTTCTATCCACATAATAGGCCTCATCTCCAGCAGACTGCTCATGGCAAAGGTTTTTCTTTAACAAAGTGATGGCACTTCAATAGTTCATTTTCTGGTTTTTCTGTTTGTCCAGCATTTAACCAGAACTGATGAATATTTTTAGAGGGGAAAATGATTTCACTCAAAATGAAGGTTTTAAATTTGTCATAACAATCAAATTTATGATTTACTTCAATTCAAACTCCATAAAAAATTTCTTAAGAGGGAGATTTCATTAATACTGTAGATCATAGAAATCTCTGGTGAACACATTGCCTTTTAAAGCAGGAGGCTCAGGTTCAAATCCCACTCTTTTATTCTGATTGTGAGACTAGGCCACTATCTCAACTTTCCTGAATTTCACAAAAAATAGCAATGAAACTACCCATTATTTCTGTCACATTGTTATCACAAGATGTGAATAAATTAACGTAAGTAACCTGATGCAGTTCCTGAAATATTTACAGTGCAAAAAAATGTTAGCAGCCTTCTCCCTAGGAGCACAGCCATCTAGATTGTTGTCTGCTTTGAACTCTCTCCCACATGTCCTAAGAGAACTCAAGCCCTGTCGTCTCTACTTTTCACATACCTCTCATCTACATCTTTCTTTCTTCATCTTCCTTCCTTCACATTGCCCAAATTAAGCCCTTCATTATCTCAGGTTTTGACTAAAATAATGGCCATGTAATTCACCTTGACTTACAGACTGAACTACTGCCAATCCATTCTTTTTGTTGATTCTCTTTTTAAAGAAGACATATAATCATATTATCCTTCTGCTTAACAATTTGATGACTTCCTGATGACCATGAACAAGAATTTAATCTCCCCAAATTGATATAGAAGGGACTTTGTCATTGGGGAGTGTGACCTTTTCTACCGTTTCTCATATGTTTTATGTAACTAATATGCTATATGTACTGTCCCTTCCCAGACTTCTATCTTTGCACTTGCTGTTCCCTTTCTCTGTGATATATTTCCCACCCTCCAACAGTGAACAACTATCCACCTTCAAGACACAGCTGAAATGTCGCCTCCCATATGTAGCCTTCTCAGAGCACATAGGAAGAATTTATCATTCCTGTAGGACTTATAGTTATATCCATTATAGCATACCATATTCCTTTAATTACTTGTTTACATGTCCGTCTCTAACACAGAACTGTGAGCTCCAGGATCTAGCACAGAGCCAAGAATATAGTAGTATTTAATAAATATTTACTGAATAATGGTTTAGAAATGATATTGCAGTGGATTAGTTCCTGAATCAATATGTCTCAAATTTGGAAATAGGCTTTTATTTTTCACAGTATATTTGTAGCCTCTCTCTACACAGGTGAGCAAAAGAAATAGAGTTGAGGTATGCATGAAGAACTCATTGTCTTTACTGAGGGAAGTCTACAAAACAACAATCACAGCTACTTTTTTGAATCAATCATACTGATATTATAAGCAAATGTATCATTGGGCTCACTTTACAAGTTTAATAGTCTCAACTTACCCTATTTGTTTAGATACAGCACGAATGAGGTATTTTGTTATTCCTAGAAAATACAAACTTTAGATAGGCAGTTCAATTCTTTTGCATGTTAGCACAAAGGAAAACCCAGATGTGTACAGGAGCAAACTGACTTTTGCATCTTGGTTTGTTACTGACTGTCAGAGTTCTCTTTCAGCACATTTTGTATCTTCGTTTTTCTTTCTATTAAACAGTGTGGCCTGTATCTATAGGAAGCTGTGAATTTAATGAGCTGGTCAGTGATGGTCCCATGTGTTTTTTCTTTTATCAAAGAAATAAGAAAAAAGTAAAATCTTAGTATCTACAGGCCAGGCTTCTGTAATTAACTTCAGTTAGTGCCTAGCCTAGTGCTGACACTGAATAAATGTTCCTGGCTGGTGATGAAATCCTAAACATAAGAACCTGTGTTTCTGGTTCTGCACTGTCATAAAGCTGCTATTATTCAGCATTTATTGGGTACCCACACAGTATGAGGCATAAACATGACAGGCAGAAAACACACAGTCCCTAACCTCTAAATTACAAAAGACAGATGCACGGGGAAGTAGGTGGACCTCGAAATTGTTTCCAAATGGCTGTTTGTAGGAGGATTTAGAGAGTAGGAAAACTGCAGGAGGGGCGGGCGGGGTAGACAGGATGGAGGGTGAGGAAATGAGAGGTGTAGAGGAGTTAGTGTTTTCATAAAAGGAATAGGATAGGAGGTTAGGCCAATTTCCAGAATCTTAAGGGTTGACATGAGAGATTTACTGGTGATAATCAAGAACTCAAGGGAATGAGGTGGCAGGAGTGTTTTCCTTTTATCTATGTCCTCTTTGTTAATGGGGACACTTCCTAAAGCTTGGTGGATATGAGAAAAAAGTCATGGTTCTTGTAAAATAAGACCCTCCCATGCTAAATGAATAGTTCTGCCATTTACTAGCCTCAGTCTCCTCATCTTTACAGTGGGACAGTAATACCTCAAAGAGATCACCTGAGGATTAAAGGCACCAAAGCAGTAAATGGCCTTGTGCATAGTTTAGGAGGGAAACTCAGGAGGCCTTGGAATCTTAGCCAGCCTCTAATGCCTCAGTTTCTTGCATCTCTTGCTTTCTCTTTCTTCTGTTTGTCTAAAGAAATAAAACATTTTTAGAAAGGAAAGATTGAGTTTTAACAAGCAATGTCTGTTAGTAAATATGTAAACGGGATGTACATCAGGCTAAGGATCTGTTTACAAATCAATCTGAGATCAGTGAGATTTTAACCTAGTTAGTAATATTTTTTATTTTAGCAGTCATTAGAGACAAAAAATCACAGTGGAAGCCTTGTAAAATGGTTCTTGGGACCTCAAGGGCATTTCTCTCAGTCTTTTCATCAACTGAGCCGGTCTATATCGTAAGTCTTATTTATAAGGAGGCTTTCAGGCAATTTCACACCGCTTTTCTCTGATGCAGCCCCAAAAACATGTAAACCCAAGGGATTAGTAGCGACTTAAAGGGAAAATAGTGTAAAGTTACACCGTGAGCCAAAGCAGTCCAGCTGCCTTGATGCACTGTTCCCCTGGGCTCCTACAGTGAATGAAACTTATCTAAGCAGCCCAGTCCACTCCCACTCTGCCAGATCCGCAGCCCTTTGTTACAACATGCAGGGGAATTGCTCAGTCTCAGGGGGCAGCCGGATCTGTAATGACCCACATTGTAGAAACACACAGGAGTTCACTATCTAGCAATGAAAACTTAAATCTCTTTTTATATTTCTTTGTTGACAGTTGCAAAGCAAGGCTGTGTAGTAAACAAAATGTTTATTCTGGCAGTATTGGTTTCACAGACAGTTCAGATACACTTATTGAGTAGGGCAGCAGCCTGAGATGAAATGAAATGAAATGCAATGGGAATAGCATCTCAGGGCTAGGAAGAGGTCTTGGAAAAAAAAAAGACAATATTCCCCAAATGCAACCATCATGAGCCTGGCATACTTACATTGATGATCTCATTAGACCAATAATTAATAAGCGTGAATTAGGCTAATGAAATCAGATAGTGTAATGAAAAGCAGCCTCCTACTTGTTAGCATCGCTATTTTCCCCATTATTTAATCTCTAACAGAAACTGAATTTGCTGCTTAAGACCTACTGGAGCCTGTTTGACATTTAGACAATTGTTGTTTTTTTTTAAGAAAGTCTCAAGGAGCTTTGAAAGGAAGCAAGTATAAAAATATCAAGAGTTTATACAGTGACACATGCAACATTGGAAACAAATCAAATCAGAACAATAGTAGGCATCCTGCTCCGTCCATAAGATTAAAGAGATTGCTAGGGAAGTGATGAAGAGGAACTTTTTTTGCAAGGCTGGGATTTATAAAAAAAAAATAGATTCTCCTTCCCACCCACCCTTATGGCAGCTTCTTGAATTTTTTGACACACATAGTTTAGTAAATAATTAAACTATAATACATCATTCTCTCCGAGGATAAGCACTACAGTGTGATTGGAAAAATAATGGGGGTCAAGAGTGAGCCATTTGGACTGTACACTGGGGCTATGAAGACTTGACCCAGACATGAACAGGGAGATTGCCTTCTCTGGAGAGAATTCATGAGCTGCCTCTCTAAAATTGGGGGGGAAAAGACGGATGTGGTTCTAAAGTGATTTGCTTTTATTTGTGTCTTCTCTTCCAAAGAAGGCTTCAGAATGCAAAAGGGATCAAGGGCAAAGGAAGCATGTGCTTGCCATTCCTCTCCCATCAGCAGTGTGGATCCAGGAGCCCCAGAGAGAACTGGAATTGTCTGGGACCCATTCCAGTGACTCCACATGTTCTCTTGTCTTCTGTTTGAAAACAAGTGCCAAGCTAGACAGGAAGAATTGCATTTGTGAGTAAAGGGTTAAACTCAGCAGGATGTGTCGATCAAATTTTTTTAAAAACACAATATATTTCCTATTTGATAATATTGGATCTATTTTAAGATTACTTATCAGTTGGTTATTGCGCTAATAATTGCCATTAAAATTAATACTACATTTTGGGAATTAGGCGCAGAGCTAACAAGTTTGCTTTTACACAGAGCTTCCCAAAAGCAATCTGGATAACTTGTTTCTGGAATGCAGCTGTGTAAGTTTCATTAACATCTTGCAGGTGGAGCCTAATTTTAGTTCAGCCTTGAGAAGGGGGAATTGTTTTCCTCCTGATACGCAAAGCACCACAACAGCAGCAAAGCAGGTGGAGCTTCGCCAAGCACTTGCTTACTTCCCTGTTTTTATAAAAACAGATGATTCATATGGTTAATCATACAGTTTCTACTTGATTTTAACATGTCTTTAACAGAACAGTCTGGAGCACATTTGACCTATGGTTACTCAAATGTAAAACAAAAGCAGTGAAATGGAAAATGATAAGAAAATGAGCAATGAATCCTAAATATAGTGGAGGAGAAGCCAGTGAATGAACTGAAGGAAAATTTAGAAATACATCTGTTTGGCTACAAAAACATTTTTAAAAGCAATCTTCCAGATTCTAGTTTGACACTCTAAAGTTGGCTCAGTCAGACAGTTCAATACACATGTATTTCTTTCTGCTACTGCAAGAAGGAAACTATTAGGGGAAGGAAGCTGGTGCTGGGAAGAGAGGAGATGAGGGGTCAGAAAGGACAACTGAGGTGCAGATTGTTTTCTTTTACGAGTTCTATCCTGGCCTTTGAATCTCAGGGAATGACTGGTAATTGTCTTAAAATTTTAGGTCTCAGGAAAAAGCATTTTAAAGACAGAGAGTGATTAATGACAGTCATTTCTCTTTTAATTTGTTTAGGAAGTATGTCAATCTCCCCTTCAGCTCCAGGGCCACAGCCCTGTACCTTTACAGTATTGAATGTTTCACTGCCAGTGAACCTACTGTGTGTGTCGCGTTGGCCCTGAGGACAGTGAGGTAGGGCTGTAGTAGTGCTGTGTGTATCTGGTTTAAACAAGCGCCTTTGAATTCCTCCACCCTGTGGGGAATGCATGAGAATTCCATTACCTCCTCAGAGAGGGGGCTGCTCTATGAGCATATTTGTTCCTTTCAATGCAGCCTTTTGGAATGGATGGAATTTGTGATTATATCCTATAGAAGTCTATTGTTCTGAACCTTAAACCTTCTTTTAAAAGCACTATTTAGGAACCTGAAGGTCACCACTCCAGCCACTGGCCTTTATGAGACTTCTTAACCTGGGATGCAGGTTTGCCTGAGAACAGGCTTCAGAGAGTCCATGAAAAAGTTGGGGTTTTTTTCTTCCTGAGTAAACTAGAATGCATTTTCCTCAGGAAAGAGTCCATAGCTTTCCTTGGATTTCCAAAAGAATTTGTAAACCCAAAAATATTAAGAACGATAGTCTTATGCAAAATGGTTTCAAATGCTGCCTTTAATGTAATAAAGATACAATGATTTCCTTTGGCCAGTGAGAACTAAAACACAGTTTGTCAGCCTTCCTCATACAGTGAATTTCCATCTGACATAGGAAAGTTTGCACTTTACGTCTGTCTAATTTCTTGCTTTAGGATTTCACAATTCTTTCTCTCTGATCTCTAACCATGCTAAATGATCATCTAAGAAAATAGTAGTCTGTTGTGTTTGTTTGTTTATTTTGTACTGGGGATGGAACCCAAGACCTCACACTAAGCTACATCCTTGGGTTTTTTGTTATTTTTTTTTTCTTGAGACAAGTCCTCACTAAGTGGCCCAGGCTGGCCTCAAACTTGTGATGCTCCTGCCTCAGTTACCTGAGTAGCTGAGATTATAAGAGTGTTCCACTGTGTCTGGTGAGAATATTAGATTTTATAAAGCTTTGTTCCTTTACTCAACATGGGTTTGTTAAGCATGTATTTAAAAGTCTTTTAGATTTCAGAAATATAAGTTCCCAGGCCTTTCACAGCAACATTTCAACTAGGAAGAGAAAATCAACAGATCCAATTTGAAAGAAAGAAAACTTTACCTTCTGTAAGACCCTAGATTTCCAAAACATGTTGCTCCTTTCATTTTGAGATGTAAATGAAAGGCTAAAACCAAATGATAGTGGCCCTTTGACAATATGACAAAAATCACAGCACACCCAAACATGTTTGTTCCGCCATCCCATTCCACCCACCTGCAGGGCTGGCTGGAGAGGGGGCCATGTGGGTGATGGGACGGAGTGATGGAATTTGAGATGTTGCTCCCATAGTAGGATGAGGGAATGAGTCATCAGAAGGTAAGGAAGAATCAGTGTGTTGGAGACTTAGGCTAAATAACCATTTTTGCTTCATTTGATCTTATAGATTATAATCGTACAATTATCAGATTGTGATTTGGCAACTTTCTTGAAGACAGCCCTGCTAGGGTTTTCGTAAACATGATGCCTTGTCATTTAACCCTGGTAAGACCCAATATTTGGGTGAGATCTATCTCTCGGAGCCTGCAGTTCAGACTTTGTTCTGTGATGTTTATTCCATCCCCCCACCTCTGAGGTTCTTACTCTGTCCTAATCTGTTCTTTGACCTCAGTTTACTCCTCCCAGGACTGAAGGATAAAGAGAAAGGGAAATAATTTGATATGGAGCAGGAATGAAGTACTTTTAACCCATGGAGGCCAAAGATTGAAAGGTTCTGAATTTTTGCATGAAGTTCATGTCACCTAGAAAATTTGGAGAAATGAGAATTTAAAGAGTAAGCATCTCATTATGTCCCTTGTTATGGGCAGTCCAAACATGGATCATTAGGCATCGAAGGGTTAATTGCTCCCCACTGTAACCACACTGTCAAGAGCAGATGCCACTATTCGATCTTCCCAGCACTGTTTAAGCCTCATTCAGAAAGTAAAACTCAGCATCTAACTTCTACTCATCATGAAATACAAGACTTTTGGGGGGGAGGGGTGATGAAATAGACTTGGGGTCCCATTTCCAGAATGGGAAAAGGGTTATTTTGGCTCAGAGGGCTTAGTTTTTAAACATTCCTAGTTGAAAAAAATCACAGAATTGGCAACCTGCCTTCCTCTCTTCTAGGTTTTCCATTTCTTTGTAAATTTTTTCTACTCTCCTTTCTAGGCAAACCTACACTTTTCCTGCTGAGATTCCTTAAGTTATAGAGTAAAATGTCACTGACAGGAAACAAGTGATTCATTTCAGTCTTGCTGGTAGGTACATTCAGAATCTACTTCAAGAGCTTTATTTCCCATTTTTAATCTAAACCTTGTTGGGCTGCATGCAGTGGAAGCCTCATCCACAGCTGCTGAAATGAAGTCTTTTCAGAAGCACTTAAAGAAGACCTGGTTGTTATGGTTCTGCTTCTGAAGAAGTTCCAATCAGCAGCAGGGCCAAATTTATGGGATTCTTATGAGATTTTTGGTTTCTTACAAGAGTGCACAGACCTCAGAGAATTTGGAGGCACCCCGTGGAAATTGTGCAGTCCTGTCAAGCAGCACAAGCACACGTGCAGAAAACATCTGAGATCCTCACTGAGCAGGACCACATCAACATTGTCTGCAACCAGTGAGACAAATCCGGTTTAAAGGCTTGCAGGAAAAGTGAGGCTTAGCAGCTTCAGTTGGGAGCCCTGCCATTATCTGGCTATCTTTCCTCAAAGGACACGTCTTTGATACACACTGGTATCACCTCTGCTTGATTTTTTAGCCTACACATTGAATAAGGATAAACAAAGCATTAGCCAAAAACACTGTAAGTACATGAGAATCTCTACTTTGTAGAAAAGAAACAATAATTTAAGAGTAAAGAGTATTTTGATTGTACATACCGCTATGCTTGGGTAACGTCTACTCATTTTCTTTTTAAGACTTTTGATTATCAAGTGTTATGTAGGCTGAGGCAAAATGGCTTTCATATTTCTTAGATATATTTTTATATATGTGAAAGTTATTTTGCCTCTGCCCATATGTGTAAGTGTATTGAAAATCAAATTAAATAACACATTTTAAAAGTGTTTATACTCCTTCTACTGCCAAGGGAAGATCCAATTACTCAACTCGATTGAGTTATATGGAATATCAGAGGTGCCAACCCATCTTCATCCAGTGGTGTTGGACCAGTTCTTTTGATAATAGGCCATGGTATGCTATGCTCTTTTTTTTGGAGTCCTGTTAGACAAAAATAAAGGCAAGGAAGAGCAAGCAAGACACAAATAGACTCTTTTGTATAAATGAGAATTGGTAGCATTAATAATAACATAAACCATACATGTTTTACTATAGCATATTATAGTTTTCTGCTACAAGATGATTTGATCTTTCTAATAATATTTTTCAAGACGATTAAACAAATATTTTCAAATAATTTTATAGAATAGAAAGCTAAATTGGGTGTTATAGAGTGATGTTAGGCATTTTTGCCAGTATAATATTTAAGAAAACAATTAAATTAGACCTCCGTACTACAAAATATTCGAGATTTTAACCTGGATGTGGTGGTGCACACCTGTGATTTTAGCACTCCAGGAGGCAGAGTTCAAGTCCAGCCTGGGTAGCTACTCAGTGAGATCCTATCTCAAAAAGGGGGACTGGGGAGAAGAATAGGGGAGTAGATCAGTGTGAAGACTCTGGGTTCAAACACAGTACCACCAAATTAAAAAAATACTAACGATATGAAATAAAGACCTGGATATCTGACTTCTAAGCTCTAATAGTGTTAGACAACACTGGGAGCCCAACCCCCACGGAAATGCAGAACCCTAATTCTCCTTCCTATTGCCTTGCACCTAGTCTCCTGTTCATTACGCTTTACTAACTTGATTTTTACTGTCTTGGTGTAAAAATTTTCACAAGGCCAGAGGTAGGTCTAAGCACAGGTTTACTGACTGTTTATTTTTAAAATACTGAGCACTAAACTCAGGGCCTTCACACTGAGCTGCATCCCCAGCTTTAAAAAAAAATTTTTTTTTTTAATTTTGGGTCTTGGTAAATTGTCCAGGTTGGACTCAAGCTTGCGTTCTTCTTGCCTCAGTTTCCCCCAAAGTGTTGGAATTACAGAAATTTGCTAGTACACCTGGCTGCTAGCTGCCTTTTTTTTTTTTTTTCCAGTACCGGGGATCGAACTCAGGACCTTGCGTTTGCTAGGCAGGCAGCAGCAGAACCACTGAGTTAAATCCCCAGCCCTCCTGGCTGCATTTTTTTACCACAAAATATTCACTTTGGACTAATGTGAAGCTAGCTCATCCTTCTTTTCTCTTCTGCAAGAACCTCTTCCTCCTCTGGACTCCTCACAGTTACCCAAAAGGTTGTAGGCCCCCATGTCCCAGTATGGTTGATGCCGTTCTTCAGTCTTTTCATGCTATCTACCTGCCACTGTCCCCTCTCCTGTAATATACTAGTAACCTAAGTCTCTGGCTCTCTGCAGCCATCTCAGAGCCCATGAGCAGCTTCCCACTAGCCCCCCATGCTCATTTGTCCAGTCTCATCCTTTACTCAGTAAATGTCGGTGGAGAGACGAAACAGGGAGATTACACTAATACGCCAGTCTGCAGTCTTCTCCCCAGGTATATGTTGGAGTGGCAACATTATGGCTTCCTTCTGTTTTTAAACTATGGGTCAGATCACTTAATAATAAAGATTTCAGAGAGAACGACTGAGCCGCTTGTACCACAGGCAGTGTGGACAGAGTTTGTGTAACTTTTCTTTGAGGCAGCTCAACCTCAAAGAGGTTGGACTTGCAGATTCAGGATTCTTGGCTAACTTATTTGTCTATAATGTTCTTTGCTTGAGCAAAGAAGCTTATGTTTCTTTACCTCTTTAGTTTGGTAAACAGGGAAAACATTAATTCAGTCTAGAGAAGGCAGTCTTCGGCTTCACACCAGCAGGAGACAAATTGGTGCCTGGCAGGAAAATTATATGTCAAAAAATGATGCAGAAAAGATAAGAACTAACCCCAGTTATTGATTCATCCTCAAATGTTGTTTAGCATTTACTGTATTCCAGGCAGCAAGGGAGGCCCTGGAGATAAGAAATATGTGAATAAATAGGTGCAATGGATATTATGGCACGTATGTGTGGTGTACAGAGTACAGGGAACACAAAAGAGACAGCAATCCGCTCTGTCCAATGAAATCACTGAAAGTTTCCTAAGTAAGTTTACCTTTGAGCTGATCCCTAACAGACGCAAGTGTATTTTGGACTCTCTTTGGACAGGAAATTAAAGAATGTTTTACTCTACAAAATAAGAAGGTGGCTCTCTCCTTCACAAAAGTATAGATCACGTGAAAAACATTTGAGAAGAGAGTAAATGAATGAAAAGGCACCTAGTAGATGCAAAATAAATTAATAGAGGCATATACTCTCCAGATTCTACTTGAATTTCAATCATGGCTCAATTGTTTGCTACCGATACAACCCTGGACAAGTTTTTTAATTTCATTGTGCCTCAGTTTCCTTTCCCTGAAAGAAGATGATAAAATTATTGACTTCATAGAATTGAGATAAGTAT
Source organism: Heterocephalus glaber (assembly GCF_000247695.1). The sequence goes on along the minus strand of NW_004624742.1, from coordinate 15,875,513 downwards.
GATAATGAATGGAAAATGCTTAGCCAAATACCAGGGACACATTAATAAAACTATGAACTATTAGCAATATTATATTATGGTATAGTAGAAGATCATATACTATTTTTCTTTAAAATAGCCAGCGTCCAAAAGGGATCATATTTATTCAAAACATTTATTAATGAAAACTTAGATAATTAAAACAACACAGAAATCTCAAGCCTAATACGCCTTACAAATCATTTGTGTTTCAGTTTTGCATTTTATCCTCACTCATCTTAGATAATGAATCCAAACCAGGTCCCATAATTGCCCTTCTGCAACTAACTGTTCAGTATGCAGTTTCTCGAAGTTTTCAGTGAGATTCATCTTCCAGCTGCAATGAATTAGCATAATACTACTGTGTTGATGCTTCCAATATTACCCGTTATGTACTGGAGGCAAAGAGAACCATTCTCAGCAATACATTTTTACTTTTAAGCATTGATTAAAATTGTGAATCTTAAATTTTCTTAAAATGTGAACCTTAAATAGATACATATATTTTTGATAATATATACATTATTTTATACTCTGTTAGGGTTGATAATTTTTATTGATAAACATTTCATTAACCAAGAACAGTTTAAGAATATCAAGCATAATATCAAACATCATGTTCTGGAAAACCTTGTCCCAGAAATCTTCCTTTCCTATTGAGTCTTGGATTATTCCTATAAAATTCATATAACAGATGACTTAGCCCCCACTAGATAGGGCAGAATAATCTTTTAAAAAATATTTCACATCTGAGAGTCTGTACAGTTCCTTGATAACATAACATCCTTTCATGCTGTGCTTACCTACCAGAAATAACTTTGGGCCTTTCTCTATAAAAAAAAGATATACTATACTATAAAAGACTTATTATGGCTCTTTAAAATACAGTATAATAAAAGTACAATTAGGGAAAAGTCATGTCAATAGAATATTATAAGAAGATAAGGACTTTATTATTTTCTAATACCTATGCAAACTGGGCTAATAAAAGTTATCAGAATAGAAGCTATTCCCTCTTATAAAGATATTTTTAGCCTACAGAATTGGGATTATCCATTCCATTTCCATCTTATATTGCTGCTTCCTTCCGTGTCAGCCCTGGGATAGGAAGGCTGGTTGCACTGTGTGTGGAGATGTGTGAGCTGCTGAAGAATTTCTCCTGGCCACGTTCCTGTGTCCCAGAAAGCTCTGGGCTTGCTGCCATGTTCTCGGCAACACCTCTCACCACTATGCTTCTCACATGTCACACATTCTTCCCATGGCCAAGTGGTCCTTCCCAGACTGACCACTGTTCTTCCTTTATTGTAGAGAAGTTTATCCCACACTGCTCATCAAGCCTGGCCCAGAAGGACCTTGACTTTCTCAACTTCAGTATCTCATCCAGATTTACCTAGTTGTTTTTCTTAACAAAAGAACCTTTAGTGTACCATATAAATCTTGCTCTTCCCAAAAAAAGCAAAAACAGTGGCTTTTTTTTTCCCTTAGGAAATACATTATTTACAATTATTTGTGATTTTTAATTTACAAATTATTTATAGATACATTATTTACACTGAAAGTGTAAATAAGGACTAAAAGGTATAATAGATAATGTGAAATAGAAAGAAAAGGGGCAAAGGGGAAGGAAGTGGGAGGGGTAGGGGAAAGGATAGAAGGGAATGGGATTAATATGAGAAAATGGAAAAACAGGAACAAAGTCTTTGTAAATAGGGAGGAATGGAGGGGTTGAAGGGAGGGCAGGGGAAGGGGAAAAAATAAGAACCAAGAGAGATTATGTAAAGGTGCAAATTTCCAATGATGAACGTCATTATAGTGTACACCTAAAATGTACCAATAAAATAATAAAATTTAACAACAACAAAAAAAAGAATTTCTGAGAGTTTCCAAGATGAATCTCACCTGTCCCGATAGCCTACATCCCCTTGCCACTGTCTTTTCCAGTTCCCATCTCATCCTCATTCCACCAGGGGTCCTGCTATCTTGCCTGCCCATAAGTCTGGCTTCTAACTCTTTGCCCAGCTCAGCCCTTCTGCTCATTCTCCATCTGTTGTTCAGATTTGCACTGTTCTCACGGCACCCTCAACACATGCACGCGCGCACGCGCGCGCACACACACACACACACACACAGCAGGCCAACTCACAAGACTCTGAAAGACGAGGAAAATGCATCTGGCTTACACCTGACAGGGGACCCACAGCCGGGATGCTTGTGCCACAGAATGAGTTCATACACACGGGACTTTCTTTTCATGGGATCTGATATATCTGGCTTCAATAGTTCTATATGTTATTTTCTTTTTTCTTTTTTTTTATTAAATTCTTTTATTGGTACATTGTAGGTATACAACACAATTACATTTCTCATTGGGAATTGTACCTTTACATGATGCACCTTGGTTCTTATTTTTTCCCCATTCCTAGCCCTCCCTTCACCCCCTCCACCCTTCCCTATTTACAAAGACTTTATTTCCATTTTTTCCATTTCTCAGCATTTTTCCTTTCCCTTCTTTCCTTTCCCCTGCCCCTCCCACTACCCCTACCCCTTTGGACCTTTTCTTCCTATTTTGCATTATCGATTATTCATTCTAATCATTGGTACATTTTAGGTATACAATATAATGACATTCATCATTGGAAATTTGCACCTTTATACAGTCTCTCTTGGTTCTTCTTTTTCACCCTTGCCCAGCCCTCCCTTCAACCCCACCAGTCCTCCTTATTTACAAAGATTTTGTTCCTATTTTGCCATTTTCTCATATTATGTGGCAAAATAGGAACAAAATCTATATGTTATTTTAAAAAAGAAAAAGAAATACATTATAGGGGTCCCCCCTCACTCCATTATGTAGATACTTTCCAACAAATATTTTTGAAATGTGTTGTAGATGTAATGCTTTTTTACAGGACAATTCAAACTTCACTTTACTTTCAACATCTCCCCTTATAGGAAATGAACCCCAAGAAGCTGAAGTAGATAGCTACATAAATGAGTTCTAGTGTCTTCAAGAAGGAACTTCAGATATGTTCACTTCTGGCATGATAGAGGATAGAGCAGAGACAGCAAGACTAGAGATGTGTCAGTGCTGGCCTGATTTTACTAGAAGAGATGGATTCTGAGAAGTTCGCACCAATTGGTTTGACCCGAGTCCCTAGCAAAATTTAGACAGAACTATTGAATAAAAGTGAGCATTTTGAAATGATAGTGACTGTGAAGGATTAGTATAGGTTCCCAAAAAAAAAAAAACAGCAGAAGTAAAATAATTTACTTTCACTCTTCAAAAGAAAGTATAATTGGTTTTTTGCAAGTCTTTTAATCAATCAAAGTACTCACATGTTCCTAGAAGATAAGTTACTGCTAGCTTTTACTGTGATGAAGAAGTAAAATGGTAAAGTCACTTCTGTAAAAGTGATTAAGAAGGGATTTGGAAGTCAGAAAGCCTTGGAGGTTCAAATTGAAGACCTGCAAGTTATGTGCCATGAAAGTTGATGAAAGTTGCGTAAATTTCCTGGACTTTAATTTCACCAACCATAACGAAGGATTAAAACAATCTGTGTCATGAAGATGCTGTGCTTCTTCAATAACATAGAACACATAAAGTGCTTTTGATCCATCATGAAGTACTCAATAAAAATGATAGGTGTTATGATTAACTGTCGTTATCTATGACTAAATGACTATTGTTAACCTAAAGAGAGCCTCTGTTAGGCACTAGCACTTTTTGGTGGTCATTTTCGAGAAAACATGGAAGCCACCATAATTACATGGGCAACTTTCTTTCTGTGCTGTGTACTCCTTCAGGAAAGGGTCCATAACTCCTAGCTCTTGATATCAGTGCCTGACATAATGCCTGACCTAGAGCAGGTACTCAGATACGTTTTAAAGAATGACACAAAGTGAAATATGGTAACAAAGACATTGGATAACAAAGTCAACAGTTACATGAGTCACTAACAATTAGAAGAATGGGCCAGTACTAAAGATGAATTCTGGTACGAATAGAAATGAAGTCCACTATTTTCATCCAAAACATTGGTTGCAGCCAGAACAAGTTATAAAAGATTTGATTAAACAAAATTTTGAGTGAAAAAGATTTAAATATTTCGTTTTGTAAAAGTTAAAGAATTAGGAATATGATAATAATAATGCCAATCCCTCCTTGGGGTGCATTTCCTGCCTCCATAAAATTCAAAATGAGTAGAAATGGAGTCCAGAACAAGGCAGGCATCAGTACCCACGTACTTCGCATAATTAGACCACATTTCAAGTTATGCATTCAGCTCTGTCTGCCACCCTTAGGAGAGACATGGTCAAACTGGAATCTGTCCAACATGATGATAGGCCTTAAAAGTCCTATCATATTATAATGATTAAAGGAATGTTCAGTCTGACAAAAGAGTAGACTGAGGGAAAAATGATAGTCATTTTTCAAATAGTTGAATAACTTTCATGTGGAATGGGGATTAAATTTGTTCTCAGAAGCCTCAGACAAAACTTTTTCCAATGACTATACAATTCAGGGAAATATTGATAAAAAATAATGAAGATCTCTATTATGAAAATGAATTGTCTTAGAGGTAATGTGGTATTATTTTCAAAGTTATTTAACTTAAAATTATTTAGTAAATGATTACTGTTCACATATATGTGCATGCCTTATATAAGCCTTCTACACAAGGGAAGCTTTCAGTAGTTTGTAGCATAGTTGATTTATATCATTTATAATTCCCACATACCTAATTATAATGTACCTGTAAACATTTACTTAGCAAATGTTATTTGAACATTGCTGCACGGCAGTTTTGTGTTAGGTAGTAGGCAAAGTGAACCAAAGGCAATGTGATATGGGAAATTTCTGCTTTGAGTAGGGTATTGAATGAAACTTTGATATTTGAGATTGAATCAATCTTAGAAAGCACAGTTTGCTTGATTTAAATGTCACCAAGGAATCAAGAGGGTTGAGAACATTAAAACCCCATGCCTAGAGTATATTGACCATGGAGGTTGAAACTGTAAGTTAAAGGCATACCCTGCACATCTGTTGAGCCCCATATTTTCTAGTTTGTTCTGATCATGTTGACAAATTCTGGCATATTTCTAAAATCTTGTCTTGCCTCTCTTCAATGGCTGAATTCTATTTACATAGATGCCTAAGATATATAACCAACAAACTTATTATCATAGCACCATCAGTGATTTTTAAAAAATCATTTATTGAGTGCCAACTGTCTACTACTCCTTAAGAAACAGAAAAGATTCTTTTGCTTAAGAAGTATACAGAAGAGGGCCAGGGATTTAGCTGAGTGGTTCCACCGCCTGCCTCACAAGCACAAAGTCCTGAGTTTGATCGCCGGTACCAAAAAAAAAAAAAAAAAAGAAGTATACAGAAGACTTCTATTGTCCTTTGCTCTTAAGATGTAAAAGAATTGTAACCAAGGAATACATTTGATTTACTGTCAGAAAATTTAAGAGAAAAATGTACAACATACACAGCGATGTTTATTTTAACTGTTTGGTAAATTCAGATTTTATTTTCTTTGCCTTTTGTTTTGCAAACACTTATTGTAAAAACGTTGAAAGACAGTAATTCTTTGTGCTTAAACAAAGTTATATTGTGAAGGAATGAACATCAAGAAGAATCTATTTTTTGTTAACTGGTTAACTAGAAGAGGATGGTTTCTAAAAAGGAAACAAACAGAAAGCAGTAGAACTGCCCGGTCCTGCTCACAGCAGTCCAACCCTGATTCAGCAAATAGGTATGTGCCAGTAGCAATGAGCATTGTGTACTACAATGACGGTGCTGCCTAGCTCGATACTGTTCCCACACCTCAGCTGGTCGGGCCCAGTGCGTGGGTAACGCATGAAGTCACCAGGTACCTGAGCGAAATACTGAAAGCAAAGGAGGTTAGGAGGGTTTAGGGACAGGTGGAACGGGCTGCATGATCGCAGCCACGCCCACCTTTTAAAATGTACTTGGCAAGGAAATTCATGCCAATATGACACCTGTCTGGGTAGGAAATTAGTGACGGGACAGCGGGGCAGGCTTCAATAGTGTTGTGACAGTGTTTCTCGGGAGCCTCTCCGGGAAAGGGTGAGTACTGCCTTCTCACTTGTACAGCGATTGGAATTTCAAGGGCATTTGATACCCGATTTTCTGTGTGGACCAAGAATTACTACTACTGATAAGGTAAGGACAATTATATTTCTTGCTTTGATTGCTAGAGACAGATGATAACTTTCCTACTCAATCTTGCCTCTCAAATGTAGATGACTAGGGCAATCTTGTTAGTGTATTTCAGGATCTTGAACTTGAGGGAGGGAAATGTTTGGTGCCTGTCTACAAAGAGACATCCAACCCTTGCAATTGTCTGTAGAGTTTCTAGCTAAGGAGATGCAGAGAAGTGAGGAAGATGATGAGATGTGTGTGACTGAGTGGTGAGAAGTAATGTCCGAGAAATGTGTCAGAACAGCTGTCTCCAGAAGCCTCACATGACAATTTGTTAGTAGCCACCCATATCCACGGCTTTACACTTATGAGAGAGTCCTAATGATATCTTAATTGTTCTGAGAGGCCTTTCAAAAGAACTGTCACAGAAACAGTTCCTTCAGAGGAAGTAAGAAACCAGAGGAGATGGCTTTATTGCAGAAGAGCTGAGGAGAGTCTTCTGTCCTAGAAGTTAACGTTTATGGATCTCTTTGGCAAATAATATTCTCCGTTTCAATTTTGTTCTGTTTGATGAGGATTTACACAGTCTTAATCAAATTGAGCAGTCATCGCTGCTTCTTTCTCGCCTAATCTCCCAGATCTGGAATGATGAGATCCTTAGCTCCTACAATAAAACACCATTTGTCATAGCCTTTTCAAAATTAAGACTAAACCCATCAAAACTAATTGTTTGTTAACATCAGATAAACAAATATTTTGAGTTTGCTGAATTGTTTGTAAGCTCTAATCAAGTGGGTGGAGTCATAAAAGAGAGGAGGGAACCCACTGAAACAATGTATATAATTTGTTGGCATTATTATTTGAGATAATTACAAAGCAAGTGTTCAAAAGCTATGCTTATACCAGAAAGGGGGGAATGGGGAGGAGAGGAAAATCCCAAAACACCCAGCCATTGTCAGCTGCTCTCTAAAGTATTGCTGGATTCACAGTTGTCAAGCATTAGCATTACTAAGAATGCCAGGGACAGAAGTGTCACGTTGAATGTAGAATGATGACTTCATAGGAAGGCAAACGCTGAGGATATGACCAGTTTGCAGTCACAGAGAAATCAGCTTTAATTAATTTGAGTGCCAGCTCTGTGTATAATTACACACCATGAGAGTTTGCATGCAAATGCGGAAATGCTGATTGTTCAAATACTTGCATTTGCTCATTAATATGTTGGGACTAAGTGGGGCTGGCAAGCAGACAGGGTACAGCACACACGGTGCCTGCAGGCTAATTTGTGTTATACTGTAGTTAGCAAACAGATTTCAGATGTTTCTTCTTTCTTTAAACAATAAGCACAAAAATATGTATGTCATTTTCTTTGGTGACATACCTCATTTCCTTCTTGATTAAAATAAAATGCTTTGGGTTTTAAAAAAACTATTGAGGGTACAATAAACATTGTTCGTGCATGGATTTATACCTATTTCATGTCAGCAACATTTGTACCAGTTCTAGGGTATTTCTACTTGAAATATTTCATTTTATGAAATTATCCAAACTGATCATATTTCATAATTGGTGAAAATATATTCATAAAAACATAACTGTGTATCACAGGAGGGACTCTGTGATGGTCACATGTGAGTTCTGTCTTGTCACTAATCTAATATCTGTGGCCAGCATCAGATAGGTCAAGAGACTTTAGGTGAAGGAGCAGCTTAAAAGTCCCTAATCTTGGTTTGTTTGTTATTTTGGTACCAGGGATCGAACTTGGGACCTTGCGCTTGTGAGGCAGGTGTCGGAACCACTGAGCTAAATCCCTGGCCCTTTTTTTTTTTTTTTTTTTTTTAAAGTCCCTAATCTTAAAATGTCCTAAGGTAAGATTCTCCATTGTGATTTCTGAATTCTTTTTTTTGGGGGGGGGTGTACCAGGGATCGAACTCGGGTCCTTGTGCTTGCACAGCAGGTGGTGAAACCACTGAGCTAAATCCCTGGCCCTTGATTTCTGAATTCTTAGCAGAGATCAACTACAACCAAATTCCCAGCTATCTTGACCATGTCCCGGGGGGAAAATCTTCTTAAGAAAATCACGACCCTAGGACTATCTGATGATTTCTTCAGAAAATGGTAATAGAAAATGCCATTTTGTGGACTTGACCAAGTTGTCCATTTTCTTGTCCACCTTTCAATGCATTTAGATTCTACACATATTTATGGAGCACCTATTTCTGTCCCACACTGCAAAGCAGAGGATATACAATAGTGAGGAAGGTAGAAACAGTCCCTGCATTGGCCATCTGTTTTTTCTCCCAGGGATCATCTCAGGAAGGAACCTAACTCAGTTTCCCTGGGAAATACATTCTTCTAGCATTTATTACCTTGGGGAAAATCCACATTACAGAAACTTGAATCTATGGCCTCCCACAAACAAAGTTCTCAAGGCCCTCTTGGGAGCTTAACGCACTCTGCTATTTCTTCAGCCCTATCTTTGTATAAGACAAAGGGAGCCAGCTCTAACTCCAAGGCTGAATGGAAATTGTAAAGGGTATGTGAAAGAATCTATCAGGGAAGTCCAAAATTTTTATAAGAATTGATGGAACCGGAGGGTTCCCAAACATACCCTTCCCTTACAGCCTGTACCTGTGCGAATAGTCATTCCTCTAGGAACAAAGATGTACCCAACACACAGCACTCCCATTATTTGGCTTGACCATTGTTGGTATGAGCTAAGTTGTTCTCCATGTGACAGGCTGAGGAACACCAGCTAGACAGCCTGGCTTTGCGCTCCTTCCTAAAACACCTATCCAAAAACTCCATAATGGAGGACTTCCTACAGATATGGGAGACATGCATTTGCAGAGATGGTGACAGTAAGATATTGCTATATACCCCCAGGCTCTCACTACACTGCAAGAGAAGCTTAACCCTCTCATACCACATATCAGAACTATGCAAGAAAAGGGCCGAGGATTTAGTTCAGTGGTTCCACAGCCTGCCTTGAAAGCGCAAGGACCCAAGTTCGATCCCCGGTACAAAAAAAAAAAAAAAGGAAAAGAAATATGCAAGAAGGAAGCTCTGTGTGCTGCTGCTGGTGCATGCCTATAGTTTCAGCACTCAAGAGGCTGAGGTAGGAAGGTCACAGTTCAAGGCCAGCCTGAGATACAAACAAAACAGAAAGCAAATAAAAAACAAAGCAAGAAGGAAAGAAAATTCTGGAAGTAAAAGGACTATCTTCATGATGTACAATAGTAATTTGGGAACGCTGGTTTTCAGGAGTTAGGCACTGCAAGTACTCTGAGCTGAAACAAGTTTTCTTCATTGCTCTATCATGATCAGACATGCATCAAATTCAAAGTAAACTAGTGAAATATGTATGCTGGGGTTAAAATATTTTAAAAATCGTTGTTATATGGTCCAGGGTTGTGGTAAGGTGGCGGAGCACCTATTTAGCATATGTTAAGGCCATGGGTTTGATCCCAGAAGGAAAGAAAGAAGAGAAGTGAGGGAAGGATTGATTTTTGTTGTTGTTATATGGATAGATGATAATTTTACCTAGGAGAGGAACAAAAATATCTTAGAACATTTTGCTGATAACAGCTGAATTTTAGAGTGGTGTCGTGGTGCTACATGAAAGGACTTTTATGGCTGATTCAACTAATTTCATGAAAGCAATTAATAGGTGGGAAAGAAAAATGTGTAGAGAAGAAAGAAGAGAATTTATTCTGGAGGTAGAAAGTGTTCAGGAAGCCTCAGAAGCTCTAGCCACAGAGATGAAGAAAGTGTGTCACCCAGGGAGAAGCACAACACTAAGGTGACTCAGAATGACCAGCTGTGCTTACTCTTCTGAAGAGAGCCTGAGAAAGGCTGAAAACAGGCCAGCAATGGTCAGGTCAGGAGAATGGTCCCCGCAGACTCATGGATGCAGAGCACGGATTTCAAGGGTATGAGGAGAATGAAGCCAGGATAATTGAAGATAACACATGTGTAGAAACTTTTCAGAAAGTGAAAGTGAAGACGCGAGGCAAGAAAAAAAATAAAGAATTGTTTTTAGGGAGATGGTGATTTGACCTTGTGTGTAGGCAAGGAAGGAACTAGTGGAGTGGGAGCAACTGAGGTCACAAGGGAAATGTATCACCAGGGGGCAGGTGGCTGGGGCAGTTACAGGGTGCGTTAGTTCTGTTAGTCTTACCTAAGAGAAGACAAGAGGAGAGTTGTGACAGAGAAAACCCGAGTGGCAGTGAGCAGCACTGTGCGAGTGCATGCCAGATGCCTGTGATTGCGGTGAGGTCACGGGGGAGCGGGGGACACACAGCGACAAAAATTACCTTGGTGCTGAAAAGAAGGGAGGAAAAAAATAATTTGAAAAAATTTACAGTGAAATTGAGTGGAAAAAAAAGGAGAAGGAATGAAGAAATGGAAACTGCTCATTGTGAAAGCTGCACTTAGACATTAGCTTGTGCCAAGCTGAAGTGAAAAATGAGACCTAACAATTTGCGAATTTATGTTTTACATCGATATACTGAAAGCAGATTTTGAAAAAGAGTTTAGTGCTCTTACATTCCACACTGAGCAAGGCACGGTGGGAGGATATCTGCCCTTGAAGTAAAGGAGTCAGGCCTTCAGACCAAACCCTGCCACCTCTGGGGGCCTCCCCTTCCCCCTGCTCTCCTTTGGCCTTGCTACTGGTAGGAAACGTATTCCCTTAACTACGGAGAAAGGCCTGTGTGGGAATGTCTTAGTATGCTCGGCCTTACACACCCCAGATTTCTGCTGGCTCATAACCCCTGGGTAAAACGGCAAACACAGGTCAGCCATCTCCAGAACACCACTGCTAAATAAAGTACTCATATTACTTGACGAAGAGAGAAAGGCCCCAAAGCCTGACTCTGCCTGGTATGTCAGCAATTGCCATTAGCATTGAGGATATGCGCATTCTTAGGTGTAGCTGGCTCTTCCGGTTTTCCTGCCTAAAGACAGAAGCATAGCTCACAGTCCTTACCAGGCTACCGGGGGACACAGGGGTCTCCTGGGAGTGGCAGACCTGGGTGTGGTGTCACAGGGACCCTGAGCATTAAGAGATCCCTGGAGAGACTGGCAGTTGTGGTATGTGGATGGCCGCCCCCCACCCACCCCCCTAAACCAGGTAGCAGTCAGTAGGCAGAAGAACACGACAAAAGGTTTCACGGAATACTTCAAGCCTGCTGCTTGCTGCCTTCCTTGGTTTCCTTTTTCTTTGACCCTCTTTCCTTGCTGGCAGCAATTTATATAGTTGCTTGGATGCAGAGGATCTTAGAGAGCACTGAAGAGACTATTGAGATAGTCAGTGGAAGAAAGGATGGAAAAGGGACTATGAATGGCAGAGATCCCACGGAGGAAGAATGCGTGGGGCTTTGCAAATGGCTGCAAAAAGAAAAAAGAAAGTTGTCTTAGTTGATTTAAAGGTTTCAAATCTTGGTGATGAAATGTAAGTGAGAAAACAGAGAAGGGGACGAAAACAAGAGAGGGAATATATTGAATTCAATTTGGACAAGAGCTCCTCTTTGCAGACCAGCAATGTGCAGGTGGAAGCCCATGTCCCACACTTCCAGGAACAGGAGAAGGGGGTAAAGGTGAAGCTGCTGGCATTGTTTTGTTTTACAACACCCATTGGGTAGGTGAGACTGTCAAGGAAGAGAGAGGACAGGACAGAAGGAGCTGGGAAACAAACTTTTAGGTTACACAGGTGGAGGATGTAAAGAGGGAGGAAGGAGGAGCTGTAGTCACACAGAAATTGGGAATGCCCTACGAAAGGAAGGGTGGGCAGTTTCTCCAGGGAGAAGACGAAACACTAGGAGATTGCGCGTCACAGCGAATTAGTCACTGATGACTTTTAGGAGAGAGATTTCATGAAGACAGATTTCTCTTCTCAGGAAGACAGTGCAGATGCTGGGTGATAAGGAATTACTAAATATCTCTGGTGCATTTGAATACTGAAACTACAGCAATACGCTTTCCAGGAGTTTACTCCTAAATTAGAGGAAGAGCAGTAAGAAACAGGGACTACATCAAAGGGAGAGGCAGTGGCACCTGTTGAACTTGGTGTGGGCACCACTTTACCAACCACAGGTCTGTTGTCCTTCTGGCCTCTCCCGAGCTCTTACTTCCTGTCATCAAGCAGAGGTGGGTGGTGGTTACTAGGGAAGAATTGATGATGTTCAGAGATGACTAAGGCTATAAATCGCAATCAGGCTCTTCCTACAATTCAAGCTTTGGAATTCAAGGAATTCCCCCACTAAGAAAGTCATCTTCATCCACCTACTCACTGTTCCTGGCCTAATTTTTTTTTTTTTTTTACCTTTTTGAACACAGCGCTTCCTCATAAAGCTACATACAAATCCCTTGTCTTCATGACCAGTTCATTCAGAAAAGCCTTAATAATATCCCTTTCATATAAAGACATGTTCCTCAGCTCCTGGTGATTGTTAAAGGCCACATTCATAATTCTCAGAATAGCTTCACTATCCATGCAGCAAGTAGAGGGCTCAGTCTCCTTACCTTATTATGCTTAGTTTTTGTTTGTTTTTTTGGGGGGGTACTGGGGATTGAACTTGGGTCCTTGGACTTTCAAGGCAGGCGCCCGGAACCACTGAGCTAAATCCCCAGCCCTATGCTTAGTTTAAAGACATGCTAATTTAGAAAATTTTAAATGAATGTATATCTTACCTTGACTTTTACTTTGAATATATATCTTTTATTTAGCATTCACATGTTTGATGTTCAGTGCTCAGATCCACTCAAAACAACCTGATAACAAATAGCACCATATTACCTATGAACAGAACATTATTTGTGCCCTATTCAAAAACTTTTTTATTAGCTACCTACAAATTTGCTTCAACTTAGGTGCAGCTGAGGTATGAAATCTAGATGGTTGGAAGAGAATATAATTATGTGTTTACTTCATAGTTAATCTTTGTTTTATCACAGTTATGTATGGAGAATATGAATTATCTGTGTGCCATATCAACATACAGTTCAATTGCATACTGTTTGTGCTCTTCTTTCCAAAATACAAGTAGGTATTTTATATGCTTGAGTTTTAGCTCTATTTTTTTTTAACTTGCAAGATCATCTATGCCACTTGCAGAATTTTGCAGAATTTTGCAGCATTTTCTGTGCATCTGTGTGTATGTGTGTATACACAAACACTCCCCCACCAAGCACACAGGGAGCCACCTTCATAAACTTGCCCTGCATGGTTGTTGGTTTATCTGTCAAAGAAATTCATTACCAAGAGAATGCCTTGCTTTGTGTGCTTACTAAATTTTTAAAAAACGTTTTTCATTATATATATGCAAACGTAACTTGGCTAGCTCATAATTTACCAAATGCAAGCATTTGTCAGGGTTATTTCCAATCATTCAAAAAAAATGTGCCTTTGTGTATTTTGATTATTTAAAGCAATTTTGTTTCCATTATGCATATGTGCAGCCAGAACAGCATGACTGTCTTGACTGAAGAAGTAGCAATGCTCTTAATTTTCATACAGGCATCTGTAGAAGTACTCTTGTTGGTTAAGCAATGTACAGATAGTGATGAGGGCATAAATGTTTTTGCACATGTTTGTTTGCTTTGGCACTTCAGAAGAGAGGGATAATGCAAAAGAAAATTACGTATGCTGTTGTTTTCCTTTAAATATACACACATATACACATATATAGTAAATTGTAAGCTGAGGAAATGTTAATATTTTGAAACATATTAAGTATGGTGCATTTCTTGCATAGAAATATGACCTCATTTTGTGCCTATACTTTAGCTAAATTCTGAGGGTTTGGGGATTTTTGTTTGTTTGCTTGGTATGGTTTGGTTTTGGTTTTGGGCTTGAGTAAGCTTTACAATCAAACTCTGAAGTTCTCCTTGTTATTAAATATTGTCATTAAAATGTTCTTACCCTGCTTTGAAGAAAATAATTGTATTTGCTCATTTGTCTATTGGATGAGTCCATCATTTTACAAAGGACAGGAAAGGGAAACAGCCGGTGTGAATCAAGGCACAGAAGATCACTCTCATGAATATAACTTGTAGTTGTGGTTTACCACATAACCATAGAATGAAGTTGTTTCTCTCTCTCTCTCTCTCTCTCTCTCTCTCTCTCTCTCTCTCTCTATATATATATATATATATA
>NW_004624742.1:15670645-15861071 GCF_000247695.1 Heterocephalus glaber | reverse complement strand
TGTGGGGTAGGGTGGGTACTTACTACTTGTTTAATTGAATCTAAGATGTTATCAATAGTAAGAAACAGTATGATTTTATATTCTACAAAAATTAATATTCTGCCAATAAAGTGATGAGATATCACTATCCCAATTTCAGAGATTTTAAAATGAAGGAAGATACCCATCCTGCCATGGGTAGAAAAGGATATAAGGAGCAATCAGGGAGCTTTAGCTTGGAGGTAGCATGTTAAGTACATCAGCACAACTCAAAGATGTTCCTTTTCTTTTCTTTTTTTTTTTTTTTTAAAGATGTTCCTTTCCTGGCAAAAGATTTATCACCTCTCTTCAGTGTGACTTTAAAAATGTACTATGTATTTCAAACAGTTTCTAACCATTTCCCAGCATACACAAAGATATTCTCTCTTTTTAAGAGAGAAGACTTAGGCTTGAGGGAGACAGAATAGTACTACCAAAGGGGAGAAGAGGGAGCCTTAGGATTTAGGGTTTTAAAATATTTAACTTGATTGTTGTTTCTGTGAGAATCTAGGCTGTGGATTAATCTGGCTGAGACTAGATTTCTCCCCTCACTCTTTTCCCTCTATCTTATTTTTTTCTGCTTGTCAGTCTTTCCCCTCCACACCACTCTGGAAATAAAAGGCATTCAAAATTCTGTCCCTGGAAACTAGAACAGAAGTAAATACAATATTCCCTAAGATACCACTGTAAAGCAATATAAAAAATAGTCAGTAGGGATGTAGCTCAGTGATACAATCAATCCCAAGCCCTGGGACTGATCATCTAAACTGAAAAAAAAAAAAGGCAAAATTTTGATAAAATCCTAAAAAGGTATTAAGACTATCTTGTCTCAAATAAATTGTTGTCAAATATATAAACTGATAATCAAACAACTAAATTTGATTATTTTGGCCATCAGACAATGGACTTTAAGAGACACATCTTGGTTCCTTGTTCCTTCTACCAGCATTCTTCACAACATTCAGGCCCTCACCACCTATCCATCTACTAAATAGGCA
The DNA here is from genome assembly GCF_000247695.1 of Heterocephalus glaber. Next base: position 15,860,055 of record NW_004624742.1, on the reverse strand, counting down.
TGTATCAAGCAACTCATAAGAACCAGTCATTCTGGAGAGATAAAATGCTGCCTTTCGAAGCAGTGGTTCCCAAACTTTTTTTTTTTTGGTACTGGAGATCGAACTCGGGACCTTGCGCTTGTGAGGCAGGCGCTGGAACCACTGAACTAAATCCCCGGCCCTCAAGCTTTTTGATCAAAAGTCCCCTTTCCCTTCTCAGTAACTATTGAGGACTCGAAGATATTTTGTTTATGTAATTTATACCTCTCAATATTTGCCACATTGGAAATTAAAACTGAAAAAATTTAAAGATGTAATTATTAATTCAGTTTAAAAGAGCCACGACAAACCTAGTTCATAAGACACATTTTAAAGAAAAAACTATTTTTGAGAATAAAAAATTAGTCTGAAATGTGATATTATTTATATTTTTGCAGATATTTTTAATATTTGAGCTAAGAAGGGACAGCTAAATTCTCACATCTACTTCTATTATTAATCTATTATATTGTACCGTCTTGTTTGAAATATATCAAGAAAATCACCTTGCATAGACAGTTGAAAAACAAAAGAATATTTTAATAACTTTTCCAAATACATGTGATATTCTTTAATAAAGAAACTTCTGTGATAAAGGTTAGTTCCAAGTGGAATCTGAAACCATATCAATGAACTTTTAAAATTCTGTTACATTAACATACATTTTGAGTAGATCCTATATTCATACATTATATGCATGATTTTGTAACATCATGTTTTGGTCATTTAGAAAATATTGTTTCACTGAGATATGCAAATTTCTTCAATGTCAACATATTTCACAAAATACATTTCTTAAAACACCACTAAAGTTACTATAAAAGTCTATATATATTGGCAAGCTATCAAGTTCACAGTATCACACACAAATTGTTCACTAGTTTATAATTTTTGTCCAAATGTTTGAATGTTATCATTAGCTATATATACTATTGGTTGTGTGCCTAGAAGCATCTGGTGGTTTGCATTTTTTTTTTTTTTGAGGGTTTTTTGTTTTTTTTTTGGTACCGGGGATTGAACTCAGGTCCTTGCGCTTGCACAGCAGGCGGCCAAACCACTGAGCTAAATCCCCGGCCCCTGCATTTATTTTTTTAAAAAAATAGTTGCAAAATACTCACATCTGAATAACCATGGTGTGTTTGTCAGTTGCTCTTTAAAGTAAAAGCATGGATTTCTGTGAAAAAAGCACCCATATCAACCTACAACTCAAACATTTATTCCACAAGTGCATTTCTTTCCCTCAAGATAATCAGGGTTCGATATACAGTGGAAGTACTGTTGCACACATTCTCCCTTGTCACACAGATGTTAAAGATATATGTTCAGGGATTTGAATTTGATAAAATTAATAATAATTTCCACCATTTAAAAAACATTCTCCATTAAAATTGGTGAGTTTTAAAACATCATTGTATGTTTTGTTTTTGTTTTACTCTGCATATGAGGTGGTTAGCAACGTGAGGACTGTACTATGGCAACATAGCTGCCGTAAGCTCTGCTCAAGCTGTAGTGGTTTTGTACGCCAATACTTTCCATCATCAGTGCAAATGTCAACATTGTGGAAAGGCAAATAATGTCTTCGTTTTATTTTGAAAATAGATTTGACTTTGCAAATCCCCCTAAAAGGATCTAGGACCCCCCAGGGATCTGCCTACTTGATTTTGAAACCCTACTCTAGAGATTGAAAGGTGAAGGGAGAAGATAAATAAATAAACATGAATTTTCACGGTTTTAGTAAGTCCAGCGATGGAAAGCACAGTCTTTTCAGGCACTTAGGAAGGGATGTGTCTGGGTGGGCTCCTGAAGAACACCTGTGTGTCAGCCAGCCCGTGTGTGGCTGAGTGGGTCCTGGGACTTGGAATATTATTTCTGCTTTTATTTTACCGATGCTCTTTCTAAAGTCTAAAGAGAACTCAACCATGTGGTTTCTATACGGTACCTGGATTCCAAAAAACAAGGACATTAATAAACTATTACCAATCAAGCTTGACTTACGGTAGGAATTTGAAAGTGAGGAATTTGGAAGTGAGGATAGTTGGGTGAGATTTCATGTTCTATGCACAGACATTTTTATGTGCTAAGCCACATGTCATCTATTTTATGTCCCTTTGGGCTTTACGTCCCAATAGAAATAAATTCAGAGTAGTCCTCATCAGTGTGATCTAGCTACACACCATTGACCATTTTCAATAACACTTAGGGAAAGTGAAATAACTCAAGTGGATTGAATTCCTAGTGTGTGACTCGGTGGCCTTACAGATATTATCAAATTTAATTATAAATATATTTGATAAGTAGTATAGCATTCGCATTTTTAAGACCAAATGACTGATTCAGAGACATTAAATAATATATCAGAAAGTCACAGGGTGCATAAGATGCATCTGGCTTCCAGGCCAGCTGTGTCTAATTGGGAAGTTCCTGCATTTTCTCAGGCAGAGTGATGGCAAACTTTATAGAGACAAGTGCACAAACTGCAATCCCAAGCCCGCTTACTTATCGCACAGTGCTGACATTGCCATTAAACCTGAATACTGAGGTTTTAGTTTAGAAAAAACAACTCAGACATTAATATCTTTGGTCTTAAAAACAACACGTGTGCCATAGGTTCGCCACCACTGCAGTCCGCATTTATATGCAATAAATTAGGGAGTAGGGGGAGGTATATTGGAGTAAAATAAGTCTCAGAACACACACTGCCTATCTTGCTGGAAGCACCAGTTTACTGGGTAGTAGATTCTTAAAATATTTTTTTAAAATTCAAAGCAAAAACTGATATATAATGACATAGAATGGAAACCATTTGATGATGGAGATGGAGACTTCAAGAAATTTTCTCTTGGGAGAGAAAGATCAAAAGTCTCCCAGAGGTCCCAGGAGTAGAGAAAGTCATTGCTGGGATTGTACATTGACATTGAGAGGATTTTTGGGATGTACTCTGAGATGTGCATTCTTACATCAAACAAGCCAACATGTTTTGCACGTAACTGGACCAAATGCTGTCCACTTACTATTCAAGGCAATGTAAAAGTGCCACCAATCCCAAACTGTTGTGAATAAGAAGTGAATTTTTAAGCATTTTCCACAGATGGGTTATCTGTGAAATAGAAGAAGTGAGATTAGAAGGGAAGAGACAGTTAACTCTAATATCTACAGTCATCATCGGCCAATGATGATCATGATGATGAGAATGAGTGCCAAAAATGGTATTTCTGAATATCTACCATGCCCTGATCACTATGAATAAATTCATTATCTTAAGGAAACTGCACAGCAATCTTATAGGGCGATGTTATTATCCCCATTTGTGTCTATACCCAGACATAATATTATTGCATTTATGTTATGTCAACAAGTCCACGAGCTATTATTTTCCATATGCTGCTGATGACAAAATTGGTCTCAGAGTGGATAAGCAATTATACAAGTTTACTCAGTAAGTAAATGAGGGAAATATGCACAGACCCTAATGGATTTGAAAAGCCTTAGATCTTTTCATGCTGCCTTGATATAAGGTAGAGGTAACTACATTTATTATTGCCTAAACTTGCAGACTTTTGAATGTTAAAATGGGAATATTATTAATAATTCTGCAAAAGCTGGAGACATAAATTGGGCAACAAAGAACAAAGAACTACAGTAAGTCCCTGACTTACGAACATTTGAGTTGAGAACTTATAGGTATATAAGACTCACATGTGCACTGTATAAGACTCACTCTGTTGAATTATGAATGACTAATTTACAAATGTTCTCCTGGAACAGAACTTGTTCATAAGTCAGGGACTTACTGTAAATTGTTATTAGGCCAAGATAGGAGCTGAATGATCTCAAACTTCTTAAAAATAAACTTGTCTACATATTTGTTTGTTTTAAAATATTGACTAATCATTTCATCTTGAGTCAACTTACATAATGAAGGGGGAGAATGCCCTTATGTGTGTCATACTAAAAAGTAATTTTTCCTAGTGATTTTTAAACTGACATGATAGAGTAAGAAGTCTGTGTCATTTTCGGTATATTTGTGTACGCAACGAAACTAGATGTCTGGCACAAAATTCTACAGGAGATAGAGAAGGTTTAGAAACCCTAATTCATTATTAGAAGTTAATGAATGTGACTCTGTGGTGTAAATGTAACTTACTGATTGAGGGGGAAACTGTGAGAAGTATGTTGTGTACATGAGCACTTTCCTCTTTCAGAAGTACAACGTAATTCGGTAACAATCATTTTAGACAGTTTTTATAATTGTAGAAGATGGCTACTCCACCTTGATCCAAGTACACGTTTAGACATGTTGTTGTTTTTCTTTTATAGCTGCTTCTATTCCAATGTATCATAGGTGTAAGTTTTAATTTCTTTACAGTAAAAGAATTCTTTTGTTTCTTTTGCTTCGATGCAAGAGTTCCCTCCTCCCAGATTTTAACCTGCTTTGTTCAGATTTTCTTTCTGCTCTAATATTTTTCCTCTTCAGTAGATTTACATAAAGCTAATTGACTTAAGCTGTTTGTGATATTATTTTTGGATTTTACTGCTTCTTGCTTTAGCTGCTCCTGATGAAATCCAGATTTATTTTCTAGAGGAGGCTAATGTAGTAAAATCTTTTTTTTTTCCTTTTTGGTAAATAAGTGTTATAAGCTTTCAACCAAACAGGCCTCTCAAAAGTCCAGGAAAAATGTTGCACTAGTCCACAGACTGTTGTTTTTCTTTTTTCTTATTCTAAAGAGACATACATCTGTAAACTTGTGTGATATAATATGTAATAGCTTTGAACAAACATTTTATCCATACATTAGGTCTAAACAAGAAAAACAGCAATAACTCAAATAGTATATTTTACTGCTGTGATGCCTTATGTTATGTGTGTGCCTGTTGTTGTTGTTTTGCTTAAAGTCACCTTACAACCTTTCAAATCATCCTTATGAATCTTTTCACTTGGTTGGACATAAGAAAAGGAAGGTTTTCTCTTGGATGAATATGAGCATTATGAGGCTAAGCACTGAGAAAGAGTGTGCTGAGCACTTAATGCGACATGACCTGCATGGCACTCCCCACAAGCCTACCTTGTGAGACAGAGACAAATATGGGTCTGCGTTCACGTCAGACTGCCAACTGCTTGGGAGTGGGGTATGCCTTATCCCATGCTCTTTCTTTCGTTGTGTCTTTTGGGACCAATGGCACAGAACTTAACAGGAAACATAAGTCAAAGGAAGGAGAGTTCTTAGGTCCACTGTAAACATGAATACAACCTGGTGTTATAATTAATAGCTGAGGTTTTGAGGCCAACCAGATCAAGAAAGGCAAGGTGCCCTTTTCCCCAGGCACCTTTAAGCTTGGCAAATGCTAAAACTAGGGCTGGTTTGCTTCTTCCCTCCAAAGTCTCACAGCATCATAATTGCCCAAGGAACTGAAATGTACAATATCATTTTTTTTTTTTTTTTGGTACTGGGGATCGAATTCGGGTCCTTGCGCTTGCAAGGCAGGCAGTGGAACCACTGAGCTAAATCCCCGGCCCAACAATATCATTTTATATAAAAATGGAGAAAGGGCCAAGAGGACAAATGTACAAGTGATAGAAAGGATGAAAGAAAGGCCTTCATATTATTATATTGTTATACTAATAACATTCACTCTGGCTCTAGCACAATTTGCCAGATCCTCAAAGTTTATTTCTAGCTTTAAATAAACAGTTCCTATCGCTGGACATGACAGGCTTTGTGGTACAGGGAAAAGCAAAGTCCTAGAGGAAGAAAGACCTGGGCTGGACTAGCTCTGCTACAGATTTTGCAGTCTTGAGCATGTTCCTTGGGTCATCTCAGGTCCATTTTGTGATTTATAAAATGGTTATATTAATACCCTACCTATTCTCCAGTGCTCTCTGAGCAGACTAAGTTTCCTATACACAAAGCTAGTTGCTGTCTGATACACTCTGCATTCATTGGCTACTGTTACTGTATTGGCAAAATAGTTGTATTCCCAGAAGCTAAATTTTGTTACTGTCACAAGCTCGTTGAAAAACAACAAACAGGAATCTCTATTTTCTCTTCCCCTTGTGTCCTGCACCTTTGAAGAAAAATCTGGGTGGGAAATTAAAGCAGTATAACTAATCATGGTTAGTGAGGCTCATACATCACACACACAAAAAAAACAAAATCAGACACTAAAATCTTTTTTTTGGGGTACTGGGGATCGAACTCAGGTCCTTGTGCTTTCAAGGCAGGCAGCCAGCAGAGCCACTGAGCTAAATCCCCAGCCCAGACCCTAAAACCTTAATGTAACCAGGCCTAAAACTGCCTAAAGCAGATAAAAGGGCAAAATAAAAAAAATCAATATACATCCCCAAAAGTATGCGTAAAAATAAATTACTTTTTTGGTGGTAGTAATGAGGAAGACTGAATGTAAGGGCAGTATTTAAAGTGATTAAGAATGCTAGACATGGGTTCATATCCAACTCCACTACACAAAATTTTAACTTCAAAAAACAGTGCCCAACTTTTTTTTTTTTTTTTTTTTTTTTTTTTTGGCACTGGGGATCCAACTCAGGACCTTCTGCTTGCAAGGCAGGTGGCAGAACCACTGAGCCACATACCCAGCCCCATGGCCACCATTTTTGATTCTCGGTTTTCTCATCAACAAGAGGGTGACAAGAGACCTACTTTACAGGACTGTTAGACACCACGTGCAAAGCAAGTAGCAGAAGCCTGACGAAGGACTCTGTCTCTGTTAGTAAGTGTGAACCCTTTGCCCAATGCACTGGTCTCTGTTTTCTCTTCCTGCTGTCTTTCTAAGTCATCCTCCAAGGCAAAGGCCAGAAACGTTTGTGTCTAGAACACTTGAGTGCAGCGGAGAGCTCCATGAGGATGATGCATTCCAGAATGCAAAAGTTATAAGCCTGTTTTGTATGATTTTCTACATACGTTTACAAGAAACACAGGCAGGGCTCCTCTTTGGAGAGAGCCTCGACATGGCTCCCAAAAGGCCAACTTCAAGTCAAAAGCCATGCATCACATTTTGAGATTTCACCATCAAAATTCACCTATCAGTGAGACACAGTTCGTATGACTAATCTTGTTTGACTTGGCAATGAGGTGAAATGTCAATAGGCTTCCTATTTTGACTAAAATTATTAAACATACCAAAGGGAATATTACATGTGTGTTAGTCATTTCAGAATAAAGATGAGCATACATCCCTGAAAAGTCCAACTACACTGATGGGATAATGGATCACCAGAATGCTTTCTATTTGAAATTCATACTTTATTCACATTCTTGCTTCGCTTGGAGAATTGTGTCACTGTTGCCAAAGTCTTGAGTTTCCTTTGCCCCGTGCCTGGATTCTCCATTGACATTAATGGGAATTTCACTTTCAAGCACAAGACAATATATGGAACTAAAATGACAATAGCAGAAGGAAAAGAACACATTTTAAACATTGTGCTGCAACATATTTTCCTTGACTGTTTCTGTTATAGTCATTGACGACTGCTGAGAAAGATCCATTTGGAAACCTGAAAACACATTGTCCCTAGGGACCAGTCTTTTAAAAACATACTTTTACCTTACATGTCATCACAAATTACTTAAAAGAATAATTATAGATCAATCTACATAATTTTAATTCTGTGGTTAGTTGATTACAAAAGCATACCTTTCTGGCACTGCCATTAGTCCTCTAGGTATGTTTGCTTCTTTTTTCAATCTGAAAGAATGGCAGTTTTGAGGAAAAGACTGTCCGTGTTTTCTTAAGGAAACATAATGCAAAATTGGCCACTTACTGAAATTTAAAGTGTGATGAACTTTTGCAGCTCATGTTCACACCTCAGTAATAACCTGTAGAGCTATGAGCTGTTAGAATGCAAGCATTTAAAAAAAAATATGTGAAAGAAGAAGAAATATAAATCCATTTATATGAATGACCAAATGTCAAAAATATATTAAAGCATTTTATGGGCTGTCTTGTTCATTATTTTACTGACTTAGAAACCTTGAAGTGTTCTGTATCCATTTCATTATCTGCAAAAGTATGAACTATAATGGAATTTACATAAAAATCCTGCTGGGGAGTAGGGACTTGACTGCATAGTCAGCTTTGCCTCCTAATCCAATCTTCCCCAATATAGTTGGTATGGCAGTTGCCACCCTCAAACAGCAGGCTCTCTTTTGTAAAGAAAACTATGAATTTGAGCTATAAAATGAGCAGAAGTATTTTTCTATTACTTTGGATGCTTCCTCTTGCTGAGTTTACATGAGAAGTCTAGCAGGAGGTGTTATTAAATAGCCTCAGAAATTAGCCCCAAAACAATTATCTTGGCTTAGCTGTGGAAAAAGACACTAGAGGCTTAATGAAAAGAGCATTTGAATTTTTGTCATTGAATATCTGTTGGACACCTCTGTAGTTATTAACCCTTATGGGCAGGATTTCAGATTTTTTATTATTTTTAATTGAATTGTTTTTGGAAAACTGCAGATAAAAAACACTCATCTCCCCCGCGATAGTTGCAGATCCCCAGGCACACTGTGTAATAATGGGGTTCCTCAAAGTTCACTTTAAACCTCGCTGTATGGCAAGGTTCAACATAAATTAGGATTTCACATTATAATAGATTTATGGGAACACTAAGCAGGGAAGAATGCCTCTGGTATTTTTCCACCACCCATTCCTTAAAATAAATTTCTTCCAACACCCATGGCTCTCTTTGTATTTAATAGTAAATTTGCCATGAATTAAAGCTTTCTAGTCCTCAACAATACTCCAGAAGTTACCTTTCCCTTTTCAGTTTTTCACTTCCTCCTATACATAACTGGAAAGTTAACTTTCTTGGGCTTCTTTTTCTGTAATGTTTTACCACCCCAAATAATTTCTGTCTCCCTTCTATGTACTATTTTTAAACATTTGCTGGCTCTTATCACATCAAATGTTAAAAGTCACTCAGTCAGTTGCTTTCATCTTTCCTTCCAATCCCTCTTCCCAACTTCACCTCCCCAGTCACTTCATCATTTTTTAAATTTTCTCTTAACTCTCTCCAATCTTCCACATAGTTCTGGAATTGAGTTCATCCACTTCTCCAGGTGCATCATATATCATTCCCTAAGTCTGGAATGTGATGGTTCTTTGTGTACAGCCCAAATGCAAGTGGAGTTTGTCTTTCTTTCCTGATCGTTGTCAGCATGTTGGCTCAAAGTGTTTTTGAACATCTCCCACTGACTCCTGAGGGAAGCTCTCTGCTAGGGGGCTGTGTTCTACCTGCCATCGCATATGGAAAGAATGTTAGATGAGAGAAAAGAAGGTTTTATGAACCATGTTAGAAAACATGTTTAGGTATCCCAGCCTGCCTCCTGCCATGTTTGGAAACAAATTTCTTTCCTTTGCATTCTCATTTTTATTGACTATATTTTATTACACAAATATAATGAAAGCCTATGCATGTTGCTGCTGAAGGTGGAGAACGCATCTTAACTTAGGGCGCAAATGATTTCCTAGCTGTATTACAGATGTTTTGTAAAAGTAGCTGAGAGCCAGGCATAGTGGCATGAGCCTATAATCCCAGCACTTGGGAGTCTGAGGCAGGAAGATCTTCGCAAGTTCAAGGCCAGCCTGGACTACAGCCTGAACTACATAGCAAGACCCTGTCTCAAAAAAAAAAAAAAAGAAGGAAAACACAAAATAAATAAATAAAATAAAAGTAGCTGAAAAGGGCTGCACTAAAATTAAAGCATTCTTTATTTAATATTAACAAGCTGAATCTTTATACTTTCTTCACATTTTTATTCCAATTCTTTCGACTACTTCTTCTGACCATCAAAGTAGTTCATAGCAGATACAGAATTAGGAATGAGAAGCAAGAGAAAATAAAATTTAAATGTGATATTTCTAAATTTTAGTGATGTTCAGATTCCATTTGATGTCATTACAAAGAGTACTACTCCATATAAAAAAAATTATTGCAGCTATTTGATGGAAGCAGGCTATGCCAAAATCAACCATGAGCCGCTTTAAGCAGTAGAAGAAAAGATTATGCAACACCTATGAATCAATAAAGCCAATTTGGAGAACTTATGACTCTTGTAAAGTTGGGGAAAAAAGTACTATCCACCCCAAGTTGTATATATTAATATAAAAATATACCATACTAAAAGATTCAGAGTGGCTATCAATTTTTTGTCCTCCTGATTTTATAACAGCTTTTCAAAAAATAATCTATCTCAAATTTAGACCATTTCTTTTTGCTAAAATATAGTATGTTTATCATAATCACATGTCACTCTTACCTCTGAATTGGAAGCAAATTTTGACTCAAAATCCTGCCCTTTTGTGCATTGATGGTGGTGAGAGAGAGAGGGCCTCACTGCTTTTTAGGTCTTTCCTCTTAAGTTCTATATGTGAGTCAGTACTCCTTCAGTTGTACATGAAAACAAAGGGACAGACTCAAATTGTTCTGCACCACTGGAGAAGATCTGAGCTTTCATAACTTAAAAATCTACGGAGAGTCTTTAGGTACTGTTGGCTCAAAGACAAAAAAAAAAAATCAGAGTGAGGTTTCTCCCAGTTTGTCCGTGCTTTGCCTTCCATGCGTTATTTACTCTCATCAGACTTGTCCTGCATGGAGACAGTAGTAGCTCCCATCTCCTCTCTTTCATTTCAGTAAGGTCAAGAGAACTTCTCTGCCTCAGCATGTAGCAAAAGTCTTGGGCCTGGATCTTATTAAATGAAATAGAATTGTACGCCCCTTGCCTAACTTATCACTGTGGTCAGTCACATGAGATCTACTGCATTAATGAAACTCTTAGAAATCTTTCTATGGTGATGGAAGTCATCTACAATCCAGTATGGTAGCTACTAGTCATGTGGAGCTATTGACCAGTTGAAATGTACCTAATGCAACTGAGAAACAGAATTTTACATTTTAAGTAATTTAAATTTAAGTTATGTAACCTCTACTGTCTTGCTAGAGTTTAGGGTGTGGGGTGCAACCCATTTAGATTACTTGGACTGAGAAAGTTTGGGGGGAGCAAGTCCCATTTTTACTTACAGTAGGAAGTATAATGCCCCTAAGGGTAAAATCAACACATGTTCACTGAAAGTACTCCAAAACTTGAAATGTTACTTAATACCTTTTGACCTAATACCTTATTTTCCCATTAATGGCTCATATCATATTACCTACAGTTTTTCTATTGCTTTGGTTGTCTTTCCTTAATGAAAATGCATACAGTAGGAACTCTGCACAGATAGCTCTTCGTGCCTGTGTGAGAATCCCTCTTAAGCATTTGTTCAGGACCTTCTCCTCTTAACTGAATTATTTTTTATGTACATTATACTTACTTTTCAAAAAATACTGTAAGGATATTATGATACCATTATATTATGAAAACCAAATGAAATTGAAATGCATGCATATTTAATACAGACAAGTCAAATGGGAAAGTATTAATCAATGTATCAGCATTGCTGTATCAAGCATGCAGTGACAACTGCAATGCAATACAGCAGTACCTCAGTTCTCAAACTGTGGAATGAATTAATTCCAAGATTCTGGAAAGCATGGTCATGGCTGTGTTTGTCACCTGATGCAGAGTTTGCAAACAAAAACAAAATTTTAGCAAACGCTTCCATTTGCAAACCAAATTGTTCCCAAACAAAAGAGTTCATGAACTGAGGTACTACTGTATACTCATTTCACTAAAATATGGAAATTGACTCATTCATCAGTTCAACTACGTTCTCAAGACAGAGTTCTTCCTGTCCTCACTGAGCTTCTAATTCTCAATTTTATGAAAATATGAAACACCATGCAACTTAGACTTGAGACAAAAGATACCAAATTAATATAAGTCTACTGTAGAAAATTTTGAAATATTGAAGTATACAAATATTAATTAAAAATTAAAAGGAAACTGGAAATTATCTATAATCCCATTACACAAGGACAATTGCCATTATTTCAATATAGATCACTTCTGGGCCAGGGATTTAGCTCAGTGGCACCACGCCTGCCTCACAAGCAGAAGGTCCTGAGTTCAATGCCCAGTACCCCAGTACCAAAAAAACAAATTTTTTAAAAATTATATAACAGTTCTGATATTATGACTACTTATGCATTTTTTTCTGGTTTGTGTGTGTGTACAAACACGTGTGCACAGTGGAGACTGAACCTAGAGTCACAAGCACACTAAACATATACTTTAACACTGAGTTATGCCCTCAGATACTTATTCATTTTTATTAAGGATGAGAAACTGCTGTAATTCCTCCTTTATACCTTCATTTTTAACCTAATGCTATATAAAAGTATCATATTTAATACTTCATAGTATTCCATTGAATGAAATATATATAGTGAAATATATTTATAGTGAAATACATACATATATATATAACTTTTAGGTTAAATAGATAAGAATATAATTTTAAATACTTAAAATATTTTAAGATATTTTGTAAAAAAAAGTTCCGCTCAGGCAGAGAATTTGTATATTTTGTTTACTGTTGAATATTAGTGCCTAAGATAGTACCTGACACCTAGAATACACTCAATAATTATTTGTTGAATGAGTAATGAGAATTGGTATATTTACCATTATAATTCAAACAGAGGAGAATGGGATGAACTCATTTCACTGAATCTTCATTATCTCTGGAGTTTTTTTTTTAATGTTTTTTTGGTACTGGTGTTCTAACTCAGGTCCTTGCGCTTGCAAGGCAGGCGGCAGAACCACTGAGTTAAATCCCCAGCCCAGAAGTGATACATATTAAAATAATGGTAGACAGAAGATGGTTTCCCCTTAGTTTTTTTTTTCATTAAGTTTATTGGTACATTTTAGGTATAAAACCAGTTACATTCCTCATTGGGATCTTGTACCTTTACATGATGTATCTGAGTTATTTTTTCCCCATTCCCCTGCCCTCCCTTCACCCGCTCCACCCTTCCCTATTTACAGAGACTTTGTTTCGATTTTTTTCCTTTTCTCATTTTTTTTCTTTTCCCTTCTTTCCTTTCCCCTACCCCTCCCACTTCCCCTACTCCTTTAAACCTTTACTTTCTATTTCACATTATCAGTTATACCATTTGAACCTTATTATTTACACTTTCAGTTTCTCACACCAGAGAAGCTATTCAGTATTTACACGTGTGTCCTATTTATTTCACTTAAGAGTATGGCCTCAATGTGCATCCATTTAGCTATAAATGTCTCTAGTTTCTCATTCTTTATGGCTGAGTAGTACTCCATTTTATAAAAAAAAACCCACATCTTCTTTCCACTTGCTCTCAGCCTCTCCCACTCTTGCTCTTGCATCTTGTTCAGTCTCTTTCTGTGTGTGTCTTTCTCTTTTCTCCTCTCTCTCTGCTTCAGTATATGTTTGCTCCCAAACATGACCCTGCAATGGTTTTCCGCTCTTTTTTTTTTTTTTTTTTTCAAGCTCTTCAACCAATGTGCTCCAGTTCCAAATTCTCTAGGGAAAGAAAACCATGTACACATATCTTGGGGCCAGTTTCTCTCCTCTGTTCCCATTCCAGACTACCATAATGAGAAGAAAGGATCATAGAGTTCAAATATGGGAGCAATTACTCACTATTATCATAGGACTCATTTTCAGAAGAAAAGGTAGGATTGCTAGACATCTCAAAAGGCCTATGTCACGATGCACCTACAGTAATACAAATGTAGGTAGAAAGTGGTTCTATATATAAATAATTCTCTGATCTAAAAAATCTATAATTTAAATCATCTTCCAACCATTACCAGTTTCAAAAATTATTTACGTAATCAGAGGTTTCTATAAAAAATCTAGTTTTAATTCTGATTCTAAATTTTTCTGTGTTTATTTTCCAACTTACCTGTTTTATCACCTGTCCACGTCAGAGATCTTTGATTCCACAGAAACCATTTTAAAGGCAAAAACTTTTCTTTTTTATTCTTCTAAGTATAGCTTCCTCTTTGTAGTTATCTTTAAACTGGCTGCTGTACCTAGCATTTTAGTGCTTTCTTTTAGTACTGTTTTTCTCAAAATTATCTGAGTTGGCAAAAATTATATAAATGAACAGAACTACCTCCTGCAATGGCACATTTCAAGCACTTTCAGGGATAATCCATTATAAACTATGCTCTCTACACTAAACAAAATAATTAGTCTCAACTAGTCATTTGATGATGCGTGAACTTTTCCACACTTTTTGTTTACTTTTCATTTCATAATTTTTATATTTTCCCCATCAATTCTGTTGGAATTTAGGTCTGGTACGGAATGAGCTAAATCACTGTCTCTTTCTCATTTAATTTCTGGCAATTAAACTTCCTAGTCCTATCTAGACTTATTTTAAGGAAAAACAAAACAACTTAGGGGCCGGGGATTTAGCTCAATGGTTTCGCTGCCTGCTGCAGAAGTGCAAGGACCTGAGTTCGATGCCCGGTACCAAAAAAATAAAATAAAATAAAAACAACTTACATTTAAGGTACACATATGAGCAGTTAACTATTTAAATGAAGCTACCTCCACTGTAAATATCCATCGTCCAGGCCATATACTCTGGTTCTTGCAATATATGACACATGGCTATATTTAGCATAGGCCGTGTTTCAGTCCCGTTGCGTCCACTATTCAGATGCATCTTCAAATGGTAGCAATAAGAGTGAAACGACAGCCTTCCTTAATGACTGATGGGGACAGTCTCATCATGGTTCTGGTCAGCCCAATGAGCATCAATCACAAAGACAGCCAGAGATGTCAAATCTGCCAAGATGCTCTTTAATCCTTCCATACTGCGAAGTCACAACTTTCAGCGCAGATCCAAGCAATTGTCCGGCTCGGTGAGCCCTAAACTTTCCCAGTTAGAGGAACCATATTATACCACAAAACACTGTTGAACAATTGTACTTTCAGTGAAAACATACAATGACCCACACCAGGGCACACCGTAACAAATACCACTTGAAATACTTTGCGTTGTTTTTTTTTTCCTGAGAATTGCTCTCATATATACAGAGGTGGTACTTTTTGCTACACTTGAGGTTAGAAAGATTTGTAGATGAATTTTAATATACTAACTATAATAACACCTACACTAATTCAAAGAAATAAGTGCAAAACATGCTATTTATTTAGTCAACATATAGTGCTTAATGCTTTGAACAAGATGAGAACCATTGATCTAGAAAATATACTCTTTATAAAGCCCTTCTTTCCTTAATGATTCACATAATTGGGGAAAAAGTTTTGTTGTGTTAGTTTTCTTTCTTTATTTAGCATTATTGATCGACTTGATTCTCTACTTCACCTAATGTGCAGGGCAAAACCTATGATTTTATAGGAAACCATGTCTAAAATAACAAAATTACCCTCCAAGATTCAGGTAGGTAAAATTATGAGTGTATTTCCCTGAGGTGCAGTAAAATAGTTTATTTATTACTACTTCCTCAACATCTCACTCACAGGTGGTTATGTTCCGAACAATTATTGTGTAGGCTTGTGTAGGCAAGCACAATAATTTAACTTTAGGAAGCTATTATCTGAGCCAGCTTCCCTCCTCCTAGGGCCCAGGGATATTATTTACAGAAATGAACCAGTGTATTATGTTTAATACATTCTTAGAGTATTGGTACCTGACTATTGGATTTTCATGTTTAAATGTTTCTATGTTACATGATTTCATTAAAAATTTTCCCACATACCTTTTCCCTTAATTCTATTGGGTTAAGATGCTATACTGACTCTCTGATGTATCAATTTTGGACTTCCCTATACCAAATGAGAATTCTCACTTTCTTCAATATCTGATTCAAAAGTTATTTCCTCCAAGAACTTTTCACAATGAATGTCATGATTTTGCACCTCTTCTGGAGACTCCCTGGGTCAGATTTCAAATGTTCTACATCTTTTTATTTTGTTACAGCAGAAATACTGAGCTCACACTCAGTTTGAACAGCTTCATAATATACATATCTATAATGATGGTTACTTATTTTACAGATGTGTGTATGTGCTTCCTTCTGTGTGCATCTTCACAATGATTTGCTTCAGCATGAGGCAACATGACCTGTGTGTTTTCAGCTGTTTTTGTTGTTTTGAATTTCGTCCAAAGGGATTCCATATCATTTATCACTGCTGATGAAGCAACGAATATATTTTTCCCCAAAGAAGAATGATTACATACCTTGCAGTCTGTTCATTCATTAACTTACCCATTGAAGATTAGTTATTGATCACATCCTGGTGGACAGTACTTTCTAAGGGCTTAGGATACGGTACCGAAAGAGACACAGCCCTCTGTCACTGAGCCTTTTGCACCAAGACAATCTGTTCAAGGCACTTGAATTGAGATGCTATCAAATATTGTTCCAGTACTCCCATGTTATCCGTAAAAACTAAAGTATCACTAGCCTCTGTCTCTTTCTCTTTTCTCAGTAACAAACTTACTGCTGTTAACACAGTGAAGGGGCTGGTGGGTTACAGTAACTGAGAAATCCATATAGTTTCAAAAACGAAGTTAGTGGTGGATCACAAATTCATTATTTTGACCTTGGAGCAGGTAAAAGTAGACACAGAGGAAAGGAATGTCACCCGCTGCCAACTATTGTTGAGGAATACAATGTGAGATCCACCCACAGAGGACTGGTTGATGTACACTATAAAAATCTCCAGGTAAGCCAGCTGTGAGAAATTTCAGATGAAAATCTCTACAATAAATATATTTGAAATTATACTTGCTGGAGAAAAGCTTGAGAGAACCATATGTGATTCTTTAATTTGATTTTTCTTACTTTATATCTCAAGAGTTTGCTAATGTCATTATTAATATTTTTGTCATTGCTTATGTAGATTACTTAAATGCCAACATAGACTTACAGATGTGCTGTTTTTAATGGCAAAGATAATGATAACAGAAATAGTGATTAAAAATATACTATAAGCCTAGCTCCTTCATAACAATCCCAGAGCGCTTTACAAGAGGAATGAAACAATGAACTGAAATAACAACTGTGCTAATCGTAAACTAGTTTAAAAAGATAATATTTAGGAATTTAGGGTTTTTTTGAAGGCCATAAATAAAAAAGATGCAGTTTTATGTTTATAGTAACTTTTAGAACTTGCTAACAGAGAATGGTAAAATAGATGACAAATTACAAATCAAAATGGCTGTTAAGTTGAAATAAGTTGGAATATTATGTGTATGTTCTAGAACATTTATTTCATTTTCTTAGCCAGTATAATGAGTATAATCATTTTCTTAGCCAATATAATCAATTTTTATATTTAATTTGCAAAAAGAAGGGATAAACCATTAGAAAACAAACTTATAATATGGCATTTTAGTTTAAAGAAACTTCTAGGGGATGGAGGTATAGCTCAGTGGTGGATATGGGCTTAGCTTTCATGAGGTCTTGGGTTTAATTTCCAACACCACACCAAAAAATGGTATTTCTAGTAATCACTAATTTAAACCCAAATCCTATGTACCATCTACATTTCACAGCAGCTATAATGTTAACTTTGATGTTATCAGGCTACCTGACTAAATTCAGTATTTCATTTATTTCAGCAAGAAAATCAAAGTATCAGTAAGGTGCTACCCCCTGGTGTCCTAGGTAGTGTCTGAGGAGGAGAGGAAGAGAGATTCCCTGATGTCGTGAGGTCACTGCAACGAGAAATGTGACCTTTGTGAGGAGTCACATATGGTGTGTTCATGGCTGCTCAGAGATACCTAAAGAAACTAAAGAAAGCAGGCTAATCATTATGGTCATAACAAATGCATTAGGCAGGGTAGCTTAAATGGTGGGCATTTCCTTCAGTTGTGGAGGCAGGAAGTCCAGGATAAAGGTTCCGGCAGGGATGGTTTCCTCGGAGGCTGCTCTCCTGGGCTTGCATTTGCTGTTCCCACACGACCTCCCTCTGTGTGCACATCCCCGGAAATCCTCTATGTGTCCCCACTTTCTCTTTTTATCAGGACTCCAGTCAACTTTGCATAGGGCCCAGCCTAAGGGCCTCATTTCAACTTAATCCTGTTGTGGCCCTGTCTCCAAATACAGTCACATTCGGTCTGGGGTTAGGGATCAGTGTACGAATTGGGGATGGGAATCTAATTCTGCCTATGTCCGCTTGCAACCACAGAATGTACCTTTATTTGGAATGGGGATCTTTGAAGATATAATGAAAGTGCTTTAGATGAAATCAGTCTCAATTAGAGTAAACCTTAAATCCAAAAAATGGATTTCCTTATGTATAACAGGAAAGGAGAACACACTTAGAGACCTGGAGGGGAAGGTGAGATAAAGACAGAGGCAGCGACTGGGGTGATGCAGCTCCAAGTCAGGTGACACACAGGGTCGCTAGCAGTTATAGAAGATGAGAGAGAAGGCAGGGAAAAGATTCCCCCTTCGAGTCTCCGGAAGAGGCAAACCCTGCTCACACTTTAATTTTGGACTTTTTGTCTCAGAACTCTAAAGGAATAAATGGGCATTTAGGCTACCCAGTTTCTGGTAATTTGTTAAGACAGCCACAGTCCCTTTTGGTAACCGGAAATAATAAATACAGCTACCATGTGCTGATGACTTCCATGTATGAGGAATTATATTAGATATACAGTATCTCTGAAATCCTCTAACCATGCATTTAATCCATTTTACAGTGAGGAAACTGAGGCTTACAGAGGAGAACATGTTCTTCCCTGAGAGGCACAGATAATAAATGTCAAAAGTAGGAGTCAAACTGATTACCATGCTGTGGTCGTTCTTCAATCCTACACCAAAATGGCACACAAAGTATCTTATGGTCAAAATCAATGAATGATTTTATGTTTACAGGAGCCAAATTAGCCAGGTGTGGTGGCACATGACTGTTATCCCAGTAGTCTGGGTGACTGAGGTAGAGGACTGCAATTTTGAGCCCAGCCTGGGGAAGTTAGCAACAAGTGAGAGACTGTGACAAAATAAAAAATAGAGAAAAAGGTCTGGGATTTACCTCAGTGTGACAGCTCGGGTTCAATCCCCTGTAACACACACATGGACACACACACACACGCACGTGAAAATCCAAGTCCAATTTTTTGATCTTAGACACTGACTGATTGGGGCAGTTGTAGAGGAGTTCAAGAGCCAGATAGAAAAAGCAACTCCCCTTAATTTTGTAGGGAATGTCCTACCCCAGCTCACCCCATAACCGAGGCAGAGAAATGAGGCCACTCTTCTCTAACTACCCCATGTCTATTGAGATTCCTATGATTATTTTCTTTCTCAAGGCTCTGCTAAATCCAGTTTCACCTGTAGTTCAATGTTGGGAAAGAATGTGCTCTTTCTTGCCATGAGCCTGAGAGTCCACCTACAGTTTTTAACCTCAGTTTTCCCATGCACTAGTTCTCTGTGACAGCCAACCTCAGTGTGGCTGTTGGTTGTTTCTGTACTGTACTTGACCGTGCTGCACAAAGCCAACATGGCACTGCACACAGGTATAACAGGAATAAGGACAGAGGAGGTAGCTGGAATTTTGAGCATTCTTGCCTCATCCACTTAGTAGGTTTTTTTCATTATCATCTGATAAAGACCCCTGCGTCTTAACCTTTCCTTGAAGCTTCAACTGACCAGTTTTGTTAATGTCAATAGAGCCTAGTTTTTCTACTTTGTAAGACTGAACCACGGAAAAGGGAATATGCTATTTCTACAGCTCACTTAATTTTTATACTTTTGTATATTTCAATCTCAGGGAATACATTTATTTTCTATTCATTCAAGAGCCTAAAACACTATCCATATGATCTATGTGCACAAATAGAAATTTATTAAATAACCAATAGAATGTTAGTTAGGGAAATTCAAGAGTCATCCTGGAAATTTTAATCTTTCAGGTCTGGTCATTATTAAAATTAAAACCCTACATTATCTGTTTTTATTTATATTGTAAAAATCAGAGGTATCTGTATTCAGCAAGTCAACTAAAATATATTTACCCATAAACTATGTTGGATGAAATTATCAAATTATCCTTTGATAACACTGGCTAAAACTAAATATTTGTCGGCAGATTGAAATACAGGTTAGAATTCAAAGTTTAAAATAATCTGAAAAGATAGACCACAATAGTCTTAGAAACAAAATTTAAATAAATAATAAAGTCATAAAGTAAACTCTGTGTATCCAGCACTACAGAAAATGTCTCCACATTACCCACTTATGTCTTTATGGAGCCAGGCAGTTTGGCAGGATCTAGATTTTAGGTCAAGATTGAAAGCCAAGTGAACTAGTAAGCAAGATATTAGCCAATGTTCTCCTTTCCTCCACGTTAACTCTCATGACTAGAAGAGTGACGGATTCTCTGCGCTAGCCCTCATTCTTTTGCAGCAGTTTCTAGCATGACTCTCAGCAACTATTGAAGACACTTTCCTGTTTCCATCTGATCTTCCATCGGTCGGGGCAGCCCACACAAGGAAGGTCAGTGAGAGAGCAGAGTGGAAAATGCACTCTTTCCACAAATGTCTACAGGTAGCCCCCCTGTTTCGGCACCTAACACTGAAGCTAAGAGATCATATCCACGGTGTTTACTGTCAAGACCTTACAGAAAAAGCAGACAGGCTGGGCACCAAGGTTTGCCATGGGAGTTGGGGTAAGCTGTAGAGCAGACTCTGCCCAGTGCGGTGCAACGTTCTTCATCTTACTCATCTTGCCATTTGGGCTGTCTTGCTCTACATCGCAAACCTGAGTTGCAGTGTGATTTTTCTGCCCCTGCTTTCTTGACGTAGTCTGTTGTTCCAACACCTGTGTTGCTGACATCACTTTCTTCATGCTGTCTTGGCCTCTTCTCAGGCTCTGAACTCTGTGCTCTTTACCTGAAACCCTTGGCCTAGTGACCTGAGCGATCACCTCTCAGGATTCTACCTTCATAACAATCAACTTGATTACAGGGTTCCAGCCAGCAGGACTTGGGCTACTTTTGCTGACACTCATTCCAGTAGGTGCTCTGCTACGCCTGCTGCCCCAGAGACCAGAGGCCTGGTGCCCTCCTGATAATGTGGGTGCCTTTGCTTTGGAATAAACAGGCCGAGAGAAAGAGCTTCACAAAAAGAGCTTTTGTGCTAGCAACTGTAGCCACTGGAGACAAGACATTTATTCAGCACAGACCAATCCAGCAAAGCAAGCATGGCAGACAGAAAACAAAACAAAACAAAACCACAACACTAGACAACAAGAATGGAATTAATTAACTCAGCTATCCTACGGCAATCTTAGTTGCTGAGAGTGCAGTCTCTGGAGTCAAACTGCAGGGTTCCGGCCCTAGCTCTGTCACTTTCTCTGTGAAAATGGGTGTATTATTGAACTGATTGGTGCCTCAGTTTCCTCATCTATGAAAAGACAATAGATACATTGGGAAGCAAAAAAATTAGATCATGATCTAAACATCTACAGCAGTGCCAGCGTGCAGCAAATGCACCAAAATTACTAATGATTTGACAGTCCAGCCACTCATTTTTTCAACTTTAAACAAAAATACCATCAGCTCACTCAAGAAAATGCCCTGGGCTGGAGCAAAGAAAAAGAGCCACAGTGAAGTCAGATCAACTGTTAATTTTAGGATATTTTGTTAACTACTGTCATTTCAATTCCAGTTTTGCCCTATGGCAGAGAAAAGTACAAAATGAACCTAACCTGGCAATGGTGACTTAAACATTGAATGATTAAAAAAAAAGCTGATAAAGTAAGCAAGAGATACTTCAGCAGAAGTCCTACAAATATCAAGGTCAGGTGTACTGTACCCAGAGCACCAAGCAAATCACCATAATGCTACAGTGTTTGTAAACAGGGCACTCTTGACCTTATTGATGAGATAACATCCTTTCTTTATCAGGGTTCGCCCAGGCACAGTAGGTGTGTTAGCATGCTGGTTCCTTCCTTCACAATGCAGTAGCATCCCCAACTCACTTTGATAACACCAAGTGCCTCCCACAACATACACACATGTGTGTGCACGCACACACACACACACACACACACATTTCTAAAGGCCTCTTAGGAAAGGGATAGGAACAGATTGAGAATCAACACTGTTGCAATAGAATCACATAAATTATCCAAGCAGTAGACTTAGTGGAAGGAAATATGTACTATGATGCCAAAGGAAGATTAGAGCTCTCTAAACTAAGTTGTTCACCCACACCTGGGAAAATAATATCTACTCTTATAAGTTATTAATATTGGGGCAAAGTCACCTTAAAGAAAAAAATTGTAGCCAAGGATTTAGCTCAGTGGTGCTGTGCCTGTCTTGCAAGCCCAAGGCCCTGAGTTCAGTCCCTGGTACCTGCAAAGAAAAAAAAGAAAAAAAAATTGTAGTGCATGAACTTTTCTTCCAAATTATTCTCTGATAAAACAGTAATTGTTCTATTTTTTCATTATTAAACCAGCATTTACTAAATGCACTACTAGATGCACATCCATGTTAAAAAGTATTATTTGAACCAGAATAGATCATCCTTGTATGTGATTTCTAGACTTTTTAAAGTAGAATTATCTGAAGTAGCATTTTCTTCTTAAGTTCTGTGTAGTGGTTATTAACACAATATGACTTAAACCAGTTTTTCCCTTTTAGTTACTGTATTTCTGTGAAGTTAAGTCAAACCTTCTGGCTTGGCAACATTTCTGTTAGATCTTCAGTGCCTTTTGGCCTGAACAATTGCACTGAATGATCCTAACAAAGTTGAGACAAGCACATGGCTATTCAGACACAGATAGGGAATTCAGACATACACAGAGACATGACTCAAAGGCTTTCGGCTCCCATAGTGCTTATGGTTTGTACTATACAGACTTGCTACTCAGCCCCAGCCAACATTCGCATTTAGTGCATGAAAGCTAACCATTTGGTGGGCTTTCTCCCCTACATTCCCTCCTTAGATGGGGTAGCTAGAGAATTGGCTGCTATGAACAACAGTAAAGAGCTTTTCAGAGAAGAAATACATGAAATATAGCAGAAGGAATGAAAGAGTCTCAGACCTCAAAGAAAGTAATAGGGGAGGAGGGTCAGAACATGCAAGTTGTGAGTAGAAAAGCAAAGTGATGGATTACAGAACAAGACAGGGGAAGACATGGTTAAAAGGTTCTGTTACCACAGAAAGAAGAAAAACTTTTTCTTATAGAGAAAAAAATATATAAACTAGAATATTATATTTTCTGTATACTGAAGAGACTCACACCCCTTTTGTGTATTATAGGCCAAAGCTAATTTTAGATGAAAAGAAGATAAAATAATCTTTTAAAAAAGAAAGACAGACGGGTTATGTAATAAGCGTAAAAAAATCATAGAGAAATGTGATTGAAAAGTGAATCTAGAATAGATGTAGGAAATGGTCAGAAAAATGGTAGTAAAGACAAGCGGTTGAAAAGGGAAAGAAAATGGCAAGAAAAATGATTTTATGATTTCCTTTGAATATAGAGTCATCTTACTTTTAGGAAACTGATGTGTGGGGTGGTATTTTTAACATTTTGAGTGCAAACCACTGAGATACTGAAAATTAGCTTAGGGAGATATAGTCTTTACATTTAAACACCCAAATCCTGAGATCAGCTTCAACATAGTAATGATCATGCTAAAACATCCTAATTAGATATATTTAATTAAATCTCATGGAGTATTACCTCTACTTCTTACAAGACTTGGAACCTTTTGCACTTAAAACGTGAAAATGCATGGGAATTTTACAGTAAGCCATCTACTTTTTCTCCAAAAGCTAACATGGCAATAACCTCTGACCGAGTTCCCTTTGGAAGCAGCGTTTTTCTAAGAGAAACTGAAGACAACTTTTAAATATTTCTAACTAAAAGGACTGCAACATTCAATCAAATTAATGTTATCGGTGTGGTTGTTATTTGAATATCTTTGATGTCAGAACCAAGTCTCAGAATTTCAAAATTCACTTGACTTTGAAATCAAAGTATACATGGGTTTTTGCTACTGTAATATAAAATATAAATATTAAACTTTTATCAAAACATTGAACACACAAAAGGAAATGGTGAACTTTGCCAAGGATTTTGATAAAAATTTAATTTGTTTTCAAATATCTTATCATCTATGAAATATATAAAACATAAGCTAACCATGAATATACTATATATTTTACTAGTATTTGTATGACAAAAGACTGAAGTTTTGCCGATGTGGGTTTATATTAAAATGCATCATGTGCATTTTAAAAAGGCAATAGTGGGCCAGGGATTTAGCTCAGTGTTTCTGCCGCCTTCCTTGCAAGCGCAAGGTCCCAAGTTCGATCCCCTGTATTGTAACACAGGAAAATACTGGTACACAATTTGGAAACTTACATTTTATCCTCAATCCTGCCTTAACCTAATAGCTGCATGATTTATTTAATTTTTTTTTCTCCAAAATGGGTATGTTCTTTATTTAGGTGAACATGAAAGGTTGTTTTAAACTAAATCTGTAAAAACATATATAATGTAATTAGTTATTTATACTTAATTTTCTTATGAATCATAAACAACATCCCTCATACATTATCCAACATACAATTATCTATGTCGTTTCTTCATATTTAAAGGTTTCTTCTATTAATGGAAAAAACAGGAAGAGGGAAGAAGAGAGGAAAACCCTTAATGTTTTAAATCTATATCTTTAGTATCATACTCTAAACTACTCTGGTTGAGATTTTGAGGACAACGATATTGAATTCAAAATTTAAAATGAAATGTTTGCCTGCCTTATTTGAAATTTTGCCTTTCTATGGCATTGTATTAAGAATTAAAAATGGAAGCAAAGAATTGCACTAAGCAGTAACTTTTTCTATAGGTGAACCCTCCAGAAAAGAAAGCATTTTACTCCAAGGATTGTGATTACCATTCCAGCTCCCAACAGTGTAGGAAATCAGGGAAGTTTATGATCTAAATGAATCAATCAATGAATATTGCTGTATTTCCGTGAAAAAATAATTTTTTATTATTTTAATACCTAATTATTGGTCACAGTATCACTCTTAAGACATTTTTTTCCTATCGCCAAATCACTGCTCTTCCTAGTATTTCTAAATTTTGAATTGTTGCTCTGTTATCAAATATAGAGTCATCATTTAAATTATTTGCCAAGTTCAGTACTAACGGTTAGCTCTTCTACCTAATCTAGAGGTGAGGCTTCCAGAAGCCTCTGAAGGACAAGAGAGACAGAGCTTAGGGAACTTGGGAAAACAAAACAAAAAAAAGTACTGTCTTTGAAAAAGAGTGATGTAAGAGGTAAGGAAGTTAAGAGACAAAAGTGAACAAATGCATTTGGGGAGAAAGCTAGCCTTTTATGGCGTAAAAGGAAACAAAAAGATTGAAGTACTATCAGCCAGCCTAATGAAGGATTTTGAAATGGAGGGTCCTTAGAGGAAACCTGGAATTAGAACAAGTTAAAGAAGTAAAGAATGTAGGGAATGAATGGAGAGGATTTGTTTGTCTAGAGCTGGTGTTTTAATAGAGAAAAGGCAGGCCAGCAGCAAAGGCTGCAGCTAATAAATTGGCATGTATAAGAATGGGGGCAGGAAGGCACAGGGCTAATGACAGTGGCAGATTTTTTTTAAGAGCACATGAATTGATCCAAGGAGTTATTTAAAATTACAGTTTGCTTTTCTCTCTCTCTTTCTCACAATTGCTTAAAAAGAAGAGGAAAAGGAAAAGGGTAATTTCTAGGATGTACCTTAGGAGGAACTATTGTTAGACGAATAAAAAAGAACTATTGGCAAATGTGAGTGCATTAGAAATGCAGTAATTAAAAGGTTCTATAAAAAAAGAGCAAGTCAGAGCTAACAGTGTTCTTTTAACCCACTATGTCTTACAGCTCATGTTTCATCTTTTTCTCCCAGGACAAAGTTCCCCTATGATTGTATTAGATGTCCGTATACAATTTTCCACTGGGGTGTGTGTGTGTGTGTGTGTGTGTGTAACTTTTTTACATTTATGCTCTAATTCACCAGCTTCATGTTTAGGACAAAATTGATCTGAGCTTTGGAAACTGCACAGCATGGCTCTTGTGTGTTAGCATCTGATATCTCTTTTGTTAATAGAGAAGTTATTAATAAATGACAAGGAGAGACAACAAAATATATTACAATAGAGGGGGGAAAACAGGACAAGGACAGAGGTAGCTGGTGAAGAAGTGTGTTCATTGTGGTAAAACTAAGACAGGATATAAATGGTGGGAAGTTAAAGATCTACCTAGGGAATAAAATGGGAATAAAATACATTCAAGTAGTGTGATGCGAACTGGGTACAGTGCCACACACCCATGATCCCAGCACTCCAGAGGCTGAGACAGGAAGGATCACCTTGAGTTCAAGGCCAGCCTGGGCTACATAGTGATTTCAAACCCAGCAAAAACCAATGCCCAAGAAAAGAAAAAAAGAGAGAGTGTGATGAATCATTTCTTAAGGAAATTAACCTAAATTTCTGATAGATGTTTAAGGATTCCATGAACACATGAAGTCACTTGTGTCTCTAAATGTTAAATTAAGATACGTTCACAATCTCATGAGAAATCAATATTCACTAAACTACTGAGCATATTTGACAATATTCTAAACACCACTCACATTATCTCACTTAAAGTACTTCTAAACTGTATAAAGTAGGAACTGATGTCCTCATTTTACAAATGAGAGAATGATGAACAGAGATAGGAAATAACTTGCTCAAAGTCAAGGTATTTAAGTGGCAGAAGTTTCAAACACAGGTGCAGTCTGATTCTGAACACAAGCTGGCACCTTCTCTGTCTAGGCGAAGCATAAAGATAAAATGTTACTGGTGGGGGTGAAATTTTTATGAAGAAACTGGCCCTGGTATTTAAGTACTTAATTAGAAAGGCAGTACATGTTGAAGAGCTAAGAAAGATCTTTGTTTTTTCTACACCAGGGCTGAAGATTGTCTCTCTGCCCTTATTGCAGTGAACCAAATGCTGCTCAAAGTTAATGTGTCTCAAAGTGCCTAACTTATTACAAGACAGAGAGATCGAGATGCTGGTGAAAATAGAGCAGAAGAGAAAAATGAAACAACCAGATGTCCCTATTTAGGTTCCTCTTTCTTCTGCTGTATGTATTTTCTAAACTGTCTCTGGCTCAAGCTCAAATAAAATTATAGAAATTACAACTGAAGGATATGTCTGTACAGTGCTTGACAGATGACGATGATTCTTGGATATTTTCAGTGTTACCCCCAGTAGCCCTTACACCTCATTTGTTCCAAAGACAGCAAGTAATAATTCGAGAACAACCCAAAGTGTTCCAGAGCCTTCATCATTTAGGATTGAGCTGACAGAAAAAGCCTAGGATGGGTGATTGTGAGTCACCTTGTCAGTTCAGAGGAGGAATCATTTGAGAAGATGGCAAATCTGGAAGTCTCTCCCTGTGGTGATAGCTAGCAGCATCATTGTGATCCTCAACTCCTGGGACTGAAAGTCCAATGTAGGGCTAGGAAGAGGAGACCTGAGAATAATGACAAGAAGAGTTAACATTTTTTAAATAATGAGATTTACAACGTGTTTAGAAATTATCTCTCTTGATTGATCTGTGAGAAACACGTAGGTGTGCATTTTTGGAAAAGTGACTGTTTTCTTGACTATCAGCTTTCTCAGTTGTAAAGTGGAAAAAAACAATGATTCTCCTTATGCAAATTTACTTAGTTTTCTCATTTTTAAAATGGAAAGCTTAACGGTGTTAGGTTAAAATACAGTTTTGCTAATAGTTAATGGTTTTCACCTACAGAAAGGACAATTGCATATGTTTCTATCTAATACCTATCCTACAGGGTTATGAAAATTAAAGGCATCAATATACTCAAAACATAGCTCAGTTCATAATACATTCATTGAAAGTGTGTAAATGGGATCAATTCATCCTCACAATAACCTACAGGAGATAGGAGATTTCTACTTGTGAATATAAATTTATGTAAAACATAGTAGTCATGGCTTTATGGAGGGTAGCTTTACAACAAACACCACTGCAGTATAACATTTTGTCCATTAGTTTTTAGGCTGCTTGGTGTTTGAGTATTGTATCAGATGGCTTTCAAGGTTTGGGCTGCTTTTTCTTCCCATTCAGGTTTTCCAGCCAGCACATGGAGGGCTAATTTCACAGCTGAGGTCTCAATAAATACTCCTGTGATTGTGTTTACCATAAAAATGGTTTGCATGACTATTCCTAAGCTCATAAACTTAGAGAGGGGTTTAAACCATGTTATTATGTCACACATAAAAAAATATTTTATCTTTATTTTATAAAAAACCTTCAAAAATGAGCATAGGAACAATAATATGCTATATAAAGTCAAGGTATTATTATAATTAATAAAACAAGATAATTTTTTCTAACAGCTTAAACAGTGCTGTAGTATTTGGCTATTCTTCCCTCTGAAAATTAGTATACTAATTCAAATTTATACTTTAAATATTAGTTGAGAAATAGTAATGTAGAATATACCAGGATTTTTTCCATAAAAATGCCAGCTTTGAAGAGTTTAAAATATTAAGATATAGATGCTTTTTGTGGACACATTTTAAAAAATAAAAATCATAAGAGAAACACACTGTAGCCATTTCTCCCACCCTTGTTTTTCCTAAAATGTAATCATTTTAGAGACTCACTGAAAAGGATCAAGGGAGCAGAGCAGTAATTTCAGTGAAAAGAAACTAATAATTGAGTGTTCAACATTGTCTATCTTTTGCCTGAAAAATAATTTTTCTTTTAATATTGTGTATGTGTTCATGAGAGAGACAGAGGCAGAGAGACAGGGAGAGAAGCAGAGAGAAAGACAAAAAGGCATGTATAAAAACCATAAGATTAGTAGATTTCTTTTCACTGAGTTTTTTGTATGTTTTAATTGTAGGAATCTTATTTCGAAATGGCATTGGACTTTAGACAGAAGCTGATGTCCTTTTACCAAAAACTAGAAATAAGAGAGTAGGAGTGGTTTGTCCAAAGTTAAATAACAAGAATTAGCTAACATGAGTTCAAACCAGGCTTCAAAATTCTTTGTCCCGTGTTCTTTTACATATGGATGCTTCTGTTAACTAATTTAGCCACTTTCAGTTTCTTATTTTCCTTTAAACTGGTAACATCAATTCTATACATTTATAATGGCATCATTGGAATAGACAGACACCTATTGAGCTAAGGATTAAAATGCCCATTTTTGCTTACAAATAATAGAAGACTCTTGGACCATATCTATGATTTAAATGACTAAAATAGAGTCAATGGTTGAATTAGTGAAACATATTTATGTGGACATGTAAGCTCTACCAGCATACTGTTTAAAGAGGAATTTAGCTACAGTGAAAATATTTGTTAAAATAAAAGTAGCATTTAAAATCATGCAGAAAACACATTAAAAATATAAGAAAGTTTCTTTCTAAATTTAAAAATCTATTCTATCTCACCCTCTAACAAGCCTTTCCCTTCCACCTTCTCTCATTTGTTATTGCTGTTACTATTGTTGTTTTGCAGGGCTAAGGATCAAACCCAAGACCTATACCATGCTAGGCAAGCACTCCACTACTGAGCTGCATCCCCAGCACCAATTTACTGTTTGTTATGTTTCCAGGCTTTACTAAATGACTTAGAGAGCTGTGAGTTCACTACAATTCTGACCCAAACATATTAAAGTAAAAAGCAAACAAATATG
This sequence comes from Heterocephalus glaber, assembly GCF_000247695.1. The sequence goes on along the minus strand of NW_004624742.1, from coordinate 15,830,392 downwards.
GAATAATATACTTTTTATTCTGAGAACAAGACTCTTGGATAAAAAGATAAACTGATGACAAGAATAAACAAAACTAACCACCGGTCTAAAACAACTCCACAACTGTTATCCCTGTTTTTTCATATTCTGTTCTTTCACCCTTCTACATTTTTCTTCTTAGTATTTTTAATACCATGGCATTCCAAAGACTGCCTATTTGTTGTTTTCTTCTGTCTTGCTAGACAATAAGCTCAAGCAGAACCAGTAATTTGTGTTAATAGATTTTTCTTTTATTGAAAAGCACTGAAATATATCAATCTTTTTATAAATATTTGTTAAATGAATAAATTAGAAATTAGATTTTGGGGAATATAATTTTATTATTAATTGAATAAAGCTATATTTGTTGGAAAGATTTCTAAAATGTCTATAGTTACCATGGCAAGGTTGCTTTTGTGATTGAATGTCTCATTCTTTTTTAGATTTATAATTCTATCATTTCACATAATTTAGTATAATGTATGTCATAGAAATTAGAGTAAAATCTATACTGACTTCATGAATGACCCTGTTTTGAATAAATCTTCAATCTGAATGTGATTTCTTAAAATTGGCCAATTTCCCTGAGAAGCTAGAAAGTAAGTTGAATATATTGATTAATTGAGAACTGCAGTTAATTGGGTTTTCACTAAAATTTATTATACTGCCATAGAGTAGGCACTCAATAAATATCGGACAAACATATGAAGTCTAGTCAGTTAATGTAGACTTATTTTGTTATTAGTTTCTGCAATAAAAAGAAAAATTTTCAATTAAATATATGATATGCAATAATATAAGAATCCACACAGGAGACAAATAAGCTATTTCTAAAGTATCTCAAATTCTTCTCATTCTCTTCTCTTTTTGTTAATCTTTTCCCTTTCCCCTTCCCTTCTACCTTTTTTCCTTCCTTTTTCTCCTTAACAATTTCATCTTAACCTATGCGTAAAGCAGGGTCTATAAGAGGTGTGGGAAGGGAGACACTTGGCAGCATAAAAAGCAGTGTTGGTAGGGCCAGGGATTTAGCTCAGTGGCACCACACCTGCCTCGGAAGTGCAAGGTTCTGAGCTCGATCCCTAGTACCAAAAAAAAGTGTTGGAGCTCAAGTAAAGGGTAAAGGGCATCTGAATTAGGGTGGGAATATTTAGTAGCAATACTGATTAAACACAAGGTAATGATCAAATAAGTAACTGCACTAAAGACAGTGGGAGATGGATCTTTCATGTTAAAGGAAGCGCTGTAGTTACAAATGTGGAAATAGAGATTCTGTGAACTACTCTGGTATTGGATTGGAAATGGAGGTATCAGTGTTTCATAAGTCCAGGGAGAAATAAATATAGATGTTAAGATATAGGTAGGTGAATTTTACACACATGTTTTCTGTTTCTGGATTCTGAGAATGATACCCTCAAAGCAATGGGAACACCTGCCTCCCAGATCTTTGTTTCTAGATACCATTCTCAATGAAAAGAAACCGGCACTCTTTGGCAAAATAGCTCTTTGCAAAAATGGCGCATAAAAAATACAAAATGAGCCTGGGATGTACAAAAGTATAGAGGTACTCAAACAATGCCATGGACTTGTGAAGAAAAGAAGTCAGATTAAAGAGGATCATGCTGATCGATCATATCTGAGACATTTCAAAGCTCAAAGTGAGTAATAATAATGACAACAGATGTATAGATTCAGCTGCATATAACTACTACCATCTGAAATCCTAACTAGGGTTATGACTGCCCCAGAGTGACCCTAGCCAGTTTCTCCTGGATAGTTTTTCTGCATGCCGTAAGTAGAAATAAAACAAAAACAAATAGTAGAATGGTCTACGGAGCTTTACAATGGGATAATAGTACTCAATGTGCCCACCTCTTCAGTTGTAGCTTGTGATAAAACAGGAACATTTTGGAGTTGAGGATTAAGCTCAGTGGCACCACACCTGCCTTGCAAGTGCAAGGTCCTGAGTTCAATGCCCGGAACCAGAGAAAAAAAAAAAAGGGAAAAACAAGCACATTCTGGTTTGGATGAAGTCATTTTTGTCCTAACCAATATGTGTGCCCATCCTTCTGAACCAAATTACAAGGATCCACTTGGTTCTGCTGCTGCCTCCGCATCCGTCATGAAGTAAGTCCTTCAGTAAACTGTCCTCTCTGGGGTACTGGACCTGTCTGCCTCTCCTCCATCCCTAACACCTTATGGTTGATTCTTGTACACAGACTGGTTGTTCCAGAATGGCAGATCATAGCTCACCGAATAAAATGGATAGTCATGAGTCCATATGGACATACATACACACATACGTGAATAAATAAATAAGGTAGTTCCCCCAAAATACTCATACAAGGGCATGAAAAAAGACATCACAATGATTCTCTTCAGCATTAAATTGATGCTAACATCAAAAATCATTGCCACCTAATATGATACTATGACATTAATCACCTTCATAGTTTCTCTACCACAGATAGACAACCTGAGTCTAATAATTAGAAAGCAGAAGACAAATCTAAAAACAAGGCATATCTTACAAAAATAACTCATAATCTTTAGAAGTATCAAATTCCTGAAAATCATTGTAACAAATGTGGAAGTGTTCCTCAGTGAATGACTGAAGAGGTGTGATAACTAAATCTGATACTGCATTCTGGACCGGACCCTTTTGTTACAAAGCACATTATTAGGACAAGTGACAACATTTTTTGAAGGGGATCTGAGGATAACATGGAAGTGATGCATTGTTGTTAATTTTCTGATTCTAGGGGTCATATTTCAGTTATAAAAGAAAGTGTTCCAGTTTGTTAAAGTGTTAGGCATATGGGCATTAGGAGTACTTGGCAAAGTGCTGCCCAATAATTCAGGAAAAATGTTATCTACATTGTGGTTGAAACATTTTCATTTTTTGAGATTGTTTCAAAGTAAACAAAAAATTAAATACTTTTAAACTTGATAACTTCTATAAAATATCATAAACCTGAAATACGGAGGTTAACTTACAAAGAACTCCATTCTATTTCACACATTTTTAGAATATAATTTCCTATGATCTGCAAAGGTATGTCGCCCTAAAATTCACAGGCTGAAATGCAGAAATTCCACTAAAATGTATAATCTATCAAACATTTGGAACTGATGATTATGGTCATGTTTTCTGTTTTCTTTTGTATTATTAAAGGCCTTTTCATATGCTTTTTAAAAAAAGAAATAGCTAAATATTCATGGTAGACATTAAAATAGAAACAAATACTATCTAGGTGGAAAATTATGATACTTCCCTTGGGGTAGAAAGCACAGTAGAAATAATATTTGGACAGGTTATACTTTGTATTTACTGAAATTGTTAAGTACAACCGTTTTCCAATAACAGGGCAAAACCTGGGTCTGGTGGCAGACGTGTGTAATCCAGCTACTCAGAAGGCTGAGGCAGAAGGATCATTTGAGGTCAGCCTAGGCAGCAGTACAGGACCCTGTCTCAAAAAACAAACAAACAACATGATAAATATTGGATTCCCTCCCTGACTATGTAAACTTTTAAAGTGAATTCAAGCAAAAACAGACAATGAAGGAGGACATGTGTAAGGAGAATCCTCTGAGGGGACTGAAGATATTGCTGTATCTATTAAATGCTATCAATGCTTAATGTTCAACAAACGGAGCCAAAATTAGAAGAGCACATAAATTTACAGAGTTGAGGTTGAATATACTATTAAAGATTGCTTTTCTCAAGTGTATTAGTATAGTTGGGAAAAATAAAATAATTTTCTTTAAAGCAAAATAAGAAAATGCATAATTTCAGAAACTATGCCATTGCAATCTCATTTGCCAATTTTGAAGTTGAATATTCAAAATGTAGATCAAGCTGGAGGCTGTGGTATGCACCTGCAGACCCAGCTACTCCAGGGGCTGAAGCGGGGGCATCAGCTGAATCCAGGATTTGGAGGTTAGCCTGGCCTACACAGAGATGCTATCTCAAAACAAAATGAAACCGATTTAGATTTGAATGAGAAACTCATACAGTGGAATAAACAGGTATTTACTTCTCTTTGATGGCTACCTGGCTAATTATGTAGCAATTTCTATCATATCAAGCTCTTTAAATATTATTTCGTTGTTATTTCTGTTACTACCAAGGTATCACAGCAATTGGTTATTTATCCTCAAAGGCAAAAATGTTTCAAGCAAGCTATCTCTTGGAATAGGGCTTTGCGTGATTGGGGGAAATACTCTTGATTTGATGTGGACGTGAGCCATACTGGGAAGGATGTGGAGTGTAACTGGAGACGCCTCACAGAAAAGAGTCCACCCTGTGGCTCAGTATCACGCCAGAGTGTCAGCTGATGCCAGGAAATAACAAGCCTACTTGGACCTCATGCACACATTCTGAATGTGTAAGAAAATGAACTTTTAATAAATAGTATAATTTTAAGAAACATGGTGTTCACTTAAGAAAGCAGAATTCCACATTACTAAAGACAAGTTAGGCTAAAATCAGAAATACAATGTAGTGGGTTCAAAAAAGCCAATTTTCCCATTTTATGGTTAGGGAAACTGAGACAAATAACTTAATCCCTCTGCACCTCATTTTCTTCACATATAAAATAGAGATGATAATAATAACACCCGAGTTTTAAGATTATTGTCAGCATTAAATGAGACATGATATGTAAACTGTTTAAAGTAGTACCTGGGCCACGGAGAATACTAATTGCTATCCCCTATTATGATTACAGGAGGGAAAGGACAAAGATAATAAACAAACAAAAACAGAAGCTACACTAAGAATCAGTGATTTCATAGAACACATTTTGATCACTCTCTGAATAAATACATTTACTGGTGCGAATCTGGCACAAAATTAGTGCACACAAGTTCTCTTTCTAAAAAAATTCTTCCATATAAATGGGGATAATAGTAGTAGTCTTCACAGCAGAGTTACAAGGATTTAATTATAAAAATTCTTAGCTATTTGTTTGACACTACTAATAGTCACTCAAAACACGAGTTGTACTACTATCGTTAATTATTATCATTATTATGACATAATAAATTCAAAATTTGAGAGAAACAGAGGAGGGCATAATTACAATTATACAGTATAAGAAGAGAAGAGCTAACATTTTGGTCTTTTAAAGAACCAACACAGTTTCCCAGATGGAGAGTATTCATGGGTTCACCACTTGGTTTTAGCTAAACTTGTTTTCAAAAAGTCACTGGGCCTACAATTATTCCACAGAACACCTACCTTTGAATTAACCATGTCCATATAAACTAATCGATCAACAAGTAACTGAGCACCAAATCTGTGAAATATGCAGATAAGGTGTAGACAGCCTTCCAGCTGGTTTTTCTATATTCATGCCCTCTCTTCCTTAGCATACTTTTCTGAGGTTGACACACTACTCTCCTTAATGCACTTTCCTCATGCATAACTACAGCAGCTCTCACATGCTTCCCATCTCAAGTCCAGAGGACCCTGCCTGGCATTAAGGACCCTCTGCAGTTCTGCATTTCAGTGTGGAGAGACTCCCTGGGAATTTGTGAAAAAACCAGATAACCTTACACTTCAATCCAAACCTTCAATTACTAGATTAGAGTCTTCTTCTAAATTAGAGTCTTTATTATAACAAGATCTCCAGGTTTGCAAATTAAAGTTTGAGAAACTCTTCTTTCCCATATTTATTAATCTAAACCAAATAAAACTCACAACACAACCCATGGTCCCATCAAAAAAAATTAAGACTGGAGGTGTAGCTCAGCAGTAGAATCCTTGCCTAGCATGTTCAAGGCCCTGATGTTCAATCTCCAGAAATACAGAATTAATCTTTTCACTATTTCTCGTGTAATTTCTTTGCTTATGTTCTTAACTCCACTGGAAATACCCCATTTCCTCCCCACCTACTTATATCTCATTATCGTGAAGCCCAGTGAAAAGTTACATATCTTCTATGAAACTGAGACCATTTCAAATGACACTGTCTGTACTGAATACTTCCTGAATTTTGGTCAACATCATTTCATCTTTTAAATTTATTTTTTATTCAGTATTCAGTCAATAAGCATTTTCTAAATGCTTAGTCACAGTGCCAACAAGAATGCAGACTTTCCCTACCTCTAGTAGGCTCCCAATCAGCACTTAGTAGACAGATAGGCAAGAGGAGCAAGCAGTAGACGTGAGGATAAAGCCACAAACTATGCATTTTTGTTAAAACGACTTATGCAAAGTAATATTGTTGAGATATGTTAAAATATTTTGTGCTATGAGACAGATTAAATACTTCAACCAATAGGGACAAAACAAAAAGACATTGTGCTTTGTTTCATGTTAATTTTACCTCCTATAGAGGATCATAAGTCTTTTAATTGCCCAGCGACATTCTTCATTCATTCAACAAATACCATCATTAAAAATAGCTCATCAAGGGCAGGGGATTTAGCTCAGTGGTTTCACCGCTTGCTGCGCAAGTGCAAGGACCTGAGTTCGATCTCCGGTACCAAAAGAAAAAAAAAAAAAGCTCATCTTTGTCTTTTTCTGACTCTTTTAGTTTTAGACTTGTTAGGCATTAAATAAATACTTGTTGATTGAAGACAATCTTTGATCTTGGGTTGAGGACTAGATTTACACACATGGAACAATCATTGCTCAAAGGCAGTTCTTTCCTCCTACCGCTGTTCATGGCATAAGGAACAGTTCATGAATTTGCAATGACACTTTGTTTTACTAGTAGTGTCCTTTGGATCAAAAAGTTCCTCCAGGGTGCCTTGGAAGTTTCTGTTTCTCTGTAGCCAATGTTTGTGTTCACTAGAGACGATGCTGGAGCACAGCCAACCAAATGGAACTGGCTAACAAAAGCTTTTGTAGGTGAACATTTTGGAAACAAATTTCAAGACCATTTGCTAGCAAAATCCTCAACAGGAGGAATTTTCACCAAAGTAAGTTAATGTCAAGTTTTGATTTGAAGGGGTCGGGAAAGGCAGTGGAGATTAAATACTTATGAAGTATGCAATATTCCATGTACTTTAGTAGTAAAAGTAACATTAACATTTCTGGTTGTTACAAAGCCACTTAACAGCTCTTTAGGTCGAAACAGATGCTTCTAGTAGACAGCCATTCTTCCAAGAGCTCATGCTGCAACAACAGCACTGGGGTACATTAGGGTTAGAAACTATAAGAACTTTTGTGATCTCCTTGGCTCCTTCAATGTGATTCAAAGATGGTCACACAGTAAACTTCAACACTAAACGGAGAAAAACATTGTTTTCAACCAACATAAACTAGAACTGTACAGGATCAGCTGTTCAATGAAAAGTACATATTACTCCAACTCAAGAAATCAGAAATGTCCTTATATTTATAATCTTCAAATCAGTTACAACTTTCCTTTGTCTCATTCAGCAATCTTGTTGAAGATGAGCATTCCCACATGATCTGTAATTTTCTCTTAAACTTTTGAATTTCTCTGTATACAGAAAAAAAGCTCTGCTCCCTTAATTGAGCAATTATTATTTCTTAAGTGAATAAAGAGTTTGAGGAGCATGCCAAAATCTTCCTTTCATCCAGAGAAGAGGCTTACATAGGCAGTAGCATAAGTATTGTCTGGCAGCTCCCCAGCTTAGGTGGGTGAGCCGAGGCAAGGCAGAAAGGGGAGCTTATTCTGCACCTCCAGTACTCCTTGGCATCTACTGAAGTTCTTGAATGAATGCCAATTAGGACCGATTTACATGTCTCCTTGGAGGTTTTAGATAACTCTTCACTAAGAACTGTTTGTTTTTCTCATTTAGATGGTTTCTCTAGAGTAGAATTTGCAAACTTGCTGCTGAATAATTGGCTGTTTGAAGATCACTGCTAGGTTTTCATATTGAGCTACAGCATGGTATTTGAAAAATTCCTTAAGAAGTGATTCATTTTACCTCCAAATTTATCTAAATTTGAGTAGATCAAACATGTTTTCTGCAATATTGTCCCACAAGTCAAGCAACAGAAAAAGAGTTCATATATACACATTTCATGGCAAATGCCTACACAAGGGACTTGCTGCTTGATGGCTTGTGCTATTATGTAAAGAATTCTAATTTTTTTAACAGGGTTTTGTTTATATGTTTATATAGGGCTGGAATCATTTCAGTGGAATTTCTACCATTTATCTGAGTTTTCTAAGATACTGCCTATCTCTTCTCTAGCTCTTCTATATAATAAGTCCTTCAAATATTTGAAGATAAGTTCGCTTCCTTTCAATGTAAAGATTTTGCTTTTTACTTAAATGCCTCTTAGTCCTTCAATTTCACCTGAGGTTTTATAGCTTCCAAATTTTACCATTAATAAGAAGTTAGATTTTCAATAACTACTTGGAACACAGTCTGCTAATATTGAGTACAGTTAAAGTTAAAAATATATAAGACCTGTATTTTAAATAATTTTTGTTAGAGTAAGTTTTTCTTGGTGTATTTAGTCATCTATAATACATAAGATACAATCTAAAAATTGTTATTTAACCACTGGACTCATAAGCTTAGCTATAGAGAGCATCCTTTTGATGGCCTCCATTAATGGAAATTTTACTAGACGCTACGCTACTAAATGGCGGTAGAAAAAACATGTTGAAGTATTACTCTCTGCTACTGATGTAAAACTTCTCACCAGAGAACTATCACAACTTCATTTTAAAATGTTTTCAATCTAAAGATAAATTTTAACAGCCATTAAAATGTAAGGAAGGTCGGGCCGGAGATTTAGCTCAGGGGTTCAGCCACCCACCTCGAAAGCACAAGGTCCTGAATTCAATCCCCGGTACCAAAAAAAAAGGAACATAGCAGATAAGATGTAAGGAAGGTCTTAGATAGCTTTATTATTAATTACAGTTCTAAAAAATTTTAGTTGGTATCAAATTATACTATTTGAAAAATTCCAAAAATGTATGAAAATATAATTAGCTAAAACTTTAAATCAGAATTGAAGACTGAATATTCCTTACATTTTCTTATATGCCAAAGATCATCCAGTCTTCCGAAAAATGATAAAGTGCTGACTCATCCAACAATGTAGATGGTTAATAGTCACCCAAGTGATATCAACAATGTAATGCATCGTGCTTTCACTTCTCATTAAAATTGTTATGCTACCCAAGCTTGACCAGTTTCTTTTCCTCATATATCAGATCGTGCTTTGTCTTTATTTTTTTTCCTTCTCTTACCTGCATTCAAGAATTTAAAAAAAAAGATTCTTTGATGCACCAATCCAAATTATACTCAGATAAAAGTTACGTAATTCAAAAGACTTGTTTAGGAGAGGTGACATGTGAAAACTAGAGATTGTGTCCATCATTCATCTGCTCTTTTACTGAGGTCAGGTGACCTACGGTAGTGACTGGCTAAAATGAGTTTCAAATTAGTTTTAAAAACTTTCTACATAAAGAATAGTGGCAAAATATCATTAAAAATTAATAAAGTAGAAAAGTCCAAACACATATTCCTATTAAGTCTTGTACATGTCCAAGAGTTATAAACCTCTCTGAAAATATTTATACGTGGGTGGAGGCAAGTTGTCTGTGAAATCATAAGAAGTGTTATCAGATTCATCAGGACTTGGTTGTAAATTTGACTAAATAGTTGTGGCTCATAGAAAAATGAGGAGGAAATACCTGATTGAAATGTGCATTGCTACTGAGGCAACTGAATGTTGCCATAGCAATTGAGATGAATGTGCAAGGAGTGAGATAATTAAATCTAACCCCATTGTGGTTTTGACAGTCATGCGCTGCCAATAGGAAAAGTTACGGACAGTATTAAGATAAATCACTTGCCTCATGGAGCATCTTCTCACTAGTATTTTGTTTTTCCTTTTCTAAAACATAGCTTTAGGTGTCTAATCCGAATGTTCTCTCTTAATAATCAAATGGAGTTTTGATGCTGGTTGGCAACTGCCTGGAATTTCTGCTGGTTTATTGTATCTTTGAAGCAGACATCTATAAAATATATCAATTTTTCCCCTTTAGTTCTTAAAAAAGTACCCAAAAGCCAAAGCTGTAACATTGGAGCTTGGAATTCAATAATATCTAGAACGTGCTGCCCTCTTCAGGAGCTGGTGCTTAGAAATGCTTTTTAAAAAATTTTTTCCTAGAAGTTTAGAAACTACAAACATGAATAGTAATTTCAAACATTCTATTAATAATTTTTAAAGAATAGGTACCATATATAATAAAATTTTAAAGTGTAAAACTTTTTCTTTAAAAACTTGCATCAAAAATTAAACAAAATTTTGAACTGTTATAAATACTTATGATTAAATAAAAAATAATAATTTACTTAAAAGAAACTACCTTCATAGGGAGAATTCCTGAATCATTACAGAATTTCAGACATCCATATTTGCTATCCAAATGTTCCTTCATACAAATATTTCACAAAATGTTATCTGTGTCAAAACCTAAGTAAGAGACTCTTTCAATCTTATTCTCCAGCAAAAGATCTTTTACAAATTTGTGAATATTTTGGACAAACTGTGCAGCTCAGTAGTAGACCCTTAGGCCCTAGGTTCAAGCCCCAGCACTGAAGAAAAAAAAGTGGACATCACTTTCAGTGGTCTGTAATAATAATTTGTTTTTATTCATAGAAATACTATTGTTTTTAGGAAGATTTCAAATTAAAATATAATTTTTATTTAAAAGTAGTGGAAAAATTTTAAAGGGACTGAAATATCATTATCTGGAAAATTCAAGTAAATCCCTTATGTTATTTATTAAAATTTACTTAGCAATTATGTAGTTTTGACAAAGAAACGTGAACTGGGTATTTTTTAAAATTATGTTTCTGAAACTTAAAAAACATAAAGGAAGAGAAAATAACCAAAATTTAATAACATTAATTATCAGAATGAGATAAAACATTTTTTGGGGGGGGTACTGGGGATTGAACTTGGGTCCTTGCGCTTGCGCAGCAGGCGGCAAAACCACTGAGCTAAATCCCTGGCCCCAAAACATATTTTCTTATATCTTGAAATATTTCTTTATATTACAACTTTTGACAGAAAATTTATTTTGTATCAATTATTAAAAATTAAAAGTAAATATTTACGAAGAATTTTAAAGAAAGAAAGTTCAGGAACCAATATCTTTTCCAAGGATAATGTTGTTCTATTCTTAGCATGCAATATAATTATGGCCTTAATCAATAGAGAATAACAAGCAAATAAATGATTCCTTATTATGAAAAATAGGCGCTTAAACATCAACCAATAACAAATGCTGGGGGGGGCGAGGAGAAAGGAACCCTGCTCCACTGCTGGTGGGAGTGCAGACTGGTGTGACCACTGTGGAGATCGGTGTGGGGATTCCTCAAAAACTAAAACTAGAGGTTCCGTTTGACCCCGCTATTCTTCTTCTTGGTATCTTCGCAAAAGAATTAAAAGCATCACACCACAGGGATATATACACACCCATGTTTACAGCAGCACAGTTTGCAATAGCTAAATCTTGGAAACAGCCCAAGGGCCCATAAACTGATGAATGGATAAAGAAGATGTGGTTCTTTTGTAAAATGGAGTAGTACTCTGCCATAAAGAAAGATAAAATCAAGACATTTATAGCTAAATGGATGTACCTTGAGACCATACTCTTAAGTGAAATAAATTGGACACAAATGTGTAAATACTGCATTGTTTCTCTGAGTGAGAAACTGAAAGTGTAAATGAGGACCAAAATGTGCAACAGATAATGTGAAATAGGAAGAAAATATTCAAAGGGTAAAGGGAAGTAGGGAAGGGGGTGGAGGAAAGGAAAGAAGGGAACAAAAAATGAGAAAAGAAGGAAAAAATGGAAACAAAGCTTTTGTAAATAAGGAGGGGTGGAGGGGTGGTAGGGAGGGAAGGGGAATGAGAAAAAAAATAAGAAGCAAGATATATCATGTACAGGTACAAATTCCCTATGATGAATGAGATCATTATGTATACCTAAAATGTACCAATAAACTTAATTTAAAAAAGCAGCTTGAATTCAAATTTTGTTTCTCAGCTCCTACATCTGATTTTCTTATCAATATTCCAGACAGAAAGTTTACTTACATGTAAATGGATGTAAGGGCTGTGAATGTTGACTTAAGGAAACTAGAATGTCCTCCAATTTTCCCTTAAAGAGTTTAGATGTAGCTGTCTCATAGGCATCAACGAAAAATTCAACTGAGATGAAAGGGCATAGTGAAAAAAAGATACTGACAATTTTCTCTTAATCCTGTAATATTTGTTTTCAGAAAATAAAATGTTTTATTCTGTGTTTGAAAGTACTTATCATCACAATTGCTTAATCCTAAGGTTGTTCTGTCCAAAGACATGCTCAAGAATTCTTAGAATACTGATTTGTGTTTTGTTCAATAGATGTACTTCGTTTTTATTTTGCTGCTGATGCATTACATTTGGCAATTAGGATGTGTATGGATGGAGGTATAATAAATAATAATATTTTCTTTGCTTTCCAGGGCATTTATGGCACAATGATAAATTTCACCTTTCCCAGTATGGTAAGTAAAGACTCTATATTTGATAGTGTCTAACAAAAACAAAGAAAAAGTGAATTGTTAAAATAAAAATGAAATATAAGTTACTAAATACATCGAATGATCTGATAATTATAAAGTAGCTTATACTTTCATGAATAAATGCTGCATTCAAATTCCATAAGCATTTTGAAGTCTCACCAAATATGCTGCAGACTCTTTGAAGGGGACATAAGGCTTTGCTTTCTCTATTAGATTGCACTTGAATATAGTGTATTCAGTATTTTGTTGTCTGGGGTAATTTATTTTAAAAATACACAGATAGAGGCATAAATGTGATTTGCATTCTATGAGCAAAAAAGAGAAAGTGTATCAGTGATACATACTGAAAGTGTGTGACAAGAGTCCTTTGGAATTTTTACCTTAACCTGAAAAGTGATCGTAGGGCGAGGGATTTAGCTCAGTGGCACTGAGCCTGCCTTGCAAGTGCAAGGTCATGAGTTTGATCCCCAGTACCAAAAAAAAAAAGTGATTCTAATTTATGTTTGACCAGGGCTTTGCAACATCTGTGAATTTAAAAATGTTTATTTTCTAAAAGCATACATTATAACTTCTAGGTGAGCTAGCTACTATACAATTTCATTAAACATATAATATTCTTGTCTTTATTCTTTATGTTATTAAAGGTAATACTCAGGATTAGTCTTGATCATAACTTCTTTACAATCCAAATAACAATAAAAATTAATCTTACTCAATAGGAAAAGTCAGCGGAAAATATTTCTCAACAAGATTTTACTGTATCTTATAAAAGATTTTTTTCCCTAGTGGTCTTTGATTATTCTTTATAAAAAGAAGGAATTTTTCACTGTAAAAAAAACAGCACTTTAAAATAAACCAGTCATCAGAAAGTTTTCTGCCAGTGAAAAAACAGGGCAAAACCCGCCTATATTATATGTTATGTACTTCTGTATAGAAGGGAAAAAGAATTGGTATTATATTGTGGGCTTAGAAAAAAAAACTCACAAAAGATATAGAAAAGATTTGGAATATGAATATTTAAAGATTCATTTTTTAATTTCATGTGATAAATATATATTCTTTTTCTAACCAAAACAAAACCATTATTTGAATAATAAGCTATTAAAAGTATATGAATATATATACACATATATATAATAAAAAACACTTCTCTGCACCAATGGCATAACCCAAATGATATCATATAATTAAAAATAAAATACTTGCCATCTTCTCCCAGGAGGAACTAAAAATATAAATGAAGGTTAATTGGGAAAACATAAATAAGAAAAGATTCAGAGTAAAAATAAAGGTATAACGCTAAAATACTTTACTCTGGTACAAAAGTGCTCGTAGAATTCAAGCACCTGGGTGGAAAGTAGATAGATAAGACTTGGTATTTTATTAACCTTTTTTTTTAGTACCGGGAATGGAACTCAGGACCTTCCCCTTGCCAGACAGGCCAGCACCACTGAGCTCCATCCCCGGCCTTTATTAACTTTTCTACAAGAAGGAAAGATGTGTACGGGGAAAGGTTAAAACATGAAAGCAAAGCATTTAAAATAGAAGTATAATAGACAATCAAATATAAAAACATTTTAGCAGAAGAATTGCTTTTACCTTAAAATAATGTTAAAAAAGATTATTTGTCAGGAATAGGGATGTGGCTCCTAACAGTGAATTGCTCGCCTAACATATTGCAAGACCCTGGGTTCAATCCCTGGTGCTGAAAAAAGAAAGAAAGAAAGAATTTATTAACAGTGATCATAATGAAATAACTACTATTAAAATATATTTGGAATCAAAAATTCGAATCAAGAGTAACTTATTGTGGGGTGAATATTTAGCACAAAAGTATAAATTGAACTTTAAGCCGGGCATCAAGGCGTACGCCTGTACTCCCAGCACTTGGGAGCCTGAGGCAGAGGGATCGCCATGAGTTCAAGAGCAGCCTGGGCTACCTAGTGAGACCCTGCCTCAATAAACAAACAAACAAACAAATAATTTTTACTTTGAGCCCGCTTTAAATATAGTGATGTATAACTGAACAAATAATCTTAGAAGCAATTTAGAATTAAAAAGGCATGCGTCTAGCACTGTTCACATTAAAGCTTTTCAAGTCCTCACTTCATCCTATTTGCACTTAATTACCTAAAATTATAAGAGAATTGATCCTCTGTCAAGCCACAAACTGGAAGGGATAAAAAGAAAACTGAAAAAGATGAAGGAAAGGGGGAGAGAAGTGAGGAGAGGCGAGGGGAAGTAAAAAGAATTAAAATATGCTAAATCCCTGTACCAATTCCCACCATGGATGTAATCATTGTGTACTGTAAACATGTACTAATAAAACATTTTTAAAATTTTAAAAATGAAAGCTGAGGCCCGGGGATTTAGCTCAGTGGTTCCGCCTCCTGCTTCACAAGCGCAAGGACGTGAGTTCGGTACCAAAAAAAAAAAAAAAAAATGAAAGCTGAGAGGGACAAAGAAGAATACATTGAAATATTCAAAAAGTTCGTGGCTATTCTCAGCTATTCACGAGCTGTAAATATTGAAGGACCAGGCTGGGCTTGGTAATGGAAGTCTGTAATCCCAGCATTGGGAGAGGCTGAGCCCAGAGGATTTCTGCAAGTTTGAGGCCAACCTAAGATACGTAGTGAGTTTTAAGAGCAGTTAGAACTACAAAGCAAGACCCTGTTTCAGAAAATAAATAAATAAATAAATAAATAAAAAGAAACTGAAGAACCAAAGATTAGCTGCATGATTTTGAGTAAGATACATCATACTAGTTGAGTTTAAAATTCTTGATCTGCTAAATAGGAGACATATATTGGAAGATTTTTAATAAAACCTAAATTTATCTTGCTTAAGTTTTACAATAACATATCTTTGAACTTATGATATACAACATAAAATAATATTATGAGATTTGGGGTTATTACAATGAAAATTTTTATTGATGAAAGAGGTAAATTTCATTCCTTTGTAAAGTTCACTTGAAGTCTCACTCAAATTCAAAAGTCTTGCTTATATTGTACAAAGGAGTATACATTGCATATTTTGCTAATATTTATACCATATTACTGGGTTTTTGTTTTCGTTTTTTTTGGCACTGGGGATCGAACTCAGGTCCTGCGCTTGCGCAGCAGGCGGCGAAACCACTGAGCTCAATCCCCGGCCCCATATTACTGTTTTTAAAATGTACTAAAAAGTTGAATTTCCTCAAAATGAGATGACATTATAAATTGTGTGCAGAGAAAATGTAATATGAGCCTTTTCTGTTGTGCGTAGCCAAATTGTCCCAATTTGTATGTGGAAACTGTGTATTTCTAACAGCTTTCTATTGTCAACTTTTTAATGTGATTATTGGGCAATCAAATATTTAAACTTAAAACTTCCTTTTATGTATCCACTTTATGAAGCGCTTAGTGTAACTTATATATCATGACATTTTAGAGACAAAGTAAACCAAATTACCTTACTGTCTATAAGATAATTGGAGCAAGGTAACAAATTATTAGACAAATAAAGCAGCCGCTCATTCAAATTATTTCTTCTGATTTGTTAAGCGTGCAAATTTAAGCAAGCAGCCGAAGCTCTGAAGTACTATATGAACTGAAAAGTAAATATGTATTTTGTTGACATTTATCTATTAAAATTGAACTTTGAAACAGAATAAATCTTTACTAGCTCCATTTTTCATAAAATGTTAATATTAAATATCAAGTATTGAAAAAAAGCAAATCCTACAATATAATTAGTCTATATTTCAATAAAATAGATATTCCCTCGTATTTCCAATTCTGTCTGTACTTAAATAAAAGTTGAGTGTATATTTTTATGAATAGTCACAGCATCTAGGCTTCAACAACAAGAATTAAGTATTTTGTTTCTGAGACTGTTAATAAAATTTTGCGGCCTATTTAATTAATGACAAAAGGTCTTCATGTTATTCTACTCTGTCATTTTGTCATCTAGCTTTAAAAATGCCACAAATGTTTACAGTCTATCTAATGTCAATTTTTAGGTCAGATGATAGTAATTTAAAGCACTGCTAATTGGCCAACTGGCCGATTACTTATAAGATCTTGCAAAAAGCAAATATAAAAATAGTCCTTTCCTTTTCATCAATTAAAATTGCATGCAATTATTGTTGTAGATTATAGATCTCTTTTGGGATTTCCGTTTCCATATAACTTTTTGGTTCATTTCACAGGAAAAATATTCATCTTAATTAGCAAAAAACAATTGCTTTTTTTTTTTTCCTTTGGCATGAGGGAGTTCACTCTGGGTAATGACTCTGCCACTAGATTATCCTGTTTGTCTTTTTTTTACAGTAGTTGACTGCATTATCTGTTAGTAACCATTGCTTAAGAAAAGATGTCTTGAGCATTTGGACCACTTTGTTTCAACCTCATAACTTCCCTAAGCCATATTCTAAATCAGCTTCTGAAGCAAATTATTACCATTTTATTTTGGTTCAACTATATAACTCAAAATATTAAATCAGTAAAAAGACATTTTTGGTCTCTTACGTTAAATCATATTACTCTAAGGTTGAAATGCTTATTCTCTTATGTTTTGCAAGAAGGTGTAAATGGAACATATATTTGTCTATGATTTTTCCACTAAACACTTAAGTTTTTGAGTTTCAACCCTATGGAGCCCGTAGCTATAATTCATTTGCTATACTGTTATATAATATGTCATTGTACAATGTAATTTATTTGTCCTCCTTAACATTCATGGATACTGGGATTTTGTTCCTTTCTTTTTATTCTTTAATGTTATACACAGTGCTTCTACACCATTCTTATGCATGTATAAGTACATGTGGACAAATATTTCTTTGGGTAATGGTTCTGAAACTGGGGTAATTTTGTCCCCAGAGAAAATCTGGCAATGTCAACAAGCATTTTGTGTATAGCTGGAGTACACTGCTAATATCTCCGGCTACTGCTCCACATTCTGCAAAGGATGCCGCTGAACATCCCAAAAGACACGGCTTCCACAGCAAAGAATTATCTGACCTAAAATGGCAAGAATGAGAGACTGGGAATCCCCACTCTAGAATATCTCTAGAATATCTAGAATATAGCACAATTGCTGCTATATAAAAACTTAAATTTATTAGATATTTCCTAATCGTTCCACAAAGGATCAATGTTCCTCTCCTACCAGGAGTGTGAAGGTGAATGTCTGATTGTCTATGTCCTTCTTGGCACATTACATAGACAGAGATCGTAAATTTCTTACTAATTTAGTGAATGGAAAAGAAAAGTCCTCGACGCCTTACATTTCTTCATTACTAGTAAGATTGAACATCTTTTCTCATTTATAACACCTAAGGTTTCCTGTTTACTGTGGTATATACTCTTCTTAACCCATTTAAAAATTAATTTTATTGGTACTTTTCTGATATACATAATGATCACATTCATCACAGGGAACTTGTACCTATACATAGTATATTTTCATTCTTTCTTTCCCCAACCCTTCCTCTCTCTTTAACTCCTCTTTCCCTTCTTATTTACAAAAGCTGTGTTTCCAATTTTTTCCTTCTGTTGTCTTTTTTTCCTTTCCCTTCCTCCCCTTCTCCCTCCCCCCTCCCTTGTTCCCTTTCCCATTCGAACATTTTCTTCCTACTTCTCATTATCTATTACCCATTTTGGTCCTTATTTATGCTTTTGGTTTCTCACAGAAGAGAAACAAAGTGATATTTAAACATGTGTGTCCAATTTATTTCACTTAAAAGAATGACCTCAAGGTGCATCCATTTACTTAGAAATGGCTCAAGTTTATCCTTCTTTATGGCAGAGTAGTACTCCATTGTAAATATGTAAAACATATTTTCTTTATTCATCCATCCATTGATGGGCATCTGGACTGTTTTTGAGATTTAGCTATTATAAATTTAGTTGCTATGAACATAGGTGTGCATATATAGCTGTGGTATGATGCTTTTAACTCTTTTGGGAAGATACTAAGAAAAGGAATAGCTGGGTCAAATGGAACCTCTAGTTTTAGATTTTTGAGGAATTTACATGCTGATTTCCATCCATATTTGTTGTAGCAATTTACACTCCCACCAACAGTGGAGAAGGATTCCTCCTTCCCCACAGCCCCACCAGCATTTGTTATTGGTTGATTTCTTGACAATAGCTCTTCTTTTGCGATTGTCTTCTATTAATTGACTTGAGGGCAGTATCTATAATAATATACTATATTTTACTTGTGAGACAAATATATTTTTCTAGTTTGTGGATTTTTTTCAATTACTTGAGATGCCCTTTTGTATTTGAGTTTTTAATCTTAATTCAGCTAAACTTTGTAAGCTTTTCTTTTTCACTTGTATCATTTATTTCCTACTTAAGGAAACTTTTCCTCTGACTTCCAAGTGTTCTGGCAGTTTTGTATTTATCTATTTGACATCAATTTTCATGGATAGTATGAGGTAGAAATAATATACTTTCCCCTCTAATCTTCGAAGCTAGCCTTTTCAGAAATCAAATTTCCATATATTATTTACTTTTTGACTCCCAGCTTTACGCTTTGGGTCAATTAACTTCTCTTCTCACTAATATAACTAATATAATTTCATAATAATCTGAAGCATCTGGTATGTTTCTCTGTCTCATTCTTTTCAAAGGTATCTTGGCTTCCCTGGCCTTTTCCTTTTCTATGCAAATCTACAAGAATACTATCACTGCCACCTTTTACACCCACAAAACTCAACTGAAATTTGTTAGAATCTATGGATTAATTTTTTTTTTTTTTTTTTTTGGCGCTGGGGATCCAACTTGGGACCCTGTACTTGAAAGGCAGGCAGCAGAACCACTGAGCTAAGTCCCCGGCCCAGAATCTATGGATTACTATGAAGGGAAATAACATTTTTATTATTCTAACCCTAACCTAAGAATATATTCTACATTTATTTAGATTTTCTTTAATGTTTTTCTAAGAGATTTAATTTCCCGTATAAGTTTGTTAGATTTATCCCTACATACTCCTTTAATAAAACATTTGTAAATTATGCTTTTAATGATTTGCTTTTTAAAATAACTGTTTCTAATATCTGACTTTGTACAGAGACATAATTAATTTTTGTATTTTTATTTTCAGCCAGGAAACTTTCAAAGCTTTGATATTAATTTTTGTAATTTATCTGTATCTTCTCTGTAATTTCCCACATAAACAATCATATCTTTCTTTTTAGTCTTTGTTCCAGTTTTATACTTTCATTTTTCTCTCCATGGTCCACCTATTGGACCAGTATTCCATAGAAATGATGATCATGCATACCTTTGTTTTTCCTAATTTTTAGAGGAAATGTCTTGAATATTTCATGCTTAATTTATAGGGCTTTTTGGTAGATATCCTTCATCAAGTTAAGAAATTTTTCTTTTTTTTTTTTTTTCCTTTTTCTTTTCTTGGTACCGGGGATCGAACTCGGATCCTTGCGCTTGTGAGGCAGGCAGCAGAACTACTGAGCTAAATCCCCGGCCCCGAAATGTTTCTTTTCTAACTTATTATATTTAATATCTCCCTCCCTCTCCCCCTCCCCCCCCCTTTCACAGTGGTATACAAATGGAGCCAAGCGTCTCATCCATTCTAGGCAAGCGCTGAACCATAGAGCTATACCCTTAAGCCCCTAATGTTGAAATTTATCAAGTCTTTTTATGACACTGATTTAAAAGATAGTATTACTTTTCTCACAAGCGGTTGCTAGACACTGAAATATCTTTCTCCTTGAGAACATTTCCTAAGGAGGGTAAAGCTGAATTTTGGTTTTCACATGTTTTTGGCAGAGGGAGAAAGTCACACAGCCTAGGTCTCAGTCCTGGGATCCAAAATGGATATGCCACTATCCATATACCTGATCTACAAATCAATCCACTACATAGAGGAGTGAAAAGAAACCTGTAAGTCTTAAACATATATCAACAGAGGGAAAAGATTCTCTGGAAAATTCATGGTCATAAACCAAACGATGGGGTGCAGCATATAGATCAGAGTACAGTGCTTGCCTAGCATGCATGAAGTCCTGGGTTTGAGCCAAACAAAAAATAAATAAACAAACAAGCAAATCAAAAGAAAAAAGGCCTGCTATTTCTAGCAAGAATTCACCTCAGGGATATAAATACTACAAAATAGAGTTTAGGAGATCGCTGGTAGGGCTCAGTGAGGGAGCATTTACCTATGCGTGCACAAGGCCTGGGGTTTGGTCCTCAGAAGATAAAAAATATTTACCTTAAGCTGGACCCTTGTTAAGTCTTTTGAATCAAAGAAAATCCTTCTAGAGAGTCCAACATTATCCTATTCTAAGAATTCCCACAGATAACATTACAAGCGAATAAGCCCAATCAGAAAACATAAACACACAAGGGTCAAAAAGGGACAAAAAGAGCAAGAATTAGCATATTAAAAAAAAATTTAAAAAGCAGCAGGAGGCATGGTGGCACTCACCTATAATCCCAGCATTCAGGAGGCTGAAGCAGGAGGATCATGAGTTCAAGACCTACCTGAACTACACAGAGACATCCTGTCTCAAAGGTGTGTGTGTGTGTGTGTGTGTGTGTGTAAGAATCAGATACATAAAGGCTTCAAAGGTTGGAATTCTTTCTCTGTCTCTCTCTTTCTGCCTCCCTCCCTCCTTTCCTTTCTTCTCTTCCTCTCCTTCCTTCCTTCCTTCCTCAGTATAGGGTATTGATTCTTCAGTACAGGGTTAGGGTTAGTGTTAGGGCCTAATCAAACCAGTGAAACACTCTCTCACTGAGCTACAACCCAATCTTTTATTCCATTGTACATTCTCTCTTCTTTTGTATTCTCAATCCCCGGTGCATGCAAAACTATATTTTAAAATATTTTATCTTTTAGCATTTAACTTTATCATAAACAACATATAAATACTTCTGTACAATAAAGTTAGTAGTTCAAAATATAGTCGTTTAATTTAAAAACTAAACCTAATTATAAAGAAATGGATTTGGATTGTGACATTTGTCTACCAAGCTGTAAGAGTTTAGGCAAAAAGAGACTAAAATTAAGAATAGGTACTTTTCTATTTAAACAAGCAAGTCATATAATATTGTATTTATAAAAATAGTAAGATGTATATTGATCACACTTATGTAGAATCTTTTTTCAAACTTCAATATATTTGTAAACAGGAACTATTTAACTAAAAATTCAGAATGATAAGTATATTATAAATTCTTTGAATCTGCTTCGTGTATTTTTGCCCCAAATCTCAAGGGCTTTTGAAGAATCTTCAATGTTTTAAAAGTTTTTCAGAAAGGGATCACTGTCTATGGCTCCTAAGTCCTGACTGCCCTGATAGGTAGGTGCATGGACAGAGCTGAGCGGATCCTAGGCTGTCTCTGTAATTTTTAAAACTGGAACAGTGGGACAGACTCAGGCAAAGGAAAAGTATAATGGTTGAAGGATCCCAAGAAAGGCTGGTTCTGAGCCTTAATTCCAGTTATTAAGCTTCCCAGAGATCCATGAACCAGTAAATTGCCTTTTCTGAAACTTATATGAGTTGAGTTTCTGTAACTTGCAACCAAAATGGTCCTGATAACTACATTTATATAAAGCAAATTAAATTCTAGGATGGTTTCCATGCATGCTGATAGTCACAGAAGGCAATGAATAATACCCATAATTCCTTTTCCATCACAAGAGGCAGGGATTGAGAAGTGTTCCTAGGTGAGTACTTTCAAAGCACTGCCTTGACCATAGTGCACCATTTTCCTTTGATTTATTCCAGAAGTGGTCAAAGGAAGGACAATTGCCAAAAAATTACTTCTTTATACTAACGTTTAGGACCATCAATATTTTGACAATTGAACTTCTGGTACCTAGAGAGATTCCATCAAGCAGACCTTCCTGGTTGTAACATTATTTTATAGCGACTTTCTGCTTGAGCTTTCAGTGGGCCTCCATGCAATAGAAAGGGACACACACATAGGGTAGAGGTGGCGAACCTATAGCATACGTGCTGCAGCAGGCTGTTTGTTATCACTGAAAGCTCTAAAAGGTTCACCATCACCGATTTAGGGGAAGAGTTAACAATTATTGATCATTTTACTCCATGTTATGTATCTGGCTGATCAATTTCAATTTGTTTTCTAGTTAGGTAGACAGGCTGAATTGTGCTGGCCTTCCACCTCCCAATTAATATGTTGGTGTCCTCAGAACTTCAAAAAGTGTGACTATATTTGCAGACAGGCTCTTAAGGTGTGTTGTAAAAGGGAAGCATTACCTTATACACAGTGCCTTTCCAGACCAGTCAAGATCTATCAAATAGACCCATAAAATATCTTACAGGGCCTGGGATTTGGCTCAGTGGTTCCGCCGCCTGCCTCGCAAGCGCAAGGTCCCAAGTTCGATCCCTGGTACCAAAAAAAAAAAAAAAAAAAAAATCTTACCCATGTGTTCTCTTTCTCTGTTCCGTTACCGTGTTCATTTAGGTTTTCTTATTTGCGTGTTTGTTTGTGGAGGAAGTTCACCCTGTGTGGTGCAAGCTGAACTTGAATTCACCATGTAGGCCAGGCTGGCCTAGAACTGGTGGCAGTCCCGCTTCACCCTCCCCAGGGCTGGGGTTGCAGGCATGGGCCACTATACCTGGCAGGCTTTATTTTTCTTACCTGGAATACTGCATCCCAACAACCCCCAGCTTCTCTTCACGCTGATAAAACGGTCACAGTCATGACCGCAAACCCACTAGACTGCGAGGAGCTTGACAGCAATGTCTGCTGTGCCTTAACTTGTCACTGCCAGAAGCTGTCCATGGTTCCCAAGCCTGGCTGTGGATCGGAATGTTGGGTGACATTTTTTAAATTACAGATTTTCAGGCCCCAGAGCATATCTGTTGAATCAGAATCTATAAGCTGGAAAATTGATATTTTTAATATGTTCTCAAGTCGATCTTATGAATAATATACATTTGTTGCTTTTTTTCTTTGCCCGACTTTTTATTAACAATCAAAGGACAGCACCTCCCAAATTTCTTAACTCAGTGTTTTATCCTGTATTTTAGTGAGCTGTCCATTGTCAAATATATTTTGAGGTTTCTTTAGTTTATATTTTGGGTTTTGTAGCTCAGGGGTTTGAATGCAGGGCTTCATGTTTGCCAGTCAGGCATGCTACCACTGAGCTGTATCTCCGATTGTTTTTAATTTTTTTATTTAGGCAGGGTTGTGATAAGTTGTCCAGGCTGCCCTTGAACCTGGGATTTTACTGCCTTAGCATCCCACGTACTTGGGTCTATAGGTACATCCCAACATGTCAGGCTACAATTTTTTGAGCAATAAATTTAATTACACTTTAAAAAAAAGTAAAATAGTGATTCTTTTACACTGATGATGTTTCTCAAGAATTTTCATGTTGAAGTTGTATGTCCACTGTAGGTTATGATATGCTCATCTCATGAAAAGCTATTTAAAAAGTCATAAAGTTGCTATTTAATATAGTACATAATAGTAAAAACAAAGCCTGTCCAAGTTCTTTTTTTTTTTTTAACTATAAAACTTCAAGTAGGTTTCAGCATTAGATTGTCCCATTCTGTTTCCAGCTGCATGAATAAAATTTGGGAAAAGACTGAATATTTACTTTCTTGTTACTTTTTTGTGGCCTGGCTATATTCCTATTGAGCAAAGTTGTGCAGAAGGTCACAAGTAAAAGCAGTGCAGAGCTCATCTTGGAAAAGAATGAGGTAGTATCTCAAATTCTATCAGTTCCTCTTTATTAGAACTCAACCCTTACACTTATCATTTGACAAAAATTGACACCTTTTTACCCTAAAAAGAAAAATAATACAGCTTTTCCTACTCTAATTAAAAATGTCTCCACTGCTGATGCAGTGTGTCTTGGTTTCTTTCCTACAGATAGGAAGGCATGATTCTCGAAAAGGATAGCAAATAATAGTAATCCTAAGAGGTAAACTCTGCTATAGTCTATTCTTGAAACCAAAGAGTTCTTTTGATCACACTTACATAACAAAAGCTAGGTGAATATCCCTGCCAAACTCATTCAGTAAATACTTGTTTTGTGTCTATTGTATCAAGTGTCACATAATTGAGGAAGATTAGAAAAAGGAAACATTTCCCCTGCTTTTGTGGCACTTTCAGTTTAGATAATAAAAATTCTGGTTAAAAAAGAAGTAGGATGCTTACTGGAGGCTGGAGTGGAGGGAGTTTGAATAGAGGAGGTCACACCCTGGGTACATTTCCAGGGGGACCACTTACTCTACCCTCAGATGTCAACAGCCAGGGCTACCCTGGGATATTAGTAAGCACATGACCAGGAAGGTTCTCAGTCAGTCCTAGCTACCTGTCCATATGATGGAAAAAGGTTGGTACAGAAACAAAATATTATCCATGGGCCACTTTTCCTGTTCTAATGTTGCATGTGTTCATTAAACAAATATTTTGTTAAAGGTTATTTATACAATAGGGTCCCTTTGAGCAGACTGAAAAGGCTTAATGCAAAGTGATACATTAACTAGCTAGTTAATGTATCAGTTAGTCCTTGACTTATTTTTTCCTGGTTCATATTTTGCATATTCTGGATCTTTTGGCTTACAATCTTGATCATATAGAACTATTCACTTTTAGTGTTTCTAAGCAAAGTGTGGTACTGAGTTTAAGGCCAGCCTAGACTGCATAGCAAGACCCTGTCTGAAAAAAACAATAAACAAACAAACAAACAAAATACTGTTTTCAAACTTGCATTACCATATTCTGTCAAGATATTGCTTCTTTAAAAATTTTTTAGTACATAAATGTATAATAGGTAATGTGAAGTAGGAAGAAAAGGGGCAAAGGGGAAGGAAGTGGGAGGGCTAGGGGAAAGGATAGAAGGGAATGGGATTAATATGAGAAAATGGAAAAATAGGAACAAAATCTTTGTAAATAGGGAGGACTGGAGGGGTTGAAGGGAGGGCTGGGCAAGGGTGAAAAAATAAGAACCAAGAGAGAATATGTAAAGGTGCAAATTTCCAATGATGAATGTCATTATATTGTATACCTAAAATGTACCAATGATTAGAATGAATAATCGATAATATAAAATAGGAAGAAAAGGTTCAAAGGGGTAGGGGTAGTGGGAGGGGCAGGGGAAAGGAAAGAAGGGAAAGGAAAAATGCTGAGAAATGGAAAAAATGGAAATAAAGTCTTTTTAAATAGGAAAGGGTGGAAGGGGTGAAGGGAGGGCTAGGAATGGGGAAAAAATAAGAACCAAGATGCATTATGTAAAGGTACAATTCCCAATGAGAAATGTAATTGTGTTGTATACCTACAATGTACCAATAAAAGAATTTAATACAAAAAAAAATTTTTAGTACAGATGGCTGTTTTTAAACTGAAATATGCCTCATAATACATTAAAGCATCTTAATTCATCCTCTTTGGGGCATTTATATTAAAGCTAATCCTTTTTCCACCTAATAATAAGGTTTTTTTCTTCAAACGATGTAGGTAGAATTCTTATGCAATTAGGATAAGCTTAGGAAAGAAGATTTGGAAAACTACAAGAAGTAGATGAAGAAAATAGCCATTTTTTGACTACTCAAGTATAACCATTATTAAAATATTGATATATCTACTCCCTGTCTTTTTACAATATATATGTGGTTTTTATGGTTTTATATAATTTCACCATCACATATGTGAACACACATACATACATGCACGTACATACACATTAATATAATTTAATTTCCATCTAGTAGGGAAAATCTGCTAATAGAGAATAATTGAGCAGGCACTTGAAAAAGACTGATCTGGGTTCAAATTCAAGCATTATCACTTGTTAGCATTTCTTGCTTTGGATATATTAAATTCTTGGCCTCAGTTTTTAATCTACAACATTAAAGTAATCTAGAGAACACTTCTTGGGGCTGTTGCTAGTATCAATTAATGGAAAATGGTTAGCATGGAACTTAGTAAATGCTAAATAATTATTAAAATTATTATGTTTATACTATTCAGATAAAACCATTAAAACAACTTTCTGGCTAAGAAGTACCAATTCTTTTGCCTTTTCTCATAGGAGATGGTTTTAAATCACCTTGGCCACGCAGGATGCTAAATCCTAAAAGTTTTATAATCCTTCTATCCATGTCTGTATCTTCCTCAAAATATTATTCCTAGAATGGAGCATGAGAATCTAAACAATTAAAATAGAGTTAGATTATGTCTTGCAGTTTTTATTCACATTCTAAATTTATTATTGCAGTCTAAACTACTTTTATTCTTTGCTGTTGTTTATTTTTCTAATCATATTTTACTACTGATTAAATACCAGATAAAGCATCTTTATTTTCCCCCTTGAATATGGTTGCTAATCACATATTCTTCAAACCAATTATAGGCAGTTGATGCTTTGGTCCCAAGGCTGGATCAATCGCACCATCGTTCCATCCAAATTTTGTCTATTTGTCTATTCTTTATTTTGAGACAGCTCCTCACTCAGTAGTCTGGATGGGACTCAAACTTGGCATTCTCCTTCCTTAGCCTCCTGAGTAGCGGGGGTTACTAGAGGGTGCCACTTGCTTGGCTTCATGCAACCTATTCTTGACAGGCATCCCTTCGTAGTATAGCTTTATCTCAGTCGTTGATAAATAGGTTCACATCAGACAAGGCCAAGGATTAAGGTCTGCGATATCCACTTGAAAACATTTCTCCAGGCTAACACAGATTCATGACTACTGCCATTGGTGCAATCATTCCACTAGTTATGAAACCACACAATAATCCAACCCTTAAACCCACATTTTGTCATCTGGTTCACAGGATATACTGAAAGACTTTAAATTCCTTGATAAAATCCACATTTGCATCCACTATCCTTATATACTGGTTTACTAAGTCTTGCAAAAAAGAATATACAAAATCAGTGTAAATATCTTATTCTTTTTGAATTTAAACTTTTTCCTAAAATCATTTTTTAAAATGCTTTTAAAATCTTTTATAAATATAATCTAGACTACCCAAGTTCCCCACCCCAGCAAGATAAATTCCATGGATCTAAAGTTTGTAGGTTCTGCCATTATTTGAACATCAGGCATTTACCTTTTGTGTCTCCTGACACCCTCTGTCTGTTGAATGGAATCAAGTAAACATTCTATAATACCATTTAGGTTTCTGGTAATAATTCACAGAGGTCAAGAGAGATGTTGGCAGCTAGACCAGTCATGTTATCCCAGGAGAGCGTATAGGTAAAGTGCTTAGACCTTGTGCCTAACTGTCTTAGTTCATATCCTAGTTCTATACTTCTCTAGTTAAAGAATCTTGGGTAAATTATTCAACTCAATAGGAACACAATCTTTATAGGGTTGCAGGGATGACTAAATGAACAAGTTCATGTAGACATTTAGTGTGTGATATCTGCTATGACCTCAATAAATGCTATCTTCATCACAATCCCTTTATCTTTCAATTTTTAGCCATTGTCTTATGATCTTGACTTCATTCATTCAACACATACTTATTAAGCAGTTCTTAGTACGTACAGGGTTCTAGGGATAAGCATGGAACAAAATCCCTGCACTCATGGAGCTCACATTCTAATGCAGGAAAAAGAACACACTCAAGTAAAGGCAGTAAGTGTTTGCAAAAGCAAGAAGTCTAAAGGTTAGAGAATGTTGGAAAGAAGTATTTTTCGAAGGGCAGTGAAGGCCCCTCTTGACCTTGTGATGTGTGGTGACATGTGAACAGAGTTATGAATGAATCAACAGGGAAGAAGCAAAAACATAAAAAAGATTTGCTTTCTCTTTTTCATGAATGAATTTTATGTCTTTTGACATAAAATTTTGACATAAAATTATTGACTTCAAAAAAATGGGCCTACTCCTTTACTGATCTTCCCTTTCCTTTCATTTCATGCTAAGGAAAAGTATTTTCGGTTCTTTTTAGTGTCTTTCACAAGCCCCAGCTCATTCTGAGCCTTACTCTTGCTGCATTTTTATAGGTCTGTTCTACCTTCATGTATTTATGCTTGATTATGTGTCCCCTTTTGCCATCTTTTGTAGATTCTGTTTTAAATTCAGAGTCTGTCACTAAGTCCCTTTGCAGCACACTGCTTTCTTTAGTTTCCTCCCCATTTTCTTCCTCATTAGAATCATTTGTGTTTGCATAGGCAGAACACTGCTTAAATCAAACTCTATGAGCGCATGGCTGCTTTTCCCCAAGGTTCCAATCATTTCCATTTTACCTACTGGTTCTTGTCAGAATTGGGTCTTGAGCAGGAGTTCCCTGTAATGCTTACTCTGCCTTCTGGGAAATGAAATTATCAGCAAGGCCGGTCAAGAAATTGTTAGTGTTTTGCTTTCTGAGGAATGAAAGTTTCTGCAGATACTTGGAGACTAAAATCTCTAACACTAAGATATGTTGCTGCTCTGTCAATTTTGTGGTATGCAGTGAGAAAGAATCCATCTATCTCTCCTTCCCGCTAAAAAATCTGTAGTGCAGCCTCCTAACGTCGTCATTTCTCCGTGTTTTTCATATTACGTTCTTCCAGATTCTTCTCCAGTGTTCCTCCATCCATACAGTCTTGGATTTACAGGTAGGTTCATAGCTTCTAACTACCAAGGTTTATTCACCTACCTGCTGATCAGTTCAGTCTAATTATAATTAAAATAGAATTAAGTAAAATTATGTCCTATATATGATCAAAGTCTATGCCTGAAAATGATGAAGTTTCACTCTAGTTTAATATTTCTAAGCAGCATGAAATAGTACAAAGCTTTGCGACAGAAGGTGGATTCTATTTGTCCAGTCACACACATACTATGGTAGCTGGGAGACTTCTGAGAAGCTGGAGACTCATCACAGGTTGATGAGGATGAAAAAACTGGCTCTTCTACTTGTACTGACCAGCAAATGATAGCCTCAAAAGGTAAATTGACTTGCTTAAGGTCTCACAGCTAGTTAGAGACAATATCAAAGCTGGCTGGGGATTTTTATCCCAACTGCTAGATACTTTTTGTTTCCCCTTAGGCAAGTACAATTCATCCTTACCATCTTACCCTTCAGGAATAGCCCAAGGATTTACTTCTACTTCTGTGAAATGGCAATAATAATATCTGACCTTCTGCCTCACAGAGCTGCTGGGGAGTGGAAGGAGATCATAGATGTGGAATAATAGTTGGTTATTCATGTAAGGTGGTATTATTATGGAGATGATTTTAATGACTTAATCTGTAGGTTTCTGTGGACTTTCTTCCTTCTCCTTTGAGTGACTTGCATTTTAAATTTTAATCCGTGATGAAAGGTGTTTACTTTGTTGTACATTTACAACAAATTGCAGGCTGCATGTGTGCACCCCTGTGTGTGTGTGTACCCATGTGTGTGCGTGTGTGTATGTGTGTGTGGTCGCAACAGAAGAAAGAGCCTAGGTTTGGCATTCTTGTGACCAGCGTATTGATCCTGTCCCATCCCTGAGGAAATGCATGATAATACATTTCTTAACCCTTCTGATTTTAGTTTGCTGGTCTATTAAAGAGATAAACATTCCTTTCTCTTGCAGTAGTGAGAACTGTTACAGAAAGGCACAATATCGACAGCTGGTTTTTTTTTTTCTCTTTTCCTCCTCCTCCTATGCCGTTTTTGATGGCAGACACTATTTATTTATCTTTGTATTCTTAGAGTCTAGCACTCAATAGCTACACAGTGTGTTTGTTGAATGAATTATTTACCAAGGTGAACAACAGGGAGCGGGTCTGAGGGTGGCAGCATTTTGTAGGTCAATGTTTTTCCAACTCTACTCGTAAAAGCACAATATTGAGTCTTGTGAATGTGCTGCAAAAGCTGCAGAAGTGATAAGGATGTAGCTGATGGGGAATTCTGTTCTTTCTCTCTCTCTCTCGTTAATCAGAGCATTCCACATGTTTCTCATTAATATATTGGGCCCCTATATATTGCTTTTAGAGGAATGGGTTTTTTAGCTAAAAGAAAGTTGAAACAAAGTATGTACCTGGACAGAACACAGGCTTTAAAGAATCCCAAAGATGCACCTTCTCATACTTCTTTCACTGTCAAGCAAGTCAAGCTTTCTGTGCCATGGTTTTCTGGTTTGTCCTAGGCCTGGCACTGTTTCAGGTTGGTTGTAGACATGTATACAGATACCACATGCTCAACTGCCATTCCCCGATGCATTTAGCCAAGGATACAGGACCGGAATGCAGGTGGCTGCGTGCATCTGAAGCAGGTGCACATAGCACAGCATACCTGGCTCAACTTTTCTCTCCCTCTCCTTCCCTAGGGCTCCACTGCCAGAGTTGAAAAACACATTTTTAAAAACTCCAACTCGATATCCAGAAGAAGGTATTCTCACAGCCTAAACACTTCCATATAAGGAAATGTTTAGAAACAGGGCTCTCCAGGTTCGAGAACCAAACAGGCAGAGGCCAGGAAACCTCCTATGGGCAGGCAGAGTCATTTGGAGCCAGGGATCCCTGAATGGTGTCTCTTCTTTCATCTCCCAGTATTCCTGTTCCCCTGGAAATTTATTTTGAAGATTAAAATAAAGTAGGCATAACATTAAAATATTTAATAATGTATAAATGGTTGGGCTTGGGCACCAAAAGATCAGAACAGATGCTGGTCATAAACTACCCACAAGGCCTGCCAGCGCATACCAGCTGAATGCCAGCCCTAAAATAAAGTAACATTAAAATGTCCTCACAGTATTTGACACATAGATGGCACTTGATGAATGTTCATCCCTTCCCCTGCTCCTCTCTTCCTCTTGAATTAAATCCAGTAAAAATACCAAATGGCAAATCCATGAAGAGATATCTTCAAGTAACTCAAGAAGTTAAGCTTATTATTTTATTAGAAACATATATGAATGAGGGGATAATTTCTAATGGCTAAATCGCTTTTTACAAAATTAACTGTACACTATTCCCTGAATTAGAATCCAGGGGTTAGCTAGTAGTGTGTCTTAGATATACCCAGTGTGCTTGTCTCTCTCTTTTGAATTTATCATTTTCTCTGAAAGGAAGAGTTAATTAATTAAATTAGTTAGATATCTACTAAAACCACCAAAGTTTTTTTTCCACTTTTCCGAGAGCAACCAGAGATTGTGATGCCCTCCTTCCTAGCAGGGATCTCTGCGCGAATGAGCCACTGAATGCATGTGTAGGACTCCTTAGGAAATTTAGCTTTAAAAAAAAGTTGAGCCAGCCTTCAGAGAGTCTTACTGGTTGGGACAACAGAGTTAAAAAGAAGTAGGTCTGGCTGAGGGCAGTGGCACACACCTGTAATCCCAGCCCTGAGTGAGGCTGAAGCAGAAGGATAACAAGTTCGAATCCCACCTAGGAAACTTAGTGAGACTGTCTCAAAATTTTAAAAAAATTAAAAGGGTTGGGGATGTCACTCAGTGATAGAGCACCACTGGGTTTGATCCCCAGTACCACACACACAAACACACACACATACATACACACATACATTTTTAGTAGAAGTAAAACTGAACTGTAGCTACTTAAGGATGAGTAAAACAAGGAAGGACTAGAAGTACAGACAGATGGAAAAACAAATGGCTGGTTTCTTTGTCTGGCTGCCTCATCAGATTCCCAGGCTTGGTATTGGGAATTTTATAACAGCCCTTCTCCTACTGTGGGTCTGAGAAAGCTCACGGGCAGATTAGGCTCAGTGATGGAGCACAAACCTAGCAGGCAGAAGTTCCAGATTAAATGCCCTTTCTCTTTGTGTCAGCCTTATTATTTAGTCTCATTACTTTTGTTTCTTCTTGTTTGTAAATCTTTTTGTAAATCCTTTCTGGAACATGAAGGAAAATGAATGAATGAATGAATGGATGAAATGAGTAAGTGTTCCTAGTAGCAAACTACATTCAATTGTGAATAGTTCTCTCAAGTTTAACCAGATATTGTTCTAGTGTTTCTTCAAGGACTGGGAATTATGAATTTAAGGAAAAACTAAGCACTTTCTATTAAACAACAATAAAAATCATAAGCTATGAGCATAATAAGGTGTGAGAGGATCCTTCAAAATGAGAAAAGATACCTGGGAGTGTGAAAATAGTAACAGTGTGTTACACACATGTACAAATCTGCCAAAATGAAATTCATTAATCTGTATAACCGATACCGAATGTGCTAATAAAAAAGATAAGAAACAAACAGAAAAACACTTTTAGAAAACTAAAAGTGTGGGCTGAGGCTAAACCTCATGGTTAGAGCACTTACCTTGCTGTGAGAGGCCCTGGGTTCAATTCCTAGAGCTGCAAAACAAAAAACAAAAAACAGACAAGCAATGCTAAGTGCCAGCAACAACAACAACAGTGTATATATGATGGCGGAATTTTTGTGTAATCAATATAAAGCTATATAGGTCAGAATGAATTTAAAAATTATTACCAGGGTCCTGGGGGCTGGGAATGTGGCTCAGTGGAGGAGCCCTTGCCTACTGTTCATGTGTTCCTTTGTTCAAACTCCAACACCGAATAAAAAAGTCTTTGCTGTAATACAACTGAGTGGTATTACTTTGCTGTAATACAAGCTGAGTAACCGAATGTTCAAAATCCTTTTCATATTAGCTTGTACACTTTTAGCACTTATGTAGCAGTATTTTGAAAGTCTGTCACTTGTGTTTTGCTATTAAGAGTAGCAGAATAATAGCAAATATTGGTCCGGGGATTTAGTTCCGTGGTTTCGCTGCCTGCTGCGCAAGTGCAAGGACCCGCGTTTGATCCCCGGTACCTAAAAAAAAAAAAAAATAGCAAATATTTAAAGAGATATTATGGGTCAAGTGCTGCCTATATTTCATATAACCTTCAAAGCAACACTATAAGATATGAGTATTTATTATTGCCATTTTATTAGTTAATTTTTGAGACAGAGTCTTGCGATGTATTTCAGGCTGACTCTGAACTCATTTTGTAGTCCATGCTGGCTGGGATCCTCCTGCTTCAGCCTCCTGAGTCTTGAAATTACAAGTGTACTTCACGATGCCTAACTCAATCTCCTCCATTTTATAAATGAGGAATGAGAATTATTTAAAGATAAGCCCTCCGTAACTTGCTCAAAGACACACTATCTTAATATGATGGAACTGAGATCTAAACCCAGGTGATCTGGTCCAAATTCTAAGGTTTTCTGTTGCTTTTTGGAGGGGGGTGGGAATTAACGCTAACCAGAATAAAATGAATCTACATTTTCCATGAGGGCATTTCATATCTTTTTCAATAGATATTTTTCAAGGTAAGGAAAAAGTTTTACCTTCAATATAGTTTTTATGTTTTTAAAAAAACTATAATTTCTTTGAAAAGATGTGTGTCAAGAACTTCAGTGGTTGTGTGTCAAAAACTTCTGCAGTGCAAAGTGATTCTGAATGGTACTTAGCAAATTCTTCACTGAACCAAATTGTAGAATTTTAAGTGACATGTGAACATAAAGGATTTGAGCCTTGTGTTCATTACACATCAGCAAAAGAAATCCTTCTTTCTAAATATATGTTGTGTTACAATTTAAAAATAATTTTAAAGATATTTCATATTTTTAGTGTGGACACAGACTAAGCTAATTGGTCAAATCAATTATTCAATTTTAAGTTGGAGTCCCACCAAGGTTATTTAGTGAGACCCTGTCTCAAAGAATAAAAAGGGACAAGAGGGCTAAAACAAAACAAAAACCCTGACTGTATCTTTTTATCTTTCAATTTGGCAGAAATAGGAAAAAGGGAAAAATAAATTTTTGAAAAGTAAATACTATGATTACTGAAAGCTTAATTTTATTATTGTCATTTAGAAGAGACTTGCTTAATGGAAAAAGAAAGAAAAGTTCTATTATGAAACGGATCAAATCATATAACAACATTAGTTTCCAGGATATACAGGAAATCATGGTTTTCTTTTAAATAGACTCTACCCCAACAATTAACGATAGCATTGTTCTAATAAGGTTTCAAAAGTTTAAAGTTGGCCAGCTAAGTGTAAAATGGTAGGCAGGTGTTCTTCTGCCCTTGGTACTGGATGGTGGGTCCCAGACAAATTTTTTCCATGTGTTTGGTGTCCTGAACAAAGAATTGGACAAAAGGGTGGTACATTTATTTAAGGTGGGAAAGAAGTATGCTCTGCAGACAGAGAGAGAGAGAGAGAGAGAGAGAGAGAGAGAGAGAGAGAGAGAGACTCTCAGTGCCCCAAGGACAAGGGAAAGAGGTCTTCTATCTGAAATTCCTGGATTCCTTCTCCCTCACTCACGCAAATATGGAGCTGGCATGGCTGTCCTAACAAAAACTCATTTCTCCTAGTACCGGACTTAAACTGCCCTATGGAAAGTCTCCCTTGGCTTCCCATCAGACATCAAGGGAGAATGGGAAACGTCACTTCTCTTGATTGTTTCAGGAGCTCCAGAGACATCCCAGATCCTGTCCAGTGCTCTGGAGCTGCACACTTCCCTTGGGTCTCCACGACTTTGACACAATCAGCTTAGGTGTTTGACCCACTCGCCCCAGCCCCAATGTCCTACCTCATTCGGAAACAAAATTAAGAAAATACCAGCTCATTAGACAAGCATGGTAGTAGTGCACACCCATGTTCCAAACACTCTGGACACCTGAGACAAGATTGCCAAGTTTGAGCTCAGCCTGAGCAACTCGGCAATTTAGTGAGATCCTATTTCAAAATTAAAAATAAAGGGCTGAAGATATGGTTTAGAGCAGAAATGCTAGGTTGACTCTCAAGGTGCGGGGAGAGAGAAAGGAAGAGAAAGGAAGGAAGGGGAAGGGAAGGGAGGAACAAACCAGTTAACTGAAAATTGGATTCCGTAAGACAATGTTTTGATGTGCAATCATCCTAAAAATGTGTAAATAAAAGCAGAAAATGAAATTAGGAATGATAATATTATTATTAGCACTCATAAGAATCATCACAATTTGGGGATATTAAAGTTATTCTTAACTCAGATTCTGTAGATCATCTCAATTCTATGTAAATATTCTCCTTTGAAAGTATAAAGTTTTTTTGAGGTACTGAAGATTGAACCCTGGGTCTTTGGACTGAGCTACATCACCAGCACTTTTTTTTTTGGTATCAGGGATCAAACTCGGGACCTTGCACTTTCAAGGCAGGCATCAGAACCACTGAGCTAATTCCCTGGCCCACCAGCACTTTTTAATTTTGTATCTTGAAACAGGGTCTTGCTAAGTTGCCCAGGCTGGGCTTGAACTCAGGATCCTCCTGTCTTGGCTTCCCAGAGTGCTGGGATTAGAGATGTGCACCGCTATGCCTGCCTCGGAAGTATAAAAATGAATTATTATTAATAATAAATTCAATACATTTAATTAGTATTAAAACGAATTATTTTTGAAACATATCTAGGACTATCAGTTACTTCTAGTACTTTTTACTGGGGTCTTTTTGTCTTAAAACATTTTGTATTTAGCTGTTTCTGCTACATTGTATGTCTTACTTATTTGTTTAATTGCCCCTATTTAAACTCTGAAATAGTCCTTAGGAGGTCATTTCCCTGCTGTGTGTCTGAAAAAGTCTGATTTCTTTCATGTCCTGTCTTGGTGAAATACTTATGGGGCATTATGTGATACAAAAATATTCAAAAATTGTTGGGAGCAACGCTACATAATTTTAGGGAAAAATCATTTGAGTAGGCCTAGTTCTCCGGCCTACAGGCCATCTACGACATTTCAGACATAATTGCATTTTGGCCTCGGGTCACATCTGAGACCTCAGTGATGCCCAGATGCTGTAATGCTCCAGGACCAGACCACACCTGCGGGAGACGCCAGGGAGGAACCAAATCTTCATCTGCATAGTTCCTCATTGTTCTTAGATTTCCACTGTCCCCGTCTTTTTACACCTTGTTTATCCCAATGTAAAGTACTGAACTCTGCATTTTCACTTGTTGCATCTGTTTCCCCATGTGCTGAATAAAAAGTGCTGCAAGCTAGGGGGCTTTGTCTTTGCTGCCCAGAGCAGCACTGATCAGACCCAAAGCTCAGCTTCTTCTCAGTCTCATTTTTCTACCTTTCCTGTAATTCGCCGTGTGCTGCCGTGGCTCACAGGAGACCAGGACTCACTGCAGAGGTTCTGGTAACGTCCCCTTCCCCTGTTCCCTACAAAAAATCATCCTTTGTTTCCAATACGGTGCCCATCCATCTAGGGAGACAGAACAAGTCCCACAAAGACCCGGGAGCCTAGGAACGAACATTAACGAAGAGTGGGGGGAGTGGGCAGAAAACCGGTGCCTATGAATCTAAAGAGAGAAAGGGCTAAGTTGGTCAGTCAGAATAATGGGGTAGAGGGCCGGGGACTTAGCTCAGGGGTTCTACCACTCGCCTCAAAAGCGCAAGGACCTGAGTTCAATCCCTGGCACCAAAAAAAAAAAAAAGAAGAAAGAAGAAAGAAGGCAGAAGGAAGAAGAAAGGAGAAGGAGAAGGAGAAGATGAAGAAGAAGAAGGAGAAGGAGAAGATGAAGATGAAGAAGAAGGAGGAGGAGGAGGAGGAGAAGGAGGAGAAGAAGAAAGGGGTAGGGCTGGAGATGTAGGCCAGGGGTCTAGGGCTTCTCTGGCATGCTGAAGGCACAGGGGTCACTCCCCTGCACACACACACAAAAGGGTTGGTAAGCACACAAATGACGTACTGGATACACAAAGTTTTGGAACACCTTAAGGCTTATTGCTACTATTCAGTACGTGTCTTCTACAGTGGCATATAATTCCTATATTTGTTCTACATATAAATTATTGACTAATAGAGCTCAAAATGAAAATGTTTATAGATACAAGGAAGAAAAAGTGAATGGTGATTAAACGGCAAATGGGTGAAATATAGACTCCTCTTGATCGGTCTTGTTTCCCACTGAATGGAGGGAGACAGGGGTCAGTGTGTGTTTCACTTTCCTTCAATGACACAGTAAGACAGAACGTGAGACATTAGAATAAGCAGGGTGAATCATGCCAAGAGATACTTTGCTTTGGACTTGGGAGAAGCAATAAAGAACGTCAGAGAATGTAGGAAGTCAGCGTTTGCATATTTTGTTCAAAAGGGGCAACTCTCCTGCGAAGTATTGTTAGAAGCTAAAGTATTCAATGTGTTTACAAGATCTTATTAGTTTATGCCTAGAAGCTGGAAATCCATATTTTTATGAACATTTGGGGTTTTTCTTCTCAGCAGTACTGAGGATTGAACTCAGGGCCTTATGAATGCTAGGCAAATGTTTTACCACTGAGCTACAAACCTAGTTCAGAAATCTAATTTTAAAGAGTTAACAAACAATTGATTAGAAGCAAAGCAAACAAAACAAAACACTGTGTGCCCCGGCATGCATGAGGGCAAACAAACCACGTTTATTGGCTAGATTTTTTTTTGCAGACAAGAAGAAAGGAGACCTCTTTTGTATGTTATGCTAGGACCAGGGTGTATAAAGTTCTGAGAGTTCTTAAGGAGCTTCCAGTTTGGTAGGGAACAAGGACAAGTAAACTAATAAATATCACGATGTGTACAATAAGGGCTATGATCATCAATATTCATTTTTGAGAAAATTTCACATCATCAGAGAAGAGTAAAATGACATTTAGTATGATTTTCTTAGCAAAATACTATGATAATATGTTCTGGGAAGAGTTTAAAAAGCTGTAATGTAAAACAAGATTGTAAACAAAAAGAAGCTGCATGTAAAGTGACAGCAGAAAATCAAAGTATCCTGGAAATTTCTATTAATTAATTTAGTCTTTAAGATAATGCTAATACAATTTTCTAGTGATTCGGCAGGATAAAATTGGTTAAAATACTTTTTGGCTCTTGCATGTAGGGTTTTAGGCTTTGACAACTTAGTGAGTCATAAATGAGCTAAGATAGAAGTATAGTGCTTTTTAGTATAATATGGAATTTGTCAAAGATGTTTTGCCTTTAAATAAAACCAATGTGCTAGGGTACAAAACATAACCTTTGGAAAGCCCTATGTAAGGGCACATTGACTCTCAGTTCTGAGGTTTCCTGGACACAACTTCATCTCATATAAGTTGGTGGCACAAGAATAGCACAAGGAGTTGGATCGAAAACAAGGTGATCAGTCAACTTTTCAATTTTTCTGAATTCAGGAATACAAAAAAGGCCTTAATTTCTTGCCTTCCTTGAGACACTTCCTGCCTTCCCAGCAAACCACACACACACACACACACACACACACACACACACACACACACACAAGATGATTAGTAGTGGAAGCTAGAAAGTCCTTGAACAAACTGCCCGCATTTGCCTTTCACTTAAAAGAACAAACATATACAAATGCTGTTATTACATTGAGTTTTTGGAAAACACATTTTTATTTCAATCACTAATTTGTTATGGGTATTAAAAATTTACATATGGCTTACAGAAATATTTCAACAAATTGACTGAACATGTTTATTAACATATTTCACATGCTAGTATGTAAATTTATGTGTTTGTTGATAAGTACACTTGTGATGAGTATGTTTGATTTGTGATGAGTATATCAGATTTCTAGGTTGACTTCTAATCTCTGTATTGGCAAAAGCAGGGCTAAAATATTTGGAGAATACAAGTAGCCTTATTATTGAAGTAAGTATTTTTATTTTTTTATTTTTTTGGTACCAGGGATCGAACTCGGGTCCTTGCACTTGCAAGGCAAGTGACGGGACCACTGAGCTAAATCCCCGGCCCATGAACTAAGTATTATACTGATATATGGAGATGAAGCTCAGTGTTAGAGCACATGCCCAGCATGTCCAAGGTCCTGGGTTCAATCCCCATACCACCAAAAATTCTCTGTAAAAAGTATCTGAGAATGTGTGAAGTCTTTAAGCAAATTTTAAAAATATAACCTTTTAAAAACTATTGTCTCCCCAAGAAGTCTTGATGCTACTTTGGTAGATGAGGGATTTTTGAGCTAGGCATGGTGGTGCATGTCTATAATATTAGCATTTAGGAGGCTGAGGCAGGAGGATCACTGTGAATTCCAGGCCAGCCTGGGCTACACAGTGAGTTCAAGGACAGCCTGAGCTACATAGGGAGCCCCTGTTTCAAAAAACAAAGCAAATGAAAAAAAATACTGCATGAGATTGCTGAGGGTTTTTCTTACCTCCTCGCCAAGGCTGGAGTGTTCTAGGTAAAATGTGTACGATGGTACAATGTTGGGGCTGATTTATGGATGGCTGGAAAAGTGGAGAAGTGGAGAAGACAGAAGCTCCCAGGTTTACTGAATGCCACAAAAATAGATTGAGAATTTAGGTGTAAAATTGGGATCTCTCTGATAAAGGAATTTGTTGAGAAAAATGGATGAAAACATTGAAAGAAAAATGAAATGAGGTGGGTGAAATCCTAGCACTCTGGGAAGCTGAAGCAGGAAAATGTCAATTTTGAGTCCATCCTCAGCAATTTAGTGACTTAGCAAAATCCTGTCGCAAAATGTGAAAAAAAATACAAAGGGGCTAAGGATGTAGCTCAGGTATGAAGGCCCTGGGTTCAATCGCCAGTAATGGGAAAGAAAGAAAGAAAAAAGAAAACCAACAAGCATACGAACTGAATGAGCCCACCAAAATCTAATAATGAAAAGGAGATTAGCAGCACACACAGGAAAGAATATAGGGTAGAGTTTAAAAAAAATGAGAGAGAAGAGAGAGAGAGAGAGAGAATGAATTAGGTATAAAGAATAAATCCATATGATTATGTTCAGTATAGAAGCTATTTCAGTAAAGGTTAATTTTTCTGTATGTTTAAAAATAAAATTGAGCCAGGGTAGGGGTGGACACTTTTAATCCCAGGAGTCAGGAGGCTGAAACAGAAATATCACCGAGAGTTCGAGGCCAGCCTGGCTACATAGTGAATTCAAGGTCAGACTGAACTACACAGTGAGAACCTGTCTCAAAAAACACCAGACTAAATAAATAGATTAAAAATGAAATAAAATAAAATTGATACGAACATGTCTGAAATTCATTCCATAACCTCACCAAAACTGGGGAATTATTCAATCATTTACAGCACTTTTATGAGTAAATGCATTTCAGAGGAAAAAGGGCAAGGATGAGATCTATTTGAAAAAAATTTTGTAGTAGTTTGAAGAAATTCTTAAAATCTCCGAATGTCATGCGTGTTAAGGATGTCACATACTCCTGTGTAGCCTGAGTTTTGTGTATCTATTTATAAACTTTTGTGTATATTCTTCTTTCTTTTCCTTGCCTATCTCCCCTTTGTTTCCACCCATGATTTATTTCTCAGGAGAGAGAGGATGTTTACTGCTTTCCATAGCACCTACAGCAGTGCACTGAGGAAAGCAGGTTTATCTAGGACTGCTGAATAACTGCCTTTATTACCCTTCCATTTCAAAAAACAGGTCAACCTACAATTTCAGTAAAGATGCAAAAGTAAGAATGTGCATATGAAACAATGTGCAAGTTTTTCTGACAAGAAAGCACTCTGCTCTGCCCAATGGAGCACAGTTGGGTCTTCTAGCGGGGTCCCCTGCATACAGTGGGGGATCAAGGAACACCTCACACCTGCTGCAGCAGCTCAGAGTCACACTGGGGCCGTCAAGGACAATGTATTCCACACTCATTTCCACTCCTTCTTGATATTGTGCTAGAACACAAATATATAGACATAGATATATACATATACATGTGCGTATATATATTTTACAGAATTTAAATAATTCATTCCTATAAATTATTTAAATGACTTAAAAATTCCTTTGTCAAACAGATTAATGGAACCTTGTTATTCAAAAGATAAATCATTTTATATGAAGTGGCAAAGACTTCAAGGGCTAATAAAGGTTTTATGAGAAATGAAGTTTTAATAAATTAACACTTTTGAATGTGCTTCTATACACATAAATATACATACATATGCTTATAATGATATTTATATCAACATTTTCTGAGTGAGTTTTAAAGGAGACAATATTCACAGTATTTAAAATAAAGTACTTTATAGATATGATTTTTAGGAGCTGAGGTATTATAATTCACAAAGTAAAGTAGAAGCTTTAAATAATAGTGCTATATGTGTAGTGAGATAAAACAGACTAATTTTTTTCTATCTGTAGTATGAATGCAGTAATCATTAATCTTGGGCAACTTTACTCGTGTCATTTTCTAGATTTGAAATGTATTCGGCATGCCAGTCTTTTTGCTGCATAGGTCTTAATCAGAAAGCTGTTTTGCTCTAGAAAATTATGGTGACCTACTATTTATGTAACAAGACCTTAAGACCCTGGGAAAATTTTAAAGGATTTTTATGAAGCTCAGTACACATTCTTCAGTTAAATTTTGGCATAGTTTCAATTTGAGACTCCACTGAAATTCAGTTGGTTCATTTCATAATTAAAAACAAGAAAATCCTAGTAACAAAAATATATAATGTATGGTACTCTTGTTTACAATAGAAACATCCATAAAGAAGGAAACATATTCTAACTTTTCTTGTTACCCAAAGGGAATTGCATCTTTAATCACACAAAGCACAACTGCCTTCTAATTTTGTTTAAAGTGTTTCAGTACTTACAAAAACCAGATCAGGTTATTATAAATCTAGAGCAAATTAGAATCACTGGCCTCTGCTCAGCTCTATGTAAGGGTTCTATGTATATCATAAATTTAATGGCATATTAAGACACACATCTGTTTCAGTTTTGTAGATGTTAATAATCTAACTGTAGAGTATTTAAACACTTCTTTCATTAAGTGGAAAATTCAGGCAGATAGACTTCCCTCAGTTATAAGGTATAATATTTTACCTCCAAATTTTGGTAATCTATAAATTTACCCATGTAGTTAAAGGTAGTTTTTTGAGGCCAGGGATTTAGCTCAGTGGTTTTGCCGCCTGCTGCACAAGCTCAAGGACCGGAGTCCGATCCCCGGTACCAAAAAAAAAAAAGATAGTTTTTTGAATATCCAATCTAATATCTATTTTTGCCATTATATGATTTCTTCCTGTATAGAATCATCCAACATAGGCAAATATGCCAACATTATTATTTCAAGTCAATGCTTGCATAAAATATTTTGATTTATATATACATATATGAGGCTTAAAATAATTTTGCAATAAAGCATTGGAGAGAAAGTAAATACTGAATAATTATATGAAAATGTCAAAATTCATTTTTTAGATATTAAAAAATTCTTTAATTACACATGAACTATTTTTAAGTGATAAATGACAGTCCTCTTGGGATTCATATTACTTGAAAATAATTCACATATATATAGTACTTGGATTCCATGATTATTTACATTTTATAGTCAGCATTTGTACCCAACTTGTCTCTGATTTTAACAAATTATAATTGTTTCATGTCATCTCCATCACATTTTTCTTTCAGACCTGGCACATTACACACAGGAATCAGGTAGTATCACGAGTTATTGTGGTTTGGTTGTCACTATATAATAAACAAGAATTGGCTATTCTTGCAGTATATTCCATATGGTTTAAACAATTAAAAATATATGGTTTTATTTGGGACCATTAATTCAAGTGGTAAGGACACAATAGTAATTAAGTTGGTGTCATGAATTACATCCCCATAATGAAGGAGGCCATTCTTTTAATACACTAATAATCCTCTTTCATTATAATGTAGATATGTGATTTTGGTAAGCAGGAAAATTGAATGAAAGTGTGGATGATTCATGAAACACATTTCCATCACTAAAACAAGAACAATGAGAGAATATCTTATCCAAGTGATGGTTCAGCAACATCTTTTAATGAGAGTGGATTCACGGGTTATTTACATGTTTTTGTTTTAGTTCTAATACAAGACTTTTTCCCCTCAATTTTTCATTAAATATCACTCAACGAAGCCTTATCATCACTAAATCATGTCAGTACTCTTCTGAGATAGAAATGATATTTTGATATGATTCTAAATTTGTATATTAAAGCATTTTTACATATTACAAAATCAGATGCCTATTACATCACTGTTTGGTTTAGAATCTAAGCAACTGATTTCATTGTGACTTTAAGAATAGTAAAGGAGCTGGGGATTTAGCTCAGTGGTTCCAGCGCCTGCCTTGCAAGCCCAAGGTCCTGAGTTTGATCCCCAGTACCAAAAATAAAAAAGAATAGTAAAGGAGGCAGAAACATAGCTCAGTGGTAGAGCTCTGAGCATAGCTTGTGAGGATCTAGGTTCAATCCCCAGCACCACAACAAATGCATTATAAAGAAGTGTAGTGGGCTGAAATTGAATCATAAAGATTTAAATCATTCCTGAAAACAGAGATGGGAATATTCTATTATCTTATCAAGAAATTATGAAATAAATAGGACACACATGTGTAAAAACTGAATGATTTCTCTGGTGTGAGAAACTGAAAATGTAAATAAGGACTAAAAGCTATAATAATGTGAAATAGGAAGAAAAGGGGCAAAGGGGAAGAGAAAGTGGGAGGCGTAGGGGAAAGGAAAGAAGGCAATGGAATTAATATGAGAAAATGAAAAAATGGAAACAAAGTCTTTGTAAATAGGGAGGGATGGAGGGGTTGAAGGGAGGGCAGGGGAATGGGGGAAAAAATAAGAACCAAGATAGAATACATAAAGATACAAATTTCCAATGGTGAATGTCATTATATTGTACACCTAAAATGTACCAATAAGATGAATTTAAAAAAAAGAAATTATGTGATAAGACCTAAATTAAACAGGCATGTATGTAATCCCAGCACTCTGGGTGACAGGCAGAAGGATCACAATGAATACAGCCTGATCAATTTAGCAATTTAGCCAGACCATGTCTCAAAATTAAAATTTTTTTTTAAAGGCTGGGGATATAGCTCAGTGGAAAGTCCCTGGGCTCAGTCCTCAGAAACATACATGCACACACACACACACACACACACACACACACAAACACACAGTATTTTATTTTGTACTTTGCTGTTCTTGTTCTTCCATGCTCAAATTTGTTTTTACTAAAATTTATACAACAAATAAAAGCTTTCAAAAATAAAGCAACAAAGTAGAGTAAAAAAACATAGTCATATCAATGAGAAAACAAAATAATGAACAATGTTACTAACAGCTAATTTATATAAGTAGAGGACCAACCAAAGCAGAGGTTAAACATCTCATATTATATAATTTAAACCATAAAATATTTTCAAATTAAAATAAATTTTGTGTTTAAAAATATTAAGACCATATATTAGTTATTATTTTATGCTGTATAATTATGAAAATAAAATATTCTAAAATGGAAACATAAGGAGTATAATAAAATGGTATCTTTGACTCTAAAACGCAAAGAAGGCATTTGAGAATTTGTTGTCTCTTAAAAGCCTTTGGCAAGTTTTGCCATAATACACTGAACTATAACATGAATAATCAAAGTCCTATTTCCAGAGGCACTAAAAATTCCATTTGTACTATTTTGTGAAATTGTTATTTGCTTATCTTTAAGGG
Source organism: Heterocephalus glaber (assembly GCF_000247695.1). The sequence continues at coordinate 15,785,458 of NW_004624742.1, read as the reverse complement.
TTTAGATTTGACAAGTCATTTCCTCTACTCTTAGCCCTCTTTGCTTTTGTTCTGCAGCCAGTCAATGTATGATGCTTTCCAAACAACTGCACTTTCAACAAAGAGTTGTAATTTTAACTTATTCTTAATTTAACTTCAACAATTTGTTTATTTGTATTGGGATTGAGCTATGCTGAGTTATACCCCCAGATCTTTTTTTTTGGTACTGGGGATCGAACTCAGATCCTTGGGCTTGCACAGCAGGTGGCGAAACCACTGAGCTAAATCCCCGGCCCATCCCCAGATCTTTTTATCTTTAATTTTGAGACAGAGTCTCACTAAGTTGCCTATGCTGGACTCGAACTTGAGGTCTTCCTACCTTGATCTCCAGAGCAGCTAGGATTACTTGCCTGCATCACCTCGCCTGACCTAACAAAGTTTTAGAGAAAGTTTAAGACATTTCATCTTTATTGTTAATAATGATAAATGTCTGTATAACTTCAAAGGGGATGACTAGGCTTATTTTTAAACCACATACTTTTAATAAGCAAATATTTGACTATGATTATTTATCATGAACAAAATAAATATTATGTTAGTGTAAGCTTTGTAAAAAATAAGGTTATTTTAAGTTATAATTATACTTCTTGGTTTGACAGAAGCATTGATAGATCTGTAAGACCCAATTATGGAAAATCCTCAAGGTGCAAGGCTTTACGAGAGTTATGGGAACAATCTATGAGAAAGAAAGGCTAACTCTGAGTTGTGTGAAACTCAAAGGAACAATGATTATGAGGGATATCTATTTTAATTTGCTTCCTTTGAGTATCATAATTGTAAAGGTATAAAAATTTTATATACAGTGATGTATATTTAAATACTTGAAGTTTACAGGAAAAATCATGCCGCCAGTTTTACTGGTGAATATTTTTAAAAAGCATTAATTACACAGTGATGAGTATTAATAATATATGTGATTATACACTTCTAAACAATATCATTAAGCACAGTACACCATAACCGTATTTATGTTATGCTTTATATCCTTATACTTGCACCAGCATCTCTCCATTATGTGTAGGGTTTGGCCTCCTTGGATAAAATTTACTCAGCCTAGAGAGCCAGGACAATATTTAAAAACTTACTGGCTTTGCCAAATACTTTCATACGTTTCTGTTCTCATGGAAAATGACTCTTGATTTCTTTTCAGCCAACATGCACAGCAAAGCCAAAATGAAAAACAAAGTTAGTAACCTTCAACCAGTTCTAGTTAAGGTTGGTATTCACACATTGCTTTGATCTGCTCTAGAGCTTTACTATAGTTTATTTTCTAGACTGGGGAGAACTAGTTTCAGCACCAAGCATTACCTAATAGTAATAATAAAGAAAAGAGAATGAAGTTAAATTTTGGATATAACCTAACAAATTTTATATCTATTTCTGAATTAGAAAGTAGTTGAACTCGTTTTCTTGTTTGCTTGTTGTTTTCCTTCTAAAAATGTTCAGGAGCTCTAATCACATGATGGATAAAAGCTCTCTCTGACAGTTTTCTACATAAGTGTAGCTCAAACATCATGGCAATTTTTAGCCCACGGTCAGGTACAAATAGCTCCTGTCCAATCTACCCCTGGGAGCCCCTTTAAAACTGGTTTATCTGTGTCCAAGCTTATAAGAGGGGATGGTGAAGAAGCTACTGAGTGTATTTTATTGGCTTACACTCATCCCAATATTTTGCAACTATGTCCATTTTTATACTTCTTCAGATTCTTTCATTTTTATTTGTACTCATTTATTTTGCCAAGTACCTGACCACATCCCTCTAAACCAAGACAACTGGATGTTAATAGCTTTCAAAATTAGCATGGGTTCTGTATCAGAAATACATGAACTCATTGAATAAAATAATCTTTAGTTTCTTAAGGTTGTTTAAATTAAAAACATGAGTTTCTACAGTTGGAAAAAACATGCATGGTTAAAATGTCTGAAGCCCATCAATCTCTCTAACCACATTAGCTAATGAGATCCTTCTGTTTTTCTTTGAATTAAATCACCATGAGTGGTTAGATGCTGATTTAACATAAAACAAATGGGATGGGTGCTTCCTTTGTCCTTTGTAGAATTTATTTTAAAAAAAATTAGCAAGTATTATGAATAAGTCAATGATTTTGCCATTACTTAAATAATAATATAGATTGAGTAGTTAAATTGATTGGATTGTAGGGAATGCATAACATATTCCAACTCTTCTTAACTCACTCACATCTGCAGACTTTATTAAGCTTCTTGTTTCTTTTTTTTTGGACCATCACACCTGTATTGTTATAAATTATGTTTTGACTCGTCATGAAGTGTCAGGTTTTCTGAATGTGGACATACTCTGTGGAGTATGTCATTTAATTCCTCCTTCGTGATGGCAGGTTTGTGGCTAACAACTTAATCTTGACTATATCAATGCAATTGAATGGTTTTTCAATTCTTGTGGGTGTACTAAGTTGAAATGTTATGCAAAAAGAGCAAAGAAAGAACAGAAATTCTTTAATCATTAAAACATTTAGAGAAGGACTACTTTTAGTTGTAATTTTAAAAACATAGCAAACATATATATCTTAGAAAAAAGCACTGAACCCTTTGAACTCTATAGAATAGACATTCTATTGAATTAAGATTTAAAATTTGTATGGGGAATTTTCCACTCCCTCTAGTTTTAACTCAATTTTGATAAATTTGTCTCCCCTTCCAAGCCTCTTGCTTTTTTGGTGATGTAGTCTGTTTAGGAACATAGAGAAAAGTGACTCACTTTATATCCTGAGCATCAAAGAATGTCAGACCCATGAAATGTAGAAAGTGGGTTCTTAGATTCTTTCTGGGAGACTTTTAAATAAATAAGTAAACGAGCCAACATATGGCCAGCTTAATTCAGGCAGAAATGTCTATTGATTATTTACTAAGCTCCCTAAATAAAAACTTCAGCCTAAGTTTTGCTTCCCAAAAGAAAATAGGATTAGACTGATCTATGCACTCATTGGGGTTTCTTGTAAGTCATGCCCAGAAGAGTGGAAAACATTCAAAGATGAACAAAAGAAATGGCTTAAAATTTTTGGAAAATTGAAATTATTAATACTCGTTTGATATTCTGTTTTATAATCCTAAATAAAATAATTTTTAAATTCTAAAGGAGACTATGATATCAATGACCTTTGAGATCTAAGACTTACAATTCTTTTTTTCAACTACTTTAAGAAGCCTGATTTAATCTTCCTGGTAAGTCCGTTGTATGTATAAATTCCGACACATGTAAAAATTAAGTACATTATAAGGTGTCACACCAGCTCTGAATCAGTGTATAATTTTTACATACCAGTTTATATCCTGACTATGGATGATATCCGAATCAATATGAAATTCCAAACTGAAGACTGTCTAATGCTCTAAATTGTTCCTATTATCTTTGGAAATTATGGCGATATCTATATATCAATGTAGTACATCAAGTAAAAAAAAAATTGGATTGCCTTACATGGTTCTTTTGAGAATTATAATGAATCTACCAAAAGTGCATCTTCCAGTTATTCGGGCATGTGAACAGTTAACTTAAAGATTTCCTACAAGTCAAGAACAACAGTTGACCGATAGCTGGATTTACTTTATTACTACAAATAGCTGGCTTTGTGACAAAATGCTGATAGGTATTTAGAATCTTCGTGTCTTTTGAGCAATCTACTGTTGACATTTTAATAACATTGTTTGGAATGATTTCTGAAGTATGATGACTACAACATACCCGCAGTAACAAAAAGTACATATTGTTTCTGAAAGCAAAGAAGCTCAAGTTTCAGCCTATTTTCTGGAGGCTTTAAATCTTGGAGAATCAGTTTTTCTTGAAAACCAAGGCAAATGGTTGCATTCATTAGTAAGTCAGTGGGACAGAAATACATCTGAAAACTTATTGGCTCTCAGCTCACAAATTTTGACGTTAAAAAAATCAAATTTGATTTTCCTCGTCTGCTGAGGACAATTAACTGGCTTTTATGCGTTTGTCTAGAAGTCAATTGGCCCTGTCCTGGTCTGTTCCCTCCAGCTTGGGATCACCGTGCGCTCTGCCTGGCTTGTGCTGACACTGCCAACAGGGCAAGGAAGTGTGGTCGCAGGACAGGAGCACTTTCAATGTAAGGAAACGACGGAAACAGACCTAATGGCACAATGAATGTACTTGCAAGTACAGAGCCTTGTAGTCTCCTTTCCTTCCGCAGCTTACCCTGGTGAGTTTAATCAAAAACAAACAAAACGGTCTTGTGAAATACAGTCAATAAAGTCAAAGTTTAGCTAGCTGTATGTAACTACAAAGAAAAAGTCATTGCAATCTTTAAAAAATGTAACTTTCATTAACGAGCGCGCCGGAAATCTCAGGTATCAAAGACGCATTAACCCTGGAGCGTCCCCTGCGCGCTGCAACCGGACGGAGGCAGCCGCGGCGAACAGACGTTCTTTCTCCTCCAAGCAGTCACACAAAAGGAGGGCTGCGGAAACTAAAAGTTTGGGGCCTCCGGCTCGGTGCGTGGAGAAAAGAGAAAACCTGGAGACAGGGTGGGTACCAGACGCATCCTGGGCGCCTCGGCGAAGTCCAGGCTAGGAGAAAGCTCCAGGGCCTGGAGGGAAGAGGGGAGGGAGGCCCCCAGTGCCCAGCCTCAGGGGCTGCTCCGGGCTCTCCCAGATACCCTTCACCCCGTTCCAGAAATAAAATAAATGTTTTGAAAGTGCGTGTGTGTGGACAGGATGGAGAGCGAGCGCCGGCTGAGCGCTCGGAGGACCGAGCGCGCAGTGGGGGGGGGGGGCAGGAAGGGGAGAGGTGGAAGGGGTGTGTTTGGGGGGGGAGTGGAAGCGGAGCCCCGGGACCTGGGAAGGCCCGGGGGAGCGATCGGAAAGGAGGGGGCAGAAGGGAGGGGCGCGAGCCGGCGCAGCCCGCCTCCGGGGAGCGATCCGGGCCGTACGCGCGCGTCCCTCGCCAACGTCGCCGCCATCCGGACACCCCGCGGCCGGCCGGCCGGCGGACCCGGGGCCGGCCTGTCCTCGGGGGGCTGCCTGACCACCGCCACCGCCGCCTGCGACGGCCGGAGCCTGTAAGTGTCCCCTCCCCTTGCTCGTGCGCACCACCGCCGCAGCTGCTCAAATGAAGTGGAAAATGGCCATTGGGCGGCAATGAGTTATAGATTATCTGCTCCGCGTTTTGTACTTAGCTGCCTGTAATCTTCTTTTGAGTTTGCCAGAGCCGCTTGCTGGAAAAATCAGGAAGGAGACATTTGTCCTTCGCCGCTGTAGACCCTCATATGTTTATGTGATTAGCGGACCTGGGGTGGGGGGTGGGTAGGTGGGGAGCTGGTGGGGCGGAGGAGGTGGAGGCTGGAGGTGACTCCAGTTCAGACCTCGCCGAGAGTCTGTGTCAGGACTTCGCACTCCCCGCTCCCCCTCTTCTCTGCCCGCTCCTCTCGCTCCCTCGCACTCTCCCAGCGCGCACACACGCAGAGGTGCCGGGGCGCCGGCGGAGCTTACCCGAGAATTCTTGGGGACTGCTGGGGGCCTCGCTCTCCCCTCCGCGGCGTGCGCGGAGCAGCTCTCCACGCCTCCCCGAGGGCGAGTCCTCGCCGCAGCCTTCCGTGCAGCTTCGGCCGGGAGCCCCGCGATGTGAGGCGGGGCGGCGCTGCCTCCCGCCCCGGGCCGCGGGGTCGGTGCGCGGGATGCCCGAGCGCGCGGCGGGCCGAGGCTGAGTGACCGGGGCGCTGCGCCTCCCGCGGCCGCCGCTTCCAGGGGCCCCCAGAGTCCGCGCACCTCAGCCCGCCTCTCCCTCTACCGCCCCTTCGCTCCGGGCCCCGAATTCCTGCTGCTCCCTAGGGAGCGAGCGTGCGAGCGCGCGTGGAGGAGACCTCGCAGAGCGGCGTGCGGGCAACTGCGGGAAAATGTTGACTTAACCCGGGAGCCGCCCGGCGCTGGCTGCTCGGCTGGAGGCGGCGGCGGCCGAGCAGGGGGAGGACGCGCCGAGCCGCGGCGCCCGGCCGGCCGGAGACCCGCTCGCGGCGGCCTGGGCCCTCCGGGCCCCGCGGCCCCCGCGCCAGACGGCCCTGCCCGGGGCGCGCTTGAGAGCGAGGTAAGCGCCTGCGGGGGACAGCGAGCCCGTGCCGGGCAGGAGACCTGTTCGCCCCGCGCCTGCCGCCCGCGGGGGGATGCGGGAGGTGGGGGGAGCCGCGGGGCGGTGGGGGCTCGGCTTTGGCTCTCGTTTCCGGGGCCGGGGGCGCCCCGCGCTCGCCCCCTTCCCACCCCCGCAGGAACCGCCGCGCACTGTTCCAGCCCAGCGTAGCCCGCTTCTCCTTCCCCTGCAGCTACCGTAATGCTCCCGAGGCGCCGGTGTAGTTGTCGGGCACGGGGCCGGGAAGGGGTGTTGCAGGGCAGCTACCGTCAGCACCAATTTTTTCATTTCTTTTGAAAGCTCAGGGTCGGAAGGTGCCGCTGATCCTTGCGCCCTGGGGTTGGGGAGAGGAGGTTCCGGGGCGCCCTCGGCTGGGCTGCTGGGCTCCGGCTGCGGCCCGGGGCCCCCCCAGCGCCCGCGACCGCAGACCCGTCCCGGGCTGGGAGTGGAGCGCCGAGGCCGGGCGCTGGCAGCGAGTTAGGGGAAAGTGCACGCAGGGAGGGCGTGTAGGAGTTGCTGAGGGCTGTTGCCGCTTCTTGTCGGTAGTTAGGCAGCTTGGGGAGGCGAGGATGACAGCAAAGCGCAGCCAGATGTGGTCGCGCTGGCGCTGGGCTGGCAACGATTAGGGGCGGCGGGCTGCTGGGGCCGGGGAAGCCCGGCGAGGCCGGGGGCGAGGCGGGCCGTGGGGGGCGCACAGCCTCCCGGACCTGCAGTGAGAGGGCAGCAGCGGGCCGCGCTGGGTCTGCAGGAGAACTCACGGGGTGTGGGCGCCCGGGAGGGACGCCTTTGGGGCGGGGAACCTCCCGGAGCCGGATTTGTAGGATGCGGTTGGCCCGAGGGGAGCAGCGGCGGGGGGAAAGGCGTGGAGGGATCGCAAGCAAAGGGGAGACTCCGGGCTAACTGGCTGGGCTCCTAGACTGGCTGTGGCTCCCTCTGACGGAGCTGAGGACAAGCCAGGCGACGAAAGCGCCCCTGCAGGGTGCGGGCTCGTTTGCAAGACTCTTTCGCCTGGGACCAGTAAAGTTTGTTCCTTGGCTGAACTAAGGGGTTTGGGTCAGATCGCTGGAACCTTTATTTAGCGTCAGAGTCCCTGAGTGGAGGCGGAGGAGTGGGTGTCTTCCTTCCGTAGTTGTGTGTGTGTTTTTGTCCTCCCTTTACCCCGTCCTCTAAAAGCACAGCTGGAGGTATAAGTGCTGCGGTATCCGTCTTAACCTTTACCGGTTTCTAAGTGCTCACCCTTCGCCCCTTTCCCCCCTCTGCCTGGCCCCCTTGCTCGGTTCTTCCCAGTGAGCCTGCGCTGTCTCAGATTCAGAGCTGGGAATGTTTTCCTCCTGTTTCTCGAAAGGTGTCGGGCTGTTTAGCAGCTCCTCGGAGCAGCCTGGGAGCGTCTGAGCTGCAGCCTCCGAGCATATGGTTCCCGTTACAAAGGCCAGGTTCCTAGGCGCGCTCCTCCCCACTCCGCCTCCATCCTTTGATTCCCTCTGCGTTTTTTTGAACATTGCGTACGCTTCTCTATTCCTTTTTTCCAGAGATGTAGATTTAACCGATTTAGTTTGTTCATTCATTTCCCTCTCAGTGTTTATGTCTGGAACTGGCCCCACCGAGTTTACTCTTTCCTTCCCTCGAGTGCACGGAGAAGAAAAATCATACCCGTTTGGTAAATCGTTTACCTGGTGGGCTATCTCTTGCCACATCACGTTTGATTTGGGGCACATCTTGTAAGATAGGCATTACAGAGTCAATAATCGTCCATAACAGGAAATTAGAAGTTTCTGTGGTATCTGTGGCAGCCATCCAGGTTAGATGGGACTATTTTGACCTGGTTGAAGGTAGCTTTGTAACTTGAAATTGAGTACTCTTAAAATGCCCCAGAAACCCTTTAGGAGAAAAATCCCTCTAAATTCAGGTGTGTTCTGAAACTTTTTATTTTCTCTCCCTTCACCCTCCCATAAATTTATGCATGATAGAGAGAATGCTACAGAACAATTGTTCTGTTGTTTAGTTCCTTCAGACATTCCGATTCTCTCCTTTTGTTGCTTGCCTCTAAAAGAGGTGCCATTTCACATCATTCTGCACAAATTGTTTGAATTAATGCAAGTGTGAATTCTTACCGTTTGAAGGGGACTATTAGCATATCAAAGGTTTCTTAGCTTCAGCTCAATTGAGAAAACTTCAGCCTGTCTTCCTTTTGCTTCCAAGCAGAGGCCCAAAGGGCAATGAGAATTGTAAAGGGTAAAAACAGGGAGGTGGATTCAGACTGTGTTTCTGAACTTTCACTGTTTTGTAATTATGTGAGCCAAAAACATTGCCTATTGCTGTGGAGCCCTTGCAAATGGCAAGACAATTATTTTCTATTGATAAATAGTTTGTTCCTAGAAAAAGGATGACCTTTTATTTTATGGTAGTCACTGTTGCCTGTCTTTTGGGGTCTCTTTGGTAGTAGAGAAAGTGAGACAGCCTTTCGGCTAACTTAATGCTTTTCCAGGGCCTCCAGTTCCTCATGTTAGTAAGATGAGAAAGGCTTTTCATGGAAATTTTGTGATAAATTTTGTGATAAATTTTGTGATAAATTTTGTGATAAAAGACACTCATTTCCACGCACAGGAAGCTTTCTTTTTTATGAACTTGCTAAATAGGGGAAAAAAAGTCCACGGGAGGTTGTTGTAAATTAAAGACTCAACATGAACTTTATCAACACAACTTCTATTGCAAGTGTAAGCTTGGAAAATGTTTGTAAGCGATGAAAGCCCAGATTTTTACAAATTCTGTTTAAATAGGAGGCATAATTCTGTGTAGATGTGGTTTTATTCCAAAATCTTAGTATTTTGTCAAACACAGTGGACTCATATTTGGCGTAAAGTTGATGTTTTAAAAAATGTTTATAGTTTATTTGCTCTTGCTTTTTTTACATTTGTAGAAAGCTGGGCTATTTGAATTTCTTTTAACAACTCAATATCCATGAATGAAGTAACAAGTAAGGACAAGTGTGTGGGTCATTTGGGTCAGTTCTTGGAGAGAAGAGGGGTCAAGGGAAAAGGCAGAACTTTTATCTTCAATTTCTGGGGAAGAATTAGTTTTACTTCTTTAACTTAAGGTTTTACAAAACCAACTTTTAAGATGAAAGTGAATTTAAGCAAAGGTTTGATTCTTTCTAAGCTTGTAGTTTTTATAGTTTTATCTTTGTTGGTTAGTTGTTTTAAAAGCGAATTGCAATCCTTTCCTTGGAGGAAGGAGAATTTACTAATGTTCAGATTCCTTGTTTTTAATAGTGGAAATTAGTTCAAATACAACAGTTTTGGAGGCAGGAAATGAAAAGCCATCATTAATTACCTAAGATTTTTAGTCTTTAATGGGGGGTTGATGTTTTTCAGATTAAGATGTGATGGATCTATTTAGTGCCATGCAAATTGGACATTATCCTGCAATCATTTTATGATAGTATCTGATCCCTTCACTTGTTTAAGAAGTAGTTTAATGGTACAAAAAGGAAGCTCACATGGATGTAATTGCTGTTATTGAACTTAAGTTGCTGTTAACTAGGCTGCTTTGAATGCAGTTATAAAGAAAACACATCATCCTGTAGCACTGTTAGTGATAATCTAAAAATTATCTTAAAAACATTGCTCTTCATTTTATATGATGGTGATCCTGAAATCAGCAAATCTCTAAAGGTGTAAAATGCAGTGAAAAGAAGATTTTTCAACATTTAGATGACAAAATTGGACTACTTAGAGAAAAATTAATGTGTTATGAAGCACTTCAGCTGCCATTTTCAATCACTGGCTTACTATGTGTTGGCAACAGAAAACAAATTTAGAAACGCTGATAGCTCTGGGAGCAGGTAGTTGGGGAATTCAGAATATTGAATCATGTGGGGTAGAACAAACCAATTACTTCAAGTTTTGACATGAGAATTTTCAATAAATAAATTTTTTCCAGGCTTTTGATTCCCTGCTTTATTAGTGGACTAACATCAAAGGAAACAACAAAACTTTCAAATGTTATAAAAACTAATGTAGTTGTATAGATCTCACATGCAATACCACAAGTCTTAATTTAAGACAAGCAGTTGGAGTTTTTATTGCTGTAATTTTCACAATCAGCAGAAATGTTAACACCAGGCTTCTGAATGTTGCCCTTCTTAAAATGAGCAAGAGGAGAGCTTTAAAATCAGGATTTACTTAGATTGGATCTTTATTTGATCATGACTGAAGCTTTCTGTGTTTTATTAAAAATTTAAAATAGTATTTTAGGGTCCTAAGTAATATGGGAATGTATGATCTGAGATTGGGATGTTATGAGGGTCAAGAGGTAATTAGAAATCTGCAAAGTATGGTAATAAAATGTTATTGCTTTGTTTTCTATCAAAATATTTATGTGACCTAACTTTTGTGAATAAATATTTAAATAATAGTTTATTAACAGCTATAATATGAAATAAAGAACATTATAATTTATTTCAGTGTAAGAGCTAAATACACTTGAACTTACCTGTGAGAAATCTGTTTTCATTTTAACAAAAATCCATGCCACTTGCCCGGTTGCTGAGATTTAACAGCAGAGATTAGGTGTGCTTAGATTAAGAATGGAATATAGTTTAGGGAATGGAAGAATTTAGCATCCTGTAAGGAGCTGTTTTTAGAGAGTTTCCTCAGAGACTGTAGCGCCTTTGCCTCCCAATTCCCTATGTCTGGTTTTGAGTCTTGAAGGGCTAGGTGCATGCACATTTGACATCTGCCTGCTTTTCTGGAGACAAGATTCATGTGAAACAAAAGTGCAGCTATTTTCATGGTGCTATGTGCTATAAATTAAATGTATCATTATAAAGAAGGCTTCGTAAGAATATTTTCAAATATACCTATCTAAAAACTTTGCAAATTGGTGATGATTTTGAGAAAGCACCAAAAATAGCAATAACCACTTGATCTGAAAAATGACTTAAAATAGTGTTAATATTTCGGATATACCAATTCCTGTGGCTTAATCTTAGTTTTCTCCATAGCTATTTTGTAAGTATTTTCAAGAAAGATTAAATTATTTCTATTTCAAAAATAGGTTAAAATTGTATGTTAGTTAACATCTGTTATATAACACTAATTTTGTAGCCTCACCTAAATATTCATTTCTTCAGATAATTCTTGATTGAAGGTTGAAAAGTATTTAATCACTCAGATTACTATAATTAGATGGGATGTTATCAAAAATCTCAAACCTTTGTTGTTATTTAAGATGCTCTCAAAGATTGATCTCTTATTATTTTTAAATGCTTTAAGGTGAAAGTTAAGGAAATGGTTTGTTTAACATAAAGATGAATACTTAATTACTGGACTTAACTACTTGTAATCCTCAAATAATGATATCTTGACCTAGTACGATAACTTATACAGGTCTAAGTAGGGTCTTTCATTCCCATATTTTACTGAGGTGTTAGTATGTTGGTTTTGTTAAGTATATGTTATAAACTATGGAAATCCCTTAATGTTATTTTGATGTAAGTAGTTATTTTTAGGTGAGTCATGGTGTAATAAAAGGAAGGTATAAAAGTACTTATAAAATCTATCTTTAGGTCATTTATCTCATGGACAAATGTAAGCAATAATTTATGGTTATTTTTTAATATATTCTCACCCTACCATTTTTAGAAATCTTATTTCTTAGGGAAGAAAAAACCCTCCCATATTTGGGGAATAAATATTATCTAAAGAAAAAGAAATGTAGATCGAATGAAGGGCTAAGTGCTTAACACCTGTATGTAAAGTGCTTAACACCTTGCAGCAAAATACTATTAATTGCTTTAGAATCTCAGAGCAAGTTTAAATACAATTTGTTTAATTATGATAAAAATGCAGTTTTATGAAGTAAAATAGTTTGTCTTCATAGAGGATTTTATGCATTGTGTGTTAGTAAGTAAAATCCCATCACAGTTGTATAAATTTTTTCAATTACCCGAATGGCTAAAAGAAAAAAAAATCAATTTAGGTTGAAAAGCGACAGAAATTAGATTACCTTGGTTAGTAGGAACTTGCCAGCAGTGACTAAACTGCTTAATAATATCAAAACTTACTATGTTTTACTGTGCCTGCTCTGCTACATGAACATTGTCTTCTCTTTCCATTTTTGTCTTCATGCAATTTATTGTATGACGTATAACAAACTGTTTCCACTCACATGTTCTCCTTTGTGTTAGAGGTTGGTTTTCAGTAGTTGCTTTTCTGGCTTTCTAGAATTTTCAGTCAGTTGAGAGTTCAGACTAGTGTAGTGAAATATTAGATGAAATTTTATGAGTCGAGAGGACCCTAGAAGGGATAACAGAAACACATTTTGGAAATTTTTTATTACTGGCTCTACAGTTATACCACACCCTAAATCTTACGTTCTGGTGGCAGCGAAGCGGCCCGGGATCCTGTGTAGCAGAGAGCTGGGCTCCTCTTTCATTGTCACCTTGCTCCCTCCTGGCATCAGATTTACCGAAGGGCAGGGACAGGCACAGCCTCAGTGCCTGAGCCACCCTCAGCTCAGAGACTGTTTTTAGGTCATGAAGTCAACTTCCTGGAATTTCTGGGGAAACCAGTTGAAAAGAGAGGACAAATGTCACTTTAAATAGAGATGTTTAAATCAGATTTCTGCCTGAGGGTAAAATTTAGGTCTGTTTTAGCCCGGGTGCTGTGTCTCCCTCTGCAGAGGACAGAATTAATCAGAACATGACAAGAAAACGTATGTTGAGCAAAACAGGCCCCGTTGGTCTTGTCATTGATTTTTCCAGCCTGTGAGGAGTACATTAGAAACATTAAAATTCACATGCAGAGTTTATGCCTTAATCTCTGAATTTCGGTGTGGAAATTAATTGCCTTAAAAGAAGCCTACTTAAAGCTAAAAAAATCTTTGAAAGCACCTGTTTTTAAAGGATAGATTCAATACTTTATCAAAAACAGAAATAGGTTGGCAAGCAGACAGGTTAGGCAGGAGTTAACTTCCTTAAATATATGACCAAGTCAGATGCTGAAGTAAGTTTAAGAATGTGTCATCAGGTATAAAAAGAAAAAGAGAAATGGAAATAAAAGCAGTCCTTCCCTATGAGAGATGAGAGAATTTGAAAAGATGTTTACCTTTAGATTTAATGTCAGTTGGAGCAAATACTACTCTACTAGGAAAAAACCATGTACAAAATCTTCAACCATAGTAGTAGCAAGGAAAGATGCACTATGGAACTCCTATGAAAAAGAGCTACATTTTGCTCTTTCATTTACAGTTCTTTACTGTTTATTCCATTTCTTAGGCAAACATACAAATACATAAGCAAGCTATTTGTGCGCATAAATATTTGTTGGCTTTTTTTGGTTAAAAATTAGTGCAAGTATAAAACATAAAATATGGTTAAAATGTCTGTTAAACTGATCTTAAAAATGTTGACTGACAGTCTGCTCTCCTCTCAAAAGCATTTCCTCCCTTTGCACCATAACATGCTGGTAGTATCTTCGCTTTGCCTGCTTTTGTAGGTATTTCAGCATCATTCCAAACCTCAAACTGATTATTGCTCAGGATTTAGATGACAGAATAATCTAACCCCAATTACTGTCAGAAATGGCACTTGGCAGCTGAGGGCTGGCTCATTGACCTTGCTTTTGCCCTAATGCTTTCATTTGTAGAGGATAGTGATAGAGTTTATATAAAGAGCTCAAAAGAGAATTGTTTTGTTTACAAAGTAAGCTCTAATTTTAATCATTTAAAAATTTAAGTACCATGACAGTACTTTTCCATATGATAGATGAGCCATTACAAATTTTTAGAGTCTTTTGCTGATACAATATTTGTTTTTCTGTAGAACACAACATGTACTTAATCCTCAATTTTAGTTTACATAAAAGAGAATCATGTTGAAAATGATTTTCTTTGTATTTTTATTTTGAAGCAAAGTCTTTCCTTCTGGAATTGCTATTTCTTAATTCTACTGGTCCCTTCCACGTGGAAATTTCATTCCTTTGCTGGAGAAGCCTGCCATTATTTGGTATTTGATATTAGGGTTATTGATTAGAAATTACAGAACACTTTATTTCTTATAAAGTATTTTCTCCACTCATCTTTGAGTTCCTAATCTCAGGATACTTAGTGTATTTTAGTTCTTAAAATTGCTATGGTTAAAAGTCTAGGGCAGCATGGGGAACATAGGTTTTGTTAGTATTGTGTTCTTCTGCATTTATATCCTAGTAATTGTACATATTGTCCTAGAGTTTGATGAACGGTTCATGTTATTAAGTCACAGATACACTGAAGATTGATGAACTAAAGATAATTTGTATCTTTACAGTTTTAAAAAGGTGCAGTTCAGACTATTCCTTTTGCTTCATATGCATCAACGAATAGATTTATACTAAAATTATGATATTGTAGACATTTTCACTTTTACTAAGGATATTTAACTGTTTTTGCCCTTTTCAGATTTTGCTGTCATGGGGAAGATAATGTTTGCCTATGGGCTGCTTCCTCTTGATAGCTCAATAAATGAATAATAGGAATGTTTTCTCCCATTGCTTTTTCTGCTTCAAGTGCTGTAATACCCAGAGTACTGTTGGAAGCGGAGCCACTTGGTTTTAAACTGTGCCTACAGCCTGAATATCTAAAAATCTAAGTGAAACAAAATTTGATTACTTTCTCTTAGAAATCACTAAAAAGACTATTTTGGTCTTTGATCTTCTTACCTTATTTTCTTTGTTCCACTGGAAAAAAGAAATGTAACCACTATGTGTCTATATCATATTTCAGTGTGTTTTAGCACTGTGTGTAGCACCTTTTTAGCATGAAAATTAGTGCACCTTTTATATTTTGGCAGTGCTGAGGGTGGAACCCAGGCCTTTGCACATTCTAGCCACCTGCCCTACCACTGAGCTAAACCTTCAGTCCTGTATTTGTATCTTAGTTTTTAAACAATCATTTTTTATGTCTATGAGTTCAATTAGAGGTAAGTCAAACAGTTTGGCTGAAAAGTTTAGCCAACGTTTACTTGTTTTAGAAGTGCTGTGTACATGTTGGAAGGGGGATGTTATACATGGAGGATGGCATCAAATATTTTTCAGCAAAAGTCTTTTTGGTAATAACTTGTCACCAAGATTTTGAAACTGTTCTTAACTTTCCTTTTTTTGCTCCCTTGGCAGAGATTCACCATAACCTATGTATACATGGGGAAAGAAGTATGGCAGAAGAGGATGTTAGGTCCTCTTGGAGATTTAGAAATGTAAAGCATATTTTCAGAAAGATATTTCAGGAGAGTAAAGAGAATATTGCAGATCAGATCAGTTTAACTTTGTGAGGGGGTATTGAATTAATAAAGAGATTTTTCACAAATACTCTCTAGATTGAAGTTTCAGAATTAATTGAAATAAGAAGATACAGTTCTTGCATTCATTTAAAATTGATCTTTTGTTTCTCCCTGTAATTACATGCTAAGATACCACCTTAGATTGTTTACTTTGTGTTCAGAAGATGACTCAGATAAATGGACCAGGCAGATTTGTGTTGGGTGGTCTGTCACTTGAGGCTGTTACCGTGTAAGCAAACAAATGTTTTCTTTCTCTTTTCTTTTTTTTAACACATTGAAACACATTTCTTTTGAGTAGCTTGTGGGTGACTTTGGGAAAATTTTTGTGTATCCAGGATGGAGGACAGGAATAGTCCCATTGAACCACAAATTTTCAAAAGTGATTATTTTATTCAAATAGGGAAGACAGAACAGAACTGAGATAGGTAGTAAAAAGGGTGACCTGTATTTTTACGCAGGCCACTGCCTCCATGTTTCAAATGTTTTTGCTAACCCTTGTTATTACCTGCAGAGGGAGCTTGTATATGAGATAAAATAAGGCACCATAAATTGATAATTTCCCTTTTGAAAATTGTTTTATTAACATATTTTTAATTTTTATTCTCAGAAAAATTGTTCTAAGGGAAGTAAGGCATTTTGAGATGATCCAAATTATAGTAAAATTTAATATATCAAAGCTAGATGTCGATCATTTCCTGTATTCATAGATTACAAGTGTGCTGTATTTTAATCAGTAAAAATAAATTGAAAGATAATAAGAATATCAAATTAATTTTGAGATGTTACCTTTTTTAAAGGATTGACTAAAGCTCTGGGGGAAGGACTGGAATTGTCTCTAAGAGTCTGAGAGTCTCAGCTTTTTACATCGTTTTCCAGGTTGTACAAAATATTATTAAAAATCACTAACATAAAGTAGTGAATTATATCCTTCTGCACTAAATTAATAGATCCAATTAGAGAAATTGCAGTTGCTCTTTTCTAAAGACAAAAATGATCACTTTGGATTAATGATTTTCTCTTGTAATAATGGACAAATTAGTTCAGTGACACTTAAACAAGAAAACTACCACTAAGGACCTGGTATTAAGTGATCAAGAAAACTGCTGACTAACCAAGAAAAAAAAAAATAAAGACAAGCAGAATAGACGGTATTTGATTGAAATGGAGTTGGTTTTTTTGTGTGTGTGTGTGTGTGAACTGTGCCAACTGAATTTCTAAGAAATTGTAAGCTGAATAGTCAGAAATATTTGAGTTTTGTGTTTAGGTGTTTTGGTAATTTGGGTAAGAAGCATTTGGGTCTTTATCAGTGAGCAAAAATTTCTCACATTTACCTGCATGTACAGGCTTGTGCTGGACGATTTAGTGATATTATATTAAATTCCATTAAAAATTAATCCCAGCCTTTATTTTTACATTTTGATATAGTAACATTATTTTAGAATATTCTCAGTGGAGAGTAAAAACAATTGTTATTCACTTAATGTATCCCTTCGCTGGGGACTGTGACAAATACAAATATTTATTTTGTATTTTTAAAAGACTCTGTTTCTCAACAAAATTCATTTTTTTACATTCACTATTTTATACTATCATCATTACTAATGTGAAAAATCAGATTGTTACTATTATACAGAATAATCCTCCAGGTAAGGAATCTTGCTTAGTAGAGAGATTTAGGGTACTGGCATAGCTTTGTGTAAGAATTGCTCTCTCAGCATGGCCCTGTATTATCTTCAATAAGTCTATGCTGCATTGATGTACAGCATTTTCATAACGTGTAAGAATATTAGCAACAGCAATTATACTTCAATAGGATTATGATAGTCTGCTTTACAAAAATCTGCAAATGCTCCTATTCCCTAGAATTTTTGATGGAATTATTGATACACTGCCAAGTTTATGTCATTGTCTTAATTAATATGATGAAAAGTGATTTCTTATCATAGTTGGTACTAAATGTAATAGGCCAGCGCTGGAAAATGGAATCTGGTATTGCAGTTCATTACCCTTTTCCTTCTAAAACCACAACTCCATTCACAGTGAGGTAAGGGTTACTGGAGAATTCATTCCAGGAACATTTACGTGCGGCACAGTAATTGTCGCGGAGTGCACCACTTGTGTGATGTTACTGGGAAGGCACAGCTAGGGTAAGTTCTGTTTATTTTGCCTTAAATTTGCAGGTGGACTGCCCAGTGATTTTTCAAATAGTGAAATCAGAAGCCTTTGCACAGAAAATGTCTTGAAATGTAATTCTTCTTGTAAAAGTATTGTTGGCATTTTATTATGTGGGGGATGCTTATGAGAAGGGAGTTCATGGGAACCTGCTTTTTAGTTTAAAAGACAGTCTTTGTAAGTTTTCAAAGAAATTTTCATCACATATTTTTGATGAATATAAATTTATTGATGAAACACCCTCCATTCACTTGTATATCTGTTATTTCAGACTAAAAATGTGGATCCACATTTATTTGGGCAGATTGAGTTTTAAACAAAAGTTATATTCTGAGTAGAATATATTTTGAAGACTAATACTCAAAGAGTAATAGATGCTGAGTACAGATTTTAAGTAATTTTCTTATTAGAAGCTTTATTAGATTGGAAATTTTCTATTAAAAAGCTGTTTTTATAACTTGCCTTGAACCAAAAATCAAATATTTTAATATGTAAAGCATTTCAAATGGGCATTAATAAAACAAGATAAATAATTTCAAAATATTCATACATATATGAAATCTGCAATTAAGATCATGAATTTACCTGTTTTAATAATTTTATTGGAAAAATAAAATTATTTTAAATTGCCTTGTTCTTAGTATTTAAAAACTAGTATTTTCATTTAACTGTAAAAATATAAAATTTTTGTGTGCTTCAAAGGAAATCCTTTTGTCTGCTTCATAGATTTCCTCAAATTTTAATCTTAACAGAGATTTAAACAAAAATCTTTTCATTATGTACACTTTATGATTTTGTGCCAATCACATAATACTGCTCATTCAAAGCTGTACTAAAGAATGAAAGGTGCTAAAATCATAGAATATCAAATTTCTGTTTTTAAAAGAATTTTTAAATTCACAAACTGCAATAATTTAAATGTAGTTTTTGTTTAAAAATAAGCACATCAAAAAATAAATAAAAAAAAAAAAATAAGCACATCTAAAGAAATACCTGAAATTCAAAATAAACGTTGCTTTCCATTCATGTGTAACTTTGTTTCTGTTGTTTCCTTTAAATATTTTAATCTAATGATTGATGACTGGTTTTTTTATACCCATGTTTAAGAAGTAAAAAGTAAAAATCATTTGATAATATTAAGTGCTCACTGAATTTTATGTTAAAGTTTTAAAAATTTTCTGTTCACTGCTTTTTGAATCTGACTGGATTCTAAAGGCATCATGATTGTGACCAAATGTAAGTTAAAGCAGAAAGATAGTTTTATTACTCATGTCAGAGACCTAAATAAAAAGTTAACTCAGGTTCAGGGGAAAGATTTAGCAGCTGTTTTAGTACTGTACTTGTCAGAACATCATACAACAAATGCTTCCTTTTATCTTAGTAGTAGTTACTGATCCACAGTAACTTTGGCTAATACTGAACTATCTATGCCTTTGGAATTAAGTTTTATATAAAGAAAATCCTTTATTTTAGCTCTGTTATGTCTGATTGAGATAATACCAACAACACACTAAGTTATTTAAGAATGCATTCAAAACGCACTTTTCTGCTGCACTTTTTTAATTTAGGAAGGGTGAATACTCCATAGATTTATCATGACATAGAACTCTTAGAAATAGGGTAACAGAATTATTAGTGAACTTGATGATCAAGGGAAACTTTTATGCTTTGTTTATTTTAATATAGTCATTCTCACATGTATCTCATGTGTTTTATTTCTTTGCCAATTTTACTGTGCTATAATAAGAATTTAAGTCCTGAAAGTTTAGCCTAGGCACCTGTAATTGTTGTCATTAAACAAGAATCTGTTTTATATATATATATATATATATATAAATAAAATAACTGAGAAATATATATGTATGATTATATTCTATATAAATATTCAATTCATGTTATATGATTAAAAACCAAGAATAAAGCTTAAATATCTTGGAATTCACATTTTCTAAGGTTGGATTTTTCAAAAGCATTTGAGATTGATTTTTAATGATATAAATAGTGCTTTAAAAATTAGAGACTAACAATTGGAGCTCTTTAAAACAGGCTTGAACTGCAGCTGTCACTTAAATATTTTTAAGAATATTGAGAATCTTGTAGGTTAGAAACATTAATGGCCTCATTCTCTGTATTACATGCTAATTCTGTGAAAATCAAGAGAAACATCAAAACGGTTGCAGTTAAATCTCTACAATGTTAACCTTTAATTGAAAATAAACTAAAATATAACTTTATAAAATCGATTTTGCCTGTTTGTAAAGAACAAACCATTATCATCTCCTTTGCTCTTGTAACATTGATACTATCAGACATTTTTGCACTATTACAAATAGTTTTTCAATATTTTATATATTGCTTTAATACTTTTAACACATCCTCGCAGAATATTTTTCAGATGTTTTATTAATTTGATATTCTTCATGTCAAACTCTATGTCTGAGCGTTTATTCTTCTTAAAAAATATTGTTTTCCCATTGGACTTCCTAAGTAATCTCTGCTGTGATTAGTACCAATACATAGTTGTTTTTTTTTTTAACTTAATATGAGTTCATTATATAGTGGTGCTCTTTACACTCAAGCCCTCTATATTTAAAAAATGGATATTTGTTAGACTTCCATATTTGGCAGTGTCAAGTCCTGTAAGAGATTCCTTTCATGTTTAGTCTGATGAACATTCATTCTAAAATAGGAGTGATCTTTGTATGCTTACTTTCATTCAACCTACAATGTAAAACATTATTCTTTATTCGAACTTTTTTTCTGAAAAGAGATACAGAAGTTTACTTGTCTAGTATGCACAAGCCTTTGCCCCTGCCCCCAGAAAGAAATACAGGTTTTCATTGTAGCATCTTAAATGATATTTGAGGTATATGTATATATATACAACTATCTTACATTGCATATGTTATTAGTAAAATGATTCTAGAGGGGAGGAAAGCTAGTTTGTATATAAGAATGATTTGTATAGGATACTACATAATACAATTGATGCCTTTGATTGGCCCACTATTCTACGTGTTTTATGAAGATTTGTTTCATCCCAGTTTACAGTAAGGTAAATATATGTTCTTGATCATGATGTAGTATTATTCTCTTAGTTTCATTATTTGGGTGAAAATTAGGGTTTCTCTGTCATCTAAATTTATATTTTACTACATTGTGTGGAAGACTTAATTTTTTGATGTGTTTTTTTTTCCTCCTATGTCCTTTCTTATTAGAATCTTAGGTAAACTTGTGGTATTTTACTATTTTATTTTGTGGTCATTAAATTATATTTATTGCATAAAAGAAATCTGGAAAATTAAAAAATATATACAACCCTGGATAAAAATAAGCTTTTCAATAGGGACCTATAATGTGTGACAACAATTAAGTTAGCAGAAAGTCAAACTAAAAATGTTAAAAAGAGTTCCACAAAACAGTACGTAATTTGGCCTAATAGTGGCATTTTTCATCAACATTTCTTTTAAGGGTTGACTTTAGGATAGTATAGCAACTGTGCCACTACATTTTTAAAGTTCTCTTTATCGCTTTAGATAATTTTAATGCCGAGTGCTTATTTCAGTATTTCTATCATTTTGACATATAGTCAAAAATCGGTGAGGGCTGGTGTATAGCTTAGCAGTGGAGCATGTGCTTAGTGTGCACCAGGCCTTGGGTTCAATCCCTAGCACCAACTAAAAAAAAAAAAAAGAAAATTAAGATTTACCAATCTTAAATTGAATTGTTTCTTGAAATCACCTGCCCTGGTAGTATATAGAAATAGCTTTAAAGGTAAGGCCTCAGTCCTCTTCTCTTTTACGATTTAAGCTCCTTGTCTTTTGTAGTGTGTTTCCTCTATATGAACTTCGAATTTTATCCTTTGACCGTGCAATACGTACTGAACAAATGTAGAATGCAGCACAGCTTTTGAGTGTTAATATATTGAGATCTTATACATTTTTAAAATTACTGAAAATTGTTCTTAGTTCTAAATATAATCAGAAATTTGTCTTTACCTTTCAAAATATAGCACAAATACCTAATTTGATTAGATATTCATCTGAAAGGTGCATGTTTCAATTGTAGAAACAAATTTACATGCAAGAGGGGTGCTAATCTGACTGAAACTCCTTAAACCAACTTTACATTTATAGGGTACGGTAAAGATAATAGCAAATTTGAGTGGGTATTAATATTTAGTAGTCTTGACATTCTTATATGTTGTACTATTCATAGTTTTCTCAAGGCTGCAGAGTACTGTATCACCAAGACAGGATGATTTGATTGTTTACCATTATCCTCCTTCCTCTTACTCTGAGTTTGGTAAACTGTATTAAAATGTGTAGTAGTAGGAAATTCTTTCTTTATACAAAACAAACTTCTTTGGAGAGTCCTATTAAATAAAAGTTACAGACTGGGGAATGTAACTCAGTGGTAAAGTGCGTGTCTAAAATTCACAATGCACTCAGTCCAATACACAACACCTCAAAAAAATGACACCCAAATTATCCTTTATTTAAAAAATTTTTATTACCCAATGATCTTTTCAAAAATTTGGTATTTCATATGTGGATATAATCTGTTCGAGTTTGTAATGCTTTTGTAGTTCAGAGCAACTATTTCTATTGACGTTGCATGTTCATAAATGACAGGCAAGGGCTTGCGTTTACTTTAGTGTAATGCATGGTATTTCTAATCTCTTGGATTTTACTTTCAAAATGTGAGTTTTGGTTTCCTGCAATGCCACAGAGGTTATTGTGGCAACACATGTGGTTTTAAAAAATTGACAGAACTTCTGTTACTGAGTTTGTCAAAATTACCAGACCAATAAAGTCTGTATTTTCAAATGATGATTGCTTTATCCTTTCTAAAAACACTTTTACCAATAAGCACATTTCATCTAGTTTACCATTAATTTCTGAGCTTTCATGTTATTTATTTTAGGTCAACAGCCACTTCTTAAGGCCCTGCCTGGACAAAGGTACTATCACATAAGAACTGTGCTCATTAGGTTTATGAAAGAAAGGGTTATTACACACAAATAAGTGTAATATAAAGCTCACTAGTGACAGGTCAAAGTGAAATGTAGAGGGAAAAACTGTGAAAATATAGAGTAGGTAGAGTGAATTTAAAATGAGTAGTATAGAAAAAGACCTCATTTTAAGTATATCTGAAGAGAGGAGGAAAATTCAGAGGTTAAAGTGAAAGCATGGGGAAAGAGAAGCAGAAATAATGGCTCTTTAGAGGGAATGTAGTCTGAGTTGTGCAGGAAGGAAGCAGATGAAACTCAAATATTAGTGTAGGGCAGGTTTATAAAGAGCCTCCTCTGTTAAGATGGTGAAGGCCATGAAAAGCTGTTGATATTTTCTTTGTTTTGTTTCGTTTTTTGAGACAGGGTCTCGCTGTGTGGTTCAGACTGGCCTTGAACTCACTATATATCCCAGGCTGGCCCAGAGCTCACAGGGATCCTCCTGTGTGCTGGGATTACAGGCATGCGCCACCATCCCTGACTCCGTATTTTCCATAAAGAAAATATTTAACTCATGTTATATTTAATAGCTATCCCCCTGGCTACACAGCCAATGAACTAGAGTGGGGAAATACTGGAAGAAATGGAAACCTAATTAGAAGGTGTGGGTGATAGTCCTGGTGAGAGGAAATGACATTGCGAGACAGGTGCAAGAAGTTTTGCAGTGGGAGGATGGAATTTGACAGAGTAAGAGCTAGGAATCTGTCTAGAGCCAAGGTTCTAGCCGGGTTGTTATTCATTAGCTTGCTTGAGAGCAAAGGAGAAGGAATGAGGCCATTTTTGTGATGATATTTTGAGGTGCATGCATTGTCTTAAGAACACTGTGTATATTTTAATGCCGTATTTGTAAAAAATAAAATTTGGCTTCTTTTATAGCTATCTCTAGAAATACTTTTGATTATGAACCCACATATGTTTAAGTGATACTTGTTTTTTTTTCACATGCTAATATGAAGTGAAACTTTTGTTGTGTAGGTTTCATTCTATATGGCTTAGGTTTTTGGCTTATTTCTATTTTATATGAGGTTCCTATATCAATTTTGATAAAATTGATGATATGAGGTAATCAAGACTAAATGTCAGCAGCTGTAATCTAGTTAGAAAGCGCTCTTTGTTAAAGAACACCTTGTGATGATATTCTTGTTGAGATATTCTTCATTGTTCAGGGCCATTGTAATGACATTTTTAATAGCTCTTTCAGCGACTGATTTGATATTCATAGGTTTCCTTAGACCAGTCATCTCCTTTTAGGAGTATCTGTGCCCTTGAAGGTATTTGTTTGTTTTAAAGTCACTGTAATTTAGCTTTACTCAGGCTTTTTCTTTTGTTGTCAAGAACTTCTATCGTATATTGATCTTACTGGTACATAGAGTTCCCAGGTACATCTTGCGTCACATGAGAATAAAGTATCATTTACTCAGTATTTCGGCTCCTTATACCCAGCAGTAGGTTTTAGGTTTCATAGCTGATCCTTTGTAACATATTAATTATGTCCCTAAGCCTGAAAAGTAACCCTAAAGCACCTGTCAGCACCTGTCCATCGGTGATGAGTACACTCTCAATACATTTTTATTTTGTTTTAATAAATTTTTTTGGCTGTGCTGCTGCTCTGCCGCCCCCCCCCCCCCGTACTTTCTTTGTTTCTGGTGCTGAGTGTTGAACTCAAGGCCTCCCACGTGCTCATGAGCATGCGCTCTGCCACTCAGCTATTTCCCAAGCCCTCAGTACGCCTTGGAGTAAGCCATTGTCATTGAAGATAACGAAGATCACAGAACCTAGCAAATTACAGATTCCTCTCACAGAGATAGGAATGATAAAAATTACAATAAAAGCACCACAGTACTGGTTTTTCTGCGTTAATCCAAAAGTATTCTGGTTTCTAGGCAGTAAATCTGTGGGAGCAGTTATAGTGCAGAGGTTTATGCACAGAAAACTCATTGAATGCTTAGTGTTATTACTGATGTAAAATAAATCTGGTCTGCATTGTGGTTCACATATTTAAGTGAGCTGTGTCGTTTCAGGCATGCATTTTCACTTTTCACATGATGTTTATATTCTTTTTTTTGCCATTTTTGTTTGCAAGATTCTTTTTTCTCACTTCTTATTAAGGTTGAAATTATTAGTGTTGCTGTTACTATTATAGGATTTATTGTTGTTGATACCTTTCTTAGATGACAAGTTAGTGCTTGACCTGACTAGCTTTCATCAAAATTGATGTTTGATATTGAAAACAGGAAGTATTGATATCTACCTGTCCACCTGAAAATGCCAACTTTGCTGTGTGTGCAATTAAATAAAAGAATAATGATTTCTCCTTATTTTACTTTTGTAATCTGATACCTAGCTTGCCATGCAGAAAATATGCAAATAGGCTTCTTTTTTTTCTTTTCTTCTCTCTGACCTACAGTCACAGATCCAAAATCCCTGCCCCTACATCATCCCAAGCATTAGGATCCTCCCATGCCTTAGCAGCTTTAAAAGGGAGTCAGTAGAGGGTATTTGTCAGAACCGTGTCCTGGTATGAAGACTTGCTTCTCCCTGTTTCTGAAAGGACCTGTCTTGCTGAAGAATAGATATGCAGAAGGTAATCAGCATGAAATAAAGGGAAGTTAACTAAATATTCTTCATGTTACTGTAGTGTGAATTTTATTTACTAATACAAACCCTTACAAGAGACATGGGTAAGAATATGTAAAGAAAAGTTTTGACTACTTTAATAAATCTGTAGTTGAGCTATTATCAAACAGTGTAGGCATCTAGTCACCTAGCAACCTGTGAAACAATAGCCTTTAACGTTTTGCAGAAACTTCTAGCACAGGTGGTCCAAATTACTAGCATCAGAGACATTTTCTGATATACAAGGAGCCATTCTTTCACAGTTCCTTTCTTCATTGAGTAATTACATAGCACAGGTGGTTTATCTTTACCTTTTAATTGTGAAATGATAGTTTTTTGGGGGGAAGGGTAGTTGTCTGCCTTCCAAAATGTCTTATACTAAAATCTGATTAAAATCTCATTGTGTTCTTGCATTCACAGCAGAAGACTACTATAAATTGTGTTATATGAAACTGAATAATAACTGTGGCTTGATTTAAAGTATTAATAAAATCTAAATTTTTACATTCAAGCTGTAGGGTTTCATATTAATTTAGTGAAATGCCAGGGCAATTTCTTGTATTTAGTTTGACGTGTGTTATTTGAGAAGCGAATCTGATCAAATTAGGGCAGACACATATATTACGCCATTTACAATGTCTAATTATTAAAACCTGTTAAGTTTCATATTTAATATTCAGATATACTTTTGCAGATGAGTTGCTTAGATTTATTGTCAGTATTGGTTGGTTTATATATTAAAGTTGAATAGGTTGCAAATGTTGATCTCATGAACAGTAGGAAGTTAAGATTTCAGTGTAGCCATGAAGCAGCCTCCTAAAATCATAAATACTAAAAAGAAATCGTTTACAATGTGGTACGTACGGTAGACAGTATAAGATATTTTAATTATAATTTTTTTCATTCTTCTGAAAGGTGATAAAAGTATATGTCTCTCTCTTAAAAAACTTCCACTGCAAAGAGGTACTTAATTCATAGAAACAATAGTTTCTCATATTAATTATTGACAGGAAAATATGTAGATATGGAAAGCCATTTTGTCAAAAAGTTTTGCCAGAAAAAATGACATAAATGTTTAATGTACTTTGAAAATAGATGTCTAAGTGGTTCATTTGCATAATCCTTTGTTTTTATTTAAAAACAAAATTATGCATTTAATATAGTTTCATATAATTTCATTTTGATTCCATTTTTTTTCTTTCTCATAATTTTTACACACTTTGATTCCATTTTTTTCTTATAATTTTTAATTTCACATTTTATAATACTTTGTAATACTGTACTGTCTTAACACTGTCGAATGCTTTATTACTACATAGAATACATAATTTCACATTTTGTGATATTTTAGAAAGTTTTAAACTGTAGATTATAAATTGTTTTTGTAGATACTATTACATTTACACGTATTTTAAAGAAAAATTTCATCAAGGGGTCATTCTGCTGGCGTGTGGGGCTGAGTGGCAGGTTCTTTTGTTTTGTTGAGGTACTGAGGATCGAACTCAGGACCCTGGCTTTTGAGAGACAGACGCGTTGCCACTGAGCTAAATCCCCACCCCTTGAGTGGCAGGTTTTGTTTCTCCAGTAATTGTGGACCTTTCTGCTTCTGCCCTCGCACAGGGAGAGACTCAGTAGTTTTTATAAATCTTCCTGAAGGGTTTACTTGACTCCTCTTAATGATGGAAACAATAATGTATTTTATTCCAAACAATGACAAATTATACCTCCTGGCAAAATACTAATTGTTGTCTCATAAATTCACACTCGTTAGAATTAAAAAAATAGTCTTGCTTAGAAAAAAACCCTTGAAAATCCCATTTCTAGGACATCTCTGTAAGTTTGTTGTCAGTTTCAAAAATTGCTTGGGAATGATGTTGACTTTTCCTTGTCTTCACTGCTTTTCTTCTGAAATGACTTCCCATGGTTTCTTCTCTCTCTACCCCTTTCCATCCTCTCCCCTCCATCAAAACTTTATTGCTAGCTCTTTGCCAGACCTTATGAAAGATACCTGGCACTCCTTGAGGGTGTAGATGTGAAAGCAGTGGATTCTGTTTAAAATTAGCTCATCATCTTTTGAAAATGATACTTCAGATACTTTTTGGTAATAGTAAGCACATCGTACAATGGGCAGAACAGCACAATTCCCTTGTCCTGTGCTAGAGGTTTGATGAAGGAGCTAGGTAGTGATAGTCAAGTGATGGATATAACCCAGACTCAGAAAAGGAAGTACTTTGGCCAACAGACAAGTGGCAGCAGGGATTGCAGGTACAAATGACAGCATAAATATGCCAAGAAAGGTACCGAAGAAGTATCGGTAAGCCTCTTGAGGTCTGAGAATACAAAATCGAAATGCCATAGTATTTTTACAAACCCAGGAAATAAAGAATGATCATTTTCACATATAACTAATGTTAGATGAAAGAGACAGCCAGGAAATAAACACTGGTCAATTTCACATTCTCTATATTAGATGAAAGAGAAATCAGTTAAAAAATTTATGTTTTCCAGACAGTTGCTTAGTTTATTGTAAAGTCAATGTATTAATCACCAGGATATTACACTATTCATTGAAATCACCATTAAAGCAAAGAACAAAAGCCATGTTCCATAGGGAGCACTTACTCTCTTCATTACCCTAAAATAATTTGTGAAGTTATTTGTGTACTTGTAGTACTTCCTTATCTTCTGCATCATTCTGTTGTTTGCAGTGCTGGACTCAGTACATGGAACCGAGTCTGTATCCGGGAAATTTTTGTGCCTTGGTTCGCAGAGGCTTTCACTGAAAGGAGATAATCACTGAAAATTTTGACAAGAGATTTAAAAAATAGTTCAAAGGTTTAGTTTCAGATAAGGGATTATTAGTTGATATGATAACAGCCATCATGGAAAAGTCGGATTGGCCACAGAAATCTGTGGAGGGAGATGTTCTTCCAGTTTAAGCCATTCTGGTTGGCTTCATGGCACAGTTTGTTTTAAAACTACCTAGTCTTGGGCCAGGGATTTAGCTCTGGTTCTGGCCCCTGCCTCGCAAGCGCAAGGTCCCGAGTTTGATCCCTGGTACCAAAAAACAAAACAAAACAAAAAAACTGTCCAGTCTGAATAGAGGTTTTTTTGTTTTAAAGTGGAGAGAAATGCTTTTTGTGGGGAAAAAAAAAAATCTTGAGTGAAAAATCAGTTTGATAAGCATACTCAAAATTATTGAGCAAATAAATTTGAGAAACAGTATTGGATTAGGTATTTTCAGGTTACATCCGATTGGGGTTAAGTTACATGAAATTGGGTTCTGCTTCCAGCTTTGCTTTTTGCCAATTTAAAAAAAACAAAAAACAAACCTTTTTCAGTTTACTATCCTCTTCTCTTGGAGCCCCTAGTTGAAATTTCTCTATTGTTAAAACATAAACTTGCGATAAATTACAGTGAGATAATAATGTATGTACTTATGGGAAAAACAACAAAACACCAGTTTTGAGATCTTCCTTTTTCCAAGTTGTAATCCCAAGTTTTCTTTGTCCTATACATGGAATCATTTGTAGAACTGGTTTCACTCTTACACGTTTTTAAAGGGTTTATAGTGAAATTAGGAAGGTTAATCTAATAAAACCTCACAAGTTGAATGAAGGGTGAGAAAAATCTATGAGATTTTTAACGGAAATATAGAAAGAGGTCAAGGTAGAGGAAATAAAAAGAATGGCAAAGGGATTAAAATATTTCAAAGTAAAGATCAGTACAACAGTAGATATGGAACACCTTAAAGTATCTTTTGTATTAATAGAACTCTATTTTACCTAAATTTAGGATGAAAAGTTCTCCAGAGGATTTTTAGTTTTAATAATGATTTGACATTGGGCTAATTTAATTTTTATGGGTATATGTCAATTTACATTTAGTAAATTTGATTCAGAGAAACTCTGTTATGTGATTTTTCTTTTACCATTTTGCAGTTATGTATTTCTTTGTTATAGTAAGAAATTGAAGGCTATATGTATAATTCATGCTAAATCAGTATAGTGGTCTAGAAGGTTTTTCAGGAGACTAATAATGGAATAGAGGATTCTTTAATACATATGAGTATATAAAATATTATTAATGTTAACAGATGTTGTACTTTAATCCCCTAGAATGATTGTTTGGTACCAGCAGGAGATTTATTAAGACTGAATTGTGTGAAATTGCGTCTTCCTAAGCTGCTACTTAGATTGTAAAAACACTATTGAAAACTGTTAAAAAGTTTTAGCTGTAATTGGCAGAGAAGTATTAACTGTGCTAAAAGAAGTATGTGTTTATGGTTGGCCCATGTGCCTTAACCTTTTTATCATTTATCTTCTTGTATTAATGTCACTGGATTATTACTTCATGAGCCAGGGTAGGAAGGGTGAATGCACCATTTAAATGTGTGGCACATCTATCCTTATCGCGAGAGACATGAAAAAAAGTCATTTTGTGTTATCTGTAAAATGGAAAAGACATTTCAAAATTTCATTTGCAGTAATCCACTTCTAGTAAAACACCTAGATTATTAGTACCATACTATAATACTCCTATTAAAAATTTGTAACCTCTGTTTTGTCTTACATGTACAATATTGACAATTAGGCCTGCATTTACTTTAATATGATGCCTGTTAAATGTGTCTTAAAATGTTATTCTTATGAATAGTATGTTATAGTTTGTTACATTTTAAGAAGCATTACATTGCAGAAAATAAAAATCTTTACTGCAGTAATACTGTGTAATAAACTTATATAGATGGAGAGGAGTCTGGATATAGGGAATTGGACAGCTCTAAAAATACTTTTCTTTCAGAAGAAATAGGTCCATATACTGTATTGTGAGTTCATAGTTACTTGGAGTAAGATGAGTGATTTCAGCCCTGTAGAATTTTGAGCTTTTAAAAGAAAGTTAGTAAATTAGAATTTAGCAATTTCCCGAATACAAATTTGGACCTGGGAGATAGCTAGCTACTACTTCCTATGGGTGAGTAGCAATGGTGACAGAAACGTAGGGAGTTGAAGCCATTTTTACCAGCAGCTATTTGAAACCACCCCACTAATGGTTGAATACCTCAGGGTCTTATCCAAACCTCATTACTTTTCAGTCTCCCATTACTTATTGTTTTGATTGGTTTTATATTTTCTCATGACAAGAAAAAAGAGTAAGATAAGTTACTGTGGTAATGTCCTTTGTTCTCTTTTCTGGAATTTTTCTCCAAACACTCTAAGCTGTACACGTGGCTCTGTTACATACTGTAACATTCATTTGTTTTGGTCAGTATAGTACTGCTTGGTTTTATTTTTCTCATTCCAGCATGGTCAATTTGCCTTCTCATTAACATTTAAATTAATTTCTTAAAATAATAGACAGAGTTGGTTTGGTTATTTTGGCAGGTATTGACAGTGATCGGTTTATTACTTAACTGCATCCAGTTATCTTGGTCTTGTGTTTGTTCATCTATAACGGGCCGCCAGCTGGTTTGGAAAGTCCTGTTGGCGGCAGCCATAGGCATCCATTTAGCGTCCTCTGTAGTGCCTTCCACCGTCAAGTGACAGAATTGTGTAGTTGTGACAGGGGCTGTATGTTGATTCTAATCTTTCCAAGTCTAGTGGGATGCAACTCATAATTTTAAGCTTAAGAGACTCAAAGAATTAATAGTTATCATTGATAGCTGCTCTTTTTCAGCAGTTTCTTTATGTGGGATGGCAACAATAAGTGATACTTTTTCCTCCAAGTCTTTTGAGTTAAAACAATTTGAAAAATCGTTAAAATATTACATATACACTTAAGTCATCTATCGGATGAGTGGAACTTGGTAATTTAAACTTCTAGTCAAGGTTTCTCAGCCTTTTAGTATACTGTTTCTTTTTATTAAATATCACTTTTATTACTACTGTAGTGTTCCTTGAAATTTTAAGAGGTTATAAAATTATATTTTAAAGTTGAAACATCCATTTTATAAAAACCACGTGCCTCCACTCTGAATAGTAAAAAGTACTAACACATAAAACTCGATGTTTTAATTTTTAACGAATTAAAATTTTGATTTTTGTTTTTAATTTTTCAATATGTGAACCTTTCAGAGTGCCTCCATTAGTCATTATTTTTTAATAGTGTGTTCATACTTCTCTTACTTTTCCATCTTAACTTCCTGATATAATTTAGAGGAATCAAGCACTGTAACCATGCAAAAACCTCAGCCTGATATTGGAAGACAAAGGATCTCTTTTGCTTATGAACTCAGACCATAAATTTATGTTAAATACTGTTAACTTAATTATTTAGAAATACTTGATATATTCAGTTGTCTTTACAACTAAAAAAAAATCCAGTTTGAGTTTTACTTTTAGATACAGATAAAAATTGTATGAAGCATATTGGTAATAGCTTACTTGCTGCTGAACCCAGAGCAGGTTTAGAAACTTCTAGTCCCTACTACCATCTTGATTTTTGTCTACAGTATTCCCAGGAAGGCAGAGTGAGAAACGTGAGCTGAATAAGCCTTAGATTTTTGTAGTTTGTCTGTTAATGTAACAATACATATATGGATTTCAAAAAATATTATTTTGAAATAGCCACTTCTTTAGATGTAATTTTAAAAAAGATCAGAATAATTGCCAAGACATATTTTAAAGAAACATATTTTGAACATATCACAGAAGACCCTGATGAGAATCTTCCTCAAAATTACTTAACGTGGAGTCTGTACCGTCAGCGTATAATGGGAAAATTGGGACAATGATGGAATGCCAGATTTACCGTGTATTCCTCCCCGAATATGCTGAACTGGAGCTCTGGATGCTTATGAAGTGTCCAGACCCTCAGTGGTGCAGGGTAAGTGTGCTCTTGATTCCGCTCGTAGACTCTTCAGGAAGATGACATTGGTTGATCTTAATACACATCTCAGTGACATACAGATCCAGAAATTGCTGTTACTTCTTTCTCATTGTGACACGAAATAAACTTACTTCCATTAAATAATTTGGGAATTTAGTAATTATTATTTAGTGCGTATTTTTGATCTTGATCGTTTTCTAGTGTATTTAATTATCCTTAGAAGATAATTACCTCCTTTTAGAAGGCAGCCATAGTTTAATCTTTTTTTAGAATCCTTTTAGAACTGAACACAGGACCAATTAATATATAAGCTAAAAAATAACACTCATTTCAGCACCCAGTATCAAAAATATCTTGGAGGCACTCACTAGATATTTATTGACTTGAATTGAGATACATGCAGTTATACTGCTAGGATGACCTGCTTTATTTTAAAAGAAGGCAAGTTTAGAAAACTGTATAGACTGTGTAGTTTGCAAATGAATTGTATTGTTTGATTACAAAAGCCAATATGCTAGACTTGACAAAATTTTCTTCAGTTTCTTGCAATATATTTATATTTAATAATTTTCATATTTTTAAAATCATTTGACATATTTTACATTACCTCATTATGTCTAAGCAACCTCTGATGGTGATATTGATGATCTAATATACAACAGATCCTGGGTCATTATTATTTCATTTAGTGGTTGTATATATAGACCAAGAGGGAATTTGAATATTGATTCAGGGAATGGCTAGCAACAGTGATTTATGAACAGAGGGTCCAGTGCAGTGAGCCAAACATAACAGAGCATCTTACAAGCCACACTGAATTTTTCATTTGTATTTGCCCAATTATGCCATCATCTCTATAGATGTCAACATGAAAGCATCCTTCCCAAACTTTTTGTTTATTGAGTTTTTTCTGAGACAGGGTCTCACTATGCAGTTCAGGCTGGCCTTGAACTCATTTTGTAGCCCAGGCTGGCCTCAAACTCGAGGCGATCCTCCTGCCTCAGCATATTGAGCGCTGGGATCACAGGCATGCCATGCACCACCATGCCTGGCTTCTTTGCATAACTCTTAAGATGCACTGCTAGTTACATTGGAGAATATATTTATGTTTATTTTTCTAATTTACAAGCAGCTTCTTAGGTAGTTTGTTGATAAGATTTATCAGTCTAGAATAATTTGTTAATTTATAACAATTGTTAGAGCTTTAAAATAACAATATAAATGAGTAAAATTATGGTAGCTCAACTGGAAATACTAAAAATTAAGTTAATATGTAGCCATCATTACCTAAGGGGTGTTAGTTTTGCACATGTAAACATTGTGAAAATCAACTCATTATTCTTTTAGTATTTCATCCCTTTCATAAGCCCAAAATGACTTTTCTATTTCCATATTTTATTCTAAAGGAAAAAAAAATGAAACATGAAGAAAATTTGTCTGATCTCCTTAATTAGTGGCAGTAGTGGTTTTAAATCATGGGCTATTTCTCAGCACAGCTGTATGCATACTGCCCTTGAACACGTTAAGTTCCTCTTTCAGTCCTCCTACCCCCGCCTCGCCTCTTTCTTTCTCTCCTTCCCTGTCTCCCTCTTTCTCATAGTGCTGGGTTCAGTCTACCACCTTGTATATGCCAGGTAAATGCTGTACAGAACTTTCTCGTTTTAAGATAAAACAATATATTTCTCAAGATCTTTTATTCAATATGTAGCAAATAATAGGTGCTCACTAAATATTTGCTTGTTTTTCTTTTTTGGTACCGGGGATCGAACTCGGGAGCTTGCGCTTGTGAGGCAGGCAGCAGAACCACTGAGCTAAATCCCTGGCCCCAATATTTGCTTTTTAAATAGGTGAATAGTGGAAACACGGCTTTCTAATTAGCCTTGATTGGAATCTCAGCTCTGCCACCTAGTTAGCTAAGTAATTTCAGTCTACTTACTTTACATAAGCCTCAGATTTCTGTCTTCGTAATATTGATCTTATATTTGTATAAGGATTAGTGATTCGTGTCTATTACTGTATTTCTCTCATAGTAGGCACTTGGGAATGTTTCTGGTCACAGTACCTAAAATGTATATTCAACTCTAAAAAACGTGCATGAGAATTCTTTTTTATTTTTGGTACTGGGGATCGAACTCAGGACCTTGAGCTTGCCAGTCAGGCGTGGTGCCATTGAGCTAAATCCCCGGCCCAAGAATTCTTGACTATTATAAAGTTGAGAAGAAATACAATATAATGTGTTTTAAGTTTGAAGGGGCCTGCCATTTAAAAAGAACTTTTCCCCCAATGGGAGGGGGCACTACTATGTTGTACGTGAGCTGTAAGTTTTGTAGGGGAGTATTTTGGTCCGGGCATGTATATTTTAGACTGGGCATATAACTTTTTTTTTTTTTTTTTTTTTGCTTTTGAAGCTGGAATTGCAAGTTTCATGGGGCAATAAATGTCCCCTGTGTTGGTTTTAAAATGACAGCCTTTTTAATTTTATTGTTTCAACTGGGTGGATTTTAATGAAGAGAATGGCAGGCTGCCCTGGACCGTGCCTCCAGTGTCCACAGCTACAAGCCTCTTTTGCATGTTCAGCATGACTCCTAGATATTTCAGCAAGTAGCAGATGTGATTTACTAGGAGCATTCCTGAACTCCTCTCATAGAAGTGTTCATTCCTCACCAGGACGGAATTTCAGTAAGGGTAAGACCCATAATGAATATTAAGGGGATTTGAACATAAATAGTTTAATTGAAATACTTTAGACTCGATGCCAGTGTCTTGATACCAGCAGTGTCCAAAGCTAAGAGACAAGCCGACTCGGGTTGGCCACGTGGCTTTTGAATTGATCAGCATTCAAACTGCTATCCTAGTGAAGGAAAGAAAATAAATTCAAACCCCAAAGAAATGTCTGGAGCTAAGGAAGACTTTCTGGTTAGTGGTAACCGGGACTTACTTAGCTGACTTTCTGAAGGGAAACTCCCAGAGGTGTTGGGTTTTCTGGGATGTTAACATGAAGAGGAAATTCCAGCCTGTAAGGATCACACATAAAATATTTCTGGAAAGTGATTACTCTGATTGAGTTTTGGCTAAGTTGATATTAAACTCATTTGTTTTTCATTTTCTAAGTTTTTGCATGGAGAAGTGTGGGATTAAATAAGTATCCTGTTTTTTTGTGGGGTTTTTTCCCCTTCAGTAACATATAGAAAAACAGCCTTTTTTACTTGTAAATTTTGTCCCATGGTGGTTATAATTTTATAATGCAGGTAAAATCAGACTGATTTTGTAAAGCTATGTTTAGTTTTCATTTAGAGCTGACATATATTTGATGCATAAAATTTCAGGCTTACCCAGAGCATTAATGTTTCATCTTGTATAGCATTAGTGCGTAGTAATAAGGGTGGATGACTTTGGTGGGTCTCTTGCTTAGATAGCTTTTTCATTTTTCTCCTTTCTTTGGTCCCTGTAGTTATTTTGGGCTTAAAATCCATTGTTCACAGTGGTTCAGTGTCTGTGATTAGAAACCAGAGACAAAGCTTTAGATACAAATCTGCTTGATGACTTTTCTCTTAAAAGAATATCAATCTTAGCCAATTTAAAAAATTTTTAAATTTCTTTTCCTCTAATTATAATTGATGTTATACCTTACTTATTTCATTGATAATTATCAACAAAAAGTTTTAATTTTTTTCTATATCTGCTAAATAAACCTTGCAACATCTGGCTAAATGTGATTTCCTGGTAATGTAATGTAAATATGTGACTGAAAACTGGTTACTTTTGTTTTCCTTTTAAATAATTTTGCTGACAGTTTAAGGCACAGGATATTTATTGCTGCTAATAAATATAAGCAGGTTACTATCTGAAAGACAACAGCTGACTGTACATTGTAAGTGCTGTATAAAACATTGAGGGCTGTTGGGATGTAAACAGTGCTGAAGCATATTCCTGGAAGTCACTGTTTAGCTTTAGAAGGTTCAGTAGTAATGATGCATTAATTGACTTTTTACATGACAGAGTAATAGGATACTTAGATCTAAAAAAATCATGGCAGAGATTTGGTAGACAATGCTTTGTGGTTTTTAGAAACAAGATCAGGATGAAATTGTTTGAATCTTCTTATTTGAAGGAGAAAAAAACATAAATAGGAGGCTGTATATTAGAATTGACTTGGCTTTTTAAAGGTCCTAGTCATTGACAGGAGGAAAGTGCTATTTCTGTTGTTACTTAGAGATGAATTGTTAGGCATCATTACCCTTGTGGTGCCTCCTCTACCACACTAAGCTGTCATTGGCTCTTGGAAAAAAGGTTTTCTAAAGTCTGAATATTAGCAAGTTATTAATACAGGAAATCATTTAAAGGAATCCTTTCTCTGTGTTGAAAGCCCTTTTTTTTTTGGTTTTGTTCCTTGTTTGTGTTTGCTTTGTGAGATACTCCTGTTGAGCTTTTTTTTTTTAGAGCTAGAAGGACCCGTCTGTTAGCCACATCTGCGCCCATGAATGTCTTTTTGGCTCCAGCTTGATTTAGGAGTGATGTTTTCTTGGGATTAGTTTCACCATATTTGATTACTTGTTATTCTGTTCCTAGCTGTTTGTGGTTTCCTAAGTATTTCAGTTTTCGTTAATATTTGTTGAGTGAGGAGTTGTTTTTAATTTGGATCACAGCAGTAAAATCTTTTGACTCAGTTTTCCAAATTACTCCATAGTTTATAAACTTCTGGAAATAATTTTATTTGATAAGAAAGTGAGTGGGTATAGGCTGTAGAATGAGAAAAATAAATTAATATTCTTTTTACTTATTGCACAGGCTGTTGTACTTAAGCTTTATTTGTGTAAAAGAACCCACGATTTTATACATTCTAGAATGTTTATTTATCAGAAACAATAATTTACATTAGCCTTACAGTTGGAGTGTACTTTGCAAATGTGTTTCAGATTCTCTGAATTTTAGTATTTAAAGTCTGTTCATGAAGAATTCTGTCCTGGCCAAAGACCACAACAGAGGTCCTGGTTGTGTGGTTTCCTCCTGCTTTTCCACTCACTAACAGAGGTTTTCCTATCTTGGCAGCTGTTTCCTGCAAAGCAGTCATCAGCCCCTGATTTCTTCTTTCCCCTTCTTCCCACAAATAAGGACTCTTTTAAATAATGGGTGACCAAAGACTGATCTTGGTTCTCCTTAGGGAAGTTTCAGAGTGGCGCATGTGGGCCAGCCTGCCCGTAGGCATCAGCAGATAGGAAATTACTCACTCCAGGTCCAACTGGGGCAGTCAGAATCCTCTGCTAGGGTATGGAGCAGCCCAGAGGCTGAATCAGTTTCACTTGTAGCAATCATTGCACTCAACCACTATTAAAATTACTCTAATATCTTGATCAGATTATTGAACAGACTGTAAGATAGCAGAAACTGTTCATTGATGAGTCTTCTGGATAGGACAGGCCAGTTAGCCTTTTGACATGACAAGTAGATTTAAGGTAGGGACTTTGCCACAGCAGCTGTAAACTGCAGGTTTACTTTAGGTTATGTCTTTTGACTAACCTGTGGGACTTCAGAGTAAAAAGTGAGCAAAGCAAGCCAGCTAGTTCGGCATGGATGTGTGCTGTGTCTTCACCAGATGGTGATGGTGATGAGGATGAGGAGGATGATGATGATGAGTTTTGGTACTGTTGAACTCAGGGCCTTAGGCAAGGGAGGCAAGTGCTCTACCACAGAACCACAGCTTAAATGGCCTCCCACTCTTCTGCTACCACTCTTTTTTATTTTAAAAATTTTAAAATTTTGAGACAAGGTCGCATTAAGTTGCCCACACTGACATGGAACTTGCAGTTCTCCTGCCTGGCCTCCTGAGTAGTAGTTTATAAGGTTTAGTTTTGATGTATCATTTAAAAAAATTCTTTTAGCATTCAGAAGAGGAAGCCTGTTGTGATGTCCTTTGTTTTTTGTTTTGTTTTGTTTTGTTTTTGCTTCTTTAGCTAGAGAAGCACCTGATATCTTTTCAGAACTGCTTAATACTGTTTGACCTCCATCATTGTGATACCTAAATGTCTTAAGTGATTTCAGAGAGAGCTAAAAAGTAGATGGATTATGAGTCATGGAGGAGGAATATAGGGAAGCAGTTATATCTCTGAATCTGCGGGCATGATAAAACAAACTCCTTATTATAGAAATTTCTTTCTAGTTTCATTTGTGATTTTTATGGATCTTTATATTTAAGTACTAGATAATAGCTTCAGATTGTTTTACATTCTTTTTGGTATGTTTGTTGATAAGCCATGATAGAGCCTTTATGGTGTGATAAACGTTCCAACCATTTACAATCTGACTGCTTTAACATTGAAATTACATTTTAGTGAACTGCTAATACATGATAGTAAGTGGCTAATACAGTCATGTAGGATGCATTGAAGCATGTAGTAAATAAAAGTAGATCTGTTAATGTGAAAAAGAACTCAAAGTTGCCAGGAAAAACTTTGCTGCCTTCATTATCTTTATGCTTTAAGGACAGCATCTAAATTATTAAAGAATTGTCTTATTTGAGCTACTTATGCAACCTCGGAATGGGAAGGGTAAAAATCCCCTCAGTGCCCTACTTTATAAAACTGTAGTTGTAGCTTGTTAAGGGTGGCAAGAGGAAACTTGATTCAGTATTACTCAGAGGAAGATACTTGGATTCAAAGATGAAGAAATTGTAAGGTGTTCCTTTAAAGGAAAAATTGTGATGTCTTTGCCCTCAGAGGCTAGCCCAGGAGAATAGATGTATTTGGAAAATGCTGTCATTTTATGTGTATTGTAAGGTTAATGCTATCTCTGTGACTCCTCATACTGTCCTAGAAGGAGGTAGAATCTTTGCACAGAACTCAGCAAATAATCTTGTTTCATGGGATTTTAGTAACCAAAAAACGCTTTGACTAGATCATCCTCCTGAAGCTTTTGTGCCTTTTCCAGTTTGGAGAATTGGACCCATGAGGGCTTGTCAAAATTAGAATTGAACCCAGGTTTGGTGTCCCTTGGCCCACTTGTTTTAAAAGAGTTAAGCAGCCTGTAGATACAGCGAACATGACGTAGGGGTTGTTATTTGGGTTCAGTGGACTTAAGGATGTAAGTTTAATCTTAACTTGTACCTTGCTTTTAAAGAAAAAGTAGTACACAAAGAATAGCTATGAAACTATCAATTAAATTGCTTCCTCTATGAGTAATTAGCAGTCATAAATTACAATTTGCTGTATGGTATTCAGGAACATGGCATTTTTGGAATGCCTGTGTTGTATAAACGAAAGCTCACTCATACGTTAACAATGGTACACCTTTCTATAGAAAAGTAAACTCATTACATCTGTAACCCACGGTGCAACTGGATAAAATAATTGCTGTTATCATCATTAGAAATGAAAAAAGTACATATGTATTCCTGACATTTTTTTTCGAGGTATTGTGTATTAAAGCTAATCCTTTGATAGGCTAATATATGTTATGGAGATACAGATGTGTTATATAGAATGATTGTCTTTGCTTTTCTAAGAAAACTTTATTACTAAGAATTTATATACTTATTCCATAAACTCCTATGTCATGACTGTCTGTAAATGCTTCTTGGGGTCTGTTGTCGGAATGTAAGGCTCAGATATCCAGTGTATAAGAACAGCTTCCATATTGTATATAAAATCAAAATATATTTATACTTATGGAAGGAAGGGATGGACAGTGGTTATTTTTACATTTTCTGTGACATTACAGGACCATAAAGTAAATGATGGATTTGTTTGTTTTTCAGATATGAGGATCAATGATGCAGACTGCTGGGTTCGATGAAGCTGGGCATTTATAACTAGATTCATTAAGGAATACAAAGAAAATATTTAAAAGGATCAATAATGGTGTCTTCTGGTTGCAGAATGCGAAGTCTGTGGTTTATCATTATAATCAGCTTCTTACCGAATACAGAAGGTAAGATGCAGTTTAAATTTTGTTTCTTAAATCTAGGAGAACTTGAACTATGTATACAATCCTCGTTCTGTGAAAGTGGCGAGAATATTTTTTTTTAGAAATTGGTGTTGAATTCTTTCTTTTGGTGGCTGAGTTATTTTTGTTTTTTGGTACCAGGGATCGAACTCGGGACCTTGCGCTTGCGAGGCAGGCGCCGGAACCACTGAGCTAAATCCCCAGGCCTGCTGAGTTATTTTTTACTGTAGTGTGATATGGTATAGAGTTGCATGTCTGAATTTATATTTTACATAAATTTAAAATAAGTAATTCTAAATAAGCCTAAGGGAACTAAGTTGCTGTTTTTATATATTTTGCATCTATTGACTACATTTACTCCTGTAAAATTGAAAGTATTTTTTAGTGACTTTGCTTCGTCTTTAGTTTTGTCTGCTTTGAAGTAGTCATAATTCTAAAATGCCTATAGCTTCTCATGTCTTCTAGAAAAATTCATTTTTGTAGTGCTTTTTCATGTTATTTATATCTTTTAACTATATATATATATTCCTTATAATATGAAAATTTACAGAAATATAGTAACTGTTTCTCTATACCTAAAAAAAAAGAGGTAAGGAAATTTTCTTGAGTTCTGTTTTAAATTTCTAATTTTTTTTTAACCATCGTAGGGATTGAACTCACAGCCCTGGGCATGCTATTTAAGCTCTCTACCCCTGGGCTACAATCCCAGGCCCTAAAAATTGTTTAGATCTAGAAGTAGTAGTGAGCATATTTTTCAAGATACACCTGATTTTTAAAGAAGCAAATATACTTTTGGGGTCTAATGAAGTAATTTGAAGTATCATTTATTAATTACCATATAGATTTCCTGGAATTTATTATTTCTATTATCTTAAATATTCTTTCTATATAAAAATAACATCACTCTGGTATTTTTTTAGGGCAGGCTGGAAGTTAATATGGAGGTAAGAAATGAAATTTGATAGCCAGTCCATAGTGGTAGTTATTGTATTTAGCCTGGAAATATATTGATATATAAAGCCTGTGAAGAACAGTGTCTGAGAAAAGTATGCAAAATACAAAGATTGTTTTAGTCTCAAATAGTTGAAAAAATATTTTAGGATTTTAAAATTACTTTTTTGTGTAGTTTTATACTTATTAATAAGGTGATGGGGAAAAAGTGTACTGTTAGGTTATAGAAGCATATTACTCTATCGTTTTTGGAATAAGCTTCAAAATGTTAACATTTTAATTTTGCCGAAAGGATTTTTATTTGAATTACTTGTTCCAAAGTTATAGTTTGTCATTTTCCTCCATCTTTTCAGTTCTCTATGTTCAATGTATTGACATAACTTAAGAGTATAATTAACTAGATGATAGATTTAGAAATATTTTAAAATAAGAACTTCTGTATCCAGTAAGTACATAGTGTTCACACAGATTTAAGTCACACTTGAAAGATACAAATAAGTTAATATTTTATTTTCAGATGACATTGCTCTTTGCTTTAGAATTGAAAATACACGAGATCTTAACGTGTAGTATGTCTGAATGAATAATACTGTAATGATAAACAACAAGCAGAAGCTGAGTTTAATAATATGAATCTCAAGCTTGGATTGTTATGAAAATCATATGTATAGTCTATAATTTTGCATGTTTTTTGTAGGAAGGAACTAACTGAATTCCTGCTGTTATGTTTGAATGTTTTTATACATTTAAAAAAGATTCCAGGTGTGGACCAATGGCTCATTAGTCAAATAATGACAAATTTTCCAATCAACGTAGAGACCTCTTTGCTGGCACAGTAGCTTAACTCAGCAGGGGGCTAGCAAACAGAGACTTTCATGACATACTGCCGTTTTATTTCTAGTGTTACCTATCAGGTCAATATTCATATCTGCTGTTACGAGAAATTTCATTTTTGGCCCATCAGGCCAGGGGGTGTTGCTTTTGAAGCAGTTGCCTCCTGCAGGTAAAAAGAACCTGGAATGAACTCATACTGCTAGTTGTAAGAGTATACACAGTGCACACTGTTAGAACATTGATCCGGCATCACATGAGTTTGTCTTAGGAAATTTTTACATGATATTATAGTCTTTTATTGCCGAAAATCAGATAATGGGCTGTGAACACCTGTCGCGAAAACCAATCAAAGTTAGATATGAGGACATAAGAAGGAAGATATAAATTTGACTATTTAGCCATTAAGTTCCATCTGAGCCCTTACATCATTACATTTTAAAATGTTATAAAGATGGAACTTTTTGTACCAGTTCCTAGGTTCTTCCACATAAACTTAGATGAGTTCACCTAGGTGATCTTCCTCCTTTTATTGAGTGACTAAATTGAGCCAAGTCCTTGGGACTCATACACATACAAGACCTAGTTTTTACTCTTGTTCTTTGCTGGGATTGGAACCCTGATACCTACTGGAATCAAGGAGATGAAGTAGCTTGAGTGGAGAGAGTCTGCCAGAGGGCCCATGAGTGAATCCATCCCAGTATTTAGCCTAGTTTTACCAGTCTTTCAACTTTTCAACAGAAACCAAACAGTAAGATTTTAACAACTAATTAAGATTTCCAAAGCAAAACAAGCCTACATGTTGTACAAGGGCTGTGGGCCATGCCTTCCATTTTAGAGCTTTCTTCTGTTTAAGTAATGTTTTATCTTGATAAAACTGTAAAAGTTTCACATGATTTGGATTTGTTTTACATCTGTACTTTGGAGAGATATATTTCTAAATTTGTAAGAAGAACTTATTCTGTGGTTAGAGAAACATTATAAATCTGCTATATTTTTGTGCAGATTTTTTCATTTTTATTGTTTGCTGTTCTGAGGTTGAACCCTGTGCCTTATGCCTGTAAGGAATACTCTATGACTGAACTTCATTCCCAACCACTCTTGGTAAAGCAATCGCTAAACTTAATACCTATTTTTAAAGTTTTGAGGTGATAAAATCTAAATATGTAAAGGTTTAGTTGTTGGCATTACCTTATCTGTAGTTATCAACCTGTCTTGATGCACTTTTTCTTTGCAAAATAGGAGCAATGCTTTATTCTTGAATTCTCTCCTGTGTAGTTTTGAAAATTATCTTTAGAGTTTTAAATGAACAGTGATTATGTGAAGATCAGACATTTCTAAATATTCTGTAACTTTTTCTTGTAACTGATTTTATTCCTACAGAACAAACTCAAATCCTTCACAAGTCAGTTCTTTTGAGAAACTAGTGTGCTTTGATTATTTTGACCAGTTTTTATAAGCATGGTAACCCACTGTGGTATCATGTATCAGTAAGTAGGGAAGTAAATTGAATTTTTGTGTCCTAGAGAATTAAATTATGCTATATAATGGAGCCCTGGCAAGCATAAGTCAGACATATGAAGGCTTGCTCAAGTGACAAGTCACAAATAATAGTGGTTTTTCAGCAAAGCCAGTAAGCTGGATTTTAGGTTGAACTCTTTTTTTGCAGTGCATATGTAATTAGATTTTATAAGTCAAAATTTTAGTTAATTAGCTTAAATTACATTGTTTCTTGTCCTTATTTCAAAGAAAAATATACCAGGTGTGAATGCCAGATATGCCATGTATAGATTTACATATTTATTTTTTATATTAACCAAGAAAATTAAAAACAGTTGCAGGAATAGTATCTTGGCAGTTTTCAGTACACATTTAAATTTTCCAAGCTCATCTTCTAATGACCTTTTGAACTAATATTATCTTTTTTTTTTTTTTTTTTTTTTGGTACTGGGGATCAAACTCGGGACCTTGCGCTTGCGAGGCAGGCGCTGGAACCACTGAGCTAAATCCCTGGCCCTGAATTAATATTATCTTACTGAAATATAATGTGTTAATATTTTCAGTATCTAGTAGAAGAAAAAAATTGCAGATCTAGTGGTTAAATGTGAATTAGAACAAAACCTTTTCGCATATAAATATTTCCTTCAGAATGCTCTGAATGTGGCAGAAGAAATAATAGCTACTCAAGATTAAATTTAAAATATTAAAATAATGGCCCCTGAATTTTTTTTCCTTTATTTTTTTTCTCATACGTGTACATATGTATGCACACAAACAGTATGT
Source organism: Heterocephalus glaber (assembly GCF_000247695.1). The sequence continues at coordinate 15,741,358 of NW_004624742.1, read as the reverse complement.
CACTTTCACACGGACAGGGATTTTTGTCATTGTTATTAATCAGCATATTTAAGTGCATAGAAAATGCCTGGTTTTTTGTGAGTACTCAGTCTGTATAAGTCTTTGAAGAAGACTCTTAAGAGTGAGTGGAGGGCACAGCGAGCAGGTATAACCACAGGGTAAGAAATGTCAGCACCTCTCACATGCCAGCAAGTTGTCTGCCACTGAGCTACCACCCAGCAGTACATGTAACTTTTCAGAAAATATTTAAAAAAAAATTACTTTATTCACTGTATTCAGAATTTAATAACCATTTGCTTCCTGGGAATTAGTGTCCATACATTTTCAGAATTTCTTTTTATTCGTCTCATCAGGCTTCTTGAGCATAATTTAAGTTAAAAAAGAAAAATTTTTTTCACTGCTATTTTTCACCTGTTTACCGAGAAAGGAAAGTAATTTTTAAAAATATTGACACCAAATTAGAAAAGAAAGATACATTTTCTTTTAAGGATAAATAATGTATTTAAGAGACCTTCTAAACTGGTTCATTTTCTCTCTTTTCATTGTGATACCCTTGATCCTTTCTTGTTAGGAATGACTAGATGGCCCTTGCTATGATGATGCTACATCGGCTTACTGTAGGGATTTTAGATTCCCAGTCTAGCAAAATTGACTGCTCTTATTCAGGTCACTATATTTGATTAGTTGAAATCTAGGAGGTGTATTTTCAGCAAGGTACGTGGGGATTCGGCTGTATGACTCCTATTAAACTTAATGAGAGTCACAACTCCCATTAAATTAATAGGAATTGTATATTTGTGCCTCCTGCAAATGTAAGCTTATTTTAAAAATTCACAAATTATGTCAATTAACATCCAAAACATTCAAAACAATGCACTCAGGTAATTTTTAGATGATTTTATTTATATTTTTAGTGTAGATCAGTATGATTTTACTCCTTCAGAAAGTACTGAACTATATTGCTCTTAGTACATTTTATGAATTCTGTATTGTATTTTATGTATGTAATGTAATTTGATTGCAGCAGCTTTTATCTCCATAGATAGTGGTATAATTCAGTTTAAAAAATATAAATAGCAATGTCCTTTATAAATTGTATAATGTTGCTTTTTGAACAAATGAAAATTCCTTGTATTATTACTAGATTCAAGATCAGGCTAAATTTGCTCTGAATGTGATTCAGTGTTTGAAAAATTAGAACTAAGCTTAAGTAGGATCCACTGACATCTTTTAAAGAGTTAATTTGGATTATATTTTGGTCATCTTCTGTACCAGTACTCAGTGTCACAATATGCCATGTTTCATGAACAAAGATTAAATTCAAGTGCGTGATTGCTGATTCTTTTTTTCCCCTCATTTCCACTTTCTTCTCTATTCTATGCTCTTTTACTTCTTTTTCAGTAGTGGAGAGGGTTGGTCTACCTGCCTATTATCTGTCTATTGCTGGTGAAGAAAGGGTATCACTCAAAACAGCCACCCAGTAGGCCTCAATAATGTTATGTTTTCTGACTGACTAAATTTTGCAGGCTTCCATTTTCTGACAGAAAGGACGGTATCAAATATTTAATAAATTAATTGAATAGTAATTTTCTAAAGTAAGGAGGTGGTTATTAGCTTATCTGTATTAGAGTTACATTTTAGAAATACTAATTTTACATGCATATTTAGCATTTATCACAGTTATTGTTGCATTTTGAAAGAATCAATAATGTATTAACAGTAGCTTAATTAAAAGCATGGGAGGCATTTAAAATGCCTTTTTTGGACTTGTAATTCTAATTAGTTTTTATTAATTTCAGTTTTGATGAAGACCTTGCTTCACTTTTTTGAGCTGACGCTGCAGTTTTTTATATACTGTATACTTAGTTTGTAGAATTAGAGAAAAGATGATATACATGATTGAACATATCTGAATATTAAAATAGAACCGGGAGTGCCTGGAAAAACAGATTTATCTGCCATATTACTAAGGGAGTGTGTTACTGAAACACATGCTTGGTACCCTATGGTACTTTTTATTTTCTTTTCACCTCCTCTGCCTGACAAAGAATGACGTATGACAGCCATACAGCCTACATGTATCAGATACCAGTGTGGATTAGTGAATATCTCATGACATCTTTCAACCCTGTTCCTGAACTCCTTCTGTCAGTTTAACCGAAGTGATTCCTGGAGAATACCTAGTCCTGGCCTTGGGATCTCTTGGCTAAAATGTAAAGCTGAGAAGGGAATTCCATATCTGTGCTTCAGGAAGCAAAAACAACATTTACAATCTTTCCTTATCAGCATGAGACTCTCCTGAGTTTAACTTTTATGTCCACTATAATTCTTGCTTTGAAGGCTCATTTTTCCTGAAAGGGTTTTTTTTTTTTCAACTTCTGATTTTGAATGTAATATGTCTTCATGAGAAAAGATACAAAATAAAAAATTAAGGTAAAAATATGATCATTTTAAATTCTGTGATCTAGATTCTATGAGCTAGTACTATGACTTTTCTCAATACCCATATTTTATATAGATAATACAAAATTATGTATTCAAGACAAAGTTAAGCTCTTCAGCTACATGTTCTCTTATATTCAGATTTTTCATTTTACATTACAATCAGCTGTATTGTCTCATTACATTTTGATAATACATTTTAACAACAGCTGCTTTGTAATTTATATGTATATATACACATAAATCTGTATATATAGAGAAATATATATATAAAGTGTATCTATACACAGTATATCTTTATATTGCATGTTTTTTTATATCTGGTTATTTCCTGAGGCTAGAATTCTAGAATTGACTATTATGTCAGAAATGTGGACATGTTCCAAATTGGCTTTTCTGAAGACTTATATGAATATGTTGATTACTTGTATGAGGGTATCAATCTCTATGTACTTTATCAGTTTTCATTTAGCATTTTAAAAAGAATTGACACTTATATGTAAAAAGGGTTTTATATTTTAAATTTGTAATTTGGGGGCTATTAATGAGGATAAAATATTTTTGATGCACTTACTTATTAGCTAGTTGTAATTTTGATTTTTTTTGGTTCATTACCTTTACCAGTTTATCTGATTACATTGATTACATTAGTACAGCTCATTGATGATAATGACCTTTTGTCATTTTTATTATGAAAAATGTATTCCAGTGTGTCTTTAGTTTATATTCCTTAATTTTTCATGAAAATGCAAAACGAGAAATTTCTAATAAAACATTAATCACAAGTTTAACATACTTGAAGATTTTATTACATTGTTTGTTTTAATTTTTGATTTGTAGCTATATGGTGAGATTGTTATTTTTATGCCTAAAATCTCGTATCTCGATGTCAGTTACCCATTCAGTTGCATTTCTTGTAGTCGTAAATGTCTTTATTTAAAATTTTAATCTACCAGAATATTTTAAATGTTGCTGGGATCAAACCTGGTATTTATAGTTGGACAAGCACTGTACAACTGAACTGCTTCCCTTGCCCCTAAATTCGTTAGTCTGTAAATTTAAAATGAAATGAACAAACATTAAATTGCTATGACTCAGATTTTCATTAACAAAGTTGATAAAGTTGTTACAAAGTCAGATTAATAAATGATGGACAATAGTTAAAAAATAAAGAAAAAGTGTACCATTTACACTGATACATATTAAACTCCATGAAAATGTCACTGTTCTGACTCCAATAATGTATCAGCATTCGTAGCAACTGAAATGACTTTTTGCATGTACTTTATTTAAGTAAGGTGTATTTATTAAGAAATAATTTTTCTTATGCAGCAAAGAGAGGAACAAAAACATGATTACAGTGATTAAAAAATCCCACAATAAAGAAAAATTCCCATATAATAGGAATCCTGGATTGTCAAAAAACAGGAATTTCCAGGAAAAAATAAAAAATAGAATGGTTCAGATAATGTAGAGCTTTGCTTTGTATAGGGGTTTATGTTAACAAAGAGATCTAAGTAAAATTCTCATTTATTTTGTTGCTTATAGATGTTTCATGTTATTCTCTTGTTTGTTTCTAATTGTGTGTGTTAATCATTAGTTCTCTCTTTTTTGTCTTTGTAGTTTGAGTTGGCCATCTCTAATGTAAAAATCCAAAATGCTTCGAAATCTGAAATCTTTTGAGGGCTTACATGATGCACCCCCCCCCAAATAGTGTGCAAAATTTCTGAGATCCAGAAAACTCTGAGATATGAAACACTTGGTCCCAAGATAAAGGATACTTAACCTGCATTAAATCTAAACCAAGGTGATCAATGTATCTGTGTCAAATTCAGGTCTTCGGGGTGAAATGTTAGGAACTTCATTACCTTAGTCAAACACGGTAGAAAGGATTAGCAGGGCATTGCTGCTAGTGCAGACAGCTTGTTGGATTTGAAGAGACCCATCTTGTATGGTGGAACTTTGCAGTGAGGGGATGGTGTCACATGATTCCAGAAGTTGCCAGGTGAAGCCAAGGAGACAGGTGGTGTAGGTTAATTGCCCTCATTGCTTAAGGAAAGTATTTTTGCTTTTTTTTAATAGTTATATTTTTAAGTTGCCTTAAGTAAGTAGGTCAAATAACAGAATTTGTTTCTGGGCAGAAGCAAAGGAAGTGAGAGGCAGTACAAGGCCAGGGAGAGGCAGTACAAGGCCAGGGAGACTCTCCTGTGAAAGGAGAAAACAGAAGGAGAAGGGTCCAGGGAGAGAAAGATCCAAGAAGAAATTGTACAAGAGGAGAAGAAATTTAAGGAAGGTCATTGAAAGAATCCTATGTATTTAGAAGCAATAGTGTTCCTTGGAATTTAGTGTACATACACGTAAGTTACTGGTGGATCTTGCAAAAGTGTAGATTGTACTTCAATAACCTGGGCTGGGCTTTGATAGTCTGCATTTCTAACCATTCTCAGGTGATGCTGAATTTGCTGGTCTGGAAGAAGACATCTGTATTGGGGAGTTTTACTTATTTATATGTTTGATTAGAAAATCAGATTTCCTGTGACAGTAATTTCCATGTTTGCAAATCGGGGTTTATTTCTAACCCAGACAACATAGCTGAAATATAGAAATAACATCACTTTGAGTTTTATAATTCATTCTCTCAAAAAGGAAGTAAGCTAAGTTGAAACTTTAGTGAACATTGTTATATTTTGTTACATTTCTAATCCTATTGTGTATGCTTTCTGTTGACCTTTTATTTTAAGAATTGTTTTGAAAAAATCCTTAAGCAACAATAACGATATCTGGCTAAACTTTTCTCTGTAGTATTTCCCTGTATTCTCCATTCATATATCCTACTTTCATCCTACCATACATAATCATTATTTTCATAGCATCTTCATAGAATTCTTCTATTGCTTAAAGTAGCATTTATGTACTTTAATGTCATGCAAGTGGCATATTATTTTCACTTAAACTTTAGGATTTTTTTCTTTCTTTTATACTAATTTTTTAAAGTCAACATATTGAACAACTAAGAATTGTCATTTTCACTTTAGTTTTAGTACCGTGACATGTTAGCACTGTAAGAATATAGGATTGAAGAACTTGAATGTAAATTTATCATAAACAGTAGATAAAGATGTTTTACCTGCTTAAGGTCATTTTGTGATTTCTTTCCACTTTGTAGTATTACAGATAATTAAAAATTTCATCTGTCTTTTTATTGGTGGACATAATATTTCTTCTTAGTGGCGGAAACAATTTTATTTTGCTTTTCCTGTCAAAGATCACTGATAATTTACTTTAATCTTGCAAATTAAATCTGTTTCTTCATCAGATTCTTTGGCTTTTCAAAGCAAAAATCAAAGTGAGTAAATAGCACATTTTAAACAAAGTGATTTAGGTACTTCTATTTCATTTTTTGGTAGAATTAAAGAATTTTAGACTTGGAATCACAGCTTGCAGATTAACCATGTAGACTTTCTCATGTTGCAGATGAAGGAAGTAAGACCTGCAAAGGATTGTTGTCCATCTCTACTTAACTGCCAGTCCAGCTTTCTTTTGGTAGAATTTTGTTTAGCTTTAGGTTGTTGATTATGCCTTCCTGCCTCATCAGCTCATCACTCAAGAATTGTTAAAGTATACCTTAAGATGTATAACATTGTTCAATTTGATAGTGATTATCAAGAGATAATTTATTTCTTTATTCATTATCATTTCAGATTAAAAGTTGTATTAAGGTTGACTTTGTTTTGTAAGGAAAATCATGAATTTTACAGGGGAGCTTATCTTATTAACTGCAATTTTCTGATAATCTTTAGAAGTTTACAGCTACAAATAATACTTTTTACAAAGCACAGTCTCTTTGTTGACATGATGAAGTAGTTTAGAAGACTGAACCCTGTAACAGTTTTAAGCATAATTTAAATTTTACTATGTTTAATTATTTCACACCAGTTATCATTCAACATAAAATAGTTAAAGGGCATGCCTCCTGAGCTCTTCCTTCAGTTTAGGTTTTGGACATTATCTTTTCCTTTCAATTTGCTTATAAGAGGAAGCCCAGTTAATCCTTTGCTTTGTTTTAGAGTTTAAGCAAATGGAGACTATCTCTGATAGCTTCCAAAAGCTTTTACTTTTGTTGCATTAAGGGCACTCTGTAAAGATCTTGAGATTCTGCTTTATTTACTAGAAAGCCTGCCTTTGAGAACTGTCATTCCACTCTTTCAGCAGCACTGTTAATTGACTGATAGCAGAGATTGAGGGGAAGAACTCTGGTGGTAGAATCTGGGTATAGGTGTGACTCTAGTTTAAACGGTGGGGAATCTTTACCTCTTGATCCCATTTTTATTTGTACGAAATTACTAAATACAGACTAGAAGAACAAAGTATATTTAAAAGCATTCAAAAATGTTAAGCAACAATAAAACCCCGTAACCATTCAAATGACAGCAGCTGAATATTTGAATTAACTTTTTGTTTGGCTTAATTTGGGGCCCTAATTATTCCTAACTTACGTGAGTAGATTTCAATTATAGTATCCTGCAGGGAATTGTAGCTAAGGCAACTGAAAGAATCATTTTACATAAAGTACCTTTGTTCAAGTGATTAGGCAAGTTAAAAACGTAATGATGTAAAATTGAAACTCTTCTGACAAGGTCCAAACAAATGTTTCTAGTAATTTTTTTTAATTACACAAAATTTAATATAAAATGACATTTTGTTCCTTTGGACTGACTTCATTTTAATACTAATAAATATATAAAGGTGTCAAGAGTGCTTGTTTTTAGCAAAAGACTTTAAAGGACAAGTTTGTCCCAGTGTACACCTTGCTAAATATGCTTTTTTCCTTTGTAATTCCTGATACATAGCTTGACAACTTTAAACACAGATTTAGAAGAGAAATACACACAAACCACAAGAATGACTGGCGTGTGTTTTGTATTTTGGAACTCATTTCAGTTGAACACAGATCAAAACCTTGAATGGCTGCACACCAAGAAGTTCAGCGACACCGTGAATATGTGACACTTATGTGAGAGTCAGTGGACAGACTCTGTTTAACTCACTCTTCCAAGTATTCTTTCTTCTCACTCTGAGAGCCCACTTAATTCTGAACACTTTATCAGGATGAACGCTACTTTTATGACGTGGTTACTCGTAGATGATACTTTGGTTTTTATTACTCTGTGTATTGGAGCACCATATAAAAAAGCATTTGCTAGCATCAATAGGCCATTTTGAGGCTTAACTGAAACATTTCACTAGGGTTTTATAGCTGCTATTCAAGTGAACAGTTAAGAGCTGCAGGTCCCTCTTATCAGCACTCCTTTCGATTCCTTTCATTCTCTTTTCCTCTCCCCTTCCCCCTTCTCTACCACTTTGGTTTTTGATCATCAATTATACCTTGGTCACTGTCAGTTCTGTGACCAGTTTTTCATTGAATAAAACAGAATTTAGAGGTGGAGCATAAAATTCACAGAATTCAACTATGCTTTTAAGTGAGGTTTTCCTCGTCTGGCTACAGCAAAGCTATATTACTAATCATTTCTGAAAAAAACAGTGCTGAGTTCTTTTTGTTCTTTGGGACAATTTTCAAAAGTTCCTACTTCTAGAAGGCTTTTAAAAATATAAGCAGGAATCTTCCGAGTTTCTATAGCAGCACAGTCCAATATAGCCACAAACAGTTATGAGCACTTGAAATATGACTAATGTGACAGAGAAAAGCTCAATTTTTCGGACAGAGTACTTTATAGATACTCCCCTCTCCTGGGCCCCAGGAATGTTTTTTTTTTTCCTGTGTTTGCAAACTCTTATATCTCCTTTATTGTGTGTCCTACTGAATTCCATGAGGTTAAAGATAGTGTTTATTTTTTTATAGTGCTTAGGCACTAAAAACATTTTTCATTTAATTGAGAAATGCACTCCAGGGGACTTGGTACCAAAAGAACATTTAAATACGTTATTTCATTCATGGGGCTGCAGTTTCTCTAATGCTCACCTACAAACAGTCTGGCCAGGTGATGAATACTGACATGAAGTGTCAGTGCATGCAAAATTTGTAACTTGCAGAAATACTCTTTAGGATTAGCAGCTGAGTATATTTTAAGTGTACATTGAAAATCAGTCGTAGCAAATACTAGTTACTGACTGGAACCCCAGTTCTTACCTGATTTTGGTACTCTTATCTGGATGATAAATTGTTACATCAAACTAAGTAAAGTAATGTGGCTTCTCCTCCCTAAATATGGAGCTTCTTTCTTTAAATTCAGTGATGACCTCAACTAAATTGTCACTTGCTTCCTGTGGTTTGACAAAATGTGTCAGAAGATAGGTAATTATGAAGGCATCCATTTTAAAATGATGCATAATGAATATCTCTAGTTATCTGGAAAATTGTCAATGATGTCCTGTGAATTCTTGCTTTCAGTAACTTCAAAATCCTTTCATTTAATTGAACTCCAATACAAGGAGGAATTTTTATTCTCTTAATGAGTAAGGATATTTTATTATAATGCTATTGTACATAGACTTCTACCTGAACATATATCACCTTTTTAAATTACAGTATCAGTGAATTTCCTGTTAATAATAAAATCCTTATTTAGAGTTCTTAATGTTGAAATGGGTGGGTTTACAAGGAAATCTTCATAAAATGTCATTTGAATCAACATATATAATGCACGTTCATGTGCGTGTGCGTGTGTGTGTGTGTGTGTGTGTGTTTCAATTTAGATAGGGGAAGTCAGAATTTCTTAAATTCTCTAACATTTGCAAGTGGATATTTGATTTCCCATAATGGTCTATGTCTGTCTAACTTAGAACAAATTAGCAACTACTATGTTTGGTAGAAACTGAAAGAAATACATAGTGCAATATTCCATGAAATATTTATATGTATTAACTTTGATGGGGAAGGCATTTGACCTAGAATGAGATAAAATAGTATTGTATTCAGCACTACTGCTGAATATTCTAACCTTTTATACTTTGTAATTAAAAACTTTGGTCAGAATACTTAGTTTTCATTGATAATGTTCGGCATTAATTTGAGGATTTTGAAGTGTCATTTTCTGATCCTCATATCTAATAGTTTATTACTGTTTCTTATTTTCTAACAATAATATTATCTCTCACATCAAAACAATATTTTATCAGACTTTATTCCTGCATAGTTTATGTTTATTTTAGGCACCATTGAAAGTAATTAAAAAGAATGTATTACTATTTTGTAGGGAAAATATGAGAGGAATATTGATGCATTACTAGAGCAAATGAATAACCTAGGTAACTACTTGAAAGGAGAAAAGTATAGCTTGTTTGTGGAGAGCTATTCATGGATATAATTAGTATAGATGTGGAAGGAAATAGTAATACTCTATAAGCATAATCAAATTCATTGCTTATGGATGAAAGGAAAATGAAAGTATTTTAAAATTTATAGTTCCTGAATATAATAATGACTTAATTGTCCCTTTATAGAATTTCTTCAAAATATGATCATATAAAAATATGAAGGGAAGTGCAAGGTCCTGAATTCGATCCCCGGTACCCCCAAAAAAGTAAAATAAAGAAGGAAGATAAACCTCCATAGATTTAAGTAAAATTTTCTTTATCTTTTTTATTTAGCCCTTGAAAATGTTTATCAGATTTATCATGCTATCTCTCATTCTGCTTATGTTCTTACCTCTGTTAGTTTAGATAAAATTAGTAAATTGTGTAGTTAGTAGAAATGCATACTTTAATGATTTTTGCTTCTGAGAAATATTGCACTATATAAAGATACACTACTGACAATGAATTGTTTTACAATTTTACTAAATTATTTTTTGACTGTGATTAACAAAATTTTAGTCTTCCACATAAAGAGCTGCTACTTTAAATTTACCATGTAAAAATCAGGGGATTTAGTTTTGTTTTGTTTTGGGGGGGGACAGGAGAAAAAGAAAGTGAGCTGTCAGTCCATTCCAAGAGTGAAGAAGGCAGATGCAGGCAGTCCAGAAGAGAGGGTCTACTTGATGCATAAAAAATTCATGTCAGCATTTTGACACTGCATTCTTGAGGGCTATCTGTTATCACTGAATAGGAAACTGTTTCAGATTGACAGGCAGACAGAACGTTGTGCTGAATGTGTAAATTGGAATTATCACATCTAGCAGTTCCCTTCACCAGGTGCCGGCTTGGAGTTTGGTTCTGCCCAAATGTCGAGAGAATGCCAGGAATAGTTTTATTTGCTAATTATCCCTCATCTCTTCCAACGTCTTGTTTTTTTAGTAAACAGCTTGGCCAGGTGTTTCAGGAATGCCTAGCAGGACAGTGTGAGACTGCAGGTGCTTGTGTGGCAAGAGGATGCCATCCAACGCGGGGGAACATCTGTATCCATCCCTGCGAGAGGATTACTGCTTTCCAGGGTTTTACTCCCTAATGTATCGAGAACAATGATTGTCAGTGGTTTGTCGGCCCAGAGATACTAATGAGGACAAAAAAGTCGGAGTTTGTATTTTAAAAAAACTACAACACTTTAGGCTTTATGTTTGAGCCTTTTCAAAAACTTTATGACTTGTGGGCTATGTGGTGAAATTTTCAAAGATTATAAAAACTGAAGCCAAATCAAGTAGTTATGAGGAGTACTGAAGACAGAATTTTTGTTTCTTCTTATCTTTTGATCTTACTGAAAAAATTTAATACTACCTGTTATAATTGTTGTGAGTTCTTTTTCTGCCCCCTTCTTCAGGAAATTCCTTTGTAATACACTATTACCATGTTTGAAAACAAGATTTAAAATTTTATGCTTTATGAATTTATCACAAGCTGTTGCTAAGTAGGGCTCAAATTAATTTATACTTGAAGCATTTATAACTTACTATTCTTGAAATTTAATAACTTGAATCACAGAATTATCCTTTAATTCTGTTGATTGTGTTTTCTTGGCAATCATAAATATTTTTCTTAAAAAGTTTATATTTTCTTGCCTATCCTGTGTGCAGTAAATTTTCTTAATACATTTTCTATTAAAGAATTTTTTTTCTTTTTCTCTAGTCATTGCATCATGGTTAAGATGATGAAGTGCTAACTGCCCAAAAGAGGAAGATTTTAATGAAATTCCATATAATTTTCTTTGGCCTCTAGTCACATTCCTGTGGTAGAGCTCAACATTTCACAGGATTTATCCTGTCAGCTTTGATTTAGGATTAGGCATTATTGTCATTTGTATTGACTTAGTCTTGGTTTCCTTTCACTGACATGTCCTGTAGTGAAATTAGATTTATCCAAGTTTCTCATGGGAACAACAAAGGCACATGTTCGAAGGTAGTAGGTTTTGGTGTAAAGTCTAGTGGTCTACTTTCTGACTCTTACTCTCACCTACAGTGTCAACTTGTTATTTACCTTGAGTCTGTGTTTTCTTATTTATCATGAAATTATGAAAATGACTATCCTTTATAATTGTTGATGTTTCGAAATCAAGCATTTGCACTTTTATTCATCAGTAATTATTATTTGCCATGTGCCCAGACTGTACTCTGCCAGGCGCAGTTCTGATGTCCATTGAAGGAGCTTCCTAATTATGGGATGGTGTCACACCTACAAGGGAACTAGAGAAGTTCTTACGTGGTACATTCAGCTGAGACTGCAGCAGCTCAGATACCTGAAGGGGCAAAAATTGACCAGCTGAAAAAGGACAAGAAAGTCATTCCACAGAGCGGGTACAGTGTGCAGATGTTGCAACTAAGAAGTGTGGTGGATTGCAAGCAGTTTTTGGTGTGTTCAAGGTCCGGGATGAAAGAGATGGTGTAGGGAAAGGACTATCCATATCTTATGAAAGAGTTACAGTACCGGTGGTGGCGAACCTGCAGCCCACGTGCCCCATTGTTAGCACTTAGAGCTCTAACAGGTTCGCCATCACTGAGATAATCACCGAATACTCTCAAACACTTCTGTTCCGGTCAGGTTTACTATTGGAAGCAGACAGAGCACTGAACAAATTCCTGTGCAGTCAAATGATGAACATAAACAAGTAAAGTAGGGGTAATATTAAGAGAAAGGAAACAAAACTGGAAAGTGAATGCCTCCCTGAGATGGGCAGATGCTACTGAGATTCAGGTGATTAATAGTACTATTTTGATATTTTTTCCAATATATGACATCATTGGGTTGATTTTTTTTTTCTCCCCAAGAAAAGTCATAAATTAGATTTGAATATTTTGCCTTCATATTTTGAAATGGTAGCAATAAATTTAGAACAAGTTCAGACAGTGCGGGGCCAAATAAACCTTTTAGCTTCATTTACTCTGTGTTCTGTCCTTCTGTACCCTTGTTATTAAATAAGGAAGACTTTAGTGATCAAAGGGGAAGGGGAACTGGGATGGGGGAGGCAATAGGGGAAGAAAAAAATGAGAAAAGAAGGAAAAAGTGGAAACAAAGCTTTTGTAGTTAGGGAGGGGCGGAGGGGTTGAAGGAAGGGCAGGGGAATGGGAAAAAATAAGAACCAACATAGGTGATGTACAGGTACAAATTCCCAGTGATGAATGTGATCATAATGTATACCTAAAATGTACCAATAAACTAATTTTTAAAAATTGCAAAGGAAGATGAGAAAAGAAGCCAGACTCCAGTGAGTTGAGGAATGAATGGAGACTATACAAAGATTTCTTAAGATTGCACTGTTCCTGAAGGGAAATCAGCTGTTTTTCTTGTCTGTGTTTCCAAAGGGTCTTGTTCTACCTGATTTTACTTTTGGTTTTTCAACAATATAGTTATCATTTGCTTGTGTATGTTAAAAAAAAAAGAAAAGAAAAGAAAAGACTGTTGTAATCCAGGTGAGAAAGAATGAAAGACTAGGAAAAAATTGCAGTCAGATTAGATAAAAGGATATGAATTGAGATTTCAGAAGCAGGATGATGTATTCAAATTTGTTTGTGGTAAGGAACAGAGGGCAAGGGAGGTTTGGGAATAAAGTAGACAGGACCCCCCCCCCCCCCCCCCATCCAGATGGAGTGGTTTTGCCTGAGGCCTCCTGGAGCTGGAGAGGCAGAGCATGAACTAGTCACATCTAGCACTGAGCCAGGGTCAATAGCTGCGGGTGTTTCTGAGACTGTTTGCTTAGTTGTTTGGCCCATGAATTCTTTTATATCTGTTTATTTCTCCCCATGATGGATCAGCCAGGTTTTTCTTTCCCTCTACTTTGTCTTTTCCCTTTTGCCTTACACAAAAGTTGCTTCTTTCTTGTAGTTTTGTTTCAGGATGATTTGTATTGTATTCCACAGGGCTGAAGCTGGCAGCTTCAGCTCTTGCTGTAACTCTGGAATTGCCCCATGTTTCCCTGTTACTTAATTTATTCATTTGCTTGTCTGTCTGTCTGTTTATTCATTCCTTCATTTACTTACTCATTTTTGTGGTATTGGAATTGAAACCTGATGCACTCTGCCAGTGAGGTACAGTGCCTCCCTGTTTACTTTGAGACAGGGTCTTGCTAAGTTGCCCAGGCTGGCCTTGAACATGCAGTCCTCCTGCCTCAGTGTCTGTGGTAGCTGAGACTTCAGGCATGCACCACCAAGCCCACCTCCAAATAAATTTTTTAAGAAGCTCATGGGCTTTGCGCCTCTTTCTGTATGACACTGACTTACACACTGCTCTCAGGATCATTGATTGGCAGCCCTTGTCCAAGAACCATGTCTTTTTCAGTCAATTCTGTGTGTACCTGGTAGCTAAGCTAGTAGGTTCTCATAGTCAGGCTGACATTGCCCCTCAGCAGTGTAAGAATGAACTGGTAGAAGTGGTACAAGTGTCTAGCAATGGTAGGTGATAAATAACAAGAGGAACTCACCAGTATAAATACAAGAACACAAGTGGGTTTGGAGGTTAATTTGTGTGCTCAGTTTAATGAAGTTGCTACCAGTAAAATATATGACACTAAGGGCAGATATGGGGGCCATACTTATTCACACAATGAAAATATTCCTAGAGCCTCAATAGTCTGCAATGCATCATATGCATTTACTATGTTTGCTTTAGTCCTTAAATAATAAATATGAGTAGAGCTTGAAAAAACTTGTTTGTAAGTATATGAAGTTTCTCTTCCTAACTTGTACTTTAAGTCTAAAAACAACAGCTGCCATTTATCAAATATTACCTAGGTATCAGGCACTGTACTGAGTAATGCTTTCTGCAGATATTTAAAATTCATTTTGTTTTCTCCGTTTTGTAGCTCAGGAAACATGTACACTTAGGTAACATAGGCAGAGCTAAATCAGTAACACTAACAAATGCAGAGATGCAATTAATTTATCCTCAGAAATGTGTGACACAAAAAAATCACAATGTTATTTAATTTATATTACCATATCCATTTTTATTTTCAGTTTTGAAATGTTTCTATAATGTATATACTTGGATAACTATGATGTAGCCATCCACGATTTAAAAAGCAGTGGATATATGTAAAAAGGAAATGGTATTAAAGGTCCACTATGTACAAGCACTTTTCCCACTGGGGCAAGGTCTGCTGGACACCAGCTCACTTACTGAGAAAGTAACCACACATTTTCATTTACTGAGAAAGTAGAAGATGCAGCCTTCCGCATACACTTTTTGTCTTTGGTCCCAGGCATCTTCCTTAACTTTCTTTTTAATTGCCTTGACTAGTTATTTTGGCATTGCGTAGATACAGTGT
Source organism: Heterocephalus glaber (assembly GCF_000247695.1). The sequence goes on along the minus strand of NW_004624742.1, from coordinate 15,726,267 downwards.
TAGAAAAGCCTTTATCAGCTCACAGATGGTTCTTTCTGGTGGCAAATTTCATGTAATACCAATTTCTTCTCTCAAATTCACCATTTGTTGAAAACTTGTTTGCAGATACAGTTTTGTTCCTAGTAACGAATACAGTTGAAAGATTATCTTGTGATTTGAAAATACCACTCCTTCTAAAGTTTCTGAGTTCTTGGTATATGACTATAACTTTAAAACATTAGTGAACTACTCTAAAACATTTAAAACCACACTTGTGGACTGGCAGTTTAGCTCAGTGGTAGAGCGTGTGCTTAGTATGTAGGAAGCCTTGGGTTCCATCTCTATCAATAGCCCTCTCTCAAAAATTTATGGCAGTTTTACAGTATGTTTGGATATACACATACATATTTAATATAACCAAGTATGGACCTCTTATATTTTTTGTGTGTTTATGTAGCAGTTACTCTTCACTCTTTCTGCTCTTAACCAAGTGTTAACTATTATATTGATATTTTTAGAATGACCCTTGAAAATGTGTGGAAATACTTTTTTTTACCTTTTTTGGGGGGTGGTGGTACTGGGTTCTAATTCAGGACCTCACGCCTGCTAGACAAGTGCTCTATCACTGAGCTGTGCTCCCTGCCCTGCATTTTATTAATAGAAAATTGAAATTCGTGGTTACTTGGGCCTAAGAAATATGGAACTACAAAGACTACATTTGGGTCAGTAGAGATGAAATTGGGAATCAGAGGCTGAATGTAGTGGTCCGTACTTGTATTCCCAGCATTCTCAGAGGCTGAAGCAGGAAGATCACAAATTTGAGCCCAGTTGGGCAGTTTAGGGACTTAGGAAGGTCCTCTCTGTAGATAGGTAGACAGACAGACAGACAGACAGACAGACATAGGAATGTAGCTTAGTGTGAAGGCCATGGGTTAAATCCCTACCCCCAAACACAAACATTGGAAATCAGGAAGAATGAAAATTAAAGACTAGTGTTCTCTAACCTCTGAGCTATAGCAGGTAGTACAGCCACTGAAAATTGTTATTTTTTTCTAGATGAAATAACAATGTCAGTTTATTTTGAGGCTGCATATGGGACATTAGGAATTCTGTACAAGACCTGTCAAAAGGGAAAGCCAAAAGTAGTTTGGCACATAAAATGAATTACTGAGCCAATAGCATTGGTACTTTTTGATTTGATTTGTTCATAAAGTCATTTGTTACTTCAACAAATGCTATACATATATTTATTATTAAGTATTTAGTAAGTGCACAATTTTTGGTGGTTGGTTGTGTGAAGAACTGAAACTTAAAAAGAATGAACATCATATTTTGTATCCCTATAAACATCTTAGAGTAAATCAAAAGTGGTCTAAAAATATTTAGAACCAAGTCTTAAGATGATGTATTTCTTTATCATTGCTGTCTCCTCAAACTGATACTTCCCCACTTCTTTAGAAATTCAGCTTGAACAGCAAAACAGGGCAGTATTTTATTTAGTGTTTTTATTTCTTAAGTTTTCATAAGGAAGGATGATTACTTACATAAGGGACAGCAAAAATTTAGGATCAGTTGAAGAGTACAGCAAGTGTAAAAACTGTGAAAAAATTATCTCTAAAACTTAAATGTAAGAAATCCATGAAATCAACTACAGATAGTATTTATCATTATTTTCCCAAATGTAATGTGGTATGAGCCGTTTTGTAATTTAGGGTGCTTATATTTTATTCGATGTGGTTTAGTTTTAGCTGGCTATGGAGCTTTTTATTGTAAACATTCCATAGAGATTATAGTTACATTTTTTATTTATTTTTTTCTGCACGTTGCAATGTTTGGATAAATATAATTTTGCTATCTCTGAAATTGTCTTCTTTCAGTAATTATGTTTGAACATTGAGATTATTTTGACAATTAGTAAGAAGGATTAAGAAGATGCTACAATAAAAGTTAAAAATAAATGGACAGTTTAATAAGATTATAAAGGAAAATTTAGTCAGTGAGTTGATAACGTTTAGTATCCTGAACATAAGATTATTTTAGAGCATTTGCCACTTTAATTCTGACATGATTGTGTATAAATATACACACAAAGGGCAAAATAGAAAAGATAAATAGGAAGTAGGGAGAATTTCACATACTTCCTCAGATTACATACTATGTTGTTCTAAAAATAGTTCCGTATATATGCTAATTCGCTTCATTTATACTACTAGTCTTAGTTTGAAAAGAATGCTTTTGGCATTATCTGTTTCCTTCTTGTAAGAATCTTTTTTGGTTCATGTCTTGTACTCTGAGTAATTACTTTGAAGATAACAATACACGCTGTAATAACTTGTTACTCTTATTTGGTTGGGACATTTTGTTTTATGTTTTCATAAAATAAAAATATGTATTTTTGTGACAAGAAGTTATATTGTTCAAAGCATTCGTGTTGACTCATTTATTTTTGTGTCTGTTGTATGGTGTGCTTGAAATGCTTCATTCTTCTACCTCTACATGAGTGAGATTTCGTGTAAGTAAAAAGGACTGCAAAACAGAACCTTTAATGTTAGTGTTCATTATTATCATTATGTTGCTTGGACTTTTAATTTTGTGAAACTATTTTGTTACATAAAAGTGTTTTTAAGGATGTTATTGAATTCTTAGCAAATTCCAAAGTCATAGAACATTGTTAATAAGAAAAAAGATTTGAAATCTCGATGTCCAAAAAGTAGCGCTTTCTTGGAACACTTCAGTAATTTTTTCCATTAAAAATAAATTAGTTTTTTATATTTTAAAGACAAATGACATGCTTTTACTGTCAAAGCTTTAAAAAAATAGACATTAAAGTCTTAAACTAAGTGTCCAGTATCTCTAGCAAATCTTGTAATCGTATTTCGTGTGAGTTTGAGTAACTTTGCATGGTATCATGTTACAAGAGATGCTTCAGGAAAGATTAATTTCTAGGAATTTAAGATTTGAGTTCTTGGTCTAACTTTGAGTCTAGTTAATTTCTCTTCAGATTCCCTCCTATTAAGAAATGAAGAAATAGATCAGAAAGGGGCCAACATTATGTTCACTCTGAAGAGAAATATAGTTAATCTAATAGAGCAAAATCTTTTATTTAAAAATCGACTTACCTTTTGTATACTTCTTGTGTGTTGTTTTTCATTTTGGCTTTGAACACCTTTTCAAGCATGTGATAAAAGATCAGTTGGCATGCAGCTGTGTTCCAGTTGCCTAACTTTGGCTCATTTTGAAGAATTTCACTACATCTCTTTATTATTTTCAGGATATGTGTATGTCTAACTGGCACTTTAGTGGAATAATAAAGCATCAAACTCCTACCATAGCTAGTTTTGCAAAGGTTTTAATGATTTTAGTAATATTAAATCTATTTAAGAAACTCATCTACCACTTGATGAGGTGTCAGAATGCCATGGCATCTTCTACTGTTTTCATTGCTGGGACAAAATACCCAAGCCCCAAAGTTGAAGGGGGAAAGGTTTATTTAGCTCACAGTTTGTAGAGGATTCAGTCCATAATGGGCTGGCACCAAGTCAGGGTGGCATCGCAGAGGAGAAACAGGTCAGGGCAGGGAATAGGGGGCAAGGCAAGCCAGGGACTTCAGCAGCTTCTTTCTTCCCCTTTTATACTCTCTCTAGGCTGCCTGGTTTAGGGCAGTTGCCAAACCAATCAATGCACTGATTTAGTAATCATCGTACACCCTCAGTCCCAGCATCACACACCCCAGATCCAGCCACTCTGAAAAAGCCTCACCTGTGATTGCATGAGGCTTCGGGGGGACATCTAGACACACAGACTATAACACGGAAAAATTTAAATTTTATTGATTCTGTCAATGCTACTTCCAAAATTTTTCAACCTATGATGCAGTTCTTTATCAACAAGCACATGAATGTGCCTGATTTAGACCCTGAGCAGTTTTCATCGTATCATTCTTTTACAAAAGAATCCAGACTTAGTATTTTTGCCTTACATCAGTCTGTTTCTGTATACTTTTGTCAGCATAGAATATGGCAAAAGATAATTTCTAAAACAGAAACAATGTATGCACTCTGGAATCTTGTTTCACTTGCCAGTATTAAATTTAGGGGGAAATGCAACATAAGGGAAAGGCAAATTAGAGTGGTACAGTACCAGATAACCATGTGGAGTGATTAGCCCATCATAGTTTTCAAGAAATTTTCAAAAAACAAATGAAGATGGGTGAGAAAAAAAAAACCTCTTCAAGTGTTGGAAAATTGATACCTGTAAAAATGGGTTAACTATATTGTTTTTCTGTTATCCTTTATAGGTGAGTTCCCCAGGGGTAGAAGGAAAACAGTCCAGAATGAAGGTGTCCATTTAGCACCTCTGGTTTTCTTTTTGATTTGTTGCTAAGAAAGTTTTGAACTTTTCTTAGTCACTTTGTAGCCTCTAGAAGCTCGTTTTATCTTTTGCTGGACTTTACTATTCCTCTCTGACAGTTACTAGATGAGTATTCCTATTCCTTTGACTGTATTTCTCAAATAGCTCTATATTGATATTTAATATTAAGATAACAAATACATCTTGATCAGAGCTAGTTTCATGTAGCTTTATTCTAACTTTATGAGAGGCAGTATGCATTCACAGACCTCAAGAAAGTGCCAGGCACACATATTTTTCAGTAAATAAATATTTGCTGAAAGAATTGATAGATTATTGAATAAATATACTTTTCAGCAGGGGAAAATATCAATAGACTGTAAGTAATTATTTGTGCTCGTGCTGAACCTGTCTTTTATAAACTATAGTGATAGAAAGAGAAATATTAATTTTTCATAGAGTTTTAACTCTTTGCCCAAGCGAGTCCATCTGTCACTTTTTCCAGTGTGTCCTATGCAGTGAAAGCAGTGTCTGACAAAAAAGTTACTAGATAGTTGTTGTAGGAATGCATAAATGAATGATCACACTATTGTAAAAAAAAAAAAAAAGAGTCACTGTGACTTGCTTTGAAAAAATAAAATAGCTCATGAAGCTAAATACATATCAAAGAAAAGGGAACAAACTCTAGAAAGTTGCAAATGGATTTCTGGTGTCAGGTTTATACTTTATCATAGATAATATTCTGCATAGATTTTACAAAAGCAAGGAGTCTCTTCATTTTATGGAGGGCTAGTGGTGCAGTGAAGTTAGATGGTTGGTGGGCGATCAGTAGCAGCTGGAGCTTCCTGGTGTCAGACAGGAGTTAGAAGTATGTTGTGTGGTTCCCAGGCTATTGACCCTTAGCCTCTGTGGGATTAATTGCCTTCAAGCCTTAGGCTTTGTCGTACACGAGTAGAGAATGGGACACAGCTTAAGTTGGTCTTCAGAATGTCTTGCACACTGCTGAGACACCCACACCACACAGTAAATATATATATATATATATATATATTGGTGAGACTCAGGAGTTGCTCGGTCATAACGTTTCTTCTTGCCTCCTGAATAATTCCTTAGTGCTCAAGGAGCCTAGGTTTTGAAAGATGGTTTCAGAAAGGTCTTTCTCTGGAAACTGAAAAACATTGCCCAGAATCATATATGGCAGTCTTTTTGCTGTACTCCCAAACTTGAGGATTGTGACGCTGTGCCCTGAATGAAGTGGCTCCCTTCTGTGATGACTCTAATGTCGCTGTATGTATGGGAAGACTGGAAGGAGGCAGGTGGATGGTAAACTTCAATCTCGTGCTGTTATTTAAATTTGACTTAGTATAAACTGAGATTTAATTGTTTACACAGGAGCCACTTAAACCCAAGAAAGCAGGTATCAAAGGCTAGGCCTGCTACAGAATAGAAAAAACATGTTTTTTCACACACAAAGTTTGGTAGTTCAGTTACATATAGTTACTTATAGAAAAAAAAATAATAGAGCTGTCTCGAAAGATCAGAAGTCAATACATTGGACCCAAACCTACTGAATTATATGTCACAAGTACTAAATCATCTCTTAGTTCCTTAGTGCTAAGAGCTAAATTAATCTAAAGAGCAACAGATATTTTATTTTTCACATTAAGTGTTTATAGAAGTCACATTTTAAAAAGTACCATTTTCTGATATGGATTGCAATCTACTCCAGGGAGGAAGAACTAAAAATGCTAGAATTCAGCTTTAGAAAAAAATTATAAATCGCTTTGAAATCTATGGAAATGATGTTTTAGGATTTCAACTTTTTAAAATTCTGTACTTTACCATGCATTCACTTACCATAGATAGGTCATTAGTGATATGGCAAAAGTCACAAATGTTTCAAAGTAGTTGTCACACATGCTTTCTGCCTAATTCTAAATATCCTTCTATAAATAAGGTGCTCAAAGTGAGCCTCAGAGCTTGTCAAGCATGAAGATTTTGTTTTGTGGGGATTTAAGTGATGTATGTGACGGCGAGCATATCCTTTGGCAAATATGTACATATTTAGTGAGGACCTGTTTCTGAGTCAGAAGAAATTCATTGCATTTCCTCCAGCATTGACAACCATGCATAGAAAAAAATGTTTTTGGCCTAAATAGGTATCATTGACATATTCAGAATGTTGTACTAGAGAAAGAATAGAACAGTGGCTTGTTAAATAGGATTATTTAAAAATTCCATAACTGTTTCCTTGTTTATATTTAATTTGACAGCCTCGTATTTAAAATGAAGTAGGAAAATGAGGTTACCTCATCTCCTTAGATTTAGTTGTCTGTTTTACCTTATTTCTAAAATGTATGGCTCCTTTTATACTGCTTTACAGATAGAAGATTCTCCATATATGTTAGGATCTCTCCCCTCTTCAATTTACTATTCACTGTAAACAGACTTTACTCTGTAAGCTAGCTGAAGTACTCCAATGTCTTTCAAACTTCCCTTCTATATTTCTAAACTAACTTTATTTAGTAAGTCTAATGTGATGAAAGTACTAGAACTGAAAGTATTTTAGCAGCTTTCCTACATTTCAGCTAATTATTTTTTTGTTTTCTTGGTACCATGGATTAAACTTGGGACCTTGTGGTTTCAGGCCAGGCGGTGGAACCACTGAGCTAAATCCCTGGCCCATTTCAGCTAATTTTTATCCTTTTATTTGTATATATGGAAGGTTTATATAAATTCTACATTTAAAAAGATAATTTTTCCCATAAGAAGATAACATTTTCTTTTGATCATCATAGATTAGGGACTACCTGTGCTAAGAATGAGTCTCTGATTCTCCTTAATTTATTGCATTTTCTCAAATGTGAGATTAGTATTGTTAGCTACTAGTTTGGAGCCTGTGTCGTATCTCTTGAGAGATGCCCGGGAAGGGAAGTGGCCTTTGTTAATAACCTTTGCTGTATGCCACACAGACTCTGCAGAGAATACAGTTCCCAGGGAGACGAGTCCCCGCCCGAAAGAGAAAGGGGAGAGGGCTTGCATCATAACTTCCCATAAAAACTTGATTAAGTACTGCAATTCCCATTTAAAATAATTTAAAATGTATTTCATACATGGTGATTTTAATTAGGAAATAGTTTTAAGTTCAGAAAGGTGACATCTTTTGGAAGAGACAAGGAATTTACCATTTTTTGTGTACTGAAGGTCTTTTTGCCAAAAGTCATAATGAAAGGATGTTATTTTCTCCATTATGTAGGTTAGAAGAAATGGGGTTAAAATGCTTCATAACTGTTGTCCAGTGTCACGTAAGCTTTCAGTGAGCTGAGCTGAGATTCCGATCCAAACTTCATTCCTCAGATCCATGGTCTTACTGTTAGGTCACGACGCTCTTAGCACAGTCGGGATGAAATATACTCATGCTCTTATCTTCTTTCTGCTCTGGAACATGTCAGATGTTTTCTTGGCTCTGGAACTCATTCCTGGGCTTGTCACTTCCCTGACTTTTCTTATCCTTTACGTCTTGGTTCCAATTAGTGTCAATTCCCAGGGAGGATTTTCATTGTTATCTAATGGAAAGCATCTCTAAAGTTACATCATCCTATTTATTTTCTTCTTCACTGTTGTAGTTTTTAAGTATTTTATTTGTATGTCTTGCACTGTAACCTCTGAGGACAGGGACGTGTCATTTTCCTTTTTGTTTCAAGTTTTGTTCCATAGAATAGTACCTGATACATTTTAGCATACTGTAACACTCATTCAATTAAAAATGACAACTTTTTATATATTTTGGTCCCCATTTAATTATGTATAAATAATATTTCAAAATATGTTTAAGAGAAATAATTAAAATTGATTCAGTTTTAAATTCAAGTTGTTATTGTGGCAGTCAACTATTATTTTAAAGAAACATGTGTTTCACATAAATTTTCCTGAAAATTACTGGAAATTCTTATTGAAATTGTGCTTTACTTATCTAAGACATTTTGTAATCTTGCATTTTGTATTTTGTAATATGCAAGATAATCTATTGTTATCCATTTAAGATTCACATCTGCAAGTATTCCTTAATGACAGTTATTACCTTGATTGTATATCTTGTGCAAAAGAAAATAACCTCCGATATTTGGAATGTATGGAGTGTGTGTGTGTGTGTGTGTGTGTGTGTGTGTGTGTATAAAATAGGTACTCAGGATCTAGAATGTAAACAAATTTGTGATTAACTACGGGCAAACTTGGAGCACAGAATGGTGACAAGTAAATGCTTTCTTGCTAGAATATAATCTCATTTGAGATTACAGAGTATTCAGGTATTTAAGAACTACATCATGTTTCTGGTTTTGAGACAAATCGAGACCTGTGTTACTTAAAATAATTTTTACTTTGAAACTTGGAGTGGTAGAAAAATCCTGACATTCATGTGCATCTAAGTTGATTTGTGGGAGTTAATTACTGTAATGATAAGTATTCGATGATTATTAAAATCTCAGTGTTTCAAAATGTCTGTTTTCCAAAAATAACAAGAATTGGCCTATACAGTCGTTTGCCTTACTGGTGGACAAGGTAGCATTGTTGTCGAACCCCGTGGGAGTTGTGGAGTACTGTTGGGGTACCTGCACAAACAAACCCAACTTCTTCCCGGGGGGATTCCGGCTTCTTTGCCATGTGGCCATGGCCTGTGCCATGTTGTTGTTTTTAGATCTGTATCAGAAAGTCAGGGTAAGAGATAGCTCTGCTGATATTTGAGAGAAGAAAACAATATTGATACTGATGAGTGAATTTTATGTTTAATTCTTTACTTGAAAGTAACTAGTTAAGTAACTTCAAAATAGTATCTGATTATAGTTTAATTGTTATTCACAAGCATTGAATAAAAAGAAAAAGAAGTAGGATTATGAACTGATTTTTGCCAACCTGGGATTGCAAATAGTAAGTACAAAATGAAATATCAAGGAAAAGCAAATACTTAATTACAAAGTTGAGAATAAGTACTATAATATTTTAAATCCATGTAGTATTTCTACTTAATGTGAGTGAATAATTGGAAGTTAACTTGATCATCTATGAAGAACCTAGATTTTATTTTATCCCCTGTTCTATGTTAGATTATTGCTGCTTTTAAAAGGAGGGGTTATTGCTGGGCATCAGACCCAGGGCCTCATGTATGCTAGGCAACACTGCCTAGCTTTGAGCCCTACCAGCCCTAGATTGTGTTGTTTCTGCCTGCCAGCTTTGGGAGTGTTTAAATTTTTGGAGCTTGCAGACCCCTTGGAGTACTTGATGAAAACTGAGCAACCCTCTGCTCCCAGATAAATCTGACTCATTTCCTCTCCCTGTTCATTAAGAGAACCCGTTCCCTTAAAACATATGCACATGAAACACGTTAACTTTGTTTCTTAATAATATTTTTTACAGCAGACAGAACCTGTTTTTCTGTTTTATACTGGGGTCATGTCCTGCTTACTGGCTTCATGTGGGCAGGAAAACAGATTTAAACTAGCTCCTTTTAAATAGCATAGTCACTATTTACTGAAAAGATGAGCTAGGCTGTGTAATAGGAAGGCATATTTGATTCGATCAAGGGGCCCCAGTAATCCTTTAGTGAAGAGTGGAATGATAAGCGATACCTTTGACTAATCACAATGAAACAAGCTTGATGAATGTGGAGAACTTCGATCAAACCAACGGAGCTGGTATGCCTGTATTGGGGATTTTCATTTTTACCCTAACACCTGGTAGTAAATGAGAGATTGTTTGTAAAAGTCATTCAGGTAGGGGACTTGATAGAGTATTATGAGAACAGTGGAATCAGTGATCATTAAGTGGATTAGCTAGCTGCTAAAGTAGAGGGAGAGAAAAGGAAGTAGGTGAGAGAGATACTTAAAACTTTAAAATCAGCTGGGCATGGAGATGGGAAAGCTGGTCACTGTTTAATTTTGAGTTTCTAACCTGTGTAACCTGGATGAATGTTGGTGCTATTGACTGAGACAGAAAAGGGCCAAATTATTGATAAGGTACATTTACGAATCACTTTCTTTTTTGAAGTTTCTATTTTTTTCTTACATTTCACTCTCAAACTCTTCATCTTTCAGCCATTTTCAGCGACTGTCAGGGATAGAAAAATTTAGACCTGTTGGCCCTCATGTCTCCAATTTTTAAAAAAGCATACGTAAAAGAAAAAGACTGTAAGACCTGGATTTATAAGGATATACAGATCAGTTTATTTTCTTAATGAAGACTGCAAGCTTGCTGTCCTTTCCTCAAGAAATTCATTTAATATTGGCAACCCATGTTATTAGTTATAAATAGATCACCATATATAATGACTTCCAACCATAGTACAAATATCTGAGTGGACAAATAAAAACATCACAATAGCGCCTAACATGTGGGTGTAGTTTGAATATTTTAACTAGCATCATCACAACTTATAATTACAATTTCTCACTTTTTTTGAGAAAGGGTTAAAATACCAGTTAAAATGATCATCACAGATGTTGATTAAAATTAGATAAATACAAATGTTTAGTTGTGTTTTTTTGTTTATTTAGATAAACATTTTAGCTTTTTTTAAAAGGGAGATTTGAATTGAGCTCTCATGAATCCAGGTTTAAGTTTTAATTTCTTTGTGTTTACTTAAATGTCCGGATCTTTACATGACAATTTGCCGGCCAGCTGATCCACTGTTAAAATATTTTGTTAATTGTATCTTGAAAGCAGTAGAATACTGTACCATGTCAAAATTAAACATGCAGGGAATTATTATATTTCCTTATGAAATGATAAAAAATTAGAAACACTCGAGATGTGTGTAAAATTAAAGAATTTGTGGCGACCAATTATTCAGAGTTAATTTCGTACATATTGGTGTGTGTTTCTGCACATAAAACTTTTAATACATATTTATGAAAGGGTTTTTTTAAAAAACAACAAATAGAATGTGGTTTACTACAGACACATTTTTTGGGTAACTTAACATTTGTTAAAACTGAAGATTTGTGCAGAAACTTTCATTTACTTCTAATGATCTAAGTTGAAGCACTTGGGTTCCTTAAATCTTATTTAGCACATCTTCTCTGTCCAAAAACAAGGGATAACAAGTGATCCTTTTCCACTTACACCTTTGTAAGGGCCCTAAGAGTAAAACTAAATACTCCTATCTATTTCTCCTTGAAACATTCTGATACATTAACACAATGTAAAACTTTGTAGAAACAGTTTTAAAGTAAAACAAACATAGAAATGGAGAATTTTATCTTAATTTTAAATAATAACTTTGTATTTTGGGCATTACCCATAACAGATACCTAATTTTGACGTAGTAGAAAATGATAGGCCATGACATTATTTTTGATACAGGACTATAACCTACATTTTAAATTATTAGAACAATAATTAGAACTAGTCCTAATAGAGTATTTTTGCAAGTATTATAAAATGATCAAAATTTTGGTTTTATAAAATGATCAAAATTTTGGTTGTTGTGTTAATGAAAACTGCCTATATTCATTTACATTCATAAAATAAAACAACCAAAAATAATTTATTTTTGTTTGGGATAATTTAACATTAAGGTGATTGATATTATTTGTATAAAACCATTTTTTAACGTCTGTACCCTTTCACCTAGTTAAAAATGTTACTTCATTAAAACATTAATGAAAAATCATCCTTTTTTTGAAGATTTTTTATTGTCTAGACAGGTGGTAAACATAAATTACGTTATAGATGGAAGGTGAAAAGTAAAACCATTTTTCAATCCACATAATGTTCCATTAGGTGTTACCTCACTTCTTGGTGATTTTTAAGTACTAATTTGTCACTAGATGCTGACTTGATGCAGGCACATTGTTTAGAAGTTAAATTTAGATCTTTTGTTTAATGATGTAGATGTAAATTTGTTTGTTCCCACCAGTTTTGTCTCCAAGGAAATGCAGGAGACCACTGTTGTAATGAAGACCTTCAAAGTACAAAACAACTTGCTGAATTGTTTTCATGATGATGGGGGCACGGTCAGTCCCTTATAGTGACTGAAAGACTACAAGTAGAATCATCCTTCCTCCCTCCAAAGAAAAAGTTATCCATTTTTAAAATTAAGTAGTTTTAGTTATATTATTTATTTAAATATATTACTTTTTGTGTGGGGAGTGGCACTGGGATTGAACCTGTAATACTGACCTATACTACACCCCATCCTTATTATTATGATGATTATTCTTTTTTGAGACCGGATCTCAAAAAGCTAAGTTGCCTTGCTGGGCTTTAACTTGTGTTCTCTTGCCTTAGCCTCCCTCAGCTGGAATTATAGGCGTGAACCCCCAGGCCGGGCTCCTTTTCTGTTTTTGTTCCCTGTTTTTGTACAGAATTAGAAGGATGAGTCTGTTAGAGTGTCTTGGCTCCAGATTGATTTAGGGGTGAGAGTTTCTTGGGATTAATTTCACTGTATTTGATTATTTATTCATTCTGTTCTTAGTGACTGGGGCTGGAATTGGGATCTCTTGCCTCACCCTCCTAAGTAGGGGGAATTGCAGGACTGTGTTGCTGCACCTGGCTGGTCAGTACATTATTACTTTGAAAGTAGGTGAAGTGCTGATGATCTGAATGATGTCTTCACCTTTTAAAAAATTGGTATTTCTTTCACAGAATATTTACGCACACTGTAATCAGCTCTTCGTTCTGATTGACTTCATTGTTTCATGTTGGCTCTTACAAAACTCATGTCAGAGGAAGTAAAAGGAGGCACATGCCCTTGGAAATCATTTTGTACCATTATTTCTAAAAAGTCACTGCCAGCAAGGACACTTAGATTTGTTATACATATCTGCAGAGACATTTTTCTTCATGTGTTAGGAGTAGTAAATGGCCAATTTAATCATATTTTCCTATTGTGAGGATATTAGTGTGTTTTAGTCTTCATGCTGAAATGTCTGTTTTGAGCAAAAATGAAGTTAAATATGATTATCAGAAATGCTTATACTTTCTTATGAGATCTTTTGTCAGGTATATCAGGTTAAAAATGCTTAACTCTTTGGAGAACATGCAGGATTAACATGAGCGATTTACGATAGGAAACTGCTGTATAGAATGTAGATTAAAATGAGAGCAAACTAAGTACTATGTTTATTCTGTATTATTGCATCTTGTAGAGAAAATGATGAAGTTAAAGCTCAAGTTTATTTTTAATTCCTGCTCTTGAGTGAAATATAAAGGCATTTTAAGCCACCTACCTATTTCAAAGATGGTACGGATAGACCACCTGCTGTGAACATGCTGTAAAGAAAATGGAGGGATGTAAATGAGTTTTGGTGATTTGCTGCCTCTGAATATAAATGAAGCTGAAAATCTTCTGTCTTATACTGTTAATAGTGAGCCACCAGAGTGTTCCAACCTTTATATGAAAGTGAAGGCTGTCATAAAGGATTACCATTAGGTGCTATTTATTCATTTAATTGTTTATATATGTTTTGCAAATACTTAGTAGCACTGGATAATTGCATTATAATTCAGTTATGATACTTTTTAATAGTCTCTAAATGTGGTACTTTGAAAATACGAGGAAGTTATTTGTACTTTGAGAGTGTGGAGGTTATTCTGATTGAAAGGTAGAAAACTCATTTTACTTGAATATCAAAAATGAGATCAGGGCATATGGCTAACAATGAAGGAAAATGGAGTAGGCTTTGCAATGTGTCTAGCAGTAACCACATTAAGGTAATAGAAATAGTTTTAGAATTGAAATTTCTTCTACCTAAAACAAGTTGATATAGTTTGCTGAGTATATTAGTTGGTGGGAAGTTGAAATTTTTTGAAAATTTAGATACTATATTGTATGAATATTCCTGTAGTCTTTGAGCAGAGAATGAAGTCAATTGAAATAATTACTTGTTTCTTAGTTTTTTCCTTTCTCAATATGGAAACACTTAGTTTGTCCCAATGAACACATCAAAAGTGTCAAAGTTAGCAAAAAATTCAGTTTTATTTTGGTGAAGCATTAAGGAAGTATTAAAATTACCAGTGAGTCCATATTCTTGCTATGATCTTGTATCAAAATGAGGAAAAATGTGTGAAGCTCTCTAATTTTATATGTAAACAAGTGATGGAATGGTGATAACTTATGTTTGTGAATAATTGCTTAACTCTGAGGTTTTTGTGTGACACTAAAGAAATGTTACCCAAAGAATGTGTAAAAAGTTCAGAGATCTTTTCCCAATCCTAAACTTTCAGAACCACACAGTTGTAGGGCCCGGGATTTAGCTCAGTACCTCAAAAATGCAAGGTCGTGAGTTCAATCCCTGGTACCAAAACCAAAACAACACAATTGTAATTCATTTTGGAAGATTGCTGCTCCAGTGTACCCTCTTCACATTGAAAACTCACCATTTCTCTTTCTGCATGTCTCTCTTTAGAAGTAGCTTAATTTTATGAAATGTAAAGCTATAGCATAGCTTTAAGTCCGTCTGCAGATCATAGACCAAGCTGAAAATTAAAGATGAACTTCCCTTAATATTGTATCAATTATATCTTTAGTAGCATTGATGGGGTGTTGATTTACAATTTTAATAATAAGATTTAGATCAGCTTAATCTGTATAAAGTTTATCAAGATTAAAATCAACATAGAACAGAATTACAAAATTTTTGATTCTGAGGGTCCCTGAAATTAGTCATAAATTATTTTTTTTTAATTCTTTTATTGGTACATTTTAGGTATACAATACATTTACATTTATCATTGAGTGCTTGTACCTGTACATGATGTATCTTGGTTCTTATTCTTTCCCCATTACCTGTGCGCCCTTCCCTATTTACATAGATTTCGTTTCCATTTTTTTTTTTGGTCATAAATTAAATTTGTAATGAAACTTAAAACCAAAAAAAAGCTGCAAGAGCCTATTATCACCTCTTCTAAAAATGTCTCTCTACTTCCTGTCTTCCTGACAGGACTTCTTTTAAGTATAAGATAGCAGAGGAGCAAACAGCATCTTACTATTATTCATATTTGTGTGTTAATACTATTTTGAGCTTCAATCTTTTATGCGTTTATGTAAATTTCAAGGAAAGCAGACTTACGCAAAAGTTATGTACATTTGTGATACAGTTTTAGTTTTCTGAAATTGAAACTAAAAGAAAAACGTTTGACTTGCTCAATGAGCAGGAACTTATTAATTTTTACTCTTGATTTGCTTGTGTTGCCAAAAGAAAAATAGCTACGTTGCCTGTGTTTTAAACTCTTAATTCTATAGGCTGCATACTTTCTCCCCTAAATCCCTGCAGCAAGTGACCTTGTCAAACAGAGTGTGGAATAATGGGCGGCAGCCCAGGGAAGGTGGCTCGTTTACAAGCAGCTGTTTGCTACTGTCAGAACAAAGGCAAGTCAGAGCTGCATTAAAGGAATACGACAGGCAGAGTGAGCAACTGCTGGCTCACTTCCCTAATAACACTTATCTTTTAGTGTTTCCTGAAAAACCGGCTGGTAGGAGTATTTGTTCTTAAGGCTCTGGGATGAAAATTTTAAGAAAATAAAGAGCCGTGTCTACCATTTAACAATACAGACTGATGAAGTAAAATTTGATGAAAGCACCTTTATAATGACTTTGAATGGCAGAAACATTTTGAGTCTGTTATGTAAGACATTTAATTGCCTTGTTCATTGTTGTGTAGCATTTGAACTGTGATATATTTGAATCTCTCTGACGTTGTGTCATGTTGTGACTAGATTTTTGAAGTACTTTTATAAATTTGAGACACAGTTTCATCTTGTTTCTTCAAGCAGTGATTGGGTGCAACACCCTTCTTGTATGCCCACAATGGGGAGAAAAAGTAGCCTTTTATTTACAGCCTAACATACAGTTGGCCCTTTTGCTGTTGTGTTGGAGACCTTGTGCTGCTGTGAGTTGGAGCGTATCACTTGCCTCTAGCATTTGCATTTTTTGCAATGTTGGTTTTAAAATGTTCCAGAGAGGCACACAACCTTCCATCCCACCTTGCACGTTCATAGTATGTCCTTCCCTTGAACTCGTTCCCCCCCAAATCAATTATATTTGGTGTAGTTCAACTTTTTAAAGTGCGTAAGGAGAACACTGTATATCGAATGCTTACTCACCAAGTCTTGTGAGTTGGAGTCTAGACCTTCAGATTTATTACATTTTTTTTGTCTTTCAGCGAATGGTTACGATAATTTAAAACGTCGACATTTTAAAAAAGCGTATTTCATCCAATTTTGGCATTTTTATAAAAGCTAAATTATCAATGTGTTTCATAGAGAACTTTATAAGTACCTCAAAATGTACATTTTTAATACCTGCCCAAAAATGGAATTAAGATTGATTATGCCCTGAATGTGGTTGAGATGTTTTAAAATTAGATACTTCTATATTGATATCTTTTATCATTTATTTCTACCATAATTTTGGTTCTATCAATAAAATTATGTGTCACTATCATAGAATTTGTCTTTAGGCCTATTCATTACTTTGTAAATCTCTGAGTATTTAATTTTTTTATAGAACTCTTGATAATAGAGTGGACAGTGTGAGACCTTTTTTACTCATTTAAATATTCTATAAAATTACTTTTTCCTTTGATTGCATTGACTGATCAGTAAAGGAATCTGTGATTCCTGTTTAGCAGAACTTTTCATGTATTAACAAGAAGAGTTAGCTTGCTGGCAAGAACTACCGAAGTACTTACTTAACTTGAATGACTAAGTTAGAGACTAGAAATTAGAAAACACTTTTTGGATAAATATTCAGCTGTCTTTGGCCCTGCCTGTCTCTGGTGAGCTAGAGGTTTAACACAGCCTCCTGTGCTAGGCAACAGTTCTGTCACTGACCCGTACCGCAGCCCATCTCTCTCAGTTTTGATTTGAGGAATTGGATTTAGAATAAGTAGTTCATGACTTGGTACTTTGTTTAGGAGAATATAGTAAATTAATAACAGAGGCAGGGTAACCCATAACCTAAGATTGAGAGAAAAAGTATTAGAACGTCTTTATTTTCTTTACTATTCTCTACCTTTGATTTTTGTACAGTTAAATCTTCTTAAGCCATAGTTTCCAGGCTGTAGATTGGCACAGGCGGTCCATCAACAACCTGTCTTCTATAGGGAAACTGAAAACAGATCAGTTCCTTTTCTGAATCAGTTATTTTCTAAGTACTTTTCCTTACCATTCCCGCGTAAGCCCTCATCCTGCCATATCGAGTCGCAATTCCTATTCCTGTTTCCCTAGCCACCCTTTTAATTGTTTTGTTCTTGCTTTTGAGAGTTCCAATCAAGTAACAACATTTTGTTTTGATAGATGTTCTCATTTTATGGTGACATAAAGTAGGGTATTTCTCAGGATTGACTTTCTAAGTCAAATTTTTGCCTTTATCTCGGTGCATCAAAGTTTATTGCTATAATTGGCATGACTAAGGTGGTATAATGTAGTGGCTAGGAGTCAGCTGGGTGAGTGTAAATCATGGTGGTCCCTTTCATGACCTTGGGCCACCAACTTCTCTGTGACTATTTCACACACCTTTAAAATGAGAATTAAAATTGGACTGATAGGAAGATCAAATGAATTACTATTTGTAAACTACTGAGAAAGCAGCTGATTTATACTAGATACTTCAAAAGGGTATGGGAAGACACAATAAATTATTTCAGTGAGTTAATATATGTATAATGGGGTTCTGTGGATACCTCAAGAGTAACACGCATTCTTAGTTTGACCTAAATGAACTTGGGCCACTTAAGAAGCATGCATCAGATTTACTTTGAGAGTTACATTTAAGCAAAACTGTCACTCTAGGAAGTGTGGCACATAGCTGGATATGGTGGTGCATGCCTGTGATCTCAGCACTTTGAGAGGATGTGTCAGGAAAATCACGAGCTTGAGTCCTGGCTGGGCAACCCATCTCCTCTCAAAATGTGAATAAAAGGGCCGGGGATGTAGTTTCCTGC
The DNA here is from genome assembly GCF_000247695.1 of Heterocephalus glaber. Next base: position 15,707,998 of record NW_004624742.1, on the reverse strand, counting down.
CAAGGCCTTGGGTTTAATTCTTACTAATACCCCCCATAATGACTTTTTATTTTTACTACTGGCATTTGTAGGTAGTTTTATGGATTCTCTCATAAGTTGTCAAGTATGGCTTATGTGCTTAATATCAAATAAAACCATTTAAAATGCTTACCTGATGTGTTTGTTAATCATGAGGCAGGCCTGACAAAGACATTTCAATTCAAAAGAAAGAAAAATCACTGTAAGTCATGTTTACTTATTTATTAAAATACTGATCACCAATGTTTATTATAAAAATCTATGAATTACTACAAAAATCTTCCATTTGTTTACTATATTAGAATACTGTGTAGTTGTAATGGGTAACATTTACAGTTTTTAGTCTTAAAAATTGAAAATCTTACTGAGCATTCCAGGAGATTCAGAAGAGCCATCAGTTTCCAGTAAATAAGTCTTTTATGTGCCAAGCACATCTCTTAGGCATGGGAGGACTATTTTGATAACCTGCTTTGCCTTTCTTTTCTAACGTAACTGAAGATGTTGAAGTTTCTCATTAGGTACATGGTTTATTTACTTGGTAGGGGACCCACGTCACACACACACAGAATTTACCATAATAAAAATCAGATATCTATTTGTTAATCGATTGGACATTCTTAAAATTTATTTGTAAGTCAGCAGATGTCTCAGGTCATTGAATAGTGATGGTATATAGTTTTGGGAAATGTTTACCCCAAAATTATAACAACCTGTGAAACAAGTTAATATGTTTGTTTTCTAAATTATATGTTCGGAAGCCAGTTATGTTGGGAACATATGTATATATGAATAGATGTTGAAGCAATCATATGAAAAGACTGATAAGAAGTTTGATTTTTAATTGTTTGCTTCATAGCGTATTTTTTTTCCGGTATCAGAAATCGAGCTCAGGACCACTACTGGGCTACATCCCTAGCCCCTCATAACATATTTTTTGCCGTAATGTAAAAAGATTTCTGAAAATTTATTTATACTGTCAATAAAAACATTTAAAAATTATTTTATTATTTGATGTTGAAAATAATTAATGAAAAAAGCTTTTTCATGGCCCTGAATCAATCTGTTAGTTTCATTTTCCACCTGAATTTCTTTCAGTATTAATGGTACTCTTCTTAAAGCAAGAGGGCATTTATTCTTTATTTTGTTAGAATATTACCAACACAGTAGCAGATGGCCACTTTTCCAACTGGTTTATCTTCAAAAAAGAAATTAAAATAGTGCCAGAGAGAGATGTTTAATATCTCCCTTTTAAATTAACAGGTCATTCTCTTCAACTGTAAAATAGCTCACTGTCACATAAAAGGCTAAACGGTAGGGTACGTGGCATCATGAGAAATTTGAAATAAATACTATTTAAATGGTTTATAGCCCTATTTTTAAGCACACTAGGAATATTTCCTTTTTTAAAAAAAGGTACCCATTATATACTATAGTGGTACTTTGGCTCCACTGGATTCTAGTGGAATTAATTCAGATTGTAAGTTAGCAGTTGCTTTAAATATGTGTATTGTTTATAGCTATGTTTTAAATATATATTTTATATATGTACTTGAAAGAAGATAGTTCCCTTAAACCATTTTAAAGTACCTTGATTTAAACCAAGTAAATCTGTTACACTAACAATAACATGAAAAACAAATATGAAAATGATCTATTTCTTCTTTTACCTATACCCTCAAGCCCCTGTGAAGAATCTGTACCTGTGATGACAGATTGGCTTTGAGATTATTGGGTTGGACTGGATTAAATCTAGCCTTGAATCATTAGGAACAGAACATGGAGCTGAGTTTATTTGTAGTTAGTATGCTTGGGAAATATCTGGAGAAAAAAATCTGTCTTAAAACTCAGAGTCATTATCGGAGAAACTCAGGGAAAAAAAAAAAGTCTATGAATACTTACGGGTAACGTTTGAAGAAGCTGAGAATAAATTCCTTGTTTTGACCCATCTTTCCATTTAATTGCTCCAAGTCCTTGTGTGGTCATTTAATAGAGCCAGTTGCATTAAACAGCTTTTATACATATTTTAGATATTTATAAATATTTTTAAAAAATATTTTTAAAATTTTTATTACTATTTGGTGATTAATCAAGCCAGAATAAGAAGATACTTAAAGTGCATTTGCCTGAGTGAGACACATATTTGTAATGACACAGAATTTCATATAGTGACTACTGTTTATACGTGAAAAACTCAAGTGATACAGAAATTAAGGATAAAACATATGAATTTTATTGCAGTTTCTTCTGATTAGTAGCACTGAGAATAAAAGGATGTCATTTAAATAATGTTGCCATTTGGCCTCTTGTCTGCACAGTGGGAAAAACAATTCTACTAGTTACCTCAACTGTGTCTTATGTGATGTCCTACTATTGCCATTTTCAAGGAAGGATTATTTGAATATCATAGCTTGTTGAAATGCTTTCCAGCATATTACTTGCTTCAGATTCTTTATTGGTCCAGGGGGAGCTACTTCTCAAGTAGTTGGGCTTTACCTGTCTCCCTAGAAGTAAACGACATGAAATGACCCTTTCTGTTTTGTTCTGGGAGATGGAAGTTTGTCTGTTTTAAGTATTTTACCATTTTCTTTTTTTTTTTTCATACCGGGGATTGAAATCAGGACCTGGCATTTGTGAGCCAGGTGGCAAATTCCCAGCCCAACATTTTCTTTTTAAGAAAGCAATTTTAAAATTTCTTTTTGTCCTATCCCTCAAATTCCAACCTTAACCAGTATGGTGTCATCTTTTAATCTTTCTTTTTTTCCTGCTATGTTACCCAGGCTGACCTGGAACTTGCTTCCCAAGTAGCTGGGATTGCAGTGCATGCCACTACACCCAGCTTCTTTCAGACTTAACACTGCAGTGGTATTATGCTACACCTCATGCCATTTCTTCCTGTGTTTGTTTGGAATCCTATTACACTCATATTGCCTAGTATGGGATAAACAGGTTTATATACTAAAATGTGAAATTATTTATTGTTATGACATGATATGGGTATTGGTAGATCCATTACTCAAAGTGATAACTGGTAGAAATATATATCAATGAGGCATTAATTCCTGAGTAATTTAAACATTAATCCTATGTTAGTGTTAGAAAAAATTTTAATCAAACGACTTTTATTTTCAGGTTGTCACAAAGAGTACTAAAGAAAAAGGGACAGGCCTCGAGCTTGTGTGACCATCCTCTCTGGGCTGTGACTGCTAGGGGCTTTGAGCTCGTGACTGACTGCTAGTGACTGTTCTCTCTGGGCTGTGCTCACCCTCTGAGGTTAAGGTGCGATCTCTCCTCCTTCACAAAAGCTTCCATAGTTCCAGTCCTCATTAACACTCCTCACTTCCAATTCCTACTCCATGTATTGTCTGCGACATATAACTGAGGTTTCTTGTATGGGTGGATGGGACGTCTTCTCTTTCTTTGCTGATTTGTGCTCAAACTCTTCAAGGTAAAGAACTTTCAGTCTTAGTCCCTGCCCAAATCTGCCTCAGAACATGCTGTCCACCTAATTGGTGCTCAGTGAGTAGTTTGACTTCCTTATTTTTCTGATACTCCATACTGTACCATAAAATCTTTTAGATTATGTAGAATTTGTTTTGTTCATTTCCTGATTTTAGGTATGTGAGAAAAAATGTGAAGAGGTAAATGAGTTACACATATGGAAATCAGCTTGGTGCTATGAACATTTTTTTCCCTTCACTAATTGTGATCTTTTTACAGTTTACTATTTTCTACCGTACCTAAGTTAAAATACTTTAGTGCAGATCTATTGAGGGTTTTTGTGTATGCCAAATATACTTCCAATAAATGTTCCAAATAGTTCAGACTTTTTTGCTCGTAAGAGTAAAAGTTAATTTTACTAAAAACATGACAGAAAAATAAACACCCTTTATTTAAAAATAATTAAAAAATCATGCTTTCTACAAACTACGTTAAAATAATCAGAGCTGTCATATGGATAACGAACACAGTTAAATGTGAAAACATTTTGAGAAACTGAAAACATTGTAAACATCAGTGTTAAAGTAATGGTTAGTAGGTACCCAGAAGGGAAGGGCTGCGAATGCCTTTTTTATCCCAAGCTTCTATCTTTTAAACTGAAAAGTAAGAAGCCTTTTTTTCTCATTTGATAGATACTCTATGAGCCCTACTCTAAGTCCCATTTAGTTCCAGTAAATAACTAAGGCCTCACATATCCATTGTATGCAATGAGTAAATATCCCTTGGATGCTTCTGGCATTAGTGGAATAGGTAAAATCGACCCTCAAATCATTTTTATTTGCAGCTTTATTCTCCTTTGGAAACCTAGTTGAAAAAGGCAAAAAAAACCCTCTGTTTAAATCTTCCCTTGAACAAAATCTTATTTTCCCACAGACTATATGTTTAGAGACCTTTCCTTTTTTTGGATTATTCTCCATTGATCCAGTTAGTGGTTACAAATATATCAACTACGCAATATAGTCCAAATCCAGTTGGCCCTATTTGTTTTCCAAAGTTTTAAGATGTAGCCATGTTTTATTGACAGCATCTTTCCTACTTAATTATGTCTTTCGTTGACAGCTCAAACTGTCTCTATTTACTCTTATTTAGAATGCAGCTGGCAACAGCAGTTGGTTTGTGAAACTAAAGCACATAATTAACTTCCCCAGTTAAGGTATGGTGTGTTTCATTGGGAGAGAAAGGATTTTATGGGTATGTTACTTTGGTCCAGGAAGTATTTTCACTGTGATCTATTTTATATGTGAGAACTTAAAACAGAATAAAGGAACATGTGTAACATTTTGACACTATCTGAGTACCAAAGTATTACAAAAATAATTTTGCTTCTAAGCTTCTCTTTGAACCAAGAAAGTCTGATATCAGTAGTTAGTATAAATGTCAAATTAACACAGGCCAATAGCAACATTGTTACCTTGTTCTTCTTATATCTCCTTGCATGAATAATCAACCCTTGACCATTGCTTTGATGTAGATTTTTTCTGAAGAAATGTAAGTTCCCTCCTACTACTCATTTTCAAGACCTTTTGTAGTTACTAATTCTACAAGGGAATGAGTGAATCCATTTATTTTAAACAAAGATAAGAAGAAGGTTTTTAAACAATAACTTTTATAGTATGTGATTTCTAATGTCCTGGTTAACTATTCTAACCCAGTCAGCTGTCCTCAGTGCTCAGCTGATATTGTGCTGGACTTTTTATTTAGATCCTATTCTTCTGGTTATTAGTTTAACTTTATTATTTTTCCATTTCTAACAGTCTATTGATTTCCCATAATTATTGCTCTACCTTCCCGTATCAGTTATTAACTAGCACTTACTTTCCTTATTTATCTACTTAGGTAAGACATAGGTTTTCTTGTGTGTGTGTGTGTGTGTGTGTGTGTGAGAGAGACTGGGGAATGAATCAAGCTATTCCCCCAGCCTTTTAGAAATTTTTATTGTATTTTGAGACAGTGTTTGATAAGTTGCCCAGGCTGGCCCCGAACTTTCAGTCCTCCTTCCTCAGCCTCCTAGGGTACTGGGATTGCAGACCTGTACTAGCCATTAATTTGCTTTTTAAATGCTAAGTGTGCATGGTGTTTTTGGAATTAGAATTATACTTATAATATTGACACACTACAATATTGAAGGAAAGGTCTTTACTGTGGTTGCCAGTTTTATTACACATATACTTGTTTTGAATTGTAAGAAATGTTTCTGTTTTCAGATGAAACAACTTTCATTTCCCGACTTGTAAGAGCAATCTTTTGTTGATGAATGCTTTTTAAAGAATCTTAAATCATTGAAATCATTTCCTCTGCCCACAAAATTACATGTTGACAAAATGTGGTTTCCTAAAGCAATTATTTTCTTATTAAAGCTTTACCAAACTTTTTGACCTCTTACTCTAAATTATACAGTTTACTGCATAGTATTTTATTTTAAAATTGAAAATAGAAACATTGCTAATGACAGTTAAAACAAAAATATATAGACTGCTTTCTGGTTAAACATGTACTGAGCAGAGCTAAGCGCCATGAATTCATTCTTTCATAAACATTTATGGTATAGTGCTATGATCTATGAAGAAGGCAAAACAAGCTTACAGATATGCTAGGGAAGAAGTGACCAGCTCTTGAGAAATCTGGTGTGCATAGAACCCCGTATTAAATTTAAGTCACTAAAATAGGAAGAATGGGTATATTCAATCATGGCTCTTAATTTATGAAGATGTTTTCATTATTGGTAGAGACTGATAGAATTTTTAAATATGTTGGTAATATGCCTATTCCGTTGAATAATTGAAACAGACAGAACTTCATAATCAGTTGATCTAAAATGGAGTGGTCCAAAATAAGATAGCAGAATGAATTTAAGGAGTACTTTTGAAAACAAATAGAGTGTTATTAGAAAACAAGTATCTTTAGTGCAGAGTCTAGTCAAGGAAATAAAAACAATTAATAGAAAACAACAAGCAATATGTGGTATTAAACACATAAAATTGGCAGTGTATTTCATGATCTTATTTTACAACACTGATTATTCTAGGAACAACCAATATAAATAGATGAAAGCAGTGGAAAATGAAGAAAAACTATTTGAAGCTAGTAAAACAAAATTCCTTTGGCATCATGGTGAGCATTACGCTTGTAATGTTTGATTTATAAATATTAAACTATGATATTGTACATATTTATTTTATATATGGTTCTTTCAACTCCAGTTTCATCTCTATTTTCAGAAGAAATAAAAATGATGCTTAACTTTCACTGTTTACTAGTTTACAAACAATATGTCTTCTGATAATAAATTAGTAAATTAGTAAAAGCTTCCTATAACACAGCTGCTAAGACCTGCTGGGCGACTTGGTCCTATTCTTTATGTAAGGCTTGATAGGAATATACTGCTGCTCTCTAGTTAATTACCGCCTCCAGATAGAAAAGGAAAGGCCTTGAATTCAGTGTTTATGTGGTCGCATGGCCCTGTTCAGTCAAGCTCAATGCATGTTACATGATTGCCTGAGAGGAATAGAAAAGCTACTTTCTCAGTCTCTGACCAGAATGCGTGATAAGGCTTGGGGTCGAAAAGGGCAATATGGGGCTAACAGCAATTATGGCAGAGGCAAAGTAGTTGCCTTGACAACCGGATTGAGAATTCATTGTGATTTATTATTTACTACTTCAAAACCTCATTCTGTGATTTAATTAAGAATTGGGATTTCCGCAAAAATCTGACTTTTCCAAATTTGAGCACCTTGTTACTATTGTAAAGATGAACACTGAAACAATCACAAACTCTTAGTATTCAAAAGCAGGACAAATTGTGCTTAGCCTGTACTTTTCCTGAAATTTAAACAGGTCACTTAGATAACAGTTAACTGAAAATTAAAATGGCCTTCTGGGTGGTGTTGTTAATCAATACTTACTACTAATAATAACGACCCGAGGGGGATCTTCAAAGCATCATTGTTGCAACAAGTGAATTTTACTTTTTTTTTGGTGAAAGCAGCTTTAAATAGTTTGAATCTGATTTGTATTTCAGTGTACCATTTTAAATGTAAAACACACATATTATTTCCTTGCAGTTACCTACACAGTTATACACCTTGTATGTTGTCCAAATTATGGTCTTCTAAATTTGGTTACAATCAGATAATTCTTTGTGAAAATGCAGAAGTTCAGCTTCTTAGAGTGAGTTAAACATTACATCATTTTGTTTATTTTGTTTTCTCTTCCCAAATATTCCTCAGTTTCTTATTGCCATCAAAGATGAAGCTTTAAGTAGACTGCTTATTGGGCATTAATTAATAGTCAAATGTGATAAGCTTCTTAACATGTGGTTTTATTTAAACCACAAACCCTTCCAAATAAAAGTAATTTTAAACCTTTATTAAATTTCTGTTCAAAATGAAGCATTTGCTTGTACTATTTTAATTAAAATAGTGTCTGCTTAGCTCGTTTACATTCCTTCTGTCAGAATTTCTGCCCGAGGATTCCATATATAATTAATGTAAGAAAAACAAGAGGGTAATCCCTTGGTAGGAAACTGGTAATGGATTAAAAGACCGTAGCTCTAAATTCCAGGAATGTGGCTTTCTCAGAAAGATGCACTTAGGCCTGATGTCTAGAGACATTAGAAAGTGCCCCCTAGTGTAATTAGCTAAAGACAGACATTCCAAATAAATTTTGTTGTTGGTTTAGGATGATAATTATAAGTACATCCATAACTGATATTAAACATGATTTGAGAGGAATCATTACTTTGCCAAGAAGAAAGCTTAGAGCTGTCACTGGAAGCTTCAGATTTTTTACTGAACCAGTTGAGAGAATATGCAAAATGTATATTGAGAATATGCAATGTAGTTAACAAGGCAAGATGACCGGTCTCTTACAGTGTAGTCTTTAACAATACCTAATTTGGGAACTTTCACAATTCACATGTCCATCCTGGGCTCCAATTACTGTATTTAAAATTTTGGACTAAATCACTGCTTTCAGAGTGTGAGTTGCAAGCCATTGTCAGTTTGTACAGGAAATATTTAATGAGTTATAATCATCACTTAAAAAATTACAAATATCAGAGTCGACCATATATAACATTTTTTCATAAAATTTCTGTTGTGAACTTAGTAATTATACAGTGTTTTGACATGAAATGTCATAGTTGTGGAGTATAGTAAAAAAGAAATAATAGGCCATATGATCCTAACTCTTTCCCATTTCTGAAGCCCCCAGGTGAAATTTTAAATGTTTAACTCTTAGATAGCATTATTATTTTATTATAGAATTTGTCACAATGCAGATACTTTTTGGGATTCAAAAATAAGACAGACACAAGACGATATTCTGTGAGACTAGTGTCTGTAATCATACTTAATTGCTAAGTGTGATAATTTAGGCCTTTATAAAAGCTTTGAGAGCACAGAAAGCTAGTGATTATCTCTTTCAGACTCGGAAAATACCTCATGACGCTGGAATATCTTCTTGAAATCGGAGTACGATTTCATTCATTTTGGGAAGAGAATGCATGGAGTGAGCAGGGTGCTTTGGATGTGGCTCAAAAGCCAAGGGTCCTTGCAGGCCACACATAGGCATTTAAACTTTACCTTGAAGACCAGGAAGCGCTGTTGAACCCCTTAGGCCTACTTGGCTTAGACCTGCTTTGAGCAAGATACACGTAGTTGTGTTGTTGCTGAGCTGAAGTGGAGGGAAAACTCCAGGTATGAGGGTGTGTTCCAAGAGAAGCTTGGAAAAGCCACTCAAGAAATGATGACAGCGGTGGCTCAGTGGGTAGAAGTGCCCCTTGATAAACGAACATGAAAGAAACCAGAGAGCCTAACAGTGTTTACTTAACATGCTCATTGAGTTTTACAACACATTGTTTCATTTTAGTGTTTTGGAGATAATTGGAACAGCTTTTTATACTTTTGCCAAATGTCCAGATAAATGTATGCGAAGTGTTGAATGATTAAAACGAGACTGATATGTATCGAGTGCGCCTTGTTGATTAAACAAAACTATAATGAGAAAAGATGTTTTGACTGGATAGTTATGCTCACCATATATTGTAATTGTTTTTATTTTTTAAATGAAATTTCTTGGAGTTAAATAACAGTAACAGGTTAAAAAATGACCTTGATGCAAACTTTCCTTATTTGAATTCCGGTCATAACCTTACCTGTTTCGGTTGTATATTCTTGATAATGGAGACTTTAAAACATTGCCTTTCTAGACATCCCTCCCTCAAGATTGTTTCTATCTTTTGTTCATCTCATGTTTGATGTGTCTTTCTCTCACTGTGTCATACACTTGTACTGCATCCCCTTGACGACAGCTGCTTAGGGCTGGGGGTGCACCTCTTGGCCAGAGCACTTTTCTAGCATGCCCATGGCTCTGGGTTCAATTCCCGGGACAGCAGAACGAACAAACAAAACAGTGACCAAGCTGCTTAAAAGGAGAAACTACAAAATTAATTTCAGTAGACTGTACCTTGCTTAGAACAAGATTACTCACTACATATTTCAGTAATGAAAAAATGGGCTTTAAAAAAGCCTAACATGTAGTAAAAATGGGGCAGTGACAAGAAATTGGGCTTAAAAGATTATAAATGTAGTTGTCTCGAGGAATTAATATTTTAAATTCTATATAATATTTGGACATATGATAGGTTATTGTTGGCTCGTCTGATTAGTTAAATGATTGTGGTTGTGACTGTAATGGAAGTTAGCTCTTTACTTATGCTTATTTTCTTTTCCATCTTTAGCCAGGAAGCACATGAATTCAAATTACAGCATGATATACACTGGGAAGATAACACAAAGAAATTCCTAATTGGAAAAATAGTAAAATTTCTTATGAAAGACAGGTTTATAATTTTCTCTACTGAATTATCTACATAAGAGTTTTGATACTGTAATACCTCACATTTTGTGTACCATCTATATTGAATTTGAAAAAAGTGAATGTAAGAATATTCAGACACAGCGGATATTTTGGTTCAGGAAAGTTGTTAGTGAAGTAGGCCACTGAGGTGCAGGGTCCTTGGGAAGGTGAGAACCGCTCCATGAAAATGTTAAGCTGTTCTTCTCCAGCTCCTGAAAGCGCTTCCCACGAGGTCCTCTAACGCTGTACCTGGGTCAGAAAAACTGTGTGTATTGCCTACCACTCGCTTTTCTGATGTGTTTATTACAAAGTCGTCTGTAGGAAAGCATATTTCCTCCCAAATAATGAAATAGAATTTTAGTAAGATGATTCCTCTATTCAACAAAGTGACTTTGTGCTAGACACGGTGAAAGTAAAGGTGACCAAAGCAATACACGAAGACTTAGAGCTTTTTAGTCTATTTGTCTTTGATCATTTTGTATGAGTAATCAAAACTGCTGACAACTAAATGCCCCCAAAATTTAATAATATTACCTGCAATGATGTTTGCATCTTTAAAATGTTACTTTTAGATAATTTTGAAATTTTGCCTATCAGATTTCCAAATAAATTGCAAATATACTGTATATGCAAAAGTAGTACTAGATTAGAGAGCTGTAAATAAAAACGTAGTTTATAAAATAATTCTAGACTAACCTGTGGAAGATCTATTAAAATGATCAGTGTGTCCTTTCAATGTGCATTTAATGTGTTTAATGTAAATACCTAGAAAAGGTTTTGATGAATTTGGGAGAGTTGCAGTCATGCCTGCTCTAAAATCATCTAGCAGGATGCTAAATGAAGTGGCCTGGAAACCAAAAAGTCACCAGGCCTTGACAAGGCCGGATGGTGTCGTGTGAGGACCGAGACCTTTCGTTCATTCCCGTTGTAGGAATGCGACCTGAGGAAGAACTCCCCGGCCTTCAATCTCCGCTGTGTGATGCACAGTGTATATTGAGTGTTGCCATAGTTGGGCACTGTGTGAGATGCCTGGGATACAGATATGAGTAAATATCTACTGCAGGCGAGGAATATTTTGTGTTTATGAGAGGGAGAAACACATACATGGTGACTTTGAAGCCGTGTGGCTCATGCAGGAACCCTTGTGGATGCGTTTTTGGAATTGTACCACAGCTTTGGCTGTAAGGTGGGGCAGCTTGGTTAAGTGGACAGGAACTATTCCCCAGGGAGGTTTTTCTCTTATTTCTAGTCTTTAAAAGGAAGGAATAAGAATTCACCAAACAGCCAAGGTACTCTGTAGATTTTTCCAGGAGTGGTTGTGAAAATTAAGTGAGATAAAGTGTGTCTAGCATATACTAAATCCTTGCAAGAGATAGTTTTCCTGACCTATTTACCAATACACTATGTTTCTTTGTTCCCTTAAAGAAAGTATAGGAAAGATAGATGGGGATAGCAGGAATTAGCTTAATTCTAATTTCCTATAATTATGATTTCATAATCTGTAAATTATTTACATATAATGAGTTATTCAGTTAGACCTGGTATGTAATTTACCAATGAAGCTGTTTCCTTGGCTGCCTGGAAGTGGAATCCAGAACTTTTATCAGCTGTGTTAGGAAGCTGCAGTGGCTTTGTCCTAGATCGCCACTCTTCAGTGTGCTGGCAAAATTGAGAACTTGGCAGTTGTCAAGCACTTTTTTGAGAACTTTATTTTTAATTTATTTACTTTTCACAAATCTTATGGGGGAATAAGACTCACTGTTTTTCCCCTTTTACAGGAAGGGAGACTGAAGTAGAGAGTTTGGTCTCTAAGGAAGGTCCTTCAGCTAGTAGGAGCCGAGTTCAAATCCAGAGGGGCCGTGCTGGACAGTGTTCCTTGGCAGAGTAGTGCATAATTAACAAGCTCTCAAAATTAGTCTTTGTCAGGAAGACTAAGACTTTCAAAATACATGTGCAGCAAACGGGTGGCTTTTAAAGCACACAAAACAAGCCAGGACACTAGCCAGCCTGTGGATGCTGGGCAGAAGACAGCTTAGCCGACAAGCTTGTAGAACACTAGAGGGGGGCAGATGCGGAGTCAGAATCCACACTGGCTGGGAGATGGTGAGAGCCTCGCACCGAAGGCAGGAGCAGGTTCTGTGCGTTCTTGGGCATCCTGAGGAGCAGGGTTTTCTAAGACTTGGTACGTGGGCTTGTTCCTGTAGATCACCTCTGCCCCTGTCCTTTAGTTTGCTTGGGTTTTTTTTTTTTTTTGGTACTGGGGATCGAACTCCAGACCTTGCACTTGCGAGGCAGGCGCCGGAACCACTGAACTAAATCCCTGGCCCAACCCCTGTCCTTTAGTATTCCTCCCCTTTAGCAATAGATTGCTTCTCAGCTGAAAAGCCTGGCATTTCTTAGTGTGATAGTGAGTCCTGTGCACATTTGCCTAAGTTACAAGTCAGTCAGTGTTTAAGTCATTCAGTATTTTCGTGCTAGTTTTTGATTGATTTTTATTAAACGATTATTTTCTGCAGTTTTGAGGATGAAGCCTGGGAGTTCTCCATCATTAAGTTGCACTTCCTAGCCCTTTCTCTTGTTGTGGTGAGCGTGATCCTCAGAGGCCTCAGCCTTCCACCACACTTGGCCTCCTGATAGTTTTAGACACAGGGGAAGGCTTAGAGCGCTGTTAAGCCCTAAAGGAGAGGGGCTTCTGAAACAAATTAACTTGGTCATTTAAATAAATCCTGCAAATAAATAAATTATTGGATTTTCTACAATAGCATCCTGGCATTATAAATACCATTGGTATCACTCTCTGGTGTAAGTACCTGTAAATACCTTTTCATGCACCTGTCAGCATGTAAAGTTAACAGAGCTGCAAAATGCCAGCCGTGGGATTCACTGAAACCCAGACTGCATTGGAGGAGATTTTAGAGTAAACCAAAGGAAGTCAGCTTTGTGATGGGAGAGATCAGGATTACGGAAAACCTGTGCGTGAGTAGAAATGTTTAGCTTGAGCAAATACTCCTCTCCTTGTTGCATAAATGTGCTTGGGTGCAAGTCACCTGGAGGAAATGTGACCCAGATCCAGGGAGGGAACTTTGGTGTAGGGAGGAGGGATTCCCTGTGGTGTTTGGAGAAGCCGGTGGACCTCCAGGTCCACATAGGGGTTGGTGGAGCCTGGTCATTCTGAACGAGGAAGAATGTTGGCTGTTTGCACGTCGGTTCTTAGGCTGAGAGGTGCTACATTTTCAGATTATTCCCATAAATCAGGATAGCAGCTTATGCTCCATGCTTAGGGCCCTTTTAAGTCACTTACTAAAATTCTGTTTCTTGGTACCTCAGATTGAAGGCCAGTTTCCATCAGCTCCCTGGTGACCGAGCCTTTGTTTTAAATGTTCTCATCACTCTGGGGTCACAGAGGGTTTGGGGTTCCTGCATTGGTCTCCGTCTCTCTGTCTCTGTGTGTCTCTCTCTGTGTGCATCTCTCTGTCTCTGCCTCACACACATTCCTTCCCGGCCCTTCCTCTTCTCCCTTCCTTCTTTCTTCTTTGCATGCGTGTGTAGAAGTAGATTTATAATATTTTTGTGTACTTGTCTGGGAACTCATTCTCTGAATTATTAAGTGTTATTACAGTATTATTTGGGATATTCATTTTTACTTTTCTTTATTGTATTAGTTTGAATATTTTAAGGCATGGATCATGTTCCATTTATCATTGTACTTTTAAATCACTTCCCTATTTGGAGAATTTAGTTTGTTTCAGACTTTCTATCAATACCTTATATCCAAATTGTTCTGAAAGCTTTGGATTGTCTTTAGAATATATTCTTAGCAAAGGGCTTTGGTAAGCTTCTTTTCTGAAATATCGTACCATAATCTCAAAAATATTTGAGGCTTCTTATTTTAAAATACTCAAACAAATCTTTGGTAATCTGATAAGTCAAAATGTCACCGAAAATTTTTGTATTCTTCTTGTTCTTACCAATCAAGCTATTTATATTTACTTGCTACTTATGTTTATTTAATTTTCTCCTTTCTTCCCCCCATTTGCAGGGATGGGGATTGTATCTAGGGCCTTATTTTTGCCTACCATTGAGCTGCCTGCTCAGCCTTATTCTTTTAACCTGCTTTAAAACTGATGCTTTTGCTTTGCATGTACTTTTGACGTGAACTATTTTTTTTTATTAATTATATTGGTACATTTAAGGTATACAATATAATGACGTTCATCATTGGAAATTTGCAGCTTTTACATAATCCATCTTGGTTGATATAAACTAGTTAACGATATGTTGTTCGAGTAGACAGTGTTTGTCTTGGTATGCTATTCAGTGTTTAGTTTTTTTTCAAAGTAGAGTGCTTCAATTTGACACAGTTCAGTTGATTTTTTTTTTTTGGTGGCTTTTACTGCATGGACAGAAATCATTACTATTTTGAGATCAGATATACCTATAATGTATTTTCTTGTTAGTGTTGTATGTTAAATCAAACTGAATTTATTAACCCATATCTATTTGAAGGTCTTTTGTAATTAGAACTTAGTACTTTATGGAACATCATAAGCATGCTCTGTGTGTGTGGGTGTGTGTGTGTGTGTTCATTCTAATGTTCAAGTTTCAGAATTGCTGTTTCTTAATTTTTGGGGAATTTCAGTTTCTATTTGAATAGTGCTTTTATGTTAGCACGTGTACACATATCAGTCTTTGTACCAACACTGAAATAATTCACTGTCATGCCCAATTTTCAATGAAGGCACAGAAACAGTTATCTGAAATGAGTTATCTAGTGATAACCCGTTCTTTACAGGATAGAGCGAAGAGCTCCTTATCCTGATTTTTTTCTTTAAAATAGTTGCCCATTTTAGAATTAAACAATTAAATGCCATCTGTACAGATTATTAAATTAATATATTGGAAGGAAGGAATATTTCAAGGGAGCATTTTAAAAATACAATTATTCACCTAATCATATTGCCACCTACCCCATACCGAACCTCTGTTTAAGGTAAGAGAAGTTATTCTAATAATCTTGTTCTTCCTTATTTAATTTGCTCTGTGATAAAACACAGGAATCCTGTTTCACTATCTCGTCTGTTCCTACTCAGTACATTCATTGAGAAGATGAAACTAGGCCATTCGCTTATTTTCCCTAAACCATTTTGAAGAAATGTTTTGAATAAAATGTTTTCGGTAAATGACTAGAGAGTAAATATCTTAGGCTTTGTATGCCAAAAGGCATAACTGATTGTACTATTTAGATTTTCTGATTAGAAAAGTGAATATCCAAAAATTTTATTGAAAGAACTAAAATTTTATCCTAGATCATTGGAATTTGAATTTTGTATTTTTCATGTGTCATTAAGTACTATTCTCTTGATTTTTTTTTTTTTCCTGTACTTTTTTTTTTGTACTGGGGATCGAACTCGGGACCTTGCGCTTTCGAGGCAGGCGCCGGAACCACTGAGCTAAATCCCCGGCCTTCTCTTGATTTTTTTAAACATTAAAATGATGAGATCATTATTTCCCATGGACTATGGAAAAAACAGTGGCCAAATCATTTTTTAAGAATGTAGTGTATTGGGGCGGGGATTTAGCTCAGCGGTTTTGCCGCCTGCTGCGCAAGTGCAAGGACCCGAGTTCAATCCCTGGTACCAAAAAAAAAGAATGTAGTGTATTGGTGTCTATCAAACTGGATTTCTGTAGCATTTATGGAACTATGTGAGGAAAGCAAAGACATTTGGAAAGAGAACAATTTAAATTTTGCCAAATCAATAAATGGCAGAACTAGAATTCCCAACCTTCTTTTTCGCCCAGTGCCCAGGTTCCTTTGTTGTTTTTTATTATCTTTGCTAATAGACAAAGTACACAGTTAGGAATGAGATTGGTTCTTGCTCCTAGGCAGTTCTAAGTCATAGTGGGAAATGTAGTTTCCAAAACATTGAATTTTGTAACTGTAAATCAGATTCACCTCAGCATCTGATTATTTTATGACTGTTATTGAATCTTTCTCCTGGGGCTTTTTTTTTTTTTTTTTTAATAGAAAGGGAACATCTTAATATGGTAACATCCAACTTCATAAAGAGGAAATTAAAAGTACTGAGGTTGTAAAGGGAAGTAAACACCTAAAGTATTAGGGAAGGGTGTGTTAGAGTAGTGTGCCAAGGCAAAGCAACACCGGCTCAAAGAGGAACCTATATCCATTTGATTCTTGCACCTCCTTGTCGTGGGCCCAGTGGTAGGGTAGGAGCTGTTCTGCTGCCTCCGCACTCCTGGCTGGCAGCTGTCTCGAGCGAATGAGAACAGTGGGCCTTGCTCTGGAGGGGCAGGCCCGTGCCTTGGGTCTGCTACCATGCTGTCTCTTAGTTCCTTGGCATTCATTTTGGCAGTTCTATGCAAGAAAGGATATAATTGTAGCTCAGCAGAAGAGTTGTATTAAGTATTTCTCTTTTAAGGTCGCATTTATCTCCTCCCCTGAAGGTTTCAGTGACACAGATATGAAAAGTTAGAGTGTGTTTTTTTAAAGCTTCATTATATCATTAAAAATTGAACCAACCTCAGTAGCAAAACACAAAGATGGTAACACCCAAACTAACCTTGAATTCAAAGTCACTGTATTGTCACTGAAGCAATGATTTTATCACCCACATAGCATTTTGGGCTTGATTTCTGTTTGCGTGGGGCGGGGTCCTCTCTGTTTGTGTGGGCTTCTGTAGTTATGGAAATGGTGGTGTTGCCTTTAGTTGAGCACTGTCAGTTGGTACGGCTTATTCCAGAATGATTTAAAGGAAAAATTAGAATGCGCTGGGGGACATACAAGTTTCAGGAATAAATGAATGAACAATAAATACCATTTTCTACTTGGTGTTTTTATTATTTTGAGTTTGCATCCTTGGCATTTTGAGGTGAGGCTCACCAAGTGGGCTTTCTACTATGTTTGGTTTCACATTGACACTGTCAGAAACAAATAACACATTTCACATTTTTGGCAATTTTGAATTCTCAAGAGCATACATTGAGAAAAGTAATAGCACACTACAGCAGTTACAGTGTTCACTGATGTATTCTTTTTATTATTTTTTTAATGTATCATGTTACCCACTTGGTTAGTTGTCCTCACCAGTCCCACGTATCTTTTAGAAAGTATCTTTACATCTGTGTGTGAGATAAAAATTACCTTCACTTGTCGTCTTACATATTAGTGGCAACTGCTCATATTTTTAAAATTTTGCGTATGTAGCATAACATTTTAAGCCTTGTTTAGGGGAGAGTAAAGGAAAATTTTTAAAAGTTGTTTTCGGTCTCATTTTTTTTTAAGTTGGGAAAGTACATCAGTATATACCCCATACCTGTTGGAAAATGCCTTGCTTCCAGCAGAAAAGCCTGTCATCTAAATTAGTATTGGTGTGCTCAGGAGAGGTGAGGGAGGGAGAGAGAGAGAGAGAAAGGGAGATGGAAAAGAAGACCATGGAAGAGGAGGGGGAGAGCAACAGAAGGAAAGGGTCTGTGAGGTTTTAGAGAAAACAGTGTCTTTTTAAAGTTTGTAGGAAAAAAGACATGAAAGTGCTCTCACTTTCCATGAAAAAAAGCTGACACTTCTTAAATGATCAAAAAAATGTGGGAACAAAAAATACGGAAAACGATTTATGAAAAATCAAGAGTTGAGATTTGATTCTGACACTGAATTTTTCTTCCCTGAACTTTGAAGTAAGTACCTCCTAGGAATGCATACTACCAGGTGTAGAAGTCTTCTCCTGGACACTTGTTTGAGTCAGCAGTATAGAATGTGATTACCTCTGGATTCCTTGAGAGAAATCAGTGGGTGGTTTCAGTGCAGTTTCAGTGTTGTTAACACAAATAAATTCTAGAGTTGGTATTAATTGGCTCCCTTATAGATACCTTTAATGAGGAAGCTGGTTGTTACACAGGTTACCCCTTCACGCTTTTAGAGTTTATTGTGGCCAGTAAAAGTTCATTAGGATGGAAATTTTACATTCATATGCATTGTTAGCCTTCTTGCAATTTACTTTAAATGTTTCTTTTTAAAAATGAAGTTTTGCTTAGTAGTCTTCTGTGGGCAAAACTTGTTTTGCCATTTTCAAAAACATTGTAAATAAAGCATAGTAATAAAAAAGGCTTACAGCCCAAATTTTGACACTCTTTGATCTAGAAGACCTGCCTGGGAAATACTTTAAATTAAATCTCCACCCCTAATTAGTTTTATTCATCACACTCTAATACACTGACAGGAAAAGAAGGGAATCCTATTTAGCCAGTATGTTTTGGGGTGAGATAGAGGTGGAGGAAGCATCTCCCATTTATGCAGTTTTGCTTCTCATTTAATTGCTTTTAAGAACAAATAATACTCTAAGGCTGGACTGGGGCATTACTGGGATTTTTGATAACGAAAGAGTAGTGAAGGAAATGATAAAATAGAAGGTTATATTAAATGTTCAATGTAGAAGTGGAACAACAAATTGTTGTCTTGTTAATCTGTAATTATTCTCCAGTTTCTTTGTTGGTAGTGAAAAAGTTATACAGAACTATTTAATAATTTGAATTTCAGGCCTGGGATGTAGCTCAGTGGTGCTGCTGTCTGCCTCGAAAGTGCAAGGTCCCGAGTTCGATCCCTGGTACCAAAAAAAAACAAAACAAAAAAACAGAACTTGAATTTTGTTAGTATGCTGTGAGTGACTTGAGAAATTGCCTTTCTGATTGTAACTTCTTAATGATAAACTGGTTTTAACTAGTTATAAAAATTAAAAAAAAATTAAAGAATATTTACTGTTGCCTCATGGGAACAAGGAGAGGGGACAAAGGTACTAGTCAGATTTTTGTTTTGCTTCTGCACAATTAAGGACCACTACTCTGGGATGATTGTGAGCTCCAACAGCTGATCAATCAAGGATTTGTGGTCAGAGCTAGAGTCCCATAGAACCAGGGGATTTTGGTGACCATGTGGTCTTTATCATGTTTGTAATCTTTATCTCGGACACCTGGATTTTTTTTTTTTTTGGTACCGCGGATCGAACTCGGGTCCTTGTGCTTTCGAGGCAGGGGGTGGAACCACTGAGCTAAATTCCCGGCCCTTCACCTGGAATTTTTTGAGAGACATTTTCTGATGATATGTATAGCTTATATTTGAATGCCAAACACTTTAG
The DNA here is from genome assembly GCF_000247695.1 of Heterocephalus glaber. The sequence goes on along the minus strand of NW_004624742.1, from coordinate 15,688,481 downwards.
TATGGATAAAACACAGAAAACTGGTGTTTTGGGTGTTTTCTTTCTCTCTGAAAACAACTTTTCCCTTCCTAAATTTGATAATCTTTCAGTACATAAAAGGTGTAAAACAAAGTGACAACTGAATGCCTACTGAGTTCCCAGGACTGTGCTGGAAATCAAGGATAGAAAAATAACTAGAGCTGGTGGGGGATTTAGCTCAGTGGTTCCGCTGCCTGCTCTTCAAGTGCAAGGACCCGAGATCGATCCCCGGTATCAAAAAAAAATAAGTAAATAAAATAACTAGAGCTTACTCACTTTCTACGGCAAAGCCCGAGTCCAGGCCTGGAGGAGGAAATGCATGCTCTTAGTGTATGTTACCTGCTCTGTGAGAGGGGCCGGTGATGGTTCCTTCATTCATTTTATCCAAGCACCCATTTATCTAACATGTTTATTCTGTGTCCTCTATGATGACCCAGGTAAACTGACCCTTTTCTAGATTTTACCATCACTCATGAAATTACCCAAACACAGGGACCCTTATGATTTTTGTTCATATCCCTAGTGTCTAGAACAGAGCTAGACACATAGTAGGTGCTCAGTAAGCATTGGAAAAAATAAGCAAATGCTGCAAACCTAAGATCTGGTTTTCCTTTCCCTGTTGTAGCGAAGTCTTTAATTGGATTATGAAGCTAATTGTTGCCTAAGTGAAAGATGAGTAGACCATCCTGTATGAAATTTAAACACAGGCACCAAGAAGTTGGGTAATATTGAGGCTTAATATGAAATTCATTAAGTGTTTTAAGAAGCAGTATTGGAATTGGAATACTGGAATTACAGTATGCGGCATTTGTGAACTTTGGAGAAGTTATAGCTATATGCCGAGATTATTAAGCATGTCTCTTTCTGTGGCATATAGTACTTTTTTTTTTGGTACCTGGGATCGAACTCAGGTCCTTGCGCTTGCGCAGGAGGCCATGAAACCACTGAGCTAAATCCCCAGCCCTAAATAAATAACTTCCTACTCTTTTTGGGGGGGGGTACCAGGAATCGAACTCAGGACCTTGTGCTTGTGAGGCAGGCAGGAGAACCACTGAGCTAAATTCCCAGGCTGGCATATAGTACTTTTAATAGACATGCTTGTCAGGAATTTTTTTTGTAAAATTCAGTATTGCACTGATAGTATTTTATAACTTAAATTGCCATGTTTAATGGCAGTTATGAATTATTACCCAGTGGTAGATAATTTAGAAGTTTTTAAGGAGGAGAGACCAGTTTCTTTAGAATAAGAAATTTAATCCAAAATATTTTGAAGGACTCCTAATGTATACTTTCTCCTTAAAATATCCAGAGGCTTTTTAGAAATGGTAATATTTGAACCTAGCAGCCGATGGCACCTAAATGTCCTTATTGCTTTCCAGTGTCTGATGAAAGTGTTCACAGTTTGGTGATGCTACAAAGCGTTTGTTTACAAAGTTCAGAGTTTTTCTTGTAGTTTATACAATTGGATTTATGCATTAATTTTTCATTATGCATTTATTTTTCATTTTAATGTATTTCCATTGTGAAACATAGCTCTTTGGATTTCAATTGATGTTACTTAATATGACATTTTCAGTTTTTGAATAAACTGAAGATCTTAGAGAAAAAATTTTGAAATGCTTCGTAATTTAAAATTTCCAATTTGGTTTTTTTGTTGTTTGTAGCACTAAGGATTGAACTCAGGACGTTCACACTGAGCTACACCCCCAACCTCCAGCCCTAAGCCTTGGGTTTGTTTTATTTTTGAGACAGGCTCTTGCAGCCTTGTTCAAGTTGGGCTTGAATTTGAGATCCTCCTGCATGGGGATTACATCTGCCTTGCCCAGCCAGCTCCAGTTTAGGTGTTTTGTTTTGTTTTGTTTTGTTTCTTAAAATAAGCCACAACTTCTGAACCCGAATGACACAAGATGCTAAGAAATATCACTCATTTGTACCAAGGTGTTTATTTTTTAGTTGCACAATCTTACATTGTATGAATACATTCTTTTGCAAAAATTTCATTTTCCTGTAAGGATTTCTTGGTGTTTCTTTTCCCCTCCAATTTTATTTATTATTAGTACCTATTTGCAGTACATAGTGATTACATTCCTTGTGTGGAGTTGGCTCATGTACAGAACAATTCTCTTTTCATCTCCTTCCCCTCCCTGCTCTTTATCTCTTAGTCTCCTCTTTTGCAAAAGATCTATTTTCTATTTCCATTATCTAGATTTCATTTATCTCTTTATTTATATTTTGCCTTTCTCATATAAGAGAAATCACTTGATATTTAATTGTGTGTGTCTGATTGCTTTCCCTTAGCATTATGGTCTCAAGGTGCATCCATTTTCCTATAAATGACCTGAGTTTATCTTGTTTATTTATAAATTGGTACATCTTCCAGCCTAATATGCCTATGCTGAAAAATAACAATTATTTTCCTTTATTTTCTTTATTCTTAGCATGAAAACAAAGTCATGGGTTGAACTTTTTCATTCTCCACATGTCATAGTTTAGGCTCCACATAACATAGACACATGAAAATACTTATGTTAATGAGCACAAACATATTTGATATTGTAGGGTTTGATTGATAAAATTATTTCTGAAATGGAGCTTAACTGAACCTACAGAGTGACTGTCTACAAATGCACATTAAACAGGTTTTTTAACAGATTGCCTTTTAGTATAAGTTGTATTTTATCTTTGTTTTTTAAAAATTGTGTTTAGCTGACTCTGAATATGCAGAGATAAATGAAACAAGTCAACTATTAGTGAACTAACATATCTTTGAGATTTACTTTTAACACACATTTCCATTTTAGGAAGAAATTTCATTAGCCTGTATTAATAGGAATAATTGGGCGATTTCATATGCCGGCACTAGTAAGACTGTGGCCCGAGTTAATGTTTCAGTAGAACTCGAAGTCACAGCCTGGATCCCGCAGAGGACTCTGATAATCAGAAGGCGTCGTGCTTACTGAGGCCTGCAGACAGCATGGGCAGCATTCATGACGGGGTTTAGTTCAGAGTAATTAAGAAAAACAGTACGAGAAGAGTTGGACTTTTTCATCTTACAGCCTAATAAGAATATTTGCGTAGGAATATATGATTTGATAGAAATGTATAAAGAACCGACTTCGTGGAGATGATAGTAGAAAACAAAATGTTCCTCATCAAGTGTTTTGAAATCCATCCTAACAAAGTGTGCTGTTTGTTGCCAGAGCACCACATTATCTTGCAAATATGCTTATACATGATGTGAAATCCAGGGATGGAATCCCAGTCTGGTAGCAGTGCATCTGTTTATTAGGCGTTATCCCCTGAATGTGAGTGATTTTAGTGCTAAGTCGCTGCACCTGTTGCTGGGAGGTGTTTATTCCAATCACCAGCCCAAAGCACAGAGAGTTGTTGCCTGACATTTTATGGCTTGGAGGGGAAAACTATCTTTTCAGAGTCACTTGTTCAGAGAGGAGAAATGGAGCAAAGTCATTCATTTTGCTCTAAGCACTGCTGTTTGGCAGTATTCACATTTGCACAGCACAAAGCTGCGGTATTGATTTTTTGCTCACAGAATCTCCCACCCCTTCTTCCTTCGATTGTTAGGATTCCAAGATGGATTGGATTACACTTTGTTTGTTGGGGTGCTTTTTTTCTTTGTTGAAATGAAAATACAGCTTGGAATAAGCATCATAGTAAGTGTGGTTGAAGGCTTTAATTTACAGATTTCTTTATTGTGATTATGTTGACTGAGCCATTTCCTGGATTACCTTGCCATCATATACACCGCTGGCTTTCCCGCTCCTCTTCTTCCAAGACTGACAGCCCCAAGCCCTTCACAGCTATGTTCTTTAGGACAGGGATCCCTACAATGTCATCCCTATTTGGAAAAGCAGTAAAGTAACATTTCAGAACATGGATTCAGGAGCCAAATTGCTGGGTTTCAAATTTTAAATTTTATTCTTACTGGATATGTGACCATGGAAAATGTGAAAACTTTCCTCCTCTGTAAAATGGTTGTACTAATAGTACCTATGTGTTTGTTGGTTTTGATGCTTTTTAGTCAGAAAATTTTTGTAAATTCCTCAGTGGGACATTGGACAATAGTGGACTAAAGAAAGTGACAGATCTGCCAAAACATGTATAAAATTGGACCGTGTGGTCAGCAGCATCCATTTGGGGCTTTGGAAATTAAACAAAGCCAATCAGCCAGTGGGGAGCATTCATTTATGAAAATCTGCTAGAACTTCTGTTGTGTGAGCAGTGGAAGTTCAAAGCCTGTTTGGAGTTGAGGGCCAAACCCATGCCCAACAGTGTAGTCAGGAGGGCTGCCAGCCTTTAGTTAGGGTTCCTTTTGTAAAGACTGAGGGCCGCCTGAAATTTAAACGGCAGATCCTGGAAATGACAGGGCCATAGATTCTCTGTGTATCATTGAAGCTATATATATATATATATATATAGACATGAGGGGACTTGGCAGAAAGTAACAGGCAGATTGAGAAGTGGGTGAACTTTGTGTGCTCTCCCTAACACACACTCAGGTCGGCAGAGAATGGAGGACCTCAGCATTTAGGTGCAGCCTGTGCCCAGTAGGCTGACCACTACTTTATACAGCCAGAGATGACCTTTAGATATCCAGGCTAAGAAATAAAAATGAAATAAAACAAAGCCATGAGCACAGTCATAGGTGCTGCACTCTGTGGGCAAGACAGAGTTTCTGTTGATCGAATCAAGACACTGTATATTCCATAATTTTCCGGGGAAAGAAATATGAATCCAGAATTTCTAAGACTATATTATTTAAAATATACACTTTTCAGCAGCTACAAACATTTTATGAGATACACAAAGAAACAGCAAAGATGGCCATACTCTGGAGAAAAAGTATTCAATAAAAATTGCCTCTGATGTGGGCCCAAATGATAGATTTAGCAGATAAACATTTGAAAGCAGCTGTTACAAAAATGTTCATAGATGAAAGTCAAACTATGTTAGAGAATTAAGAGGAAATATGGTGACTGACTTAACAAATATGTAATCTCAATAGAGAAATAAAAATTATTTTTAAAAGACCTTAGAGAAATTCTTGGCACATCTTAGTTGTTATATCAGCGCGATGTAAATAAGCAAGGGTTTCCTCTGCAGATACACATAGTCCTATGTCATCAAAACCCAGAGGGGATTCTGATTCCGTAGGACTGGAATACAACTTGAAGATCTGTCACCTTTAAAAGCTTTACCAGGTGACTCCGATGGAATCAGGTTTGGCGATCAGTGATACAGGCTTGGCAAATGAGCTTTTAACAATATGTATTCTAAAATAGCTCATTTTAAATAGTTCACAGAAGAAAGTTTAAAAAATGACTTTATCTGTTACAGTTTTTTTCTATAACAATATTGTAGGTCATTGATGTGATATAAATAAAGGAGTAAGTAAATGTTTTTAGTAATAAAGTTTTTGCCTAATTTGATTTACTTTGAAAATACTGAGTAGGGCTTTCCAAACCTGTTTTTGTGTGTGTGTGTTTGTGTGGCGCTAGGCAGGCACACAACCATTGAGCTACATCTCAGGTTATTCTTCCATCACCTTTAAGTTTTATTTTGAGAAAGAGTCTTATTAAACTTCCCAGGCTGGCCTCAAACCAGAGATTCCCTGGCTCAGCATCCTGAGTAACAGGATGAAGAGGTTGAACCATTTCCCTTGTGAAATAATGTGAAATGTCCGAAGAAGGCATAGCCGTTTACATTTTCCCTCAAAATGTATGTAAACTTTTTCTTTCCCTAACTGGCTTGCATTTGTTTCTCCCTTCCACTAAGGCTTTGGAAAAATTAATCCGGAAAGATCTGTATAAACATTTAGCCCCACACCAGCCAAGAGTTATTCTCATACTATCTGTTATAATACTATTTAATTTTATTTCTTTTTGTATTTTTTTCTGGTTGTTAACACAGTAGTTTAGATAAAAGAAAATTCATAAATATGTAGCCTAGCTAGCTATCTTGTGACAACCACTAATGAATCCAAGTGACACATAAAAAACTACAAATAGACAGAATTTAAAATTTTTTTGTTCTTGGGGTATAGTACATAGTTTTCATTTATTATAAGTTATTTCTGTCTTAAAAATAATGACCATTTTAATTTTCACTATCAAAGGAAATAGAAATTACAGAGGAAAGCACATTACCATTTATATGATGTTAAACAAATACTGGTCGTTTAATGTAACAGTTTGGTTCCTTATTTATTTATTTAGGTACCAGGGCTCGAACTCAAGACCTTGCACTTGTGAGGGAGGCATGGTAGTTCCATATCCCTTTATTTTTTTTAAATTAATTTTATTGGTACATTTTAGGTATACAATTTAAGGACATTCATCATTGGAAATTTGCACCTTTACACAATGTCTTTTGGTTCTTATTTTTTCCCCCTTTAATGGAATATGTATTATGTCCCACTCATGGTATTGGCATTCTGACTAAGACCTTACCGTCACGCTCTAGTAGGGTAGATGTATACTGAAGATCAGTATGAACACTAAAGTGTTGTAATTATAAACAGAGTAGTAAAGATATATAAAGTTCAGTGGACAAATAAGAGAGCAAAAATTTGGAAAAATATTTATGATTAAAACAATAGACATGATAACATTAGTTAAATGATATTCACCATTAGAACGTACAGCTTCTTTGCAGTGAAAGCACACATACCATGTTCTTTTTGCCGGTAGATTCTTATTAAGTCTACTAAATTACTTTGAACTTCACTTCCTCACTTTACTTTTTTTTGGATGTCTATGACATGGGCTTTAAAATTCTCTGTGCATTATTAAAACAGCAAGATACTAAACTGTGTAACTTTCAAAAACAGTAAAAACTCATTCAGAGCCATAAGTATAATACTACAAACTAATAATAACAAAAATTAAAAGATTCAGTTTAAAAATCACAGGTTCATAATTAATTATGAGTTTGATGCAATAGTAATAATTGTGGATTATGGCTCCAAGCCAGTCTTTTAATAAGATATTCTAATAGTCCTAATTATAATAATATAATTTATTCTGTTTTATTATGGAATAATTGGAAATAATCTCTCAGTAGGTTGTGCTGTAAAATTTTTTTATATCACTTGTTTGAATTTCTGCAGTTTTTGCCACAGTACAGTTCAGCTTCTGAAGCTATACAATTATTTTCCATTACAACAAATATAATAATATTAATTAAAGCTGAATTATCTGTACAGTGCAGGATGAAGAGAGAAAAAATATAAATGCATATATGAATATATGTATTTAAGTACATAATTATATATTTTATATGTATATAAATGTAAACAAAGTCCTATTTGAGGAGATGTCTTTGTTAGTTTGGCTTCTTTGTCTTAACATTTGCTTTTCTATTTCTGTATTTCTCCTTCATTAATAGTGTACCTTTCCACATATGTTTAGTGCTTTTCTAATACCATAAACTTTCTTAGTGCACATCCACAAGGTGGAGGTTTACCATGATTCCCTGAGGATTCCTCTGTTCCAAATCAGTCGTTTTTTCTTCTTTCAGTCCATTTAGACCTTTTTCAGTACAACCGAGGGCTCCCTAAGTTTGAGAACTAATAGTATTTAAATCATACCAGTATGTGACCTAGTAACTCTTCTGGAAGGTCATTCATATCTTAGAAAGTAGATGCGTTTTTATCCAGATGATTGTATTTCATTGAATTAGTGACGGGAGTTGTATGCTAAGAATACAGAGGCGGCTTTTGAATTAGCTTGACCTAGATACAACCCTTGTAAGGATTCTTTTACTTCTGAGTCTTGGCTCTTCTATAAACCGAATATATAGGGTAAGTTATATGAGGCAGAGTAATTAAAACAATAGAAATGAAAACGAAGCATGCCTTTTGTAATGGGAATGTAACAGATAGTGACAGGCTAAAGAACTGAATTAAAACATTCATACAGTGTTTGAGAAGTTGCAGGTAGCACATCACGCTGGTACAGCACAAGTATCTGTCATACAGACTTACTTGTTTAAATTGCTTTCTGTGTTCTTTTCTTTTGTCCTGTGCCTTGATACTATTCCATGGGACTCCTGGGTGACAGTTGTGATTAAAACTTGATAGTCTAATCTTGTATTCCATTCAAGAATCTTTGGTGTATCACATACACAGAGTGGTTGTCTACACTCTCATGTACCATATATATAAATTCATGTAGCATTTACTCCTTCATGTACACTATTTCCTTTTGGAACCATGCAGGTATTAAAAGTAATGTCACAGATGTTTCATCTCCATGTTGTATATTGCGCACCCAAAGCTTAGAGAAAGTTTGTCCCTTTTAGGTCTTTTAACTTGTTGGACTGCATTGAGTTGGATTGGATTGTAGTAATGGTGTCTTCTCTAGATGTCCATCTGCTAAATCCTTTCAGTGATACCAGTTTTAGTGTCTATAAACTTAAAGTTAGTGTGAGATAAGTACTTCATCATAAGTATCTTATTTTGGAGGAAAGTTTCTAAGAGAAAGTATTTTTAGAATCATGGTGTGTGTCAGCCATGAATATGTGCATCTTAAATGACAAAGTAGGGCCAGTATATAGCAGAGCTTTTATTCCATTGAAGGAATGAAAATTCTTGATGAGGAGTTATATTTGATACTGGTAGTAAAACTTGTCACTGCTTATGAAGTTGGATAAATTTGTCATTTTTCTTTAGTCGTACTCAAAAGAAACCATTTAATTTGTGTTTATGCTAGATTACATAGAAAGTTTTGATAGTATAACTTCAAAAGGTCTTCGAAAAATGATGAGTCCAACTAAAGATATGTAAAAAAATACATTTCTAATATAGGTAGGGATAAATATGTGCATATTGACACATTGACTAGACATGAGTCATATTACGTAACAAAGCTTCTTAAAGTTTAATTTTCTTTCTTTTTGCTCACAGGTTTCAGCAGAGCAGCTCTACCCTTTGGGTTAGTTAGACGAGAATTATCCTGTGAAGGTTATTCTATTGATCTGCGATGTCCGGGCAGTGACGTCATCATGATTGAGAGCGCCAACTATGGTCGGACAGATGACAAGATCTGTGATGCTGACCCATTTCAGATGGAGAATACAGACTGCTACCTCCCAGATGCCTTCAAAATCATGACACAGAGGTAAACATTCACGTGTTCATTCCCCATTTTGCCGTGTCCAGATTTGCAGATATTGCCCGTATATCAGCCAGTAAATTAAATTGCATTGGGTTTTTACTTATTGATGGTGATTTCTACTTGATATTACATTTTCTACAATATTCAAATCTATACATCATTTTAATATAGACAGAAGACATGTACTGCGTACCTTTTTATCTTACGTATCAGAAAATAAAGAATAATTCAAATATAATCTTGTTTTTTTGAGGCTTCAAAAATTTGAAATATTTTTTGTAATAAGAATGTTGATATGCTGGGGTCTTTGTTAATAATCGCTTCTGAACTTTTTTCTTTGAAGTAACATTAGTTTTTAGGTTCACAGCAAAGCTGAACGATTGCCACACAAGTATGTTTCCCTCCTTATCAGTGTCTTGCACCATAGTGGCACATTTTTGTCAGTCAGACATGTCCTTGTCGCCCAAAGCCCGTAGTTTACATTAGGGTTGACTTGCAGTGCTCTACGTTCTGTGGGTATTATCCAGTGTGTATGATATTGGCCCACCAATTGCATCACGTGGTTTCACTGCCCTAAAAACTCTCTGCTCCACCTCTTCCGTCCCTTCCTACCCTATGGCCCCTGAGGACTACCTATCCTTGAACTGTTTCTTGAGTTCTGCCCTTTGTGAAATGTGAAATAAAATCATGCCTTTCCAGACTGGGGTAATATACATTTCTTGACAGGGTAATATACATTTTTTAATGTAAAAAAAATAATTTCATAACAAAATGATAAAAGAACAATAATTAATACATGTGTTATTATCTTCAAAATAGTCAAGAGTATAAGACATAGACCAAAAAGATTCTCACAAAAAAGAAACAGATAATGATACAAAACTTTGTTTTCATAGTGCTGAGGTAAATTAGTAGTATAAATGGAACAGATTAGCTTATATAGTAAAATATTTTTGAAACAGTGTAGTAAGTAATTTGGGGAAGCATTTGAACTTCTGTTTCCTATTTATCTCTCTTCTGTTTTGTGTTTAAGTTTTCACTGTGTCTTTTCTTAGCTCATTTCTTTTTAGCACAGAATAATACCCCATTGACTAGATGTTACCACAGTTTATCTAGTCATGTACTGAAGGACACTTTGATTGCTTTAAATTTAGATTTTTATGAATAAAGCCTCTATAAATATCTGTGGACGTAAGTGGTCCATTCATTTGGGTAAATGACAAGGAGTACAATAAAAGTGGCTATAGTTTTATAAGAAACTGCCAGACTGTCTTCAGAAGTGACTACCGTTTTGCATTCCTACCAGGGATGAATAGTAGTGCTTGTTGGTCCACACTTTCCTGGCATTTGACACTGATAGTGTTTGGGTTTTAGCCATTCGAATAGGTGTGTAAGTGGCATCTCATTGTTTTAATCGGTAATTTCATAATGGGAGCATTTTTAATGTGTTTATTGCCTCTATATGTCTTCCTTGGTGAACTCTCTAGTGTTAGGTTTTAAAAATCAAATTTTTGTCTTGTTTAGTTTTAAAAATTCATTGTGTATTTTGGATAACAGTCCTTTTTATCCATTGTGCCTTTTGCTGATATTTTCACCCAGTTTCTGGCTCCTTATGCTTTTGATAACAACAAACTAGAATAAAACAACGAATTCAAACTAAGAAAGTGTGTAGCTAAGTACAGAGTGCCTTGTTTCTCCAAGGAACTATGGAAAAATACCTTTTCAACAGGTTAAATAACTTTTGGTTATCTTTCTAGCAGATTTAGCCAGTGATGAGTGCATCATACTATCAGAGGAGTAGAAGAGAGTGCCATCAACCTATCACATTTGTTAAGGCAAGATAGAAACCACGTTTCTGAATGGGAAGTGGAGATGTCTGCTATCTTCAACAGTATACAGATAGTTAAACATATTCTAGTAAGGTTCTACTCTTTGTAATTCAAACTGTTCCCCTCTCTCTCTCTCTCTCTCTCTCCCTCTCTCTCTTTGATCTTCTGCATTGCACAAAATGATTTTAAAAATAAGACTAAAGGCAAGTTTTCTTTTGTTTAAAATTCAAAATTGAACAGAATTTATCACCCACAATTAGAAAAGTTAAAACTCAGGGAATATAAAACAAGACATCATTGAGTCTCTTAGGGGCACTGTAGTTTGTATTAAAGTGTTATTAATTGGTCTTTAGCTACTTCAGTAAGGTAGGAATGAGTATGGTGAATATGTGATGCGATATCTGAATTCCTGGGTTGAAGTGTAAGCTATGAGAGTTTTTACCCATTTTCTTTCTGCACCGAGCCCTGTTCCTTAATTACAGAAAGAAGACAAAGAAGACAAGGTGCTTCTTGACTTATGACAGGGCTGTGTCCCACTTGAGTCAGATGGCTTTCCACGCCCAACCCACTGAACATCAGGGTACATTGTAGAATATCAGCCATTTACCTTTGTGATCACGTGGCTGGCTGGGAGCTGAAGTGTGTTGCCAGTCATCATGAGAGATACGACACTCTGTCACTACCCTAGGAAAAGATCAATATTCGAAGCGAAGTTCTCCCGTGCTTTTGCACTGTGGTGAAATCGAAAAATCCCATTAACATTATATGTCAGGGACCTTCTGCATTTGACATGAGACATCCAACTCTCTCCATCTTTTTTTCAAAAAGTGTGATACTCGAATCCACTGAGCTAAATCCCCGGCCCACGTAACACTTCTCTTTAAAGATCACGCAGAATTAAAATAATAGAACAAAGAAAAAAAAAAGTGTGATACTACTGCTGTATTAATTAGAAATTTGGTATATATAAGATATTAAAATTGTTATAATTCTAATGAACTAATACAATAATGTCACACTAAAGAATTTCTTTATTCAGTTCTTCCCATTTGTTTTGGTAGCACAGTCAGTATATTCTGAAGGGACCCTAAAAGGCCACAGAAATTATTATCAATACTTTATATTTTGTTTACTAGGAGATCCCTTCATCCTAACCCATCCTCTGGGTGAAGTATTATGATGAGCTTTCTAATTAGCAGCCCACCTTAAAATAGAGCAGTAAAGTTTCTTTCTTTTTTTTTTTTTGGTACCGGAGATCGAACTCGGGACTTTGCACTTGCGAGGCAGGTGCTGGAACCACTGAGCTGAATCCCCGGCCCTGAGCAGTAAAGTTTCTAGACAGGGGACTGTACAATATGGACACAATGAAAACAACTAAAAGTTATAAGAGAAAGTGAAAGAAAAGATGTAGAAAAGATCTCCATGCTTTAAGAGTTTGCATCACCATGTTTTGTTCTAGTGTATTTTTATTGACAGTTATGGTCACTTTTTAAAATGCTGGTTCTGATAAGATCATTAAGATGTTTTTTAGGAAACAGAATATATTTGAAAGATTTCCATTAGTTTTTGCTTTTAATATCTTACTAACATTGTCATTTGCATCAACCGTTCTTGCATAAATAGTACTTACATCCTTTATGAACAGTGTAAGTTTGGTAATCTGACCTGTAAAACAAACCACTTTTTATAGCTTAACTTTCCTGAGTAAAATGGATTCTGAAATTGAGCTTCTCTAATCTGGAAATTCAGAATCAGAAATACTTCAGAATCTGAACCTTTTGTAAAAGATTCTTTTTTTTTTTTTGGTACCCGAGATCGAACTCGGGTCCTTGCGCTTGCGCAACAGGCAGCAAAACCACTGAACTAAATCCCCAGCCAGAATCTGAACCTTTTTGATCACCAACATGCAGCCACACGAATGGAACACACTAGGACACCTAACCTCAGGTGGCAGGCTGTACACAGAGCCACTGAAACATTGTAAAATTACCTTCAGGTTATTTACGTAAGGTATATATGAAACATAAATAAATTTTGTGCTTAGATTTGTCTCCTCACCATTATATCTCACTGTATATATGCAGATATTCCTCCAAAATCTGAGATCTGAAACATTTCTGGTGTCAGGCAATTCACATGTTGGGTGCTAAACTTGTTCAACACTGTTCACTTGAGGTTTCAAAATCTGGGAACTGCCCGTCCTGGGGAGACCATAAGACACACCCTCGGTTGTAGTTGACCATTTGTCCCCTTCTTCATATGTTGACCCATCTTATTAGTCTTCCAGAAGCAAGCCAGAGTGAAATAGAAGAGAACTATTATGTGTGATTTTCCTGTTTTTCTAGACTGATAAGCAAAAGGCCATGGGAGTTGGTACAAAGAGAAAGTTTATCAGAGCTGGGTTTAAGAGATTCTACATTTTATGTGACCTTTGCCAAGTTACACATTTGAGTACATAGCAAATATCTAATCAGATGTGTCTTGTACTTATATATATGAATACCGTTCTATATTATAGGAAACAAACAGGATAAAGTATCATGTCAGTTTCATTGTTTAGTTTGCGAATATGGGGCTGCATTTCTGGATATTACTGTACTTAATTTTTTTAATAGGACTGGGGTTTAAACCTAGCCCCTTATCGTGCTAGACAAGTACTCTACCATTAACCTTCATCTCCGGCTGCTTTTTAAATTTTATTCTGAGACAGGGTTTCTCTAAGTCTCTTAGGCTGGCCTTAAACTTGTGATAATCCTGTCTCAACCTCTGGACGAGATCGCATTGCATGCTTGCTCCACTGGCTGATACTATACTTTTTAAACAGTCTAGAATTGGGGGCATTTAAATTCTGTAAAAACTTTACATTTGTTCTTTCAGCTCTTATCAAAATCTCCAAACAGTTATATGATATATTGGTACAAATAAGGGGAAATTCTAACACTTAACAGCAGAAAATCCATTTTTAAGTTGTATTTCACTGGTGACCTGTAATTATTCAATCAGCAGAGTGACAGTTTAAACGTGAACACTTTACTGAAGAGGAAGACAAGGTTGAGATGATTTTTAAATTAGTTTCATAGCTCTGATAGACAAGTACCCCATCTGTGTGTCAGACTAAAAACCTTAAGGAAGTCTGTCGTATTTGACTAGTTTAGAGTGTCCAATAACTATAAGAAAAACAAGGTAGGCAGTATTTTTGAAACTAAATCATTATGAATAATGACTGAATATGTAGAATGACTTGACTCTTTTATTTTAAAATGCTAAACCCCTAACAACTTAGCAAAGTTTTCCATTTTATAATCCCCCAAATCTGATATTTTGTAATGCAGTAGGGAGTCATGTTTATTTCTTTAATATAAAAAATTTCTCTTTGGAAAGCTCAATATGATAGAGACACAGAAATTTTAGTACCATTACAGTACGTTTTTTGCTTTGTAATTTCAAAATTTTTCTTCCTTTCTCCTCCAGTTACCATTTCTAGTAGTTAAGAATCAAATAAATACACTTGTAATTCAGACCTTGATCATGAAATTATTAGTATCCGTTCTCCATTTTTCCATTTTAACCTCATTGAAAAGTGTGAAACCGAGGTTCTGTTAGTTTTTTGTTGTTGTTCTTGTTGTTGCTTGGTACCGGAGATGGAACTCGGGACCTTGCACTTGCGAGGCAGGCCACGGAACCACTGAGCTAAATCCAGAGCCCCAAGGTTCCGCTAGTAACAGATCAAAATGCTTGGGACTCGAAGTGTTTCAGATTTTGGAGTCTGGAATATTTGCAGATTTTACTAGTTGAGTATCCCTCATCCAAAGACCTAAAATCTGAAATGCTTCATCTGAGTATTTCAGATTTCAGATTTTGAACATCTTCTATCTAGCAACATTTCAGATTTTTGTATTAGGGATCCTTTAAGTGTTCTGAGTGGTTCATCCTAAGAAAGTACAAATAGAAATTCTTTCTTAAAATTGTTTATATTTTATACATATGGAATTGTCACCATTACAGATGTTTCAATACTCTGAAGATAATTGTTGGGAGGCAACACAATATAAAAACACTTATAACACTTTGAGTTAATTAAAAAAAGTTTCTGCTGTTACCTTTAAGTATTCAGTTTGATTAATAAGTAAATTAGAATTTTGCTAACAGTATCTGTGATTTGCAATACTTGATTACAATCTAGTGTCTTAAACTGATGTGCTAAATTGTACCTTAAGTTCTTCTGCAAGGTCTCTTCGTTTATATTCTTTTCTCTTGAGAATCCATTCATTGCCATCATTTTGTTTGTTGCTTTTAATTTGGCTTTGTAATATGTTTTTAAGGTTCTAGCACTTTTGCCTAGAGATCTGAAAGTAATTAAGTATGTAAATATTTACACATTTATATTTCAGTATTGAATGTAAAGTTAATGTGCATAGGTAGCTCGTCTTTTACAGAGTAATTCATGCTGTCGTGTGCATATCAGTTGTACCTTTGCACATACAAAGAGAAGAGAGTGATAGTATATGCCTCAGCTCTTCCCTGTGTTTGGAAGATGTATTTTGTGTAATAGATTTTTTTGGGTATTGAAATTGCCCAATGAAAGATTGTCATGTCTTAGACTCAGGGAACTGTCCTAGTATCTTCAACTCTTTTAGTTAGCCATTTTTTTTTTTACATATTTAGATAGCAGCTGACCAGAATAGAATAACATAACTGTGTTGTTTGTTGTGAAACAAAATTCAATATGTATTTGTTTGTTACGGTGTCTACTTCAGCCCGTTTAAGTTTGTTCAAGTACAGAGTGTCATGTTCACCAATACAGCAGTACCTCAGTTCACGAACTGAATTTGTTCCGTGATTCTGGAAAAGGCGGCCACATTCCTGTTTTATTACCTGATGCAGTGTAACAACCAAAAACAAAATTTTCCCTAACGCTTCTGTTCGCAAACCAAATTGTTTGCAAATGAAAGTATTCATGAACCAAGGAACCACTGTATTTCAGTAGGCAGTGTTTTATACAGGTGTGGTGCCCACTTGAGTGGCCAAAGGTCAACATATAGATGGAAGAGATGTGAAGTTGATGGTTGCAGGTGAATAGATGATAATTGCCCGGAGATTATGCAGTCCTGCATTTGAGGGGCAGAGGTAAAGTTGCTATCGAGGAAACTGGAGCAGGCATAGGAGGATAATGTCTTATAATCCAGTAGCAAAAGTGAAAGTATTTTTCTTGGTGGTGTTGTAGATTTCTATTCCATTTTAACACCTCATATATAAAAATTGCTATGATTTTCAAGGTAGCAGAATTTAAGGGTAGAAATCAAGAAAAAAAAGGTAATCAACCTTGCATAGACTGCCAAAAATTGGGCAGTAACTTGCCCACATGGAAGCAAAAGTGAATAAATTCATGATTTATAAATAAGGGTATCATTAAGAGATTTTCATCACAAAACAGTGGTGGGAGACCCATGGCACATTTGCCCCAGTGGGCACAGAGAGCCTTCTCTGTCAGCACATGGTCGATGTCACCCAGCAGCCAAGCATCAGAGACAGTTGTTTTTTCTAAACTGAAACCTCAGTATTCAGGTTTAATTGGAGTGTTGGCACTTGGGGAAAAATAAGTGGGTTTTGGGTTGCAGTTTGGGCACGTGGTCTCTAAGAGAGATTCATCTTCGCTGTCACAAAGGTAAGGGGAAAATCCTAGCTTCAGCAAGTCAAGTGCAGTTTACTAATTTAAGCCAAGGGACACAAAGGTTCGGGAAATGGAAATAGGCCCTAAAGTGTAGGTGCCACATAAAATTTATTCCCTTTCTATATGCTATTTATTACTTTTCTATCCTTGACTTTTCTCCTAAGTCTATCAATGTCCTGCCCTATTATTTCTATGTATAATAATTACATTTTATTTAACCCGAGAGCAACTCCCGTGGTTACATTTTCTGGTGTCCCTGAGGATTTGAAGGACTGTGTTGTTATATGTGCATGTGCCTGCATGGCTTTGTCTGTCCTGTGGTTCTTTACAATGCGGAGCACCATGCAGCCAGAAGTAAACAGCGAATTTTCTCCCTGCCACACCACCTTCTTGTTCCTGGTCGCAGCAAGGCACAGAGCTAAGGACTTTCTGGGGGGGCGAGGTAAGGCCAGGGGTTCTCTTCTTTTAAAATTAGTTTTATTGATACATTTTAGGTATACAATATAATGACATTCATCATTGGAAATTTTCACCTTTTCATAATCCATCTTGGTTCTTATTTTTACCCCATTCCCCTGCCCTCCCTTCAACCCCTCCCTACCTGCCTATTTACAAAGACTTTGTTTCCATTTTTTCATTTTCTCATATTAATTATATTCCTTTCTTTCCTTTCCCTACCCCTCCCACTTCCCCTTCCCTTTGCCTCCTTTCTTCCTATTTCACATTAGCAATTAATTATACCTTTTAGTCCTTGTGTACACTCTCAGATTCACACACTAGAGAAACTATTCGGTATTTACACATGTGTGTCCTATTTATTTCACTTAAAAGAGTATTGTCTGAATGTGCGTCCATTTAGCTATAAATGTCTAATTTCTCATTTTTTATGGCTGAGTAGTACTTCATTTTATTTTTAAAAACCACCTTTTCTTAGGGGCCGGGGATTTAGCTCAGTGGTTTCACCACCTGCTGCGCAGGCACAAGGACCCAGGTTCGATCCTCCTCGGTGCCCAGAAAAACAAACAAACAAACAAAAAAAACACCTTTTCTTTATCCTGTCTCCAGTTGATTGGCATTTGGGCTGCTTCCAAGTTTTAGCTATCACAAACTGTGCTGCTTTGAACATGGGCACACATATATCACTGTGGTATGATTCTTTTAATTCTTTGGGGAAGATCCCCAGC